>JAECXB010001995.1:227500-922500 GCA_018151435.1 Zaprionus africanus
AATGTAACCACATAATGCTAATTTATTGTCCAATCGATTTGAAACAGCAACTAAAATGCAGCGTCGCGCCGCGAATGAGCTGCAAATGACTCATAAAACATATTTCACGGCTAATGAAGGCTTCGCTGTTGTTATTGTTTCCGCTCTTGTTGTTGTTGTCACACTGTCAGGGCGGGATGTGTTTATTAGCCAGCGAACAGTTGCAGAATGCACGATGCGATGAATTGCGACTAGTTTCATTCATAGTTGCAGCAGCGCAAGCGGCAGCACGGGGCGTATGTGTAATGTGCTGGCAAATTAATAAGTTTCAATATTTATTTATACGCCGCGCCAGCGCTCGCTTAATAACGGACTACACTGCAGGCGCGCAAAACGAGAGAGGGGCGTGGCAGCCCCAGGAGATGCCCAAGAAGGGAATGGGCGGGGAGGGAGACGGGGGGAAAGGGCACACATTAATGGCCGGCAATTTGGCGAGCTGGGCGCGTTTTTCATGTTTGCCGACGCTCGAAATTTAAAAGTTTCACACATAACAAAGTGCGAAGGATGCAGATCGACAGAGCGACGCAGAGCCAAACTTAATTAGCGCCCATTGCAAAAATATTTACGGCAAAACAAAATAACACCCATTAAGCAACACGGAGAGCTCCAGCTCGGGCTGGCGAAACAGAAAGGGAAGCAAGAAGGGAGCAGCGCAAACGCGTGATGATCACTGGGTAACGCCCCTGACAAAGCCCAAAAGGACCGAGACCGAAAATCAGTCAAGACAAAGGCCAAAAGGGACAGTGAGGGAGACTGAGGGAGAGGGGGAGGGGGATGCGACGCACATGAGCATCAAAAGCCGCCACAGGAGCACGCTGCAGCAGCAGCAGCCCCGTCGTGGCATCGCGAGCTGGCCCTGGGAGGTGCAAACGCCTCAACCGCAGTCAAAGTCAGCTTCGTCCGTCGCGGTCTTAGGCCGCGCCAAGTGTCCGTGTTGTCCGTGCTGTCCGCACCGTCCGCACTGTCCGCCGGCCGTCATTATAAGCCGTCACCTTGTTGTGTAGACATTGGCCATGGCCACCGCGCAGAGCCTCAGAGCCGCACTGCCGCAGATAGAGCCGCATCCAGCAGCAGTAACAACAACAGCAGCAACAACAGCAACAACAACGATGGCAAGAGCAACAGACGCGGCAAACTGCTAATCCGGTTCGAGTTCGGCGGCAATCGCTGAAGTGAAATCAACTCGTTAACTCGTTACCAAAACTGATCCCATTTAGCGGCGCATCGCAGCGCGGCGGCGACGGCGGCGCCAGCCAGACAGGCCAAGCGAATGCCCTGTGCCCGTCACCTACAGACAGATCCCAGGGTAGGGGAAGGAGCACAGCGAAGGCAAGGTTAGGCTGCAGCTGAAAGTGAACTTGTGGGAACATACGGTATACGTGGTGCAGGAGTTTATAGAGATATATATTCATGATGCAGAGTATAAACGGAATTGTTTGAGATACGAAATATATTAAATTTTTATATATGTTTATGCTGTTTAAAATATCTATGTTAATAAAATATAGTTATAGTTATAGTTAAGTGTATAGGGATATATATTCATGATGCAAAGCATGATCGAGGTTAGTGGTTTACTGAGATGAAGGCAAATACAATTAGTATATAGGTATATACATATAAATATTGTATATTAATATAGTATAGTTTGGTATATAATGCTATATATTATCTATATATATTCATGATTAGTAGCATGATCGAAAATGAATCACTGAAAATAAAAAGAGATATGAAATATGTTAACTATTAAGGCTTAAGTTTGCTTGGTCTGTTTCTGGTTTGCTCAGATGATGCCAACTACAGTGAATTTAGAAGTATATGTATATTCATACATATAATATAATATAAAGGCGAATATATCAGCAAGTAAAGCGAAGGCATATATATTCCTGTTTCACATGAGTTGTTGAGAAGCGCAAGTAGAAAAAGTTGAGGAAAGCAAGAAGTGCGAGAAATGTAATGAAAGGAAGACCTTAAAGAGTATTTATATCATATCATTTATCTATATATCTATACATCCATGTATCTTTATATACAATTTAATGTGGTACATTATAGTTGCATCTTCTTATGGAATACAGAAGTTTCCTATTTACTGCCTAGCTGCCTTCAGCAACTTCCGTCACATTCTCTTTAACTGCTCGCGAAATTCTCTCTCCAAATCCCTTCTAAATGCTCTGTAGACTTTTCCTTCGCAATTCTACCCTCCCAGTTCTTTATATTTGCTCAACATGTACTCTATATCATTATCTAATATTTTATAGTTCTATATAATCCGTGCTTACTTCACTTATAGCGCAATCGAAGGTCGCCTTGGCGGCAACACGCGCAAAAAAGGCAGCAAAGACGCGGCAGCAACGACGGCGGCGGCGCATCCGCGTCATCAGTATCATCATCACCAACACCAACAGCAACAGCAGCAACAGCAGCAACAACAACAGCAACATCAACAGCAACAGCAACACCAACACCTTCATCATTATCAGTGGCGGCGGCGTCTTCGACTCGGATTTGGACTTGAAACTTGCCAGTTGGAGTTGCAGATGAAGTTGGAGCTGGAGTAGAGCTTGCTGGCTGGACTTGGAGCTGTGTCTGTGTCTTCGGCTGGCGTTGAGGCTGGTGATCGCCGCCTGAGGGCGCAGTTGTTGGCGCTGCTGCTCTCTCATCGAGCAAGGGCCCGCCAATTGCGAGCTGCGTCGCTGAGGCCGAGGAGGTCCGAAAAGTAGGTGGTTATGATGATATACTTTGGGCCCAGGCGCACTTGGTGTGCATGTGTGTGTGTGTGTTTGTGTGTGTGTGTGTGTTGGCTTAGGTCGCTGTTGAAAAGCAACCCTATGCGGCTTCCGCTGCCGAGTCGATGAGTCGATGAGTTGCGGAGCCGCCAAGTCGGCAATATTGTTGCATGGTTATTGAGCGGGGGCAGAGAGGGGGGCGTGGAGGGGCAGGAGCGGAAGGGGCGGCGTCGCGGCGAGGCACAAACGAGACATGCGAGTCGGACTAAGGATGTGGCTCGTCGCTGCTGCTGCTGTTGCTGCTCGTCCATGTTATTAACTTATTTTCAACCAATAAAACGGCAATGAAGCCAACGAGCCACAGCGAACTGGACAGAGAGAGAGAGAGAGAGGGGACGGAGGGGAGAGGGGTGTGCACGGAGGCAGCAAATGCGGTTCCCACAGTTATTATTTTCATAGGCTGAACTATGCCGAGTGGAAGTAATGCGATGACGGCGATGCCACTGGCGCCTCATTTGCCATTGGTGTTGATTGGCTCCGGGGCACAAAAGTGTCAAATGACAATGGCCAAGACAAAGGACAATGCCGGAGACAAGGCCCCCCATGGCAGGGAGCAGGGATAGGGAGGGGAAGCGGGGAAGGAGAAGCGTTGCAAGTGCTGTGATGGCGCCCGCTTGATGCTTCGCTGATTAATGTGTGGCCATTAATCTCGCCAAGCAATGCAGCAGGAGCAATGAGGATTCGAACGATTCCCAAACACTTTGGGACCACACAAAGCGCACCACGCGGTAATTGCAATAAAAAGCGGTTGCAAGAGCAGCAAGGGAGAGGCAGGAAAACAAAAGAGAGAGAGAGAGACCCAAAACCAGATTAATAATTATGTAGAATGATAGTTCCTTTTTTGTCGTCGTGCTTATCCTCGGCGACAGAGCGAGAGCAAGCGTGTCCAGCATGCAGACGTCACTCGAAGATCCGAACAGATTCCCAGGGCCTACACCGTACCCCCTCTCCCCCGCTCTACCCCTCTGTCTCTGCCCATCTGTCGCTCTACTCCATTCCCCATTGGAATCGCGTCGTGTGCTCGCTTACGACTTACACGAGACTCGGGCGTGGTGTGTGTTTCTCACATACCCTGTAAACAGAGCCGAGCGAGTATATGCACAAGCAGAGCAAGTATATATATTCTTGTTCTATATCGGTTGTAAAAAAGTAAAAGAAGTTGCGCGAAAAATAAGTGTAGGTTGTGAAAGTGAAAGAAAGGCAAACTATTTGCAATTAATACTTCGTAGAAACATTTTATCATGTCGATATAAAAATATCATGATATTTTATAATATATTTTTTTTTAGTATTTATCCAATATATAGGACATATTCTTTTAGACTTTTCCCCTAGCACTCAAGCAGAACACCTCGCGAAGAAATCTCTTAAATTCCCTAACAAACTCTGAGCATCTTCTCTCCCCTCCTCTCTTTCTGCAGGGTATCTGCTAGTCGTTGACCTTGCAGTTGGCACTCATCTACTTGTTTTGTTTTGAAGTGTACAATTTCACAACATTTAATTCAAGATTTGACGGCAGCAGGTTCGCTTTCGTATTCGTATGCCGAATCCGACTCGAATTCCTCAGCCAGAATTGAGCGACAGGTACGCACACACACACACATACACACACACACAGAGAGAGAGACATGAAGGTATAGTATGTGTTTTCCTTTTCCCTTTGCCCATCTTCGTCTTGCATTTTTTGTTGCTTTGTTTTACAAGACCTCCCGCACATGTAAAACATGCCGATTCATAATTCTGCATTTTGTCTTTAAGGAGGCAACACGGAGTGGAGTAGTCGATGATGAGCCGCCTCGCTTGAATGACAGCGGCGTACAAAAAAGACAGAGAGAGACAGAGAGGGAGAGAGAGAGAGAGAGAGAGAGAGAGAGAGAGAGCATATAATAATAATAATAAGAAAATACTAAACTGAACTGCCACGCGAGATAAACATCGGCATTGGCATTGGCGGCTACTCGGGGAGGGGGCGACGAGGGCGAGCGACCACCCGAGGCCGACGCCGAGTCCGTGTCCGAGTACGAGTTGGAGAGGGAGTTGGAGTTGGAGCAGCCAGTTGGAATGACAGATTGGACCACCATTTGCACATGTGACGAGGATGAGGATGAGGAAGAAGGAGCCGAGCATGAGGATGCGCATAGAAGTTGGGTTCGAGAATGATGATCGAGACAATAAAATACAAATCGCTGAGTGAGCAGACTGATTGAGCAAGCGAGGGAGAGAGACAGAGAGAGAGAGAGAGGTGTGAAGGGTTAAGGGGAGCAGAGATCGTGGGACAGCGACACAGACTTCGAGTGATAAATCATATTTGCCCTCTGCTCTCGAGCAGTGTGACAAGTTTGCGATCGAAAGAGGAATCCATAATGATCACTTGATAATCGCTTTATAAATAGCAAATCATTTTGAAATAGTTTGATTAAATATTGAATATTCATTTTGAGATACAATTAAATTGCATAAACATTTCAATTTATTTTGTTGTTTTTATTTGTTTCTGGGTTTTCATTGCTTACTATTCTATTTGATAGTTTATCATTCATTTATTAATTTTTCAATTATATTCAGTTAGTTTTCTGCCTATTTGTTATGCATTATTTGGGTTTTTGTACTTTTTCAGTATTTCTGTTTTTTTTTATTTGTGGAATTTTCATAGAAGTTTACAACTTGAAATTAAATTGAAATGTGATTTATTTGTTTTTTATTTTTAGTGAGAGGTTTGGTTTTACTCTTAACTTGTTAATTGCGCTGTTATGTTACTATGACTGCATTGGATTCGTAGCTTCAAAAAAAAAAAAAAAAAAAAAAAAAAATTGTTTTTATTTTAATTTACAGCGAATCAAAAATATTTCTTTGGATATAATGAGTATCTGGAATGTTTACTTGCCCTTTTAAACTGCAAATGTAATGAATGTGCAGCAAAGAATATTTGTAATGCTGCTAAAATGATTTGTCACGAATATATATATAAATATATAGTTTAATATATTTAGCACAATTACATTGGAAATCTGATGAGCGCACTTACAGCGAAAAACCTCAAGAACTTTCGATCATAGTGTAGTTATATTGTTCATACTTTACATGCGATAAGGAAGTTATGTGATCAAGTGGGACACACACAGGCTGCAACCCTTGAGAGAGCAACAGTCCATGCCATGCCTGGCTCGGCTCGGCTCGGCCGGGATGGGCCATTCCATTCCATTGCAGTCCATCCAATTCCATCACATTAAATCGAAAGACAAATGAAGCAGCAGCCAAAGCAGAAATACGATAATTGAGTGCTCATTTGTCTTACACGCAGCGAGGCAGTCGCACACTCAGATACAGCTACAGATACAATGCTGCGGGGCAGCACAAAGATAGGGAGAGAGAGAGGGGGGGTAGCTGGTTGAGTGAAAGATATTCAGTCAGTGGCAGGTATAATATATGGTATGGCATCGCATGGCAGCGCAGAGTGGACGAGAGTACACGCGTTTTCATGCCCACATTGACGCGGGGCCCAGGGCACAAATCTTTATGACAGCGCCTCGGATTTGTAAGCTGCCCCCCTCCCCTCTCACTCGGACTCTCTCCCTCTTGCTCACTCACGTGTTGTGCCCTGCATTACTGTATCGAATATCCTGCGCACTGCGCTGTCCACTTATGCAATGCGCCTTTTTCAGTTGCATTCCGCAGTTGCAGCTCGCTCCGATTGCCGATAGTTGTTGTCGTTGTTGTTGTTGTTGTTGTTGCAACTGTTGTTGTCGTTGCTGGCCTGACATAATTATAGCCACATCAGCTGTTTGGGCCACTTGCCGTCAGGCAGGCTGCTTCTGGCTTAGACTTGATTTGGTTTTCCTCAATCTCAATTGTTTTGTAATGGCAGCAGCAGCAACTTGACTGCAACCTGCAACTGCAACTGCCATGTGGATAACTACTACACGCCACACACGGCCACAGGCAGAGCGGCAGAGGCAGAGGAGAGGGAGACAGATGGAGGGAGGCTGCCTGGACGGGCAAACAAATTGATAAGCAAGCCTCGTACAGAGAATTGACAAACTGACTAACTGACTGATGGTCGGCTGGTTTGATGGACACCAGTGCAGTTGGACAAATTGAGGGGCAACAACAACAGCAGCAACAACAAGAGCAGCAACAACGATATCACTTGCCGCTCGATTCGATGGCAAATTAATATAATTATCATTGCACGAACCGGAATTACACGACCAACAACAATTGTACAACGACATCGACAACTCCGACTCCAACTTGGACTCCAACTGCAGCTCCATCTCCAGCCCCGTCTCCAACTCCGTCTCCTTGTGCGTCTCCTTGTCCGTCCGTCCGGATTCGGCGCAACGAAAACAAACAAATAAACAATCAAAGAAACAGCGAAACCCATAATTAACGCCACAAACGCAAATATTAAGCCACATTCGCAGTCGCCGTCGACGCTGGCGTCGCAGCCTCTCAGTCACGTTACCGATCTGCGAGTATCTTGCAGATACATGTGTGTGCATTGCATAAAGTAGCTGCAAGTGGCGCTAGTTGCCAGATCGGGCCCAGATAACGCTTGATAATGCTAGTTAGCACACGCACATGCATGTCTAAACATGCACACATCCCGACATCCGACACCGACAGAGGGCGTTGCTGTGTGTGCCTGCTCACGGCTCTAATATGCGGTTCACAGTGTGCAGCCTCATTGCAAATGCTCAGCAAAGGGTATGCCAAGTGTGTGCAAGAAGTGCATGCAACAGGCAGCAAAGGGTATAAGCCAGATATACTCGAGTATTCGTGATTCATCTGGCGGTACCTCTCTTTAGTCAGGTTACAAGTTTGTTTGTTCTCAGCTATTAAAAATCGCGATACATCAATTTTGTAGTGCATCTTTATGTAAATGCGGCTAAAGTGCAGCTAAAGTTAATTTTGTATAAATTAGCCCTTGCATTGCCGCTAATCAACATTCCAAGGTATTTTCCTGGCATACCCGAGTATTACATTCCGTGCAAATTAAAAGCATCATTCGAGTGGCTACGACGCGTTTGCAAATCTTCGAATATCAATTGGATGACTTGCAATTGATTTACAATTCTATAATAATCTATATCTGTTTGCATATGACAACGTATTGTCATCAAATTAGATGCTGAAGATAGCTAGATAAAATAACAGCGACCGACAGACAGAGAGACAGACAGACAGAAAGACAGACAAACAGATAGACAGACAGGTAGGGAGACAGACAGAGAGACAGACAGAGAGACAGACAGACAGACAGACATACAGACAGATAGACAGACTTACAGACAGACAGACAGACAGACAGACAGACAGACAGACTGACAGACAGACAAACAGATAGACAGTCAGGTAGGGAGACAGACAGAGAGACAGACAGACAGACAGACAGAGAGACAGACAGACAGACAGACAGACAGACAGAAATACAGAAATACAGATAGACAGACATACAGACATACAGACATACAGACATACAGACATACAGACACACAGACATACAGACATACAGACATACAGACAGACAGACATACAGACATACAGACATACAGACATACAGACATACAGATAGACAGACAGATAGAGAGATAGAGAGAAAGGCTGACAGACAGGCATACAGATAGATAGTGTAGACAGATTGATAGGCAGACGGATGCGAACATGCAGGATAACATCGAGTAAAACACACAAGGCTATATCGACTTGGTTGCCTATGCTGATCATTTGAATATGTGACATACTTTATACGACCGGAGAGGCCTCTTTCACTACACAAAATACCCTTAAACATAACAAACATATTATATATAAGAAGTAGACAACAGAAAAAAC
Source organism: Zaprionus africanus (assembly GCA_018151435.1). NCBI lineage: Eukaryota > Metazoa > Arthropoda > Insecta > Diptera > Drosophilidae > Zaprionus > Zaprionus africanus. The sequence continues at coordinate 236,170 of JAECXB010001995.1, forward strand.
CAAGTGATTGTTCAAATTGAAATCACAATCAGATGCTAAATGCGATTCTCGAGTCGAGTCGAGGCGTTCGGTTGGTCAGTTAGTCAGTTAGTCAGTTAATCAGGCCGGTGCCAGTTTTTGATGGATGGAAGTATCCGATAATGATCGCACTGGCATTTGCGAAATGCCTCGCACTGATTGAGTTGCAACTGCGGCGATTGAGGCTCCGACTTGCGACTTCAACTTCAACATCAGCATCGCTTTCGGTTGCAACTTCAGTTTCAGTTTCAGTTTCGGCTTGAGTTGCCACTTCAGTTGCAGCCTCAGTTCAGTTTCGTTCGGGGCTCAGTTTTTGACAAGTGGCTTGTTAACAAATGCAATTAAATGTAATTAGCGCACCTCGCACTGCCGAACGAACAGTTCAATTAGAGTTGTCCGGATTGACATTTGCCGGGGCTAGAATTATTTGCCAAAGCTGGCAGTGGCACGTAGCAACAACTGGGAAGCGAGAGTTGCAACTGCAACTGCAACTGCTGAACTGCCAAGCTGCGACTTCTTCTTCGACTGACTGTGCAAATCGTGACCGAGGCCCAGCGATCCGATAAAGGTGGCCGGGCAAAGCGCATGCGAGAAAAATTTACCCACCAGCAGGATATTTTCGAGATTGCCCCCAAAAGACCGAAGCGATGCGACCCAACGATGGCGACGCTGGTGACGATGATGCCGACTGCGAAGGCGACTGCGACGGCGACTCTGACTCGGACACGGTCGCCAACTGCAGCTGATGATGATGATCAGCGTGTTCGTAATGATGACGATGATCATGGGGCACAAAACGTTCGCTGCGACAGTCCGTCTGTCCCACTGGCCTCAGTTGATTAAGCGAGCACGTCGTCGTCGTCGTCGGCGGCGGCGGCGGCAGCGCAGCAAACAAATTTGCATATTTCATTGAGCAGTTCAATCAAATGGAGGACACCAAAGCCGGGCCAGAAACAGTCAGAGAAACAGAAACGTGGACGCAGTCGCAGGTAAAGTCGCATTCTCTGTTTCCTTTTCGCCTGCCTCGTTGTGACTCTTGTTGTTGTTGTTGTTGTTGCAACGTGGCAAGATGCAAGCGCTGCGATTAAGTCCGAAATAACTCATTCATACGCAGCCGTGAAGCTGGGCAGGATATGGCACCGTCATCCGTCCATTGGCAACAGTCTCCAACTTGCTCTCCCTTTCTTGCTCTCTCTCAGTCTCCCTGTCTCGCTCGCTCGCTCTGGCTCTGTGTGCCTAATCTGTGGAATGTCATCACCGCTGGCAGCAGCGGAGAACAATGGCCAGGGCCAAATGCAAGTGGAGCCACAGCCGGAGCTGGTGCTGCTGCTGAGGAGTTGAAGTTGGAGTTGGAGCTGGAGTTGGACTGCGCACCGAGTCGCAATTGACAGTCCAAGATGGCGAGATCAGCAGCCATCGCCAGCCAAGATGGCGATGTGCAGAGCATTTGCATAAAAGCTCGCCCACTCGCCGAAAAATGAAGAACAAAAAACGAGAAAAAAAATGAGAAGCAACCACACAAAACTTAACCATCTTCTTTACGCTCGCCTGCTGTCTCTTTCACTCCCCCCCCCCCTCTCTTTTTCTCTCTCTGTCTCTCTCGGGCGTCGATGAAGCGCACTTAATGCGGGCGGACACTAAGCCACGTGTGAAATTCAATCGCCGACGCTCTTCCTCCTCCTCTTCCTTCTCCCTCTCCCTCTTCCCTCTGCTCATCTCACATCTCGCTCACTCACTCACGCTGCGGTCTCGAATGTCGTCCGCCTGGACACCTCGTTAGGAAATCGGACAGCGCCGCTGCCGACGCCGCTGCAGAGAGCGGTGTGAGGTCCCCCCAATCCATGCCTGGCGCGCTCGTTTCGGTCTCGGTTTCGGTTTCGGTTTTCATATTTTGAGGTTCACCGATGTGTTAACAGGCGGCGGCTGTCGCATATTAGGCGGCCCATGGGCAGCGGCCAGAGATCCCAATTCCCGATCCCTGCAAACCCAACCCCTTCCCATACCCCACACACACACGCACACCTATACACAGTGGGCTCTCTTGTCTCCGCTGTCGACCATTTGCGATTTGTGCCTGACGAATTTCGCAGGCGACGCACAACGATCGAAGCAAAGCAAGAGGGGGATGTGGGGTGGAGGGGCAGCGCTGCTGAGACTGAGGCAGAGCAGCGATAGCAAGTGTCACGTCAAGCACATAAATTAAATGCACAACAACAGCAACAACAACAGAAGCGGCAACAAATTGCATGCTGCAGCAAGTCGAATGCGAAGTTCCCTTCTCGATGGAAGGCTACGAAGCTGTTTCAAATGGCTAAAGTCTTGCGATAGTAGTAGCGATAGTAGAAATAGAGTTCACGGATTGGGAACTGGCTACAGGGTGAAGTTAATGCTTATCTCACGATACTTAATGAACCGATAGTAATAGCGATAGTTCATTTAAGGTTTAAACTTTTGGCTCAACTTTTTCAGACCAAGTTTGGTAACCAAAAGGAAGTTGTCAGAGCAGTATAAACAGTTGAAAGACGTGAGTAGTATCGGTTATTCAATATAAATTGCTTAATGTGCGATAGTAATAGCGATGGTTCATTTTAGGTTAAAATTTGGCTTTTTTTGTTTAGTCTTTAATTCGGCAAAGATAGGAAACTTGTCATGGGAGTAGAAACAGTTGAAGATGAGGGTACTATCGGTTATTAAATATGAATGTGCGATAGTAATAGCGATAGATTTTTAAAGGTTGAAACTTTGGCTTTCAGACCAAGATTGCTAACCGAGAGAGACGAGTAGAAACAGTTGAAGATGTGGGTACTATCGGTAATTTAATATAAATTGTTTAAGGTGCGATAGTAATAGCGATAGTTCATTTAAGGATAAAACTTCAGCTTATCTTGTATAGTCTTTAGTTCGGCAATGATAGGAAACTTGTCATGGCAGTAGAAACAATTGAAAACGTGAGTACTATCGGCTATTTATTATACATAGCTTAATGTGCGATAGTAATAACGATAGTTTATATTTTAATTTATTTATTTATGGCAACTCTGTTGCAACGTACTGATTACTTATATTGCTTTAGAGAATTATTTTCTTTTTGTGCTTGTGCGATAGTCGTAACGATAGTTTAAGCAATATGGCTCTTTAGATCACTGATTAATTCATTTAAGCAGTAACATTATATCTGCTTGATCCAGCAGTATATTCACTCCATGCAGAAAAACATTTCGAATGCCTTCTTCAGATACTTTTAGCCTTTTCTTAGCTCTGCAACTGAGATTGACATCTCTTGCAAGTTGCTCAGCTATCGCATGACTACTATCGATAGCACGCAGACAAGCTGTACACATGTATCGACATGCTCTGCCCGCAAGGGTAGCGAAAAGAGGAGCAGCCAGAGAACATGAATAAGCAGTTGATCGCAACGAGCACAAGACAAGATAAGCAGATAATTTTCTAGGCAGCAGCGAACGGTGCCGCGGCCACCGCAGGCAGCAGGCAAAGGACAGAGGACAGAGGGCAGAGACGGCAAGGGAGAAGAGGAGACAAAGGCGAAGGGATGTCGGCGTTGCCTCCAAATTGGACCACAGAGGCTGTGCCTGGTACCCTTAGCAAACGACATGATGTTTTACTAACCAGCGAACGGCAACGGGCGGCGGACAGCAGGACAAACGGACAGGGGAGACAAGGAGCAGGGCAAGGAGCAAGGGAAACGAGGAAAACGAGGGACAAGCGATGCGCGAAGAGGCTGCTAATAATTTGTGAGCGCGACGCCGCCACCGCCACCGATGCCGCAAGTCGCAGTCGCAGCCGTCGATGGTGATGCCAATGCCAAAGCTGATGCCGGTCGAAGCTCGAAGGGGCAGACAATGGCCGCTTGGGCGGGGCCAGGGACGGGGTTGGGGATGGGAACGGGGACGGAGCTGAAGCGGGTGCCGGGGACCCATTGTCGTCCTTCGTTTCATGCTAAACGTGTTGTTGCCAAATTGTGAACAAGATTCATTCATGTTTCAACACATTGAGCAACACGCGGCAGAGTCCGAAACGAAGACAGCGAGAAAAAGAGAGAGAGAGAGAGAGAGGGAGACAGCGACTCGGAGGATGCTTTGGCTGTCCATGACGGTGTCGTTGCCATGGCCATCAACCATCATCGTCTTCGTTGTCTCCGTCTCCGTCGCCGTCAGCATTGCCGATCGCGTCGTCATCTTGGTCGTGTGAACGCCTGCTCTACCTCACCTTACCCACACCCTCCTGCACCCCCAACTCCTCACCAATTTATACCTTCTCTGCTGCGCTGATCATATTCAAATGCGTTCCCAGTCGCAGCCTATGCGGCGTATGATTAATGAAATCTATCTCAGTCGGGACAGACAGTAATTAGGGAATCTGAGCTTTCCTTATTCCTCTTCCCCCTGCCTCCTTCTGCTTCTCTTTTTCTTTGACAAGGGCACACCAAGTGAGTCATCAGCCAAGATCCTAGACATCCTCGAATCATCATGGAATCAATTGCGCTCGGCACTTGTTTGTCCTTTTCTTAGAAATTTATTTTTCTGTGTGCTCTGAGAGGAGTTGAAAGCTCGCCAGGTAAATGGGATTCGTATCTGGAACACGTCAGTGCTGGGCAAGTTTAACCGATGGGTACTTTTTTTTTTTTTTTTTTTTGTAGCTGAGTGTTGCCAATGTTTTGCTACGTGTCTCGCAAAATGATGCAATTTCTCTTCTCTATTTTTCAAGATTTTCTCACTTATTATTAATGGAAATGAGCCGCAAACAGCCAGATCGGATTTCCAGATTGGGCAGATTTCTAAATGCATCTGATGATGCAGATTCGAGACAAGAGTAACAATACTATATGTAATTAGCAAATCCCTTATCGAATTTGCTATAAATCAGTGGAACAATTACAAACTAGTTGGAATCGCTTGCCGCGCGAAATTCCCAATATCGAACTTGCAATTACTTATCGAAGTTTTCGCACGTCATCAGTTATACAGTTATTCAAATTGAAATTTACACGTATACGAAATTGAATGATGAATTACATCATGAATCGAAATCTCGTATTTCTTATCACGGCGCTTGATAGATTTTCCGCAAAACTATTCCCGCAAGGCGCCCCCAGAAAGCGGCGACCGTCGCGTCGCAGACGACGGCGGAGTGAGGCCGAACCGGAAATGCTCGACATTCCAGGCGACATACCAAGCCAGTTAACAATAAGAACAACAATAAAACTAATAATAAAAACAACAACAGCAAGTCGAACGTGCACGTACAAGCAGAGACACGCACACACACGCACATACACGCACCATGGACAGTGGTGCCTGCTTTCATTTATTGTGTGTGCTCTGAAGATGTTTCTTATTATGAAATTAGACCGAACAACGCGCATGGAGGGACTGCACGGGGGACAGGACAGAGGGACAGACAGACGTACGGACGGAGGAGGAGGAGGAGGAGGAGGACGGGGCACCGACGACACTTGGCCAAGAGCTCAATGAATGAAACCGAAATGAGAAATGAATGATATCATGCGCATTGTTAGCTCACACGACAGACGGCGGCAACTGAGGCAGAGGCAGCAACTGAGGCCGGTGGCCTGCGGGTCGATCCCATGGCCCAGCAAACGAGATCAAATGCGATAGCGCCACGAAACGAGCAGCCGCAGCAGCCACCTCCTCCCCTTCCCCTTCTGCTTCTCCTTCTGCTGCTGCTTCTGCTGCTGCTGCTGCTTCTGCTTCTCCCTTCCCTTCTTCTGCTGTGTCGGCAGCGTCGCAGCAACGTGTTGCTCATTTAGCTGGCAGCCAGCGCGGCCATAATTCAACGCTTTTGATAACTGCGTTAGGCACCGGCAATCCGCAGTTGGCAATCCGCAGTCGGCAATCCACGACCGACAACCGACAACCTCGCGACGATCGGCACCCGGCACCGACTGCAGCGGCAGCAGCAGCAACGGCCCAAGATCGGCGCGCGTCAGCACTTGGATCGGAGCAAGGGCGAATGCGCAGGGCAGATATTACCCCAAACATGCGCCGTGGGCACAGTGCCACCAATAAGTATGCGCCAATTGTCAGAGCAACTGTGAAGAAGACCTTAATTGATATCTATCTATCGATATTTGCTGAATAATATTTGTTATTTGTTGTTTATATTAGAAATCACATGTGACTCACCCAACTTGCTATAAAAATGTATTTGTTAGATGTTGCTATAAAGAAATAAAACTTAACCACAGACTAGCAATTACGCCTGTGACGCTTTAAATGCACTTAGTTTCGAAATAGATAATTATTCTTCGATTATTGTAGATTGAAATCATTTTAATATTAAATTGCAATCAATTTATGTCTGATTTAAAATTTTAGAAATAATTTGTATGCATAGATAAATATTAAAGTACTGCTAACACCGTCTCTATTAATCATAAATATTTGTAATCAATAATTAATCAATATAAATTTAATAGCTACTAAACTTTATAGCACAGTAACATTATGTTTTATAGCAAACTTTCGTTTTGCTTGTCTTTCGTATAATATTATAGTGATATATGGCATATGATAACAAACAGATTTTTAGAAATATGTAAATATAATATAATATTAACAGTAGTATAGGACAGTTTAGGAATATATATCCATAACCATGTCTTGTATTTGTATAAGAAGCAAAGTTCTTAACGATGCAAGAAGTTAACTTTATAGCACAGTATCATTAAATTTTATAGAAAACTCTTACCTTGTTTGTTTTACATACTTACGTGTTTTTTATAATATTATAGCGATATATGGCTTATGATATACAACTGATTTTTAGAAATATAAAAAATTTATGCCGTACTACTACGGACAACATACGTACATATATCAAGTCCAAAGTTTTTTTTTAATGATTTAAGAAGTAATTTGTGTGGCACAGTATCATTATGTTTTATAGCAAACTCTTAACTGGTTTGCTTTACATACTATCGAATATATTTTGTATAATTGATACACAATCGATTTATAGTATATACGTACATTTTATGGTAACGGTAGTATACTTGTATGTACGAGTATATCCCCTTTATTAATAAAGTTTTATATTTTTATAAGAATAAAAGTTCTCTTATATTTAGCTTAACTTAATTTGGTTTAAGTAAATTTTATAGCACAGTTGCATTATGTTTTATAGCACGTCTTTATATATGGCAAACAATAGAGAACAGTTTGTACAGAACTCATTGATCGGCTCACGGCACTCGTCGCATGTCTGCACACATTTGGTGCCACTGTACCTCTGTCGATCCCCTCTCCCCTGCTTGCTCCCCCGCTCTCTTCTTGCTGTCCCTTCTGCTGCTGCTTTGTTGTACAAAATGATTTTGGTGTTTGCCTGGCGATTTGTTGTGTTTGATTTGCTGCCTCGTCGCCGTCGCGTCCTCGTCGTCAACTCGACCCGAAGCTGGAGCTGGAGCTGGAGTTGGAGTTGGACCTGAACGTCCCGTCGTCGCCGTCGCATTCCTGCGTGCCGCGCGTTTGCATTGTTCGCTTTTCGGTTCATTCAAATCCTTTCGGTAAAATTCTTTTGTTTGGTGTCAAGTTTAACAAATATTTGAACGGCCGTCGGCCTGTCGCTCCCTTCTGTCTGTCCCTTTCCTTTCGACGGCGTCTCTTGTTTTGTCCCATGTTTCTTGCGTGTTGCTCTGCTTGTCATGTTCTACTGGCTGCCGTCGCTGCTGTTGCTGCGGTACTTGCTGCATGTGCCATGGGGGCGTATGAGTAATCAGCGCTGGCCGCAATTAGTTGGCCTTAGACAAGACGAGCACGAGGACGAGGACGTCCGAGCTAGCCAGCGATTAGCCTCACTTGATTTGCCAAGTGTCGGTGCGCGTGTGTGCCTGTGTGTGTGCCTCTGTGTGTGTGTGTGTGTGTGCGTCTGTGTTTGCCCAGCTTTGTTGTCACTGCTGCTGCTGCTGCTGCTGTTTCTGGCTCCATTGTTAAGTTCTTATCGCGCCGCGCGCTTTTGTTGTGCGAAATTTTTTACACCCCGCGGCGCATCGCGCAAAATGCCACGAGAATCGCGCTGGCAACAATATGGAATGGCGTTGGCCAACGCCAACTGCTGTGAAGATTGTCGCTTGTTGTTGCAGCTAGTTGAACCCGCGCCCCAAGCAGCAACAGCAACTGCAACTGCAACAGGCACAACAACAACAAAAATGAAACCGTAATTGTTTGTTTATTATGGCAATGGACACCGGGCTTGTCTTCTGCTTGTTGTTGTTGTTGCTTTGTTGCTGCTGTTTAAGTTGTTGTTGCTGCGCTGCTGCTGTTGTTATCGCGTGTTATTGTTGCTGCTGCAGTGGTTGTACTTGTTGTACTTGTTGTTATTGCTATTATTGTTATTGTAAAATGCTAAAGTGCTACACAATATTTATATTGGCATTGTCCGCGCACTTCTCTGGGCACAGTCCCCACGGCAAGGCAGACGATATACAAATGCTCTTCAAACTGAGTCAGACACTTTGCGTAGTCTGTTGTTTATGGGCATTTTTGAATATAGATGAATACACTCTAAACTGATTATATATGCAGTAATATTAAATATGAAGTATAAGCTAATTTTATTCAGTATTTTGAAGCATATTTTGAGAATCATAAATCAGAATAATTGTGCCGCTTCAGTTATCATTTTATGCTAGGAATAAAGAAGTATAAAGAAAGTTCAACTGAAGTTTGCAGTATTTAATAAACTTGTTTCACTTTGCTTTAAATAATATTTTTATAATAATAAATACAACAATAACAACATAATAAATAATAATGTTAAATAAAAAGCGCTTTTCATATTCATCATTCACCATAAAGTAGAATTTTTTTGTCTAGTTACGAATTAACAGCTGACTTAAAATTTTGAGAAAGTGGTTTTTGGTTTGCGTTTTATAGGCATTGATAATATTGTAAAATAAAAACCATTTTTTCATATTCATCATTCAACATAAGTCAGCAGAGATTGTTTACAAAATGGGATCGAGATCGTCTAGTTACTGCCTATAAAACGAAACCAGTTAATTTAGTATAATCAAATACTTTATTAGGTTATATACAAACTTTGTATTTAGTATATTACATACTGTATTTTATAGACTTGTACATATAATATTTCACACTATTTCCTAAATGATTCATTTACACTCTTTCCCAGTTTCTCTTTCCCCTTAATCCTTGATAAAGAGCATAGGCAATGTACTAGAAAACTGTTGCTAACTTTCAGTTTCCATGGCAGCAAGAACTTGCAGTGTGCCCCAGGCAGATTAGCATCGGCTACACTCGCACTCACACACTCACACACACACAGGCCGGCACTTGCACTCACACACATACACTGCTGGCACTGCTGACACTTCAATGGGGGCTTCAGAGAGAGAAAGAGAGAGAGAGCGAGCGAGAAAAAGAGGGGGAGAGACTGGCAGACTCGCCGTCCTCGGGATCGTCTGCAGACACTCTGGGAGGAGGAGTCGCCGTTGCAGTTGCCTCATGCTGTGGCGCTATGCAGCGATTATGGCAACGGATTAACTTCCTCTTTTGGTTGCAGCAGTTGTTGTTGCTCTTGCTGTTGTTGTTGCTGTTGATATTGTTGTGGTTACAATGGTGTCACTGGCGATCCGCTTGTCGCACCACCCGCTGCCACTTTGTGCTGCGTCCCTTTGTTGGCTGCTGCTGATGATTCCGATTGCGGCATAAAACGAGCCACATTATCCCCCATGACACAGATAGTTAATAATAATAATAGTAGCAATAATAGTAATAATAATAACAATAATAAAACGAGTTATACTCGCACACACCCCTTGAGGGTTTCTGAGGTCCGAGAACGTTTGCCGTCTATTAGGCGCGTATTTGATTCGTTTTCTATTCGAGTGACTTTGATTTCAATTACGCGCGATAAGAAAACCAATAAAGGCCTGCCAAACAGTTGCTCACGATTACAGGGGGGGAGGGGTAGAGGGGGCCTGATAAGGGTCATGCCTAGAATTATGCTGTGCCTTTGCGAGCGCGCTAAACATCTTCGAATGAGATTGTGTGATTTGCCTGAAGTGTATTGGGTATATTGATTTAATTAATTAGAGAAATGTGTATTAAAATATTAAAACAAAGTTAGAAAGCATTTGACGTATTATTATTCTGCACTATTGGAAATAAATAGAATTGGCACGATCGCAGCAGTTGAGAATCTATAAGTGCCAACACATTTGGTTTGCCTTATTACAATAACAAACATCTTAACTTCAAATAAAGTAGTTAAAGTAGTTAAAGTCTGTTTTTTGAAAGAATTAGCCTCATGAAGAACCATTTCGCCAAGCCGCGAAACAGAACCAGAGACATTTAACTTTTATTATACTTATAATCACTAGGAATCTCTGTCTCGTTCAGTTTCTTCTGAACTTAACCTAATGTGTAGCTTAAAAGATAATAGTATGGGTAAAGTTCCTAGATTATAATATATACAAATGTACACTTGAGGGAAGTTAAAGTCTTAGTTAGGAGCGTAAGTGTTGTAAAGTGTTAAAGTAGTAGTAAAGAGGCACAGCTCAATAATAAAGAAAAAAGTGTAAAACATTTCTTATTAATTTCTTACACGTACACGTTCACTCCAACGGCCCACACGGGTCATATCATAAGTAGATAAATTGTAATACTATTATTTCCATATATAAAAATTATTATAATATTATTGCATTTATAGATCTTAAAAGCAAGCTTAGTGCATTCATCTTTGAGCTTTCAGTCATATCTCCACAGTAATAAAATAAATTTCATGTAATTTTCAAAAAGAATTTCATTTAATAAAATGAATTTCATTTAATTTTTAAAAAAGATTTCCCATTGCCTTTTCCCTAATTGAATTATACATTGCAAACAAGTATCTAATTATATTTATTATTAATTAATAATTTATATTTATCAATATAAACTAAAATTTATTGCCTATTACTTTATTCAATACCATTTTATGTTCGTTTATTTCCCTTCTATATCTTGCTCAAATGCATAACTCCTTGGAAGCTTCCCAGTGCAGTGTCCACTTCCGCTGCACTCGCATCCCATCGCTGTCCCACTGTCGCCCGATCTGACAATCATTTGAATGTCGCCCATCAATTAGTTGGCTTCTCGGAAATGCCGAGCTGGAGTCTCTCGGCTTGACGGCTCAATGCGAGACTTCAATCGCATTGTTTCGCACTATTTGCCAGGTTTGGAACTTAATTTGTTTGATCTTTGGCGCGACTTTCTTCTGGGAGATTAGAGCGCAACAAAGGAAGGAGCACACACGCAAGCGGAGATTACAATTCACACAGTTGCTCAGGCGAGTGTAAAAGTCACAACACACTCACACACACACACACACAGACAGGAACGAGTGATCGCATCGACACTTGATCTCTTTGCCGAGTATCCCTGTCTCTGTCTCTGTCTCGTTCGGGGCCCATCATCGTCGATTCTCTTTGGCCGCAATTTATCACATGCCACTTGTAGGCCCGGATTTTGATCTAATAAAAACTGTCAAAACGTTTGCAGGACGCTGGGAAAATATTTACACGCCGCACAAGGGTTCACAGAGCGAGATGCCAGCAGCGAGTGTGTGCGAGAGCGGGACGGACAGCAGAGAGCGGACAGTTAGGGACTCAGGTGAACAGTTAGCGGCAGACAATAGCGTCAAGGGATCAAGGATGTTGCTGCTGCAGGGCACAGCGGCAGGTCGGGCCCCGGGCTAACTTGGGCGGTATGACACATCAGGAATTTAGACATTAAAGGATCTCTCTTTCTCTGTCTCTCTCTCGAGAAAAGGATGCCAGTGTCGAGGCCAGTTTGGGTGTTCGCCGCAGGTTGGTCGCCCGATCGCTTCGGCTACCTATTGAAAAAGATGAAAGTGAATTTCACTGCCGAAGGCACAAGAATGCAGCGCTCAATTGAAATGAAATGACAGAGAGAGAGGGAGAGAGAGAGAGAGAAAGAGAGGGAGGGAGAGAGAGAGTGCTGGAGAGCGAGTGGCCGCTGGGAAATGCAGACAGAGACCGCTGGCCCGGCTTGTTGGTTCTGGTTTTGGCCGCAGACCAAGCTGACTCCGACTCCGACTCTGACTTCGTCGGCGATCAACGATGCTGGTTCTGGGCGGCCCCTGCACGTTTAGCTATTTTTATGGAGTTCCAAGGAATTATCGCTAGCTGCACTTCACTCCCTCTCCCGCTCTCTCTCTCTCTCTCTCTGTCTCTGCTGAGACGTTTCTATTAACACATTGTGTTTTATATTTTATATATATTTATAATTCTTTCGCTCTGCTGCATCTCTGTTTCTTTCTTTCTTCCCTCTTGCTTTCTTGCTTTCTTTCTTTGAACGTGTTTTCCTTTTCTACTTTGCCGACAAGTTTGCCGCTGGGAAAACAAGAAAACGCTGTCAACGCCGACGCCAAATATTTGTACCGTTTCGGATTAAAGGATGTGCACTTGAATGCCAAGCAATCACAGTTGATCTCCCTCTCCCCTCTCTCCGCTTACTCTCCCCTGCATCGATTGAGATCAATGTCAATGAATGCGAGTGTGAGAGCACATTGCATAAGCCTCGACTCTCGCACGGACTGACCTTGTCGCTGTCGGCTCATTGGCAATATTTAAAAGAGATTAGCCAAAAGGTTTTCAAAATTCTTTTGCAACCGTAAAAAACATTGGCAAATGTGTGATTTATGGGCGTTATGTGATTACCGGACATCATCCACTTACTTCTCCAGCCAGAGACAGAGCGGAGGCGAGAGCGGGAACGAGAGCTTAGGTAGCCCTCTCGGCTCTCGGCCCCATAAGAGGGCATTATAATAAATATTTATGCATAAACATTTGCCAGGTACCTGAGCTGCGGCATTGTTTGTCCAACAGTTGCCAAAGAGACAGAGCGAGGGAGACAGGGAGAGGGAAAGAGAAGGCTTGTGGGCAGTAAAGAGGTTCGCAATGAGAAATTTCCGAAGTGAACAGCTCATTATACCCTGCAATCATTGAGTTTGCTCAAAAAAGGGTGAACTAACTTTGTGCGCATGTATATAGTAGGCAGGAGAAGGCGTGGCAGCTACCACAAGGTGTGTATAGCCTTGCTCAGCATCACTTTCTGTCTGAGATGTTCGTGTGACCACACAGATCTCAGCTAATGTAAGGGCTAGAGATATCAAATTTGAAATCGAGCTGCCTTTTTACTACGCGCAGATAGAGTTTATTTCAAATGTTGCATGCCACGCCCACCGCCCCCACAAATCAATTATTAAAATTTTCAATGCGATTTGTAGGCGATGTATACAAGATACAAGTTTTTAACTAAAACATTTAGTTAGTTGACTTTAATATCTACTTAACCTCCAACTTTCAACTAAATCGGACAATAAAGAGCCGTAATTTAAGTTGTATTTGCACATGTTTCTTCGAGTAGGATAACAATAGCTGGCAGAAGGCTTTATCTATGGAATTAAAAGTTAATTGAAGAGTATCTTACGGTCGTAATTGCCCAAATCTAGCAGTCGTCTGGTTTTTGTTAGCCTAATTATTAATCTAAGAGCCAAGCAAAGTCGCCTAAAGAGCAATAACTTCTCCTATGTTATATGGCACATCTAGCGACAAACATACTTGTATAGTATACAAATTGTACACATACTACGAGTTTAACATATATATGTATATATATTTATATATTTATGTATGGTATATCCCACTATTTGATTGATTGATGGGGTTTATATGGCAGATATTGGAGAAGAGAAAAAGGTAAAGCTTTGAGGGACCACCAGAGATCAATGAGAGATCAATGACAAGCACTTCTCTGCTTTATTGAACTTCAACTTTGTGCTGCCAATGATAATGTATAATATATTAAAAAGAATATAACATATTATATATGTATTCTTGTTCCTATCTTATTCAAAAATCCATCAGTGAATCCCTTATCAATGCTAATGTTTACCTAAATAAAGATCAACTGCTCAGCAGCTCTTCACTTAGACAGCTACTTCAAGTCACTCTTGTAATCCCAACAAACGAACTATCACTGATCATACTTGCACTATATAGCATATATATCACACCAACACTCACACATATACATATGTATTGCTGATCTTCTGCTCTTTAGCTGCTCAATTTGAATTCGAAACTGATCTAGTTATCTCGAACTGGCGCTATCAACTTGTCAGATCGACACGAGCTTTGTTGCCATTGTAATGCTGCACTCCCTGCACACGGAAGCGTGGGCGTGGCTCCCACATTGCCCAGCACAGTCCGAGGGGAAGGGGGAGAGACAGAGAGAGAACTCACGTAGTTCGGGTCTTGTTATTGTTATGAATAAGTTAATAACACAGCGGAAGGCGGCCGCGGCCTTTGTCGTGCCTCGACTTGTCCCGCCCTGCTGCCGCCTCGACCCGCTTTGTGCAGGCAGCGCTTATTAAATGATTGAAGCCTTTTGTGGCGGCGAGTCAAGCTTCTTACTCTTCTCGTTGTTGTTGTTGTTGCTCTCTCTCTCTGTGTTTTTTTCGGCCAGCCATAAAAAGGTGGAAACTTTTGCGCAACGTCGAAGGCGACCACCATCAATAACTGACCACAACGAGGCAGCACAACGTACCGGGACGGACAGCCGGACCGAGGCACAGACGTTCCGCAGACCCAACAGCAATAACAGCAACAACAGCAACAACAACAACAACAATATTTATGATTTGTTAAGCAAGCGCGGCAGTCAAACGTGCGAAAGGATAATCACAAGCGCCTGCTGGCACGCCCCCCTCAAGCAGCCGCCGTCGAGCGGTAACTGGCTCCGTTCCACACTCACTCTTCTTTCCCGATCCTCCTCCCTTCTCCCTCCTCCTCTTGGATGCACACACCCAGAAACCTTCTCCCAGCGTCGTGTGTGAGACATTTCCAAATTGAGTCAATGACTTTTATTTTTATGGCTCTCTGCCGCACCGGAGGCTCCATCTCCCCATCCATAAGAGAGAGGGGGAGAGAGAGGGTGTCGTGTATATGCATAGAGTGTGCTTGCTGTGCTGGCAAATTGATGGCAACTGCAGTTGGGCTTAGATCGTCTCCAGGCCGGAACGGCGCTGCGTTTTATGGCTATGCGAATTGAGCTATTAGCCAAGTTTAAGTGAGATGCGACCAGACACAAAGCGATCCAGCACGATCAAGCCAGACGGGGAGGGAAGACGAGCAGGGAAAGCCTACAAATGGGCGTGGTTTGTAAAGTAACTCATGTTGGAAACATTCGATGAAAAACAGTATATGGATCACTTTGAGTTCAGTTAGTGATCTTCGTTGATCAGAGTGACTTAAATTATCGTAGCAATCTCTATATCGAACTACACTTACCTTGGACACACACTCAGCGAACTCTGGATCTGCTCCTGGATCCCATCTTAAATCTCTTCCATAGTTCATTCAAGTGCCTGCGCTATGAAGAGATCGGCGATAAACTCCGGCGATAACTCCGGGTGGGTCCCAGGACCACCAAACGCGACGTCGACACGGCGATGATGTTGGCTTGCAACTTTATTGTATGTGACGCCCCTTTTTACCGCCCCGAATGTGGGCGTTAAGCGGCAACACCAACAACAACACGAGTTGACGAGGATCGAGCAATGGAAAAAGGGAATGATCATGGAATCATGGATGATCGCTGCACTCATAAGCGGCGGCAATCGACATCAATTATGCACTTCAAAATATTACAAATCACTGTATTGTTGTTGCTGCTGCTGCTGCTGCTGTTGTTGTTGCTGTTGCTGTTGTTGGTAGCAGCTGTCAAGAAGCAGCAACAGCTGCCTTTGCAACGTGGCTCGGCTACAATGCGCCGCAGTTTCGGACAAGGGCTCGAGCGGGCATTAATTGAGCCTGGACAGGAGTAGGATTAGCAGATGAAAAGAAGAGGAAGCAAAAAATAAATAAAAAGAGAAGGATGGAGAGAGAGAGGGAGAGAGAGAGATAGAGAGAGAGAGAGAGAGAGAGAGAGAGAGAGAGAGAGAGAGAGAGAGAGGGAGGCAGAGTGAAAGACAACAATGACAATGTTGCCAAAACTGGAGTGAAAATGGAATTGCAGTTAGAAATTGAACTTTAGCTGCAGTTGAGATGAAAAAGAGCTAAAGATTGGCATAAAAAGGCTATAAAAATAAACTGTTATAGTTGATAATACTAATAGAAGAAGTTTTCGACTATAGAACTAGAGATAAGTCATGGAACAATTACGTGGAATAGAAGTGAAATTGCCAACTTAATTGAAGGAAGGATTGAAACAGAAAGAGAAACTATGAGCATTGCTAATGAAGTAAATCTCTAAAAGTAAAGCTAGAATTTAACCTACTGATCAAATATAGA
The DNA here is from genome assembly GCA_018151435.1 of Zaprionus africanus. NCBI lineage: Eukaryota > Metazoa > Arthropoda > Insecta > Diptera > Drosophilidae > Zaprionus > Zaprionus africanus. Next base: position 252,548 of record JAECXB010001995.1, read on the forward strand.
ACTGCAACCGGAACTGGAACTAGAACTGGAACTGAAACTGTAACTGGAAGTGGAACTGCCATTGAAGACGTTTCGACTTCTTTTTTATTGGCTGTTGCTGCTTGATTGCACAGCGCAGACATTAAGGATCAACGAGGAGCGCTGATCGCAGCCTGGAATGCCTCTGTACCTGGAGGAGGGGGAACTGAACTGGGGGGGAACTCGGGGAATTGGCAGTAAAAACGTTAACAAGCTGCGTAGCGCCGTCGGCGGCGTTAATGTCGAAATTGGCGCAGGCGAACGTGTTTCTTAATGAAACAAAGCTTGAATTTTAAATGAGCATCATAAAGAACAATGAAAATGCACAGGCAGCAACAGCAACAACAATCACAACAACAACAACAGTGACAACAACAACAACAGTGACAACAAAAACAAAGCAAAAGCGAATCAAAAGCCGCAGCGACACAGCCAAACGGAATAAGCGCTGAAAACAAAATAAAATAAGAGCGCAGAAATGTTAAATAAACAATAAAAAGAAGCTCCCTCCTCAACTTTGTCCCTCCATTGCTGACCATATACATACGATACTCCGCCTCCTTGACTCCACACCTCTCCACTGCCCCCGCACCATCTCTACCTCTCTCTCTCCCTCTCTCTTTCTCTCTCAGCTGTCAAATGTGCACGACATGCGGGGCGCGAGATCGTTGCAGGGCAACAGAAACCGCAACAATGCCGGAGTGGCAACACTAAGGAAGCGATACAGTAACGAGCGCATAGCACCGACACAACGACTACGAAATACCCTTACCAGGATGTTGAAGTACTTAGTAAATTCTAATTGCAGCTTTTGCATCTTAATGGGATGTGCAGCATTGGATGAAATGGTGTTCAATCACATTCCCAGTGAGTTTCTTAGATAAATAATAATTATCTCTTTATTTCTTTGACCTTTTTTCATATATTTCAACATTTTTTCACATTCTTTAACTTGTTTTCATGTTATTAATATTGCAAGAGATCTTCAAGCAACTTTTTCAAACTGTTCATTTCACATCAGATATTTTATTAACTATTTTTATATTTTTTAACCTATTTTTATGTTATTCAACCTATTTTCATATTCTTGAACCTATTTACAGATTCTGAAATGTATTTTTCATTGTACCTACATTGCAAGAAAAATCTTTAAGCAACTATTTTAAATTGTTTCAAGCCATTTTTATAAGCTACTCTCATTCTTTAACAGTATGATTAATAAATTTATTTTTTAATAATCTTTAAGCAACTATTTCAAACTAACATTTGTTATACCTTTTTTTATTTTTTTTTCAGTATATAAGAGATTTGTAAATGCTTTTTATATTCTTTAACAGATTTCAATACCATTTATATTGTAGAGTAATCTTCAAACAACCAACTGTTTCAAGATGTTCAATAAACCTCCGATTTTTTAATATTTTTACATTCTTAAACCTATTTTAATATTATTTTACTTATTTTCAAATGGTATTTACCTCGATTTATTTAGCATATTTTCACATTCTTCAACATTCATTTCTATTCATTTTATTGTCATTGTAAAGAAATAATAAATCATAATAAAACGAAAAAAAAATAAACAAATAAGTGAATTAAGTTAAATTACGTTCTAAGTTCACAGCTAATTGAAGATGTCTGAACTGTGCGACCAAGTCGCGATACTCCCCTCCATTGGGCAGGGTATACGAAATGATAATCATATGGATGGGATGTAAAAGTTGCCGTCGCTGCTTAAAGGATCACAAATGATTTTGCGGTCAAAGATGAAATGAAAGGCAAACCGAAAGCACAGCCAAATTGTGGGGGCAAGGGGAGGGGGGTTAAGCAAAGGTCGGTCGGGGCCCGAAACGTTTCGGTCTCAGCTCAGGTCTTCAGTTTGCAGCTCCGCTGGTGCTGGCCATAATTGGTGCTCATCTTAATGGCATTAAAATTGCATTATCGCTGTATTTATTGAAACGGTTTGTTTTAACAAGATTAACTCGAGATACCGCCAAGCGGCGCAGTCAGCGAGACAGGCCCCAAAATGATTAACAGCAAAAACCGGCGAACAACAAGAGACATAAAAGGCAGCAGCAGCAGCAACAACAGCAACAACAGCAGCAACAGCAGCAACAACTACAACAAAACGTACCGAAAGCCGCGTTAAATGTGATGCTGATTTTGCCGCTGTTCTCATTGTTGTTGTTGCTGTTGTTGTTGCTGTTGTTGTCCCTTGATTGGCACAGCATTTATTGCTGCCGTTGTTGTTGTTGTTGTTGTAGTTCGTGCGGTCGTAAAATGTTTATAACATAATTTCATATCATTTAATTTAGATGATTAGATTCAATATGCCCGCCATTTATGCATGCACAGCAGCCGAAAGTAGCTAGCAGATACATTTGTATCTCTTAGCCGCGACGCCGATATCTGTTGATCCATTTATCAAAGGCGCGCGACAGTAGCGCTTGTTGTTGTTGTTGTTGCTGTTGTTGCTCAGGTCTTTTGTTCAGTGTTCGTGTTGTGCGGGGGCTGAAATTGATTATCCCATTGAGCAGAGACCACGTGGGGTGAGGTCTGTAGACAATATTAATATGTAAATCTGCTGTGACTGAGAGATATATTGCAAGTCAGCCTGCACATTCGACTTGAGATACATAAGTGACTATTCAAATTAGCTTGTTTACAGCTAGATTAATATTCAAACAGAAACATTACACGATTATCGAGAGCCATTCGCTTTCGGTTTCGCTTTCACTGGCTAATTAGCATAAGCACGTCGCATTCTAGAACCTGTTGCGAATTGCAAGCTCATAAAATGTGCTTATTATGTGCATGAGTTTATTGGCACAGTAATACCTGTATGACATTTGTAGAGACAGTGTAGTTACTGACGTAGTTACCTGGACAGTCCAGAGTGCAGGGACTGCACTTTGTTTATTTATTGACCTTTGCTTTGTGCGAGGCATCGATTATTTCACTTCTAATCTTTGTTAATCTCTCGGTTCATATTCAGAGCTACCTCTTCTTCTCTCTCTCTCTTTCTCTCTCTTTCTCTCTCTCTCTCTCTCTGTCTGTCTCGTTCCTTCCCTGCTTAGTTTGGCTGCTTCCTGTCCGATCCTAATGCGGATGCCGATGATGCGCTTGTGCATTCCGAGAACTTGCGAACCCGATAGCCTCGGCACTCGGGACACTTCCTTTGCGATAGGCGCTGGCTCCCTCTGATCCTATCAACTAACAATTCATTGATGATCCAATCCCAGATCCCCCGATCGCAGACCAAATACCCTTAAGACAAAAAGTGCCGCGCGCACTTCCCAGAAGCGGGCATAATTATTATTTATGCATACAAATTAAACGGTGCGAAATATTTGCTCGAAAATCCGCTCAAAGGTCTTATTTATGGCTAAGGCATTCGCATTGGCATTCACATTGGCATTCACATTCGTGGCCAGCTCTGACGTCGTTGCTCCCCGATATTTCACCAGGCCGTGAAACCGATCGAGACCAATAACAAAAAACATATTCACAGACAACATTTTTGGGGGCAACGAATGGGGGAGGAGGAGGCAGCAACAAACCTGTTGGAGCAATTTCACTTTCGCAATCCCCGCTCTGAGTTGTAAATTCAATTTGCGTAAATCTCGTCGAGAATTTGAAACGAAATAATTATAAGATAGCAATTCGAACTTGAAGAGAGCTTGGCGAGGAGAAGTTTGGATATATGTATGATTTCGGAGGCAGAAGTTATGTATTGCGATTTTGATGAGTATAACTAATAACAAATATAACTACTACTTCTACTATTTAACTATTACTTATATAACTGCTACTACTTCTACTCTCTTCTACTACTACTACTATTACTACTACTACTACTTCTACTACTACTTCTACTACTACTTTTACTACTTCTTCTATACTACTACTTCTACTGATACTACTACTACTTTTACTTTTACTATTACTTCTACTACTAATACTAATACTTCTACTACTACTATTTGTACTACTACTATATCAAATACTTTAATTGCTTCTGCTAATATTACTACTACTATTACTACTACTATTACTACTTCTATTTCTACTACTATTACTACTACTATTACTACTACTATTACTACTACTATTACTACTTCTATTTCTACTACTACTTCTACTACTATTCCTCCTACTATTCCTCCTACTATTTCTACTACTATTTCTACTACTATTTCTACTACTATTTCTACTACTACTACTCCTACTACTATTCCTACTACTACTCCTACTACTATTACTACTACAATTTCTACTACTATTACTACTACTATTACTACTACTATTACTACTACTATTACTACTACTATTACTACTACTATTACTACTACTATTACTACTACTATTACTACTACTACTACTTACTACTACTACTACTACTGCTACTTCTACTATTACTACTACTACTACTTCTAGTACTACTACTACTACTGCTGTTATAACTATTACTATTATAACTACTACTACTTATTCTATTACTACTACTTCTCCTATTACTACTTCTTCTTTTTACTATTAACAATTACTATTACTACTGCTACTACTTTAACTAAAATTTACTAAAATGATTGATCTCTCATCATTTGTCGCCTTCGGATTCACTGAATATTAACAGGACATTGATAAATTGAACAGATTAATAACCATTGAAAGTGAAACCTATGAATAAAAGATTTTCCTGATCTCTGCAAGATTATTTAATATTGTACATTTATAATGACTAGTTATAAATATATACATTTTATTATTTAATGTAACGATTCACACTTACGATGGCAGTTACACAAGTTTGCACGATTGTGTACATTAAATGGTAATTAAAAGCCAAGTGAGATTCAATTTGTGTAGACAAAAAGCACCCGTCGGACTGCTTCCAATTAACAACTGAATAACAATTAGGAGGAACCCAATAAATTGCATTGGAATATGCCAACTGACTATGTGACTAACAACTAGAATGACTTGCATTGCCAATGGGCGAGTGTTAACTGGCAACTGGCAACTGGTGTTCGGTATCTGCTAGCCGGGGGATCTACTTTTGGCCTTTCGCGGTGATTTGCTCTGCGCTTAATTAATGTGTGATTAAACATTAATGCCGAGCCATAAATTAAATGTCAAATGAGTTAATTAAACAATGGACGAGCCCACTCTCGGGCTTCCTTTCCCCTATCTGGCAACTGTGTTGAGGGCGTGTTACTGATAACAACACATAAATGCAAACATGTTAAGGTTGAGTACATACTTAGTTGCAGATACTTGAACAATCGTGCGTAGATACTTGCGCATTGCTTTGCAGATAGACACAGAGAAAGGGAGAGAGAGAGAGAGAAACATGCGTAGATACTTGCGTAGATACAATGCGGAATGGGCTGCAGATAGGAGATGATCAGATCGCCACAGTTGCATCAGTGATGGAGTGTGGAAGGGTATGTGGCATAACAGCGTGTGAGTGTGTGTGTGTGTGTGTGTGGGTAACTGTAACTGGCGATGAGTCAGTTTAACGTGGCTGTCGCCGTATATCATAGCTTGCCTCGCTTAGCAACAAACAATTTGATTTGCAATCTGATTACGTTTGCTGAATACGTATTCCACTACTACAACTACAACTACAGCCACAACAACAACAACAACTGGGTATCTGTCGCGTGCCATGACGTTATTTGCCATTAATCAAAGGTCGCCTTTTCCATTGAATTCACATGGGGAGTACATTGGATAGGGTAACCGACAGCATTTTCAATCGACGTCATAGACAATTTAGGAATTCCATTGGGTTTTTCAGCAACTCTCAAGTAGATCTTGTTGCTGCTTATGTTGTTGTTGTTTTTCGTCTCATCTGAATCCGAGTACGGTAAATTCAAATCGTTGTGAAATACACGGGGTTTCACGGGGTTGCTTTTCGCAGATCGACGATAACTATTACTGAATGGTCATAAAACGACAACTTAAAGCCGCCGCCTGGAAAATCATATTCACAAACGAGTATTACCTCGTCATCCAGTATATCATATATACTCGTTTACTATACTGGATACTCGATGTGCATTTGTCATGGCACTTGGTACTTTTTGTTGCACTAGGTTAGGATTTTCCAAAAGCCAAGTGCACGACTTGAATAGTCGTCGCATGAGTATCGTGTGACTACGTAATATTCAAGTGAGTACAAGTTCGAGTTTGCCGGTTCGCCGCCGTTTGCCGTTTGGCATGCGACAACTTGTTTCGACTTGATTAAGGCAATCTGGTGAAATAATAAGCAGAGTGAGACCCCTAACTAACTACACTATACTTACCTAAGGTGATCGATCATGGCAGAGTGACAAAGAGAGCAGCAGAGCGAGACAGGGAAAGCGTGTTGCGGGTAGTCGACTCTTAATTACCTTATACTTATAGCTTATCTCGCAAAGAGCCGAAAAAGAACTTGAGCACAACTAAACATGCAAAGGCTTTCTGAGGTAAGACCCCAATCGAGAGTCTGATTACGTGGGCTAATCAGTGAGAGGCTAAAGATTAAACAAGAAATTATAGCATGATGGGATAACATCTAGAAGCCCAAAAGACTATACATAATTTAAGGTCTTTGCTAAAAATATCAAAAAGTTGACCAAAAATACGTAAGTTGTAAAATAAAACTATAATATAAATAAATAACGTTTTATTCTATCTGTATTTTGCTATAAAAATTTCCTAAAAATACGATAAGTTGTTAGAAATCGATTTTCGTTTAAATAAATCTCTATTATGTGCCATAAAAGACAGTGTAAACAATGTTTGAATTTGTAAGAATGTACGAATTTATAGTAAACAGTTTATTAAAAATATATGGATGTGTGTACCTATAAAATAACCTATATCTATGCCAAAATATATATCTATATATACCATAATACAATTTCATAATATAATGTTATATTCTGAACTAACATTTATAACTAGGTTTTAATTCATAGTGCCATAAAAAAATGTCCTTAAAAATGTACAATATACATAGTTTAGGTACCTATAAATTCATTTATATACACCGCTTGCCATAAAAATATAAGTCTACACACATTATAATTTTGATGCATTATATTTGCTCAAAAATTAATCATTTTTCATAACATTTATATATAGAATATGCCATAAAAATTACAACCAAACTAAAGTTTGCCAAAAGAAGTTACAATGTAAATGTTACTTAATGTTTTATATACCTATATGAATGTATATACAATATATATATCATTTCCCATAAATTTATATTTACGTTACTAACTAAATAAATGTATAGTGTAAATCAGTTCACAGTATTTCCCATAAAAATGAAACTATAAAATAAACAAAACTTTATCAAACAATTTCATTCATTTATTTTCTTTATCTTTGTGTAATTGATATTCTGTAGCCAAAAACTTTTCCAGTCGCCCGTAATGAATGATAAAACTATTTAATCGACATCTGATAAAACAAAATGAAAAAAAAAAAAAACAAAACAAATCGAAGCTGATAGCGAAAATCGTCAGCGTACTTATTTAATTTCATCAATTGTTATAATACCAAGCGATTGAGGCACGCACATACGTGTACACCGATATGTTAATGCCTGTGCTATAAAGTGTTGCCATAAATATCGCTTGGACCACTGCGTTTTTTTATTGGATGGCTTTAATCGGCTGTCAAATTGTTTCGATTTTGTTTTAAACGGCTTTTCGGCAGGCAGAAGAGCAGTGAAGAGTGGAGAGAAGAGGAAGCAGAATATGAAGAGAGGGGGGAGGGGATCTCCACGTTGAATCAGTGAGTCAAATTTTTTTATGATGAGTCTCGTTTCAGCAACGACGACGACGACGACGATCGACGCGAACGGGCTAATCAATTGAAACTTTATTTCTGGTTATACTCGAGGGCAAGTTTGTTGCCAACCAAACAGAAGTTGTTGTTGTTGCTGCTGTAGTTGTTGTTGTTGTTGTTGCTGCTGTAGTTGTTGATGCCGTGTTCATTCATGCGTTGGCTGGAAGCTGCTGCTGCTGCCGCCAATTTGGGTCACTTTGTAGGTCAGGTTGGCAAGTCGCCAGTGACGTCATTTGAGCTCGCCCAGCAGCAGCGCGTGCAGCACTTCACCATGGTCGCGAAGGTGGACTGGAGGCTGGACATGGATACGTGAAGATGCAGCCAGCTCTGTGGCGTCATCACTGCCGGGGCATGACGCATAGACCCAGATTCGCCGCGGCCTCCGTAGTTGGTGCTGCTCCCGTTGCTGCTGGCGCTGCTGCTGCTGCTGCCGCTGCTGCTGTTGCTGTTGGTGTTGCTGTTGTTGCTGCTGTTAATGCTGCCTGCCTTTGCGTAGGTCGTCGAAGCTCTAATTGGGTTATTAGGAAATGATTTGGTGCGACGACGCGACATTTGATTTATATTTGGCCATTCGCATTTGCCATGGTTTTAATTAGGCAATGTCTGTGCCACCGCCCTCGCCCCCGCCCTCTTTCCTACCCCGCAGATGATTAGCACGGCTGAGTGCCGTCCGTTTATTGATCTACGCATGTAAGCTGCCACCTACACGGCAACTTAGTGTACAAACAAACGCCCCATCGGGTTGCCTTATCACGGCTGATTCATAGCTAAGTGATAAGAGAGCGTCGTGACTAATTGAATGACGTTCAATGATGTTCTGGCCCGGATTCGCAGATCTTCGCAACTGGACAGATCCCGAATGCGCATGAAGAACCATCAGTACATGCATTCCTAACCTCCATTGTGTCATTGCCTTGTGTCATCGACAGTCTCTCCTCGTCTCCGTCTCCGTCTCCGTCCTCGTCATCGTCGTCGTCGTCGTCGTCGTCATGTGGGGGGGCTCAATTATGCGTGGACACAGACTGCTGTCTGCGTTGGCTTAGCCACATTCATATCCATATCCATATCCACATTCATATCCACATCCATCTGTGACTGCATCGAGGTGGGAGGGGCAGTGCATCCCTCTCTTTCTCACTTGGCCTGCACTTTGCATATGCAAGCCCATGCGGCTCCGACTCGGGAAGTTCAAAAACCTTTGGGGCTTCGAAATAAATGCAACTAATACTTGCAGCAGAACCCCCTTCACTACCCCCTTCCTCGCCTCTTCTTTACCTTCTGCTGTGCAGAGACGTAGTCCGAGTCGAAGTTAAAGTTGGAGCTGCAGTTGAAGTCGGTGTCCCAAGTCGCTTTGGCTGTATCAAATTTGTTTAATTGTCTGAACGGCGGCGGCAACTTGCTCTGCTTCTGCTTGCTGCTTGCTGCACTCCCCTGCCTCCAGCCCGCCCCGCCCTTGATGACAACTTCAACTTCGCAGTCCCCCGTCTCGCCAGACATGGATTCTTCAACATTGTAAGCGCTTTTGCTGCGTTGGCAGCTTGTCAACTTCTCCACCTTCTTCTGCCTCAGCTCAGTCTCTGCCTCAGCTTCTGCCTCAGCCTCGACTGCTCCTGGTTGTTGTTCCAGTTCTTGTGCTCCATTTGTTGTGCAAGTTGTTTGCGCTGTAAATCGATACATTTGCTCTGGCCACTTACAACAGTCGCGTCTGTCCGAAACAACAACAATAACAGCAGCAGCAGCAGCAGCAACAACAACTTCAAAGAGTCTTTAGCTTCTTCAGCTCTTCTTGGGGCTCTTCTTCTTTTGGCTCACGAATGTCTGCCTGACGTGATTTCTGTGCGGCATTGATGGTGGCCATTGCACACACGTTGCAACTAACCAGCAATCACACACACACACACACACAAACACACGTGTATATAAGCGAGGGCAGAACGTTGAATTGACGATTGCAAAGCTAAGAGAGGAGGAATGTTGTTCTGTGTGGGAGAGGAATATTAAAGGGGTACCCTGGAAAGAACCAGGCTGGAAAATAATATATAAATAACATATTTCAATTATATAATTCATTTAACATCAGTTATGCTTATTATAATTATGAAAATAGATTAAAACTGAACTAACTACCTGTCCAAAGTGGTTTAAAAATTAATAAGAATTAGGTTTGACTTCAAATTGAATAAGAAAATTAATACAAAGCATAATTATTTTAGGTATTACAATTCTATTTTTATTAATACAAATAAAAACTCATTTGCTCTGTTAATTTTTTATCAAAAAAGGCTTTTTTCTGATGGTTCATTATTTTGTTTTGCATATAAATTTTTATAAATTATGTTATAATTATTAGTGTTTACAAGTACTTTTTATTATTTTTGTTCTACTTACATTGATTAATTAAATTAAATTAAAAAATTGTTCTAACAACTAAAATTAAATTAAATTTATAATTTAATTTTAGTTTATATGTTATAAATATGTATGTATATATTTTTAGATTTCTATTGTTACTCAACACTGTTATGGGCAACCTTCCTCCTTCCAAAAAATAAGATATCAAAATGTAAAGATTTTATAATGTAAATTAATAAATATTTCAATAATTAACAATAATAAAAATTAATTTTAAATAACAACTATAATAAAAATTAATTTGATGTATTTAATAATGATATTAATTAATTTTTAATAATTATTATAATGCTGTACAGACTGATAAACATTCGCAGCTGCTTAACAGCTATTTAGATTAAGATCTAACAGCTGCTTAGCATAAGACTTAACAGCTGCTTGGCACACCAATTAACAGCTGCCTAGAGAATTGATTCGAACAGCTGATGCTAATTGATCTGGCAACCTCAGGCAATAAGAAAGTGACAATATTAATGTATACAATGTAAATATTTTAATTAAGCAGTGATCTGCCGCACAAAATGTGATTAATAAGTAATTAAATGATATTTAAACACACGATATACCCAAGATATCTATGGCGTCGGCGTAACTCGACTGAGTTGTGGTGCTCCGGACAAATAATGAAGGTACGCTATAAACGCGGGCAACAGCCCTGGCAGGATCGGCTTACACTCTTCGCACTCTTTGAACACTCCCTAAACACTCTTTGCACACTCTTCTACTACTTTATATATATATATTGCTCAAGTGGGGACGTGGCGACTGCATCAGGGACATGTTCTATTTACCCGCTTAGGCAGATCATTAGCCTTATTACAACACATTGCCACATCGAATTACGAGCTGCATTTCTGCAGCTGCAGCAGTGTCCGTGGCAACGGTGAATAGTGCAACAACAACAAGAACAACAAAGAGAAGAATAGCGAACACAACAAGAACAACAACTGTGGGAGCCAGACGCAGACGAAGCTCCAAGTTGGACAGTTGGACTTACAGAACCCGAGCCCGAGTCGAACCCGAGCCCGAAGCGCATCGTAGGCGGCTGTCGCGGCTGCTGCTGTTGCTGATGCTGAGGCAAACAGTTTCCCTAGAGAAAATCGAACAACTCTCAGTTGGTTGCCGCCCAGCAGTCTCCCGTCTGTAGACTGCAGTCTGCCGTCTGCAGTCTGCAGTCTTCGGTCTCCCCAGTCTGCAGTCTTTGTTCTTCGCGCTGCAGTCCTCACACCCGCGCTCTGATTTCTGGGTCATATTTTGCCCAACTTGAAGTGCCAATTTGAGTGCCGCAGTGACATTTGAAGCCGCCGCTGCGACAACAACAACAATAAGTGAAAAGCTGCAAAGAAAACAAAAACAAATCGAGAGAAAAACGCCGGCCAAGGCAGCAGGCAGAGGGACAGCGGAACGACGGGCAGAGGCAGCAGCAAGAAGCAACAGCAAAGGCAGAGGCAGAGGCGAAGGCGAAGGCACGACATGGTCAGGTTGTTTTAACAACGAGCCACAGACGGAGGTTTGTTTTTATGACCCGCCGTTGTTGCCGCATATGTAAATCAACTCGATGCGCTGCAAGTGGCAAGCAAGTGAGGCAAGGGGAGGACATACACACACACACACACACATACTTAGCTTGGCCCGGCTTACGTGTACGTGTACGTGAAGAATCTTGAATTGCAATTTCAATAACGAGACACGAAACACTTTCAAGTCAACGGGCTGCAAGCCGATGCCACTTGCACTTGAAGGCGATACCCGAAAGTCAAGCGACAGTTTGCAAATGCAACAACAACAACAACAGCAGCAACAACTGCAGAGAGTGCAACAAGAAAGTTCACTTAATCACAACATTCTCTATGCCACAAATTAGCAAGTGAGGCAGTAGGGTGTTCTCTAAAAAGAAATTTACTTAGATATCCAGTGGGATTGTCACTAATTGAAAGAGAGGCTGAAGAGGGAGCTAAGGGTTGCTCTATTAGATTAGAGAGAAGAAACTATGAAGTGAAGAGAATTGCATGCTTACTTAGAAGCAGTTGTGAATTTCTATTTATTAATTGTTTATTCTTTTAATATGAGATATTTTATTATAAGATTCAAAAGTATCTTTCAATAGGATCTTCAACTTTATGTTTACATTATTTATTTTGTTATATTATAAAACGTCATGTAAATATTCAAATGAGAATAGACATGAGACTTATTAATTATTAACATATATAAATCTTTAGTATATAAAGTTTTAACTATAGAAAAATTATCGAAATTAATGTGCCTACAGATTCTTATGCCTCTCCGATTGCGCCTTACCGAGGCATATATTATACGAGGCAAATATTCTCCTATATTCATCAAATTGCATTGCAAACTCCTTCTGCCAGGGGCATACAAATGAAAACAAATACATTACCTTTGTAGGTGAATCAAAATTTCGATTCACATTAATGTCTTGAATCAAATTCACACTACATACTATAAAGCCAATAGATTTCTTAGACTTCTAGGAAAAAATTCTAAAGCAAACATAATTTGACTGCAGTCAACAATAAGATCACCTAGACATCTAGAATTTGCAGTTAGTTTACCAAATTTGTGGCGCGTGGAATTGCCAATTGAATGACTAACCTTTCAAGATCCATATACAAACTGAGAGGATCATCATAAGTCATTGCGCAATGGGAATATTTTGGATTGCCAAAATATTTAGAATACTGAAAACGTGCGATCTGCTGGGGAGCAAGTGATTACGCGTTTGTTGTGTCTGCTTGAATTGGAAAACCCCGAAAATTACTCATGCTGCAGTTGATAGAGGAACAAGGTCAGTGGAGAGGAGAACCCAAGGGGGGTGGCTGAACGGGAGAGAGGGGGAGGCTGTGCTGGTTGAGCAATCAACTGCTTAATTGCTCATCAATTGCTGGAAACCCGAACTGACCCACACAAGCAAGTTGTGTTTGTTCCGTTCATGCCGATCGAGTGTGTGGCACGTTGTGTGGCAGCGAGGCATGCCGGGCGAGTTTTATTGCAAATTTACCAGTGTGTGCGTGTGTGTGTGTGTGGATATTTTTGGCAAGTCTGCTCATGAACGTGAACTCGGCGTGCCTTTCTTTGTTTGCGTGGCGGCTGCGGCGACCAAACGTCAAAACGGAAGTGTTTGCATGATGTGTAAGAGAGATTCGCACAGAGCCAGACAGAGAGACAGACAGACAAGAGGAACAGACATACAGCAGGACGGACAGATAGACAGACAGACGGACAGACAGACAGAGAGCGTCTCAAAAAACTGAAGAGAAAATTCACACGCGATGAGTGTGGAAGCTAAACTTGGCGCATGGCTCAGAGCTGACAGTGAAAACGAAGCCATGAGAATCTGTATCACGTTGTGGAGGTCTGCGAGACACAAACACACACACATATGCACAAACACAAACACAAACACAGACTCACACATATACAAACTGAACTAAATCGACTTTGTTTCTAAGCTTCAAAGAGGAATCTCTTGAATGCGAATCGAATGAGAGTGCGTGAGTGGTTGATCGATTTGAGATGAATATGGCAAGTTTATTATGAATATATATATTAGATATGCATACATCTGCTTGCAGTATATATGTATTACGTAGGTATATATCTGCTTGCTATATATTTATAGGGTATATACACCATATACCCAATTTTTCCCCCTTCTAATCCAACTTGTCAATGCAAATCTATATGAGAGTGGCAGTTGCTTTACAGTTTGAATTGAAGTGAATATGGCATATATATTGCGATATTATATAGTGCATATATATCTTTCTACCCACCATATATACCCCATATACCCTACCTACTCAATATGCCCCTCTTCCAATGCCTTTTCTTGCCATAAACAATCTCAAATCTGCACAAAACCCAAGCAATTTCGTGAGCCGATACGATTACGATATAAATTACGATACAAATTACGATATATACCTACGATATACGTACGATATGAGTGCTGTAAGTTCATTATTGTTCATTGGGGATAATCCTAACGCAAGATCTTCAGGAATTTCTTCAGGCATTCGCTCATATTTGATTCATCCTCAGGTGACTAACCACCTGTGGTTAAGAAACCCCGCCCCCTTACCACTTCACTCTCTTCTCTTCTCTGCAAGATTGCCCCTCAGAGCGCGTGGCTACTGGCGTCAACTGGCAATTGGCAAAGTGTCAACAATCATAACAAGCGCACGCGACAACTGTTGACACATTAGAAGCGACACCTCAGCAGCAGCAGCAGCAGCAGCATCGACAGCAGCAGCATCGACAGAAGCAGCAGCTGCGACGCAAGCAGCGCAGTTGACGCTGGCACGCGATAAAACTCGCGCGCGCTTATCAATTAGTCATGCTAGTTTGCCCCCACGCTTCTTTGCCGCTGCCTCTGTCCCCTCTTTTTTCTCTCCGATCTTGTCAAATGTCGCACGCCACTGAGTGTGGGAAGAGGGAGAGTGGAAGGGAGGGGGAGTGGAGGGGGGTTGCTGATAAGCATCGTTTTCAATTATGCCGACAATTATTAATAATATAATCAGACAAATGGTGGCAAATAATGCGCGCATTAGGCGTGCGATTTGTAGGCATTAAATGTCAACAGGGCGCGAATCAACAAACTGACAACGAGGGGGACAGACAGAGGGAGACAGAGAGAGGGAGACAGAGAGAGAGAGAGAGAGACAGAGAACTGTTTGATAATAACAGCAATTACTGCGAATTCGCAATTGGCTGTCGCTCGCCTACGTCACAGCACGTTGCGCATACGTCACGTTGCCCATGGAGTTGAGTGATAAATATAGCGCCAGGTAAGCAAAGGGGAAATATAAATAGATTGCCCCCCCCCCCCTCGCTCTCTCCTTGACTTGCCTCATTTTTGGCGTCAGCTGACTTTATGACTTCTTCGCCGTAACCCCAACCCCAAGCCCTAATCCCGCTGCAACTCCTCTGCCGGCGTCGCAATGAGTCAACGGCCAATTAGCACGACGACGACGACGACGCCTTGGCACAAGCGTGTGCCACAATGGGCTATCAATTGTGCCCAACATAAGTGAGTGCCCCTGCTGGGGCTGTTAGCGCGTGTGTCACACACATTAGTCAACACCCCCAATGTGATTCCCTTTGCCATTCAAAGTTCGCATCCAATTACCAGACAATATCGATAAGAACAGCCACAAATGATACACTCCAAACCAAATCGAAAAACACTTTAAATCACTGCCAAATTTTCATTCATTATCAGTTTATAGAAGGCGCTGCCCCGCCCCCTATGCATGTGCCTCTCATGTAAAAGGCGGTCAATCGAACTACAACTCTAGATACGAGGAGCTGTGACTCAAAGCGATTCTGATAAGATTTATAGGCACTTATCGTAATTGTTTAATAAACACAAACGCGGCTACTAGAGCTCGCGCAATGAATATGCCCCGATTGCCACTTGGCAGGCTTAATCACTGCACCAGAGGGATGCCCTGCCAGAGCTGCGAAACATGGATGTGTCATGTGAGGAACCTCTGCCCAGCTCAAGGCCTTGGCTGTGATCAGATTGAAAGATCTTTCGCTTGAACTTTTTAAGTTAGAAAACTCTCTCTAAGTTCTTCTCTTGCAGTGCATATCTTGGCATAAGATGGCCGATAGATTCTATATTGTTCCTCACTCTAACAATATAGAATCCATTAGGAATACTTCAGGAAATATCTGAGACAAAGCACTCTAACAGAATTGAAAGATCTTATGCACTAGATTGCATAGTCATTATAAGCTATGAACCTAGAAACGGGAGAAGAGAGAAAGAAGAGAGATCTCTAAGGAACCTTATAGAATCCATCAGTAACACTTCAGAGAATACCTTAGACAAAGCTCTCTCAAGCAGCACTGATCAACAGCAACTTCTAGTTCAATTTAATGGGTTACCCAATGAATCAAATACCTAACCGTGCAAACTTTTCCATTGCCATTTATCAGGCAGAGGCCGAGGCAGACGTCATGTTCGAAAGTGAGAACATAATTGTCAAGTTGTTAAGGTTTCAAGTAACTTTCCCACTGACCATGTCGTAATGCCGATTATTATTAGGAATTATTTGAAAATTGTGCCAAGTTAACGCACACCCCTTTGGCTAAGATACAGATACACTTGCCTCAATTAATATCTTATCGCACACGAAATAAAGTCTCGTAAATCAGGCAGGCAATGGTCAAGATAGTCCACTCCGGGCGATCACTGCCCCTGCACTGAGGAAGTTAGTAGTCACCCAGCTGGCCCACTAAGCAGTTTGTATAGTCTCCGATCTACCGCAACAAAGGGAGTGCCTAGAGACCGAAATAGGACTGTCATCAGTGAGTGAGTTGAAGTTGAACCTTGATTTCTGATTTGTGATTTCGAAGATAGTCGCACATAATTGCGCATCATCGCGGGGTATGTGACGCATGTCTGCGTGTTTTCCACACAGCACGGTATATATTTAATTCTTGGTAATATCTGCTACTTACTTGGAAGTGTATTTTTAAAATACTAGTAAACAGCAACGAGGTATTTTTTTATATTAATTGCAATTAATGGAAATCGATTGCGGGGCAACAATTTAGTGCGCGATTTGACTGCAGCGAGCATTTTATTGTTGCTCGCAAATTGCAATTTAATTCTCCGCTGTACACTTATTAACATGTTTAATTAATTTATTAATAATTGCCAATGCTTTAGGGAGTTTGTTCTATTTCACTTTAGTGCTGTTGAAGCGGACTTTAAAGGGAACCTGGAGTGACTCAAGGCACTGCAGTGAGGGCACGCGCTGAGGGAAGTCAGCTTCAACTGACGCACTCGCCGAGTGGCCCCCAGTCAGTCGAGGATTAGGCAAAGTCAACGCTGCAAATTGATCATGAAATTAGTGTGATAAGCAAACATTGCAGGAGGGGGAAAAGGAGGCGAGATAGGGGGAAGAAGGGGAGAGGGACTGGGCTCATAAAATCAAATCAAATAATTATGATACAGAAGTGTGGCGCGAATTGCGTGTACCGTTTCTTTCGCACGCTTCAATTGACGTTCGCTGTGCGACGCTGGCAGAGCGACTGTGACAGTGACAGCGACGTTGACAGCGACGTCGCCGACGTCGACAGCGGGCAATCGAACAACTATCAATGAGAGCAAACATCGTCGCACGAAGCGACGAAGCCGCGTCGTCGATAGCGACGCCGACGCCTGCGCCGCGTCTGCGTCTGCGTCTGGGACTGCCTCACACGCAGCTCGCAGCTCGGAGCTCGCAGCTCGGCGATTTTCGTATAAATATAAATTTATGCGCCCAGCTGAAACCATGAATCAGTCTTGCTTAGACGCACGCCAATGATAATCGTCGGCTCGCGAACACCCCAACGAGTCGAGGCAGTCCAGCCAACTAAATAACTGAAACAGCAAACTTAACTTGCAACGGATCGAAGTTTAGTTTCGCGAACTCCTAAGTGAAGCCCCCTAACAGTATTAATATATATCAAAGCCGAGAGACAGAACTTCACAATGTGCCAAGCAAGTAAGTATCGAGTGAGGAGACCCTTGCCGGGTCCAAAGTGCCAAAAGAACGTGAAAACATAGGAGATATTCCGTGAAATCTATGAGGCATTGGTGAAATGTAGCACATAATCATTTATAGCGCGATGTGCTCAGCCAAACGGCAATTATCTGCGGCCAGATAGAGTTAGATAATGAACCGCATCGGGGCTTATCGAAAGTTTCCTCAACGGGGACTTCCCCCCAGCAGAGACACAGCCAAACCCCTTCGACTGGCAGGCTAGCTGTCTGGCTGGCCAAATCCTCAACTTGACAAATTAGTCTCCCATAATTCCCCCACTATAATTAGTCGTTTATCGGGGCAGACTCGCAAAAATTAAACGGCCTTAGTTGAATTTAAAAATAAATTTAAATTTAGCTTCGTGTTTTAGTCACTCGCCAAGGCTTCCAAGAAATCGCTTAGTGTTGCGTCAGAGCCAAGAGATCTGCAGTTGAAAAGCTATCGAAAGCGTTATCGATAGGCAGAGGTGTCTATGCAATCACCTGCCATCCGTTGCCCAGCTGCACATGCTCGGCAGCACGTGCGCTATCGCAGCGACAAGAGCAACAGTTGTTGTCGTTGTCGTTGTTGTCGTTATCGAAGTCGCTGACCTACCTCAACATAGCACAGCCGGCAAACGAAGCCAGTGCGAGTGGGAGCGAGAGCGAGAGAGGGAGCGCGTATGCGAGCGCGCGAGTCTTGAATGAATTTGTATGAATTATTCATACGACGCGTTGCCCGCGGCGCCCACTTGGCCAGCAATGACGTCGCTGCCGCCCCAACTTGTCTGTCTGGTCAGCGTCTGCCTGCAGTCGAGGCTGTGCAGCCTCGGCTGTGGCCATCTCAGTGGCCCAGCGAAAAAACCCAAAATAATCCAGCGGAGAAGAAGAAGCAGAGACGAAGTCGCATGAGTAATCGAAATTTCTTGTGAAATTCGAGCTAAACACAAATTTGTGTGCGCGTGATGACAAAGCCGCAAACGTAAAACAATTTCGAATGTATTGCGCTCAATTGATGAGGCTCTCTCCCACTCACACACATACTCTCTCTCTCTCTCTCACTCTTGCCTGCCTGCTCTGCCTCTCTGCTGCTGCTCTCTCTCTCACTCTCTCTCACTCAGTCTGGAGGCTGTTGAGGCCGTTTATCACAGACGCGCGTGCGCTCTCACTCAATTGTGAGTGCCCGCGCTCGAGTGAGTGCGAGTGCGAGTGTGAGTACTCGTGTGAGTGCGAGTGCGAGTACTCGTGCGAGTGCGCAGCCAGATAGTTGCCGAGCAGACGCCGCGAGGAGCGCACGCATTTAAAAGCGAACGCTTAAGCAGTTCTTGGTCTTAGTACGAGTCGACGAGCAGAGCAGCGACGATAGCACTCTCTCCCTCTAAAGATCTCACTGTCTCTCTCTACCTCTCTATCTGTCTCTCTATTGCTGTCTCCTTCCGTCTAGTTAGTTAGTTGAGTTAGTGCGAAGACATTCCCATGACAAACGGTAGGCGCGAGCGAAGGCTTCTCTCAACTTGGCACCTAACTGATCATCTTCTCTCTCTCTCTTTCTTGCAGCAAAGTATTGCCAAAGCGACAAAGCAGCACAGAGCCAACAACAGAGCAACAGCAGCAGCGGCAGCAGCGGCAGCAGTTGCAGCCACAGAGGCAGCATTCACAGTTACGCGCTACTCATGGCGCTGGCTGCGCTGCTGACAGTCCCCACACTGACACAAGCTCGCCACCTGCACGATCTGGGCCTGGCCTACGACGAGGATGTCAGCGACAGCTCCAGCGACAGCAGCCTGCCCGCCTGGCATGCGAATCCCTTCCACGGACTCGAGCAGAGCTTCGGCAGCTACGATGAGGAAGACATCAGCAGCAGCGGCGGCAGCAGCAGCAGCAGCGGCAGCGGCAGCAGCGAGAGCGAGAGCAGCTACGAGCGGATCATAGAGGCAGCGCTGCAAGCAGCCATGCGCGAGCAGCGACGCCTGCGCCAGCGACACCGACGCAGTCATCTGCTGCGCTTCTTCGCGCGCAGCCAGCTGGAGGCGGCCAGTGCGCCGCCCGAGTGGGAGAATCCCTGCGGGGGCGTCTATCAGCCCGACGAGAGTCAGTCCGCGGCGGCGGCGGAGGACAACTCCAGCCAAGGACGCATGATCAAGCGCACTGTAAGTCCCCCTTCCTCCTTCTAGCGAGCTAGTGCTAAACTTCTCCCCCTCTCCCTCTGCAGTTCCTGATGGCGCTGAGGAACAACACGATGCGCGAGTACGAGTACATGCGCACCAATGCCGCACTCAACTACGGCGCCTTCGAGCACTGGCAGCACGAGTACAAGTTCCTGCCGAACATGACGCGTCCCAGCAGCCTGGTAAGTGCAGCGATCGATAGCTCGCGAGACCGGCTCCGCCCTGGGCGGCTCTGACCAGTTTCCGCTGCCTCTCTTCCCCTTGACTAACTCTCTCTCTCTCTCGTATTCTCTCTCTCCCCCTCAGGTGAAGCTCAAGACCTGGTACCGCCACGTACAGACATTCGTGGGCAGCTTCGCGTACCTGGGCAAGGCGCATTACAAGTACCGCAAGGAGCATCAGCTGAGCCTGGACGGCACCACGCACGAGCTGCACGAGCTGCTGGTGAGCGCCCGGCGTGTGCTCTGCGAGATCGAGACGACCATCAACTCGTCGTACCCCAACAGCCATGGCGCCAAGCTCAGCCAGGTGAGTCGGGCGGCCATGGCCGAGCGCCTCAAGTTCTACACACCCGCCGATGGCAGCAAGGAGGCCGATGTGCGCGATCTCAAGTTCAGCAAGCAGCTATACCTTCAGTATCTGGACATCATGTGGAAGTCGCTGCGTCGCTCCATGCGTCGCCATCATCGCAACAGCATGGAACGGCGCCAGCATGCGGCAAATGATGCTGCGGCTGCGGCTGTTACTTCTGCGGCATCTGCATCGGGCTCCAGTTCTGGCTCGGGTTCGTTGCAAGCCTTCAGCATGGAGAGCTCCGAGAGCAGCTCAGCAGCGGCGGCGGCGGGGGCGGGGGCGACGTTGAGACGAACGTAAGCGTCGCCAGTGTCAGCTCCACGCCAGTCCAAATGCTTCCCAGTATTAGCGCCAAGTGCTGTGCACAGTTCCTAGCGCCAAAGCCAAAAAGAAAAGAGAAAACAAAAAGAGAAAATGAGAGAGAAAAACCTTAAGGAGAACTCCAGGAAAGTCTACAGAGAAACAACAACAACAACAACACAAGAAACGAAGAATTTGTCGAATGCCATTTTAGAATTTTATGACAACCCCAGTCCCAACCCCTTTCCCCTGTCCCTGCCCCGCCCTAGTCGCCAGTGCCCACCTCTTGCCTTGTCATATTTATAATTTATAATTTATTTATTTATTTTAATTAATTTATTTATGTATTTTTTTTCGTTCATCATAGTTAGTATTACGTTGAGTATTATTCGCCACATTCATTCCCCACATTCCTTGTGCTACTATTTATGTTCACACACACACACACACACACACACAGACATACATGTATTTATTGTTCTCTTGCAACTCGATCACACACAGAGTAATTTATTTATTCCATTTTATTCTTACTTATTTATATTAGTAATAAGCACGCAGCGAAATTTACAAGAAATGAACTTAAAACACAACAACAACAACAACAACAACACAACAACAACTGAGAAAGAGAAAGAATGCTTAAATACACTGTGATTTATTTTAAGTACATTTTTTTGAATAGTTCGTAGGGAACGCTGAGATAAAGATAAAAGTATTGTATTGTAATATTTATGCCACATTGTAACGTCAGTTGGACATGTTCCAATTGGAATATAAGAGTACGTATAAGAGCTCTGATTAGAAGTAAAACTATTGACAACTGAATTGGAAATTATGTAATGCAAATAAACTGAAAAGACAAAGACAAATACGAACTAAATTATTAACCTTGGGGAGTGCAAAGAAAGTTCCAGATTCACACATCGAATATAGAAATTGCATTTCAGTTTGTATATTGAGCTCCTTACTGCATACAGATCCCCTAGCTTGTATATATATTATATATAAATATATAGTACTATATATATAGTACTGCTTCCCCTTGCAAAAGCTTCCAAGCTTTCGCAGCCTTGCCTTCTCTGTCACTCTTAGTGTCCTGTCAACTAAATCAGCTCGCTGTCGGAAATAGGTCAGCTACATGAGCGGAAATTAAAGAGGTATAGTTGTAGCAGGGGCTGGGCATGGGGAAGCAAGGGGTGTGCTTTGTTTGAACTGCAAATAACGTTAAAATAATCGCACTGCGCACTTTTATGACATTTGCTTTCCTTGGCTAATTTGTTGAGTTCAAATCGCAACTTTATTGGATCACTTGGATTGTAATTGTGATTTTCCGGTTGGATTCGCGGCTCGCACTCGAGGCTGGTTCCGGTGGGGCAATTAAATATCGCGCCTTGTGCGATAACCGTGCGGTCTGATAGGCAATCTGGCCAAGTGGAAGGCAGAGCCCACTCCATTATCAGGCTATATATGTACATATATTGTATATAAGTTTGCCTGTTTCCGTTTCCACTCGGCTCACGGTGCACTCGGACGGAAGGGGCCAATAACCAGCAGCTGCAGAATGCGCTGTTATCTATGCAACTTATTAAAGAGGGCGGATGCACACGCATTATTCATGCGCCAGGTATGCCAGGCATTCGGACCATCAACTATGTGCAAACAGTCCGGCCAATGGCAAACGCACTCGACGCCCACTTGAATGTTCGGCAGGGGATTTAATTTGTTGCCATAGGTCGGAAAAATACCCACGCTCACACGCACACACGCACACACACACACACATTCGGACAGCAGGCTGGACAGCATTAATCATACGTCGCGTAGGCCGCAATGAGTCGGCGCCAGCCTGTTGATGAGTTAATGTTGCTCAAGAGGGGAAAGAAAAGCTTTGCCCACAGCGAGGACACGAACCTTGGCGAGCAAATCCAGGCAGAGCAGAGCAAGAGAGAGATGTCTGATAACCCGATTTATAGCAAGTCGATTCGGGTCGTATATGTACATATATGTACACATATTTGCTTCGATTCAGTGTTGTCAGTTCAGCTATATTCCCGTCAAATCTAGCCTCTTTCCAGTTTCACAGCTGGACAGTCGCAATCTGTACGCGCAGCAGTACAAAAAAAACCAGTGCATACTTTTGTGCGGGGCCTGGAAAGATTTGTGCATGTACCTCGTGGCTTGTGTCCCTGCTTAGCACGCTGACCTACTTTTCATAGCTTCGAGCTTTTTGTCCGCTGCTAAACAGGGAAATTTTATACAGTGACGCACGCAGTGCGAGTTTCACATTCAACGGATTATGTTTCAAAACAGCATACACACGAAACTTGCGAAAAAAAACTTTTCCAGGAATTGTGTGAATTTTTTGCGCCTCGAAAGAAAAATATCGCACTAAATTGAAATTGATTTGTTTATTTACCGATGGAAAAGATTTCCGTTTTCACAAAAAACACGCGTTATATCGAATATTAGAATCTGCCACGCACGTCTGCAACTTTTCTAGCACACATTTTTCGCATTAAATTCAATTAACGGCGCATTGTAAATATTGTCACACCTTTTACAAAAGGTCAACACGTAACCAAAACACTCGAAAGTCGCAAAGTTTTCTTGTTGTTGTTGTTGTTTTCCCTTGAATACGCACGTACAGCCAGACAGGGTGTCACAAGTGCCACTCGGTGTGTGTGCCCCTGGACAACCTGGTGTGTGTGCGTGTGTGTGTGTGTGTGTCACCTACACACTGACACTAATATTAAAATAAATGAAAATAAATAATATATAAGCATGGAAATATATATTTCATGCCACAAAACTGGCACACGCCTTGTGCCTGTCCTGTTGTTTCGCCGTCGGTATTCGCCTTTCACACAATAAATCTTTCGCGCAGTAGGCGCCGCACTCTCCAGGGGATTCGCCATCAATTAGCTGTGCTTGAGCAAACACAGGCGACCTGCCCCAATCTCGTGGTGTCTTTTTCCGCTGCAAATACTTTGCATACAAGGCGCTCTTCTACTAACTTTTTCTGGTTGTTGTACGATCTACAACACTCGTTTTTGGCTCTGAACAGTGTTGCCAGATCACATTAAATGTGCACAGAATTTTGGCTTTGTTCTTTATTTATATCACAAGAACTCAGCGCTGTTTTTTTTTTGTATCGAATAAAGTATTTATTTTTATTTAATTTGTCTGTTCAAAGTAAACTAAATTCGAGTTGGAAATTATTAAAATAAAGTAAATTTAAATTGTATAAAAATGGTTCTAAAAAATTAACATTATTTATATCGGTTTATCGATGCGCCCATCGATGTTTAATCGTTTGCAGATTATAGAGAAATATTTATATTTTATAGAGAAATATATTTATTTTTATTTAATTTGGCTGAGTTAACTGAGTTAGAGTTGGAATTTATTAATATAAAGTAAAATTCAATTGTATAAAAATGGTTCTAAAAATAAACATTATTTATATCGATATACCAATTGAGTTTTGTTTAGTTGTAGATTATAGAGAAATATTTCAGCAATCGTGACTAAAAGAATAAACTAAGAGAATGTCAACAGTTTCGATAAAAATAAATAAATTTATATAAATCAAATTTATGAATTCTTAGCCTCTTTTAATTCTTTGTTCCTGTTCCCCCTGCTTTCTAAGACTCCCTTGGCCCTGACCTAGCATAAACTGAGTGGCTATTTAATAAGGAATAACTTGTGGTAATTATTGTGGTGCAAATACTCGCTTACAATCTAATTATGTAAGAAGTTCTTGACTTTCGCATTTCACTTTTCACCCATCGAAAAGTCACTTTAGAGGGAAAGAGGGGAGAGGGGTAAGGTTGAATTTATCAAACTGGCAACTTGTAAACTTGCCACCGAGACATCAAGTTGGTGGCATATGGCCAACGATGGCTGCAATAATGCACTTCAGACTCCGGACTGTGCGTTGGCTGGGCAACCCTAGCCAACTCTGCTCCCAGCCTTCAAGTTGCGCCACGATTTTCGCCCCGTTCGCAACCCGTTTGCCCTAAATAGCAGCAGCAGCAGCAGCCCCTATGTTTCTAATGATTACAACATGCTGATGACGATGACGACCATGTCGAGCACGACGACAGTGGGTCGGAGGGAGGGGGGAGGCATTGCTGGTATCGCTTGACTCTGCTTGGCATCGTTTGGCGCCATTAAAACTAACGAGGCGGCGTCATTATAATGAATATCAGGTTAATGAATATTTTACAACAAATAATGCAGATGCAGAGCAAGATGGAGTTGCACCTGCAGGGCACGCCAGCTGGACAGCAGATGGATAACTGTTGCGAAAGGGTTCAGGCAAGCAGACCAACTCGCTGCCGTTGCTGCTGTTGATGCTTTAAGCAGCAGCTGCTCAACTTTTTACGAGTCTGTCTGTCGCACGGGCGCCCCTCGCTTTAAACAAGCCAACAAGCATCAACATAGCACCCTCCCCTCCCCCACCGTCACACCATGTTGTCTATGAAAATGTCCTTGTTGTTGTCCTCAGCCTGAGCTGCACTCAATAAAAATTGCATTGCATAGCAAAAGGGGCACGTACTTTAATTTTGCTTACTTCGTGAATGAGTACAATCGAAATGAATAGAAATGTGGGAGAACCAGCGACGAAATGCAAGGAAATGAGGGAAGAAAAGAAGCAGCAGAGACACAGTACCAATGTCAAGTGCCCCTCGTCATGGATTTCCCCACAGTCTCCAATCATGCCCGGCCTGCACTGGGGGCACATCATATTGAACGGGCTACGTGTGGACAGACAAAGCGATGGACAGTGGCAAATCAGCAGCTGCAACTAAATAGAACTAGCTGCAGACCTTAAATCTCAGTTCCCAGCAGTAACAGAACCTGCAGCGGAACTCATACAGCACCCGCGGCTGCGAGAGGCGACAATGAAGCCGCCGGGCTAAAATATGTGCGCGGCGACAACAAATGAAAATGCCGACAGCAACAAGAAAAGCAACGGCAATGGGAACCACCCACAACAACAACAAGAGTAGCAGCAACAACAACAATAAGCACGGCATTAGCATCTACAACAACAACAACATTAAGAAGAAGAACAACAGCAACAACAGTGAAGGGGGCTGGTGTCGTGTGCAACGGCCCTGAGGCGCATTTACATGCGAATGTGCCGAGCTCGCTAAATTATGCACATAAATGCGGCAAACTGGACGCAGAACCACCTACTCCCCTACCCCCGCCCCGTCACGCCACTGCACGCAACAGACCCGTAGCTTAAGTATCATTCATTCATTTAGTTTTCAAGTGACGCAGGATATGAATGAAGCAGAGCCAAAGATTAGATGAGCTTTCATTGGAACGTTCTTTAAGAAGGCCCTACTTCTGCCCTGCTTCCCTGCTTTCCCCTCTTTAGTTGCAGCTGCAAACGGTCTTTAAGAAAGTCCTACTTTTTTCCTACTTTTTCCTGCTTTCCCCTCTTAAGTTGCAGCTGCTTGAGGTAACCCAGAGCAGCGCGCATAAGAAGCAGCCACAAAGCTGCATTGATTTCTTCTTTGATTGTACTTTGCCTGTTCATCTCTTTCATTTCTTTCTTCTACTAAGCAGCTTCAGTTGCCAGTCGAACTAAACGACTTTAATAACTCGCAAGAGACACGGCAAATATTAAATAAATATGCAAAATTGCATATTATTCATAACATTTATTTCGAGCCGTTGATTCGATGGAAGGGTTGCATTTTAATTAAGCAAACTATGAACATGATATGTTTGCAAACTAAACGTAAAATAAAATAAAATAAGTCTATTGCATTCCAATTAACCACAAAATTCTGTGCACATGTGCGCCTGTAAGATGAGCTCCACTGTGTTCCAATTAAAACTTATAAAGCTGAAATTTTGCAATTAAATGTGCCAAAAGATATTCATTACTCATTGTCCTTGCTTCCCTTTGCACTCATTTGGAAACTCAATTCCATTGAATGCCATTTTCGATGCACTCTTGCTGTGAATTTGAATCACATAAATGTCAGATTTATTTTATTAAAATAATAAGCAAACATTTAATCTGCTTGACGGCTTACAAAAAGTTTCGTTTTGGTTATCGAATTTCAAACTTCAAATCAACTCTTCGACGTCTCCCTTGCAACCCTTTCAGATCGACTCTGGTTGCAACTCATGCCAACTTTATTTGGTCTGCCAACTCGCTTTAACTAAATCACATTTATTCGATTCTCATTCATGACTTGGCAAAAACGCATTCAAGCTAAGTAGGCTGTGCATCGCATTCAACTTCATTCATTTCATTGTGAGAGGCTGTCGAGAGTTGCTGACACAACGTGCACGAATTGTCTTAGCTGAAATTGTGTTTCTCATTTTTTTTTTTTGAGTTTCAATTACTTTAAAAATAAAAAAAATAAAAATATGTCCGACGTTGATGTGGATGTGCCCTCTGCTATGCCTGTTTCTGCCGGTGCCATGGACATAAACATTGCACTGCAGGAGGTGCTCAAGAAGTCGCTGATTGCCGATGGACTTGTGCACGGCATTCACCAGGCCTGCAAGGCTCTGGACAAGCGTCAGGCTGTGCTCTGCATCCTGGCCGAATCCTTTGATGAGCCCAACTACCAGAAGCTGGTCACTGCCCTGTGCCACGAACATCGCATTCCCCTGATGCGCGTGGACTCGCACAAGAAGCTTGGTGAATGGTCTGGCCTCTGCAAGATCGACAAGGAGGGCAAGCCGCGCAAGGTGTGCGGCTGCTCCGTGGTGGTCATCAAGGACTTTGGCGAGGAAACCCCCGCACTGGATGTCATCAGGGACCATCTCAGACTGAACTGTTAAAAGATGATTTTGTATGCTGAATGAGAGATGACGTGGCAGCTTTATGCTGCTCAATTAATAAAAATATATTAAACAAATGCACTGAATAACTTGAGACATTAATGAAAGGCAAAACGGAAGAGAAATAATGGGAACATATGCAGCAAGGCGCTGTAGTTAATGTTTATTGGATTATTTTCTAAACTGGTTATGGTCATCTACAGAGCAACTACTTGAGGAATGATTTTGCAGCCCTGTCAGTCAGCCAGGCAGCAATAAAGGCACTTAATAGTTGCGGCATGACAGGGGTAAGAATTAAGCTCAATCTTCTAGAAAAGAACAAAAATGAGAAAAAAAGTGAGAGCAGAGAATTCATTCAAAGCTTTGCTCCTATCCAGAAATTCTCTGCTCCAATAGGGCCAAAGCTGCCAATGAATTATCTGCTCCATTTTGTGGTAGTGTTGGGTAATCCTAATTAAATTTGAGGAATAAGTTCGTTCGTTCTTTTAAAATCAATGAACTAGGTCGTTCATTTAGTTAAATCGTTCATATTTTAAACTTAATTAAAGGTGTTTGAAAAAAAGAAATGTTATGAATTTATTTCATACAATGAAAATTAATATTATTTATACCATTTATGTCAAAAACAGTTATACATACAGTACAGTCGGAAAGTTTTAGAACAAAATAAAAAAAAGTTGTTTTTGTCAGTTTATCGTATCATATTTTAAGAAATTATTCACATATTTGCAATTTTTTTGTATATTCAATATATTCAATTCAATGTAATAATAATAAGAAATAATAAAGGGTTTACCGGCAGAACCGGTAGTGTTTGCAGCTTTTGTCGTGTTCTTGAACTCACTGTCAAAATCACACCAAACCGAACTCTGATTGGCTGAATTAGTTAGTTATTGAACTATAAAGTAAGACCTAGTTCGCTCGTTCAGTTTGGTGAATAGTTCAATTTAGTACGTTCGTTCACGAATGACACAACACTATTCTGTGGCATATTTAAGATAACTGTCAAGAATAATGAATGAAAGAATGAATTCTCTGCTCCGTTCTGTGGCATACTCAAGACCATCAATAACCTTCAAAATACTCCTAAGCAGGCAATGACAAGAGACTGGAATGTAACAGCAGGTCTAGTGTAAGTCTCAATACTACGGGAAATCTCTCCCAAAGTGCCTCCCAAAGTGTAAAGTATTAATAAAACTAAGCTAGAACTCTCTGAGAAATCTCGCAGACCTGCTCACAAGGCCAATGGAAGGCAGCTTCTCGAGGTGGAAGAGATAAAGTCAAGCAGTTAAGGTCAAGTCTTAGCATTGCTGGAGCTCTAAGCTCAGCAGGGGAACAAGAGTTCTTATAGGTCACAATGCAGATCTGCCCAATAACATATAGAGGGAAATTAATTGCCAAGACTTATAAAAAACCAGCAAAGGTTAGAGTGCTTCAAATGCGAAGGTAAACCGTTCCTCTTGTTATTTATTCAAGAAGTGCTACCCAGCTTTAGCTACTTTGCAGCCCTGGCATGAGTCGAATTTGAGAATAATTGTTGTCAATGTTGGCCTGTTACCTTGCAGAATGTGATCTACTGCAGCGAGTCGTGTCAAGCGCAGCCTTGAGCTGGCACTACATGCACGGGCACTCAGCTGGCTTAGGGTATTTCGGGAAATAATTAAATAAATATTTGATGCTGCTGCTCATCAAGCTGAGCTGCTTCGCTTGGCTTTTGTGATTCCATTTAGCCTTAATTTGCATCGCAAGTGACAATTTTCAGCTGATTTTTTACAGACAGTCAGCAACGAACGAGTTCCCTGGCTGTTACCTGGTAGTTACCTGGAACTTGTCGCATGTTAATGGCAGATGGCCTACAAATAATTCAAATGGCTTTTTTTGAATTTCAGCCCCAAACTCAATTCGCAACTCTGCAAATAGTTGGAAGCTGCTCGAGGCCTGCGGTGCACGTCCTTTGAGTCTGTTTATCCCCAAGATGCTGCGCGTCCGGCAAAGGTAAAGGCAAAGACGAGTTGAGTAAACAAGGCCAGCACGCAGTTAGATAATTGACCAAGAGATACGACGCAGGCAGCAAAGGGCTGTCTCCATGAACAGCTGCAACTCGGACTTTGCAAGTGATGAAGCTATCAAATGTTGTGGAACTACCAAGAGAGATCTTCATATGAAAATTTCAAGAGACTTCCCTCCTCATCTGCCCATCAAGTGCCTTGCCTTTGTGTCTCGCATACCCGCCTGCTCCTGCCACAAAGGGTATTAAACTAAGGCAACTGCGTAAAAGTTATCAAGCCCAGTCCCGCTGTGAGGCAAACACTAAGTAGTTGTGGCAGTGGAAGGGGAAGGCGTGGCAGGTGAACTGACCGAGTGCCACAGAATATATATATCCGAAAAAATCCAATTAATTATCGATATTTACACATGCAAAGCGTATTCATGCTCAGCGATTACAGCTGATTCCACTTTGCCATTTGCTTTGAATTATTCAAATTGCTTTCTTGATTCCCCGTTCTCCAAATAGAAATGGCATAGGCCGACAGCGTCATCAGCTGTTCAAGGCTCTTTGCTCTGCCATTTGAGCGCTTGTCTTATTTCTTATTTACAAACTTGCACTAACTGTGCCCAGTCCCTCCCTCCCCCCGAATCCCAGCACAGTTCCAGGTCGTCTGGGGCAAGAAAAGTGGCAACACCTCGCGGGCAATGCGCGACTCGAATGCTTTCTGCCTCGACAAGCAAAATGCTCCCGAAAGGGAGAGCAAACGAGGCAGCAGAGAGGGAAGGAGAGAGTAGGAGAGAGGGAGAGGCAGGGCGGGGCTTTCCCGAAAATAACGGTGTGCAGAAATTGGGTCAAGTTGCCGTTGCCATTGCCATTTGATGAATACGTTGCCAGAGACAGTCCCGGCTCATCCCATGCGTTGCCTTGTCTGTGAGTCGTCTGAGACAGCTTTTGGCACCAGCAGAGAGAGCTGCCACTGCGTGCTAGTGTGTGTGTGTGCGAGTGTGTGCGACTGTGTGTGTGCGTGGCTTTAATAAACGTTCATAAAACGGGCAAGGCCAGACTGAGACTGAGTCCTGGCGAAAGTCCCAAGTCCTGGCACGCACGCACTTGGGCAAGGGTAAACCAGACATGGCTGACCGACTGACACCGCCGGCTACACAGCTGAGGGAAGGGTGAGAGAGAGAGAGAGAGGGGGGCACAGTAGCTGCCACAGGACGCGCCACAGCGTATGTACGTTG
Organism: Zaprionus africanus; assembly: GCA_018151435.1. NCBI lineage: Eukaryota > Metazoa > Arthropoda > Insecta > Diptera > Drosophilidae > Zaprionus > Zaprionus africanus. The sequence goes on from JAECXB010001995.1 coordinate 283,460, forward strand.
CATGCTGATTAGGCAAACAAAGTTAATTGGATGCGACAGGGTGGCGAATTGAAGGCCAGTCGCAGCAGCTCAGCGAAGGTTAACAGCCACAGCAACACCTTCGAACAACAACAACAAGAACAACAAGAGGTACACACACACACACACACACAGTGGCAACTATTAAGCGAACAACTTCCGTGGCAGCTTATGAAAATGAAGATCGCAATCAACTGTGCCGGCGGTGCGCGCACTTGCAGCAGCCACTGTGTGTGTGGCAGAGCAATTAAGCAGTGCCTCAATGTGTGCGTGGCATGGCCAAGTGAGCTGCCCCCACTCCCCCTCCCTCCTTACCTCTCTTTCTCCCTCTCTCTCTCTTTCTCCTGCTGAAACTCGAGAGCAGATACAAAAAGATAAAAGGCATAAAAAGCTGTTGCCTTTCAATCAAGTACAAATATATAAATAATAGATGATATATGACATATGATATATGGCATGTGTGCCATATGATAAGACGATAATGACAGTCTGATATGCTCGTTGTGCTGTGTAAAAATTAACGTCAAATTAGCTGTCAGATTGCCCGACTAGATTGCAAGGAGCTGCTGCCAAGGCTGCCTGCCTCACAGTGTGCCAGAGATACTTTCTTTATATATAGAATATATATATATATATAGTTACTTTCTTTATATATATATATATAAATATATGTATACAGTTATATTCTGTAGGTATCTGTGTCACTTGTGTGCCACACCAAGTGTCAGTTTGTGCATGCAAACTGCCTGACTCGGCGCCTTCTCTGGCTCTGCTAATTAAATAGCCATTACGGCAAATTAGAAATTATAATGCTCGTCATTATAGAATGCCGATGTCTGGCCTGCACTCTGATTGCCTTGTGCCAGTTAACAGTTACTTGCCGTTACACTTCGCATGCTTATCCACTGCTAAGCTTTCGCTCGCACACAAAAGGCAGCAACTCTGCTTCTGTTCCTGCGAACTTCGCTGTGGCGAGGCAAACAAATTGCTGTCAACGGCGGCGAGGCCATAAAAGTAACGTAAATAAACAATTTCATTCGAATATAAAACACGTAAACAGCTGCCCGGGGTGATCGATTTCCAACGTGGACAATTAGTTTGCAGGCAAATTGCCCGCATCGCTAAATGCGATGAGAGAGAAGGGGAGGGGAGGGGAGTGGGGTCTACTCAAATTAAGTGACATGCCGACCAAATACATAATGAATTATTCCTTAAGCAGTTAACCACAGACGGGAGCAACGCCAGACCCAACAACAACAACAACAACAGAACAGAGCAAAACGAAATTGGGTCAACCGACGGCGGGAACTGGAAAAGGGACTGGGAACTGGAGCTGGGCAGGGAAAAAGGACTGCGTCTGGTTGTGGAAATGGCATTGGCGGCACGGACAAGGGATTTGTGGGCTGGCGATGAGAGCTGCCGTGGAGTAAATCAAAAACATTTGCCAACTGCCGACGGCATTTGACTGCCTTGTGGTCGCCAGAGGGTGGACAAGAGCGACGGCAAAACAGCGCAGCTACAGCGACGGCAAAACAGAGACAGGGACAGCGACATTGACAGCGACAATTATGTTCGCTACTTATTGCCCAGGCAACCAAGTGTTAAGTGAGGAAAGAACGGCGAGAATTGAGCTTATTGAGTGCAAGACGACACTTGAATACCCTCAAAGTGTGAGAATAATATATGAAGAGACTTGATAGAAGACCCACTAACTTGTATGCAAGTATTTTGCAACACTGTGAATGAGTAATTGTGAGAGCTTTGCAGTTGTTCTGCAACACTGCAACTTAGTTATTGTCGGAGTTCTTAGTCAAATTGAAGTTAGTATCACCGAGAACTAAAGCACTGCTTTGCATATAAAGTCTGTCAAGTAATTCTTTGCACATGGAATGCTGTAAATTAATTATAACAATAAATTAATTGATATTGTTTATTTAATAATTGTTATAATAAATATAAATAAATTTATATATTTTAATGTTATTGTAAATTGGTGTAAGTGTTACTTAGTTTAACAATTTTTTTTTTTTTTTTTTTTTTTGCTAAGCGTTGAAACTATACATTCTAAATAGCCATTTAACAATACATATCAGTAACAAATCTTAAAGATTCAAACCTCTCACAAGGATTAGTTTAACTAATCAGTTCTTTTTTATTTTATTCATTTTTTTTATTTATAAATATAGAATTTTATTATATTATACATTGTTTTTATATTATAAATAATATTTTATGTCTAAAAATAAATTTTTGCTGAGCTTGCAATAATTTTGTAAATTAAAAAAAAAAAAGAAATATTTTAGAAATTCAAATAAAATTAAATGTCAATTCTAACCTTACCTTTCTCACATCACAACTTGCTTGAAATTCAAATAATTCATCATACAGTAAGACATTCTGTTGTGTCATGTTTAGTGTTATATTTCGTCATCTGTATTCGTATCATCTGTATAAATCTTTGTTCTTTAGCAAATAACGCAGCTAAAATCTTTAAATTACTTAACAAACTTCAAAGCAGTTGTTGAAATATTTCGTGATTAATAAAGAATGAGAGTGTGATGCAAAGGTATGCACAAAGAGAGGAAAAACAAGGGTAAAATTAGTAGTAAAGTCAATAAAGGTGTGTGCCAAGAAGAGAGACAGAGAGAGAGGGGGAAATAGAGGAGAGCTGCACAAAGAGAACCAATGAGAGCAAATTAATAAATGCCAAAAAAGGAGAGATGCATTTTTCCATTTTAGTGCATCTCAATTATTCAGTATATACCATATACTCATAGCACAGCATATATTAATTTACTTACAGGTGTAGTACCCCTTTCAAAGTGCTGCATACCACATACGAAAGTGCAAATACTCACATCAATTGGCAGAACAATAGAACAAAGAGCCAGAGCAGCTCAAAAAAAAGAGAGGAATGAAAAGAAAGCAAAAGAAAAGGTCCGTGGAGCTGACAGTAAAATATATAAATATTAATAATCCCCCCAACTATTCCCCACACACACAAACCAAGCACACACCCACCACCTCCCCCCTCCCTGCGCACATAAAATATGAAAAATGAAGATCATTGACAGGCGCAATTTCAATTTTCGACACTCGACGGACGCGTCGCTCTGCTAGTCACCAAACAGCTGTGACAATGCGGCGTATGAGTGATATGCAGGCACCGTGACAGACAACAGAGACACCGACAACGACAGCGACAGCAGCAACAACAACAACAACAACAACAACACCAACAACAACACAGGCTAACATTTTACTTGGGTTTCGCCCTGTTTGCCTTCGGGGTCTGGGCGAAAGTGGCAATATAAGTAAAAGGCTTATGAATAATGACGTTTGCCAAGCGTTTTGCCACGATTTTCTGCAGCTGCGGGGCGGGGAAGGGAAAGCAAAATAGAAACCGGTGCCGACTTGATTTGTGGAAATTTCCCTATGAATCGAACAATCAATAAATCCTTGAGTAATTCCAGCACTTTGCGCCTGATTAAAATTGCGTGTTAATCCGGCTTGGCATTAAAACAAGCGACTTAACGTGGCCAGTAGAAGAGCAAAGAGGTAAGGCAGGGGAGGGGGAGGGTAACTAAGAACATTAAGGGGAGTGGGGGCAGAGCACTATGCAATTAGTTTATCTTCTTAGGGAATTTTCCATCGGCAGCAAAGCAGCTTTGCTTATGGCTTGAAAAAGGCAAAGTGAAAAAACTTGGAGTTTTTAGCTGGATTTCCCTTTTAACAGCTTCCATTTGGCCAAGAAAGCAGCCTACTACAGCTTTATGAGTTATTGGCCACACTGGCTGACGTTGCACGAAGCGAGGCAAGGTCACTCACATTCTCTGTGGTCGCAAGGAACGTGTCTGGGACGCGCAACAAATTGCAAGCATGAGGGCATTCAGCCAGTGTCCTTGCTGCCTTCACACAGCTCAGCTCAGGGTGCTCTCTAAGCCGGACTCAAATCTCTGGCGGCAGCTGCTGCCGGACAGCTGGGCAGTTGTTCAAATGGAGCTCAGCGGCTCATCGATGTGGGCGCGAAGCACTCAAAAGTGGCACAAAACTGGCAGCTGTGTGTGTGTGTGTGTTGGTGCCCGTTGACAGCACGCTCTGCTAGGCCAAAATCAATTACAGTTGTGCCCAAAAAGGCGAAGCAAGCAGGTGCCCAAAGGTGGCAGCGAAGGGGAAGGGAAAAGTGGCAAAAAGCTGGCAGCAAATTGCTGGGCTGCCTTTGATTGTTGCTCGTTGCTGAATGGCTTCCGACATTGCGCAACAGGAGCAGAAGCAGGAGGGGGAAAGGGAGGGGGGAATGTAGGAGGCGGCACAAGTGGAGCAGAGCGACATCGCCTTCGTGTCAATGAACTTTGTAAACAATTTTTAATCACATGCCTTTTCGGCTCGCACTCTATTTCCTATTTCCCAGGCAGACTCGAGTCAAGGGATAAGAGGTAAGCAGGTGGGGGAGGGGGCTGTGGGCGTGGTTATCACAGCAAACAGCAGAGCAGCAATACAGCAGAGGAACAGAGCAGCAGAGTAGCACAGCAGCCCATTGACGCCACGATTTCAAATTAAATTGAATAAATCGCAGCCCACGCACCCGGTCCGCTGCTGGTAATGAAGTTGTGCCTCGCCCGCGTCCCTTTCTTCCCTCCCCACCCTGACCATGTCACAGTGGGGCAGAAATTGAAAAGCCCACGAGATTGACAGTTTCGTTTTCCGTGGCGAATCGCAGCGAATGCACTGACAGTGCCGGATACGAATCGCTGATTGAACGGGACTCACATTCAATACTTTGATCGCAGTGCGCTGATCAAACTGTTCGACGGATGCGCCGCATTTCTATTATCTTAAATGCGGCCAAGGATTAACTATTCGTAGTACCTCTAGAAGAAGAGACCTGAGAACTGTATTCACAGCTAACTAGCAGGCACAGCAGAGACCACAAAATATAACTAGCCTCGATGCGCCTTAACAGCCAAGGCAAAAGTGCCTTGAACCTCATTCTGTCTAGCTACCAGCGAGTATTACGGCCAGGGCTACTAAGTTTGCTGGCTATTTTTTTTTTTTTTTTTTTTTTTTATTGGACTAGCGAGTATCACAGCCAGGGCTACAAAGATTGCTGGCAATATGGCTTTCTAATTTATTTTAGGGCTTTCTATTTTTTTTTTATTTGTTTTTATTTTTATTGGATTAGCGAGTATCACTGCCAGGGCTACTAAAATTGCTGGCAATATGGCTTTCTAATTTTTTTTTTTTTTTGATTGGACGAGCGAGTATCACGGCAATAGGGCTTTCTATTTTTTTTTTTTTTTTTTTTTTTTTTTTTTTTTTATTGGTCTAGCGAGTATAACTGTCAGGGCTACTTAAATTGCTGGCAAAATGGCTTTCTATTTTTTTTTTATTTATTTTTATTTTTTATTGGACTAGCGAATATCACGGCCAGAGCTATTAAGTTTGCTGGCAATATGGCTTTATATATTTTTTTTTTTATTGGATAAGCGCAGACTATTACCCTTTTTGGGCAACTTAAGCTAAACTGTACTTTTATTTTAATTAATTTATGTCAAGGTCCTGTTTTTAAAAGGTCTTAAGTGTAAAGGGCGTGCCTTTCCACGGAATTCGAACCCTTAAAGAGTAAAAACTCTTGAATAAATAAAACCTTCATAAACCTACAAATGAGTTCTGTTTATAATAATTATTACAATTTATTTTAACCTTCTTTCTTCCACATTTTTCTCTCCCAACTGCTTGTGGAGAGCCGCACTCAGGCAATTAGCTCTGCGCCTTGTGCATTTGCCCCACTGTGCGGCAATGGCGCAAACAATGGCCGCATTAATTTCTCAAAGGCTGCGAAGCAGCTGCGCGGCGCAAAATATGTGAGTGAGGGCGCAAGAGATGGGAAGAGGAGGTGAGTGTGGAGCAAGAGAGAGGGAAGTGCGTCAACACGCCCAGGCAGAGTGTGTCGAGTGAGCTGGCAGAGATTTAGCGTGTCGCCACTTAGGGCAAGGGCAGGGGGCAAGGGGCAGAGGCTAAGGAGCAGGGTGGCGTGTGTAAGGGGTGTAAGGGGCGCGGCACCTGCGTGCCAAATGTGCGTTCGTCTTTAGCGTTAACCGCGCTTAGCATAGTTTTCGGCGGCTGAGGTCAATGCACGCACAATTGGCTGTGGCCGCCAAACATCATGGGCTGACCCGCGACCCCGGGCCGCGATCCCCGACAGCGTTCCACGGTGCCTCCTTTATTGGCTTCCCTTTGCCACTCGACTTGTGTTGGGTAACGTGTTACTTGTTTGTTTTTAATTGGCAAGACAAACGCAATTAAAGCATTCAGCAAGCAGATTGAATAATGAGTAATCACCTCAGCAGCAGCCAAAGCCACAGCAGCAGCCACAGTTTAATCTGAGAAGCTGCAGCACTGTGGCAATTAGAGCCCCACTCGGACGCCTTAGACGTCACGGCTTACGGCAACAAAGAAGAAGCAAGTGTAACCGTAACGGAGAGATATGCGCATAATTATGACTTTGCGCCTGCACTGGAACCGATAATTAAGCCGTTCCTGGCTCACTCTCTTTTTCCATTGTTATTCTGGGTGCCACCAGGCAGCCTGTCCAGTCTCGTCCTCCTTTAGTCGGCTTAGTGCCGACAATTGCTTAGAATGGACATCAAATCAGAATTGTTGCAGCTTTTTGGCATATGGAGCGCAGGTTCATTGTTTGTTTGTTTATTGTTTATTTGTCGACTTGTCTTAACAATTTATCTAAGGTGATTGTTTTATGTTCCAGGGAATGATGCCGACAGTAAAATGCGCTTAAATTGAATGTGTTGAAAAAAAAGAAAATATTCAATTAAATATTAATTTATGAGTTATAAGGAAAAGTTAAGTGTGACCATATTCGGCCAGTTAATTCTGTTGATATCGCTATCGATAGAAGAGTGTTGCTCAACGCTGAAAGAGTGCGTGGCGTCACTTTCGTTTGAGAAAGTCAGCAGAACAGTTCGAAATTGTATGGAAGATATTTAAAATTTAAATAAACACAACAGCTAATACAGTATGTATATTTTAAATAATAATAATTATCAAATCAACATATACTCATTATATTAAATTTAATAAAAGTCACAAAAAATACTGAAAAATAATTGTTATATATAAACAGTCTCTGATCTCTAAAAGTAGTTAAGAATGAGAAAATATATATTTATAAATAAGTTACAAATATTGCAGTCGATTGCCTGCGCCCAATTGAAAAATAAAACCTTATAATTCCCAACAGCAAATTGTTCTGCAATCTATTGGGTTCTTTCCTGCTATTAATTTAAAAATAAATCCTTATAATTCCCAACAGCAAATTGATCTGCAATCTATTGCATTCTTGCCTGCGCTTAATTCAAAAATAAATCATTATAAATCCCAACAGCAATTTAATCTGCAATCTATTGCTCTCTTGCTTGCAGACAGAAAGGCACACTCGACTCTTCTAGTGATGATCAAGAATATATACAATCAAGAATATATACAAAAAAGTAATGATTACTTCCTTGCCAAATGCACAGCAAAATGAAGTGAGTGCAAAACTTGTCAAGCAGTTAGAGTATAAATTGAGCTGATTTGCGAAAGTAATACTGGTTTATTGTCATACAAAGCGGCTGTTTGGCTGCTTGTTGTTCATTGTTTCAGTTTGATGCTTTGTCTGTCTTCAGGTATTATTTTATAAATCGCAGGTAGAGAGAGTTAGAGTTAAGACCGAATGTGGAATACACTAAGGTGAACTAAGTTGATTGTGAAATAACCTAAGTTGAACCCTAAGTTCCTAAGCAAGTCGAGAGCAACAGTGCATTTGTGAGAAGAGTTTGTTTCCTTCCTTCCGTTCTCCTTTATTACAACCAAAAAATGCCATCAGGAACTGTGTTCACACTCATCGAATGAGGCAAGTGGAGAACAAAGTCAGTCGAGGCAAATGAACAAGGTAATCAGACAATTAGAGTATAAGATGAGCCTAAGTGATGACTTTATTTTCAATGATGGTCTCTGGCTTAGGAATGCACGGTCTAATTGGCAACTTACTGCAGCAGGCAGTGCGAAGTCCTTCGATAGGGAGGGCATGCATTGCTGGTTTTAATTTATCACAATGACCACGAGGCTCACGGCTTACGATAGATGCTTTGCTCTGCTCCGGCTTTTGTTTGCCAGCTGCTGTGCAATGCCGTCTATTGTGACTTAATTAAAATTCAAATTGAATGGCATTCAATGGACGAGCCCTGATAAAGGCCGTGTGGGGAGCTGCTAAATCAAAAAGCTGCGACATTGTGTATTAAATGCAATTTTCGTGTGGTTTCCACTTTCTTATCAAACCGAATGCATCCATTCAGTCAAAATTCTCATCACAAAATGCAACCTGATATGCCACGTTGGTTGACAGGTGCACAACGAAGGGGCGGGGCTGGGAAAGGGAAGGGGGGGGAGGCGTGTTTCATTTGGCATTTGAAACTTTTGTATGTCTCTTAATTATTGCAACATAATCCGTGTGTTCATCTGTGGCATGCACCCAGAGGCGACACTGACAGTGTGCACACAGTTCTGCGGGAAATGACAGAAAAATGCTGCCGAGCATTGACAATGACGAAGACATTGAATTCCCGCTTAAATCGCTCGAGAACTGAGCACCGACGAGAGATGAGAACTGAAAACGTGCTACAGACAGAGAAACGATGCGACTTAACTGGAACTGATGGTGTGCACGCTATTGATTCGCTCGGTGATTCACAAGGCGACAGAGGGTTGAGGGATGGGGAATGAGGGATGAGAGGGTGGTGGGCGAGGCAGGCAGGCTGCGGGTACTGCCAGCTAATCTATGTCGCTCTCGAAATGTAGAACATGCTGCGACAAGCCATTTTTCGGCTAAGGTCTGCTCTGTCTGAAGTGGGCTGTGAGCACTGTGAATGCTCTGTGACTGCTCTGTGACTGCTCAGCGAGGCAGCTCAGCTCAAACGGCGAGCGATGAGGCGTATGAACTGAAGGTAACGCCAGCACAAGCGGCGCAGGGGGAGCCAGCACACAGACGGGGTGTGCCTGGCGAGGGGGAAAGACAACAGCAACAGCAATGGCAATGGCAAATAACGTCAACAATACGAGTGTGCGAGGGGCACTTCAACAGTTTCGTGCAATGCGGAGAGGGAATTTGAAAATTAAAAAAGGGAAATAGAGAAAAAGGTTAGGAAAAAGGTTTAAAACTTGATTGTATTTATTCAAATTATATTAAATATACATATGTATATGTGACAAAAGAAGGCGTCGCAGAGCCTATAGTTTATATTTATGTAAGATGTTTATTAATAGTTCAATTCGAATGTTAATACTAATAACTTAATTTTAAACTTCAAATTATATATATTGCTCAGTGCTGCTCTTTCGCCTTTTCTGATCGACTCTGTTTCAACTTTTCTTCACTACTTTTCTTACTAATTAACTGTCTTTTTCTTCTTCCCCGCGTTGCCAACCTTCTCGTTGAGGTTTCAACCACTTGCAGGGGAATGGCAAGACAGCAGTGCGATGCCACCTTATTTGTATTCTAGATCTCGAGTTGATCGAGCCATGTCTTGCTGTACGAACACACAGATCTCAACTTAAACTAAAACTAGAGACTAACATGTAGATTTCTGTACACTTTGCGCAGATCAAGTTAGTTGCAAATCTAAGATTGCATTTTGAATTTCGTTTTGAAATCAGAGTTTAAAAGAAAACACTTTCTTACTTTGAAATGCAGTTAGCTGGCTATTATATCTACATATTCTTCAAATATCAAGCGGATCGGACAGTTAAGACAGTTAGAAGCTGAAGAAGTGACCCTGCCTGGCTGCTCAAGCCTGTGTAAGAGTGGGAAAGCAATAGGTAAGAGCATACTTTATCTTTGGGTCCGTCAATGTTTTTTTAAGGGTATTCAAAACGAAGGGTAGCACACTCCCCTGGGAGCTCGATTGTTTCGTTTGTCCGTTGTCCTTATAAATATTGAAAGTATTAACTACAATATTTAGATAAAAAAAAAACTCATATACAAATAAAGAGATTAATTTAGCACCTGTAAACACTTATAAGAAAAGAAAAAAATAGGTTTAGAATATTATGAGATGAGCAAAGGGAAAACAACTCACTTTTTTGATAAAAGTTACGCATCTTCAATCTCACAAAATTCATAAATAAAAAAAACTACTTTCTGCTGCCTTTAACTGCCTTGTACACAGTCCTAAAACTCTTCGTTCTGCCCGCAGGCAGTAAAAAATATTGCTACTGACCTACTTACCGAAAACGGCTGAGTCTGGCGCGGGAGATTGGCAGGGAAATGGAAAGGCAAGGCACGGCATGGCAAGGGCAAAGACAAAGGCAAACGGCAGAGGCGCAAACGGAGGAGGCGCAAAAAATGTTGCTACGCTGGGTTTTTGTTTGATTTGTCGTGACATATCGATGTCGTTGTTGGCTTTATTCAGCCTCAGCCACAGCCACAGCCCCCAGGCCAGCCTGAGTCGGCAGTCCCCAGCATTTGTTTCAGCTTCAAGCAGTGTCTCTGGCCTGCGGCCATGGCCAAGAGTCAAAGTTAAAGTCGCAACAGCCGCAGCCACAGACGGGGTCGCCCAAGAACTAGAGACGGCACTTTAAGAGAGACTGGGCAGGCAGGGACTGGGACTGAGACGGAGACTTGAAGCGGGATGCTAGACTAAGATGGGAAGAGTGTGGGAAGTGTGGGAAGAGTGGGAAGAGTGGGAAGAGTGTGTGCTGAGTGGGAACAGTAGATGATGCCTGCAAGTGCAACCGCTGCCTGACACATGTCACAGCCACGAGGAAGGTAGATAAAAAGAGGGGGGAGAAGGGGAGCAAGTGAAAGATGGCAGCCAAGGAGGCAGAAAGGTTGCTGACAATCAACAGAGCGACACGGCGCAATGCACACACCGGAAACGGAAGCTGATGTTGCTGCCGCTGTTGTCGTCGTCGTTGCTGCCGTTGTTGCTGCTGTTGCCGTTGCAGCAAGCGAATCAGAACCAAAATGAGAATCGCAAAATGTGGAACGTTGTAAATTGTATGTAGGCAACGCAGACAACAACAACAACGACGGCAATGGCGGCGACAATGGCGGCGACGACGACGGCAGATGACAAAAGCGAAAGGACGAAAGCAAAATGCAACGACATTCGACAGCGAACGCGGTCGACAGTCGAGAAAACAGGGTGAAGGACAACGCGCGTGCATAACGTAGCGCTTATTGAAATAGTTCTGAAGTGAGCTCGACGTCGCCAGCCTGCGTCTCTCCTCCCCTCAGTCTCAGCCTCCATTACAGTCTCAGCCTCAGTCACAGCCTCAGCCCAGGCCTCACTCTCTGTCTTGTCTCTTCTTTAGTCTCCTTCTTTTTCTCTGTCTCTGTCTCAGCCGCAGCCATGCCACATTGCCTCAACCCGGCAGCACTTGGCTGCGTGTCTCTAAGTGGGCCTTAGACCCAGTTCCAGTTCCAGTTCCAGTTGCAATGCCATAACCATAACTACCGCCCATCTCCTCGGCAATTGTTCGCCCAACAATCTGCACTAACGAACGCAGGCAGGCAGGCAGGCTGGGGGAGACGGGGCAGACTGAGCTGGGCATGCGGGTGCGTCGAGTGCGTCGAGTGCCAGAGGCGCAGCTGCAGGGCTCATTTAATGCCAAAACCATTAGAAAAGTGCAGTTAAGCCAAGCTGCCGCGGCTGCCGAGGCAGGCGGCAAAGATTTCATTGATTAGCTTCGCAAGTGGCGACGCGTCTTTCTCCCTCTCTCTCCCCCTCTTTCTCTCTCTCTTTCTGTGCTTTAAGTTTTCTCTCTTTGTCTCCATTTCCATCTTCAAGTAATCTGCGCGCATTGAGCCTTTGTGCATGTCAATCTAATGACGCTGCTCTACAGGGCACCCGAAATTGTGGCAACTGTGAACGCTGCTGCTTATCGGCTGCCAGGCAGGTGGGGGAGCAGGGGGAGGTAAGGTATTGGGTAGCCGTGGAGGCTATTAATCTGTGATAATGCCTATGAAAGTCTGTTGTTACTTTTTTGTGCCTTGCACTCTGTGTTTCTCTGCTCCTGTTTCTGCTTCTCTTGCCTGACTGAAGCCAAAGTTGTTGCTTGCAAAAAGTGTTGCATACTTTTAGACAGCCATGCAAAAAACTGACTTAGCCTCTGCACTGAGCCAGCACTCAAAGGATTAGAAGACATTCTCGAAGCAAGCTATAATCGGTGTAGAGTAAGAGTATTCGGCATTCAGCGTGCCAGAGGCAGCTTTGCTTTACTGTTTCTCGCTTTTTCGCCGTTCGCTTCTGCTCAAGATTTGCTGTTGATGTTTCTGCAGGGCTTACGCAACCGGAGCAGATAAGCAGAAAAGCTTACCGAAGCCGTTGCGCCTTCAGCACTCAGTCTTGGCCCCTGCAGTAGCAGCATCTCCAGCTGAATCTGCATCTGTTGCCTTCGCCGTCGCCAACGCCTTGTGGTATTTGTTTTGATTTTGTCCGTCGGCAGCTTGTAAACTGGTTTGCCCGTTGCTGGCTTATAATAATGGGGCGCGCTAACCGCAGTCGGGGAAAGGCAAAGATATAGACTGGCACTGTCGCTGTAACAGTGACTGAGACTGAGACTGAGACTGAAACAGAAGCACCGAGAGGCTGCGAGTCTCGGAGAGCGGGCAGCGGCGAATAGCGGCGACTGAGACGCGCACAAAAGCATTTCACTTGCAGGCAGCCACAGTGCTGTGGCAAAGAACTAACCTCCGCTCCCCACTCCCCCTTTCTTTCTTCCTCCTGTTCATATCTTAGTGTCCTTCCTCACGCAACGCACTGTGCAGTATGGTGCCTAAGCTGCTTGCAGGACTTTAGCCCAGAAATGACAGATGCTACGCTTGCGAAGCTCGCCAGCTCCACTTTGTCATAAATTTAATAACTTGCAACTGCCACTGCAACTGCGAGTGCAACTGCGAGTGCAACTGCAACAATATTGCAGTGAGGCAGGCAAATCAAATGCATGGAAATCAAATGAGCCCAAGACAGCAACTAAATAAAATGACGAAGGCAATTTGTTTGACCAGTGCACTGAAAAGTATGCAATGCCAAAGTGAAACTCATTAGTGCAGCTTTTGCTGCCAGTTGCCAATCAAGTGAACAACTCAAAGCTGGCAGGACAGTGAAGCATAGGACAGACGTGGACAGTGCACCCTTTTATTGCCTCCTAAGCTGCAAAGTACCTTGCAAACAAGGCACACGCGTGTGCTTGCATGTGTGCTCCACATTTTTGCTGAAGTTCTTTGACAAGTTGCAATATCTTTCTAGCCTGATTTTTATTGCTTGCATTCACAGCACTGGACAGTTCATTGAAATATTTCAATTTCAATAATAATTTCGAAGAGATGATGTTCACTTTTTCCAGCCAATGCACACAATATATGCTGAACACTATTTGATAATTGCCACATCAGAGAAACCCAAAGATGCTTTTATTAAAATATAGTGCAGATTCGTGCTGTCTATGTCAAAATGGTCTCTCTTTTTTAGAGAAAAACACAGCGCAAATGATTCTTATTGCTGCACATCATGCATAAATGGGAGGGAGCGATATCGAAAGAAAATATATTATTTCATCAACCGATGTCTGCTTTTATTAAAGGCATTGTAACCAAAGGAAGTATGTAGAAAGCTTATTGAAGAACATATTCCTTGCATATCATAATAAAACTTTATTAAAATCTGATCTATAAAACATAAGTATAGCTTTTATTCTCTTGAAACTGTTATGTATTTCAAGATACAGCAATTAAGTTTTTCCAATTTAATGTTTATAACAATAATTCAAACAAACGCAACAGTCGTGCGGCACGCGACAGTGTAACATACCCTTCGACCATTGTTAAAACTTAAGGAGTACAACATTCTAAGATACTACTCGTTAATAGAAATAACATAACGTAAGCCTTCTTATGCAAATGTCTGGCCAAGAACATAAGTATGCATGCATGTATGTGCGTTTGAATGCAAAAAATGCGTGTGCATAGAAAAAAAGAGAAGAGCTCGCATTATTTTTCCCCTTCTTCTCTATACAAGCATTGCAAAGACGTCACAAATTGCTGGCTTGTATACAAAATGCAAGCGAACAATTTATTTGTATTTATTGTCCAATCGGATTGGAATTTTGACAATTTAGCTTGTTCAAATCAGAAAGTTGTAACTTTTATATGTCGCTCACAAATTGACTTTAAAGATTTAATTTTTGATTAGTGAGCGCGGTGGGCGTTGCACCCAATATTTGAAATTAATTTGATCAGCTTGTAGTACACAGCAAACTGCCTGCTTAATTTGGTAGCTCTAGCTTTTATATTAGCTGGAATCTGCGTGTTCTCACAGACAGTCAGACGGACATGTCTTAATCGACTCAACTATTGATACTGACCAAAAATATATATACTTATATGTATATATATGTATACTGTCACGATTTATTTCATTTGCACAAAGTTAGCTTACCCTTTTTTTGTACCATTTTCCATGGTGAAAGAGTATAAAAAGTCCAACATAATGTGACATAAGAACAGTGAGTTTTACGTATAACATATTTTTTCAAAAATTACATCTAAGTGCCTTAAATTAGGTTGTCCAACAAACTTATTTATGTATTTGAAACTTTATAATATAACAATAAATTCCTGGACTAGTTTTGAGTAGATTGCCAGTGTGCGAAACCTTGTTCATTTTTCTTTTCTTTTTCTTTTTTTGCCTTTCTATTTACCTTACCAATGAACAAATTGTATCATGAAATATATATCGTGTTCTATGTGTTTGTAGATTAAATAAACAACATATAATATATGAAATTAATGTAAGTATATATTAGTCCATTAAGACACTCACACCATGTTATCTGTTATTCAAATTCACATACTCGTAAGTTGAAAAATAAAGAGACTTATTTGAAGATGAGCAGTTTGGGCTGCGTGTTTTTTGTTGAAGAACTCTACAAATTTTGGTTGGTTTTGTTTTGCGATGTGAAGTGATGAACGAAGCATAAGTAGTTAAATCTTTTGTACGCATTGCTTCCTGTTCATATTCGCGAATCTTTTGTTATAAATCAACAGTTGATGTGCCACAGCGTAATGTATGTAAGTGTGTAAATGTATGAGTGAGTGGACCAGTAAGAAAACTTGCAACTCAATTGCTAATATATATAAACCAGTCAAGTTATGATTTTTGTTCTATATTTTTATTCCATGAAATAATAACATTAAAATTGACATGAAGAGTTGGAAATGAATGTTTATTCTGTTCCCGTTTTAAATAATAAAATAACAAAAATAAAAAAAAAATGAAAATAGATACTCGTAAAATGAAAATAGAAAATAGAGACAAGATTTGTTTCATATACACATAATGAATTTTAACTAAAATATATATAAAAAAATAAATGCACTATAAAATTCCTGTTTCACATATTTTTTGAATGTTTTTGAAACATTTTAGTTGCAATTTGCATGTTATTTTCTAGCTTAACTGGTTTTTCTTTACAAATATATATGTATCTATATATATACGTATATAATTTGCAATCTTCCAGAACGAAATACTGCAGCAATGCAACTCCGCCAGGAAGGAGGAGCCTGGCAGCAGGTGGCAGCGGTCCAGTAGGTGGCCGTAACAGTGCGCGCCCTTCGGTTAACAGAGGCTTAACAGCAGGGAAATTTTCAAGCAGAGCGCCAGAGAATGTCCCTCAGCAACGTCTATAAAAGGCGCCTAGGTTGCGCTGCTTCGAGCCAGTTGCCAGCGAGCAGCCCAGCGATAAGGAAGTGCTTCAGCTTTAGCCTCATCATCAACCTGAAAACCCAACAGCCATCAGCCATCAGCCAACAGCCAAGAGCCAAACACAGCCACATCCACAGACAGCAGGAAAGCTTGAACTTCAACTGGACAACGCAGCAGCAGCAGCAGCGATAACAGCAGCAGCAGCAGCAACTCAGCCGCCACAAGGCGAAGCTGACTAGCATCGTCGCTTATTTTTTTGCATTTTTTTTTGCACTTCGTGTGCTGATAACTTTCGAAGGTTGAGGGAGTTGCAGTTAAGTGAATGACTTTTGATTGGCAGCCCAAGTGCGAAAGTGAAGAAAAGTGAAAATAAGTGAAAGTTGCAGAGTTGCAGAGTTCAAAGTTGAGAGTTCTACAGAGTGTTAAACAGTTACAGTTCCAAATGATGCCCGTTACAATATTGTTCGTGATATTTTTTTTGTTTTTTTGTGTTTTCTTCTACTACAACCTGAGGGCCATCCTTGCCGGCTGGCTGAACCAGTTGCATTGGTGAGTGCATTGTGAGTGTTAAAGCCAAGGAAAGAGTGTGCAGTGCCATCGCTCACAAAGACCAAAAGCAAACAAGCCAGTTCTCTCAACGGTAAGCCAAGCCAAAACTTTATTTATCCACACAACAACAAAGAGAAGTCATTGAAGTTCATAGAATAAAGCTGAAAGCACTAGAGGAAGAGGCTCCATCGATAGTCGGTGGAATAGAAGCACTGTAGGTAAATCTTTGACACCAAAATATTCACACACTATATATACTCGCTCTGCTCTATGTATTTATACACCTCTGTAAATATTGAATATTCTAAACACACAGAAATCCCCCATCACACACCCGACAAAGAGGCGAGATCGCCAGCACATTCATTCAACATGCAGCAGAGCGAAACTTGGATCGACTCGTTTTCTGACTTTGTCCGCGTAGATCTGTTCATGTGCGCTGGAGTCTTGTGTCTGTTCTATATCATCTACCGCATCTGCTTCCTCGGGACCGATGAGTGAAGTAATATTTAAGCTAATCTACAATATGATAAACTAGTTAATATCAGTAATAAGAAGAAGAAGAAGAAGAAGAACACTGCCAGTCCCACCGAGAGACGACGTCAACTCAAACTGCCAACTTGGGAAATGTTCACTGCCAACTAGACTAGCATTAATGCTGCAACAGCAGCAACCACAACAGCAACAGCAACAGTTTGCACAAGTAGCGACAGCAACAACAAATACAATAACAACAACAACCGCAGCAACAACAACAGCTGCCAAAAGGCGAGAGCCAATAAGCAAAACACACGAAAAGCGAAAGATTGTTGTTCTCAGTCATTTCTTTTAGCTGCGTCGCCAAATAGCAGCGAGTGCACAGAGAGAGAGAGTTGAGCCCCCTCTCCCTCCTCTCAAGCAGCAACTCCGCCATTGCCGTCGCCGTGTGGTAAGTGACATTTTCATTTTCATTTTCGCTTTCGTTTTCGTTTCGAGTGCATTTTGCTCATATGCTGCCAAACAAGTTGCCAGCGCTAGCGCCGCTTGACTCCTAAGTGCATCTGCACGTCCCAGCCCTGCCTCCGCCCTGGCTGAGTACGTCTGTCTGTATATGTTTACCTCTCTCTGTGTGTGTGTGTGTGTGCTTCGGGGTCAGCGGGTTATTACAAGTTATGCATTGTGTGTGAGTGCGTGGGATGGGAGATTTCAAGCAAGCCACAAGCAGCTGCTGCTGCAACATCACGTTGCAAGTGCGACCCCAAATAAATAAAACCAACTCGACTAACGATGTGAGAAGAACGAGCTAAATCTGTCTCTGTCTGGGTCCCTCTTCTCCTCTTTCGCCCCCACTTAACCCAAAACAGAGATGCTGTTGATTCTCTGCCACTGATGGTAGTTGCAAAACTTTTCACATCGCAGCAGCGAGGGAAACTTGCAACTTGCAACTTTCATCATGCCAAGGCCAAAGCCAATAATTGTCATTTACGAGAATTGAACTTAGATGATGCTGCAATTTTGTGTAATAAAAGTCAAAAATTACTCGCATTCTCAACGAGTTTCGATCGAGTTTCATATGTGTTCTTGAAGAGCCGAGAAATAGAAGGGGTGCCTAGATTGGGTACCCAGAATAGTAGCCTGGCATCGAGCAGACGAATTAAGCCAATCAAGGCATTCCCCAGAGAAGCTAGCATACTTTTAAGCACGAGCGCTCCATTTGCATTTGTAGCCACGCTTAAAAGTATGCTATAATTATTTGTATTCCGCGTCCTCTCTGATTTTCAAACGACACAAAAGTGTCCAACAGACAACTGAAATTTAATTGAATTAATCAAAAGCTCTTACATTTTTCTCAAACCTTCTGCCTTGCACCTCACTCTTCCCCTGCCAGCTACCTAAAATTCGTAAACTCTCTCAATGGTTTCGCCATCGTTGCAGCGAAATGTGCTGCGCCAGTAGCTTTTTGTTTTCTGTTCTCGTTGGTTTTTTTTTTGCCATTCATTTCGAAGCCATTGAAAGTTTTTCGCTAATGAAAAACGACAGCGTCAGCGCCAACTGAAATACCCTTTGTCGAGTGAAAGAGAGAGTATACCTTGACTGCAGGCCGTAATGTGCCTCTAAGCAGACAATTATAATTAAACGCGCACATAGAGCTATTTAAAATGTAATTACGAGCAGGGCGAGGCTGCTTGACTTGGCCATACCCAACATTTCTTTTATAATTGTAAAATGTATTTGATGAAAATGCTAACTAAACTTTGATTTGCAGAAACAGATGGGGTATGTATATAATACCAATATAACTCAATACTATATATACTAAATACATTTAATATAATACTAAACATAACAATTTATAGTAAAATATTTATATCGTATAATCTAATCAACTGAACCCTTTCGAAATACAATTTAATATTAACTCCAACTGCTGCATTTTTCTAGTAGTTCAGTCCTTCCGTTCGTGTTCTGGGCTAGAGGGTATTAAGCCTTAGAGCTTTATTCGCATTTGATAGAGGCCTCAGCGGCAGTCGATTCAATTAATTATCATTCAAGTTATGCGTCCGACGCAAAGTCCCGTCCAGTGCCCTCCAACGTCAGGTGGGCCACGCATTTCATTTGCAATTACAGAAGTCTCTGCTAATTGTGGTAAGCTTGTTAGGCCCCGTGACTGTATGAATGAATGAATGAATGGATGTGAGCATACGCACGCGTCCAAGGACGCAACGGGGCAGCACTCACTGCTTGCCACTCGCAGTCGCACTCGCAGTCCCAGTCGCACTCGCAGCCAGACTGGCTTAATGTCCATTGCACTTTATTGACCTGTCCGCATGGCAGCAACTGCTGCCAAAAAAGGCAAGGGAGGGCTGCGTACTCGCTTGGGGGACACTTTGAATGCTTATCGCGGACTCGCGCAGCAAACGAGGCGCCGTCGAGCAATTTTGATAACTCAGCGTCGGAGGGAGCGTCGTCAACGGGTCAGCTTCAATTTATGGCTGTGCATATAAATGTAAATTTAAATTGAAAATTAATCGGACGGGGAGAGCGCGTGTCACGCCGTGTCACGACGTGTCGAGGCACGTCCGACCCCGAAACGACTTTCGTGATGACTTTGGCGATAAGCCTTCGATTAAAAAGTCGCCCATTATCAGAAACAAGAGCTCAGCAGTTTGCCACCAGCTTCGTCCTTGTCCGGCAAAGTTGTGTGCCAAGTTTTCATCTTTCTTTCTTTTCTTTCTTTTGTGTTAGTTCGGGCTATTCATACCCGCTGCCCAAGGGCAACAGGGGTGTTATAAGCCACAGAGGCACATACTGACCCCGCAAAGTATGCAAATATTTATACATTCTTGATCAGCAGAGTCCGTCTGAACACTTAGAGCTCAGAGATTATGCAAGGTTCATAGCACATAGATGAATATTGATCTTCAGCACATATATATTTATGATCTCTGTTAGCGAGGAAAGTCTGAGGTACTGGGTATAGCAGCGCGAGGCACACTCGACTGTAGCTGTCTAAATTGTTTTTCCCCCACTTCGATACTCTTGGGAAAGCACTGGAAAACTGCCATAAAATTTGTGACAAACTTGGGCAATTTGAAGTGGAAACTTTGGCAATACTGTCCCATAGATCGCAAGTTGAATTGCCTTCTCTTCTCTCTCCCTTCTCTTGAACGATCTCTTGATCTATTGGCAATCACAATATGTAACAAACTGTCTGCTTCCCCAACGATCGTGCAGGGTATTGGTAGAACGAGGGATTCTTTTTTTTAATTAAAAATTTAATTGGGCGCCACGCCTTAGAAAATTAAATTAAACGATTGCGTAATTAAAAGCAAACAACGAGCAGCGAAAAATATTTTGTTTATTTCCAGTTGGTGTTGTTGTGGTTGCGGCAGTCAACAATGCCCGCGACCCGGCGACCTCGTGACCCTGCGTGCTCATAAAGCCAGCGTTGAAATTAAAAACTTAATGGCCAGACAAGCAGACTCACATGCCAGCTCTCTCTCTCTCTCTCTCTCGCTCTCTCTGCCTTTCACATGCGGACAAAACATGTTGGACAGACAGAAAGTTGTTGTGCTTGACATTTGCGTTGGCTTTGGGCCCGAAATGCTTTTTGGCAACAGTTCGGCGAGAGGAAAAAGCTTCAGTGAAATATGTAAACAAGCGCGCTCGAGACGCGAGACTCGATATACCTGCTGTGCAAATAGATTTTATTTAGCTTCCATTCCATTCAATGGGCAAATGGAAAACAAACCGAAACTAGTTCAATTCATCAATTTGCAATCGATGCTGAAAAGTATGCTATGAAAGTATTTTCAAGTATTCAATTTCAATGCAATTTTGTTAATTAAAGCAAGTATTCGCGCAAGCTCTTAACGAGCACTGTAACTACACAGCGATAGAGACAGAGACAGAGAGAGAGAGAGACAGACAGAGACAGAGAGAGACAGACAGAGAGACAGTCAGAGATCTGCCTTAAAGTCAAAGTTCGCAAGGTATTTTTATTTTATTTGCTGATGACTTGAGTTGATTTCCTTTGCAGTTATCTGGACTTCTTACAAACTTAATTTGTGCCCCCCCCCTCCCTCTTTTTTTCTCTCATTCTCTTTTTTAGTCTCTTTCTGTGTGTGTGTCATGTCCATGTCCGCATCCGTGTCCGTGTCCCTGTCCGCATCCTTCGCTTGGGCGATCTCATTTTGTGTGTAAATTAAAGACCGAGCCGCAATTTGGGGACATTGGGCAGCGACCCGCTGGCACAGGCACTGTGGGTTGTCCGAACACACACGCAAGGGGGGCTGGGCACACCCACACAGATATTCATCTATGTCGCACATCGTTAAGCGCTGCCAGTTTGACTTAATTTGCGTTAAACTTTTTTGTTAAACATATGATTCAGCTGGCAGGCCCACCAAAGCAGGCAAGCAGGCAAACAGGAAGAGAGCCCAGAAAAAAAGAGTCCGACAAATATAAACAAAGGCATTAATCATGCCAGCGCACAGTAGCAAGTGTGTGCGACAAAGACAGCGACACTGTGTATCTCTGTGTGTGTGTGTGCGAAATGAAGCGAAACAGCCACGGCTAAGGGTCCATTAAGCGTTTGTTTAGATTTCCACTGTGTGCCTCGCTGTATTGGTATTGGTGTGGGCCAGATTAACAGCAAAGTCATTGCCGCCTTTTGTGCTGCGTGTGTATGCGTGTGTGCGAGTGTGTGTGTGTGCGAGTGTGTGTGCACGTGCGTGTTTGGCCAAGTGACAAACCAAAAGGCGAAAGAAGAGCCGGCGAAATTCTAAAACAAACGATAACCAAACAATTTGCAAGCCACAAAGGGAGGGCAATGCACGACTAGCGCATACCCTGTAGCCAATTTAGAACGCAAACCCCTTAACAGCCAATGCACGACTAGAGCATACCCTGTGGGGAATCAAGAAGGGCAACCCTTTCGGCCCCCGACGGACAGTGACAAAGCGCGCAACTGACTTTGGGTGTGCACGACTGTGTGTGTGTGCCAGTTTGTGTGCGTGTGCTTATGCTTTATTGTGGGCTTTTTACAGCAGTTTATTTATTTACCGAAATGAAAATGAAAACTTCTGCCCCCGAAACTAAACCGCAATAATTGTAAGTGCTCAGCAAACAGAGCCGCAAAAACCAAAACTAACAACGGCGCGACAATCGAGCAGCGAACGCGACGTGCCGCGACACCCACCTGACCAGCAACAGTTACCCGCCCCTCTTCCTCCCTCTCTCTCTGTCTCTGTCTGTCTGTCAGCTTGCTCTATTCTCTTGTGCTCTGCTCATTCGTGCGTGTCGAGTGTCGTCGCTCGCGAATTATTATGATAATCGCAGGCATAAATTATGCGCCATTTTCTTCTCGCCTGGCAGTGACTGAGTTGGGTGCGAAGTCGCGATTCATTCACTCAGTCACTAAGTCGCTCACTCAGTCACTGAGTCGCCAAGGCACTTACTAAGTCAGTCAGTCCGACAGTCAGTCACTGAGTCAGTCTCTCAGTCACTCAGCCACGCAGTCACTCAGTCACTAAGTCTCTCAGCCACGCAGTCAGTGAGGTGAGCGGGGCCTGAGCTGTGCCGTGTGCGGCTTTTATGTTTGCCGTGGGGAAATTAAGTTCGTGTCATGTTCTCTGTGTCATCCAATCTCCCAGAACGCCAGCGGGAGATTTGCACTTCAGCGCGACCGGCCACACAGCGTATGCGTGATGTTTCTGTGTGTGTGCTCTATGCAAATGGCATAAAGTGTTGCATACTTTTACGCGCACGCCGAGAATGCACAGTCTGCAGTCAGTCGACGCGCTAAGCTAACGTAATTGCTTGCTTGTCCACTTGCAGGCAGAGAGAAAGAGAGTGAAAGGGAGGGGGAGAGAGGGAGAAAGAGACAGAGAGAGATGGGGAGCAGCAGAGAACTCGCATTTTTCACTTGCAACTCTCGCGCAATTTAGTTAAACGAATGGGAATACTAAGTGCTGGACAAACAGATTGATTTCCCCCTCTCCCCCTCTCTCTCTCCCCGGTTGCAGGGTATTGTGTGGTCACGCTTGCCCGTAAGCACATAACACGCATTACTTTTCTCTCTCTCTCTCTTTCTCGCCGAATTCGTTTGGCCATCAATATTAAACTTGATCTAGCGCACACTTGCGCATATTTCATATTCGCATCGAATGTCCTTGCACGCTGCCTTTAAAGGCGCAGCTCCCCCACCTCCCTCTCCCCACTCCACACTCTGCGCCACGTCGGTGCGCCTCACTGAGTGCCGTCAGGGGCGGCTGGTTGGGCAATTTATCAAATATTTTATACGAATTTCTGTTGCCTGTCAACGTTGATTTTAGCGCTTAGCGTGTGCCCCGGGCGTCTCTCCCCCCCTCTCTCCCTCTCTCTCTTCCTCTTCGCAGTCACAGTTGGCAATATTGGCTGGCAGTGATGCGTGGAAATAAAGCACACCTGTTGCCAGGGCCGCGGCGAGACACATGAGGCGGGTCCTTAGCCTCCCTAGGGATAGGGACATAATAAAAACATAATAAAATATTTGTGTTATTCCTCGAGTGAGCCAAGCGACGCAGGCAACAAAATGGCCGCCATTCTAATGTATTTCTCACTCTCCTCTCCCTCTCTTTCTTTATCTATCTTTGCTCGCTCTGATTGCAGTCTTTCTTCGCCGTGCGAACATGCAACACGTGTCAGCAGAGCCAAAAAAAGTGACTCAGTAACAACGACAGCGACACAAACAACAACAACACACAAGGAGAGCACAGTGAACTGTGTGGACAACAGGTTAGCTTGGACGTCGCGCAGGTCATGTAAAGTAGCTAAAGTTCTCCTTAATTGCATTTCCATCATTAACATCATTCAAGTCAACAAGAAGGTATTCTCCACGGCAATCAACAGCAACCAAAGGCTTCGAAGTTCCCTTTCGATTCCGTTCCCGATCCCGATCTCGATCCCGAGCAACAAATATTCAATGGGAACCAACAAATATGAATAAAGAATTCAGTAGCCTGACGCGCTATGAACACATCGATCGAAGCCGTCGGGGACGTGTGTTTCGGCCAAGATTCGAACTTTTGCCCGGCCAGCGCAGCGAGTTTACCAGCGAATTGTGAGCGCGAGCGAATTCCGAATTTAAATCCAATCGAAGTCTGGAATTTGGCGACTTTTTTACAGCCCGCAATTATTTGCAGCATTTCAATTTTACGCGTCCTCCGCGCGTCTCTTTACTCCGCGAACCTTCGTTGTCGCTCTACGGCCGAGTTGATTTTCAATTTGTGCGTTGATTTGTTTATGCCCGATGGCAATCAGTGTCCCAATTGTTCTGACTCGGAGTGTTGAGCGAATGCCCGCTCCGAGAATGTTCTGAATTCCTTCCACTTCCACTTCCACATCCATTGCCAGCCCGCTTCCCTTTCGGCCTTGCAGCCAGCATTGCCATTGTTTTTGTTGCAACGGCAAAGTGAACGCTTCCGTTTCCGCTTGGCGCGACTATCTCGTGCCGCACTCTTCGTGCTCTCCGTGCTCTCCTGGCTCTCGTGCTCTGCAATGCCTTCATGCCATCCCATTTACATTTTCATTCGTTGCTTGAGACTCTGCTGATTCATCTTGCCCTCGTGCTCGCCTTCATCGCCTTCATAGCCTTCATCGCCGTCGTCGTTGTCGTCGCCATCACCATCACCATGTTCGCCATCGGCTCCGGCGTCGTCTTGCTATTTAAAAAACACGACTTCGGCATGGCATAGCCCTCGCTCGCTTTCATTCATGAGCTTGTCTCGCCAGCTATTTTTACACGCTATTTCTTTCTGCTGCCGCCCAGTTTCACTTACACAAATTAAACTTGAATCTGCGCGTGGATCCTTGAAGGCTTTTCAACCAGCAACACAGGAGCCAGGCGCAGTACCGTGAGCGGCATCTGGCCGCATCTTCAGGCCGGTTGGGCCCCTTCATCCTGCCGGTTCTGGAATCACTTTGACTTTCTCACATCATCACAAGCGAGTCAAAGGAGCCACAGCGAGAACTATGATAACACGACTATACAACACCGAGGAGGATCCCGCCTACTGCTCATTCATCTGGGGCGGGGCCAATCTCAGCAATGGGAACGAACTCGTTCTCAGCAACACCGCGTCCAATGGGTCGCACGTCTTTACCAACGAGTTGCGCGGCGACTTGTATGCGGTAAGTGGAAGCCAGCTTTCAATTCCACCTTCCCCTCTCCCTCTCTCTATCTATCTCCTGCTTTTTCTTTCTCTTTATTTCGTTATCTGTTCGTCTGTCTGTCTGTCTGTCGGTCTGTCTGTACTGCCTGCTGTGCGTAAGTGAGACGCGCGGCGGCCTCGTTAGATTAGCATAATAATAAAATCAAATCAAACTAAGCGCAAAGCAAAATATTATTGCCAGCGGTTAGGCGCTTCGTTGCCTCCGCTTCTGTTGCGTGTAAGCGGCTTTGTCAGCGCATCCTTAACGTTTCCGGTCTCAGTCAGGTGTCTGTACAGAAATGTATAGTCTGCTTTTGAGTGCTGCCAGTAATCTGTGTTAATTTTTAATTTAAGCATAATGGATTAGATATACAAATTTAAGTACCTATATGATATAATGAGTAGTAGTTGCTTCTCCTAGAATTCTCTTTAGAAATTTATTTATTTATTTAATCAGTTATTTATTTTTTTATTAATTTATTTATTTTTTATTTATTTGTTTTTTTTTTTATTTATTTATTTATTTATTTATTTATTTATTTATTTATTTATTTATTTATTTATTTATCTATTTATTTATTTATTTATTTATTTATTTATTTATTTTTTTATTTATTTATTTATTTATTTATTTTTTATTTATTTTTTTATTTATTTATTTAATTTTTATTTATTTTTTTATATATATATTTATTTTTTTTTTTTTTTTTTTATTTTTTTTTTTTATTTTTTTTTTATATATTTAAAGTCAACTTAGAGCATTCGTACGTTGGGATAATAATAACAAACATATTTAAAATCAGATATACAAATAAACATTATATTTTTTTTTAATTAAATTTAAGTTTAAAGTTAAAAAATTAAAGTGAAAATTTACGTTAAACATTAAAGAATTTTGAATTTTATTCTGCTTTAGTGTGAGGTTCTTATTGTCTTGTCCTCTGTGCGTTTATTCCATTTGTTTGTCCGTTTTTTCTCCCGTCCCTTCTGATTTTGTCTGTTTTTGTTGGGGTGTGCCCGGCATTCTTGCTCGGTCGCAGTTCAATTAACACCCCAATGCGAAGGTATGCAACACATCGCGTCAAAGGCGACTTTTCGACGGGCACTCGAAAGTATGCTGCAGTAAATGCAAGCTGCTTAGCAACTGATATATGAATTCTCTTTCGGAATTTATATTTAATCAACTTCAGAACAATCAGTTCTGACACAAAATGGCAGCTGCATGCTGTGAGCAAAAACGTAGCCAAAGGGCCTTGCGGGGTGGGGGTGGTGCGAGGGGGTGGGGTGTGGGGAAACACAGAGACTGTTGACTACTACTTTTCAAAGCGTCGCACTCATAATGTGTTTTTGTTCACACAGCTTATTAAAACAGCAGGAGCGGGCTGTGTATGTGGGACAGGGCGAAAGTCGCGTTCAAGGCAAAAATGAAATAACTCATTTCGTGGCACAGCACGTGCAAAAAGTTCGCTCACACACACACACACGCACACGCATACACAACGCACACACAGGCACGCTGGCGTTGTTATTGCTGTTCGCTGTTGATATTGCGGTCGCTCAGTTTGCCGTGCAAAAGCTGCTTTGTGCGCAACTTTCGCTCAAGGCTGCTGCTGCTGCTCCTGCTGCAAAAAAGGCGAACTCTCAAGCCAACTGGAGCTGTCTGTCTATCTCAATGCGAGAGCACAAAACCTGAAAGAATACGGCAACAGCAACAGCAACAACAGCATCAGTGGGAGGGAAATACAAAACAAAAGCAAACACGCCAAAAAGCATGCAAAACATATTTACAATGCCAACCCACTCGGGCGTGTGCAAGGGAGATAGCTATTTAGATAGTCAAAAGACGATAGGCCGAGGGGGGGAGGGAGCACCTCTCGATGTGTGTAGGTGTGTGTGTGCGGGTGTGAGCATAACAAGTCACAAATAAAAGTGTCAAGTTGACTATTGAATTTTTATCTGTAGCGGCCCATCCGCCTGAGCAACAATGGCTGCTGCCCAAGATTGAAGGAAAGGGAAAGAGAAAGTGTGTAGGGGAAAGAGACAGAGCTGTGCATGATTTATGAGCTGTGCCATTTTTGTTTACTATTATTATTACTTTTTATTGGTTTCACTCTCTGGCATCCTTTCACTTTCAACTTGGCAATCGTTCTAACTTCCTTCGTTCGTTCTTTCTTTCTTTTTTTCTTTCGCAGCAAGACGTCGAGGATCCCCGCACGGAGTCGTTGCGGGAATACTGCTACGGCCTCATGCTACCCATTATCTGTTCCCTGGGCATCATTGGCAACGTGCTCAACCTAATTGTCCTCACCCGTCGCAACATGCGGGGCACCGCCTACATCTACATGCGAGGTAAGTCCGCACCGCACTCGAGCATCATTTTGAACTGGGGCCATTGAATGCCAATTCCACTGAATAATTGCCCCATTTGCTGTGTTGAGGGTGTAGTTCAATCGACTAAAAGCAAGACCCCATCATATAAAAGGGTTTAATTAGAAGTCTCTCAACCTCTCAGCCCCCGTTGAGCTTGGGGCAATAATATAAAATATTTCCGAAGTAAAAAGGAAATTTTAATATGCCATGCAATATGGTAACATAATAAAGAGCAAACAGAGATTGATTTCGTTTGAATTCTACTTTATTTACTTAGAATGCAACTCTCAGTAGCATATTACTTCATATTAATATTTGTACTGTCACCGATTTGTTCAACCATAAAGAATTGCCATCTATATTGCCATGAATTTGCCGCATCATTTCAACAAAAATGAATATTGCCAACTCTCTGTTTGTATGGGAGTGAATAAAGAGGGGGGTGAGGGGTTCACAAAGTAGTAGGCAACGCGTGTGTTTGAACAACTTGTGTTCTGGTCAGAGTTTTTTATTTACTTTGTGAGAGAATCCACTGAAGTTATTGGATATTCTGCAACAAGTGCAGTGTAGTTATTGTGGCTGCTGGCAACTTTAATATTTGTTTCATTTTATTTACAAGTCACATTTATATAGTAAAATAAAATACTCATAAATGCGGCAAAATTGTGATTTCGCATATTGGATTTGCCTTTGATATTTGCAATTCTTTACACTCAACTGACATTGTTGCTGCATGAGTGAATTGAGTTGTAATTAAATTCGATGCCATATTGCGAATGCCGAAGCCATCGAGAAGCCTAGCACATCATTCGAGTATACTTTACTTATATTTTAATTCCCCTTTTCACATAAAACTCGCAGCACGAAAGAGAATCACGAGAATACACAAGGTGTAACCCCATGGGAACACGGCCGACTTATACACGTGTCTCAGTGTGTGTCCCTCTCTCTCTCTGTGTGTGTCTGTGTGTGTGCGTGGGGGCAGCCTTCTGGCATCCTTATTTGATTAGGCTCTACTGCGAAATTTATGTAAAGCCGCTAAGCTGTTTCGTGCCCGGAGTCGAAATGTGGACAAAAAATCAACAGGGCGAAAAGCAGCGAAAAAAAAATGTTGAAGCATATTTGACAAGCAGGCAGGCAAGAGAAACTAACTAACTGGCCGAACTAGCTGGGAATTAGGCATTGCTATTCCTCATGGCCTGTTAATTGATTAATGCCAAGTGTCCACAAAATGGCAGCAAGAACGATGGCAGACTTGTCAACGCGCAAAGAAACACAGCAATTTGCCATTTCTACGCATTTCTTGCCATTTCTTGGCATTTCTTTTTCCCTTTTCCTGCGACAATTCGTCATCTGGTGGTAAACTGACTCCTCTATTTGCTAGATGCAGAGGAGGAGAGCAGCAGGCAGGCAAGGAAAAGGAAAGGAATATAAAATGTAAAATGGCTCAAACATAAAGGCAGCATAATTGATTGCCCTTTGCCTCTATTTGTCCGTTGCCAGCTGGCCGAGAGGCAGCTGATACCCCCAACTGATAGCCAGTGACTGCCTAACTGGAAAATGCTAATAGACAACGGGCAAGAGGTAAAGGGAATGGTTATGGGAGTGGGTGCAATGCAAAAAGAAGCCCCTCGAGTCCAGTGCTAGTAAATAAAATGCTGAGGGGCCGCGGAAGTGACTGACTAAAGCTAAAACTGCTCCCAGAGCCACTTCTAGTGCCGAGCTCTGCCTCTTAGTCTTCCTCCTCCTGCTTCCACTGCCTTCGCTCTCGAGGGGCTGCGTAATAATGACCGAAATCAGAGCATTCATTTTATTAAAATAACAAAAATATTTTGCTGCCAGCAGCCTTTTTACGACGCGCCTCGTTGCCATTTGGCGGTCATTCGCCTTCGAATACTTCTGTGAATGTACGAGCTGAGCCTAAGTGTGACTGATTGTGTGCGTGCGTGCGTGCGAGTGTGCGAGTGTGCGTGTGTGTGCGAGTGTGTGTGAGTGAGTGTAACATGTTACATTGGCCTAGCCGTGGGACAGGCTGCTACTCGGTGTCAGTTTGTTGGCCAAAAGTTATGCAGGCGAAGGCTTTTGGCATATTTTATGGCTAACAAGGGAATAGTCGCTGTCCTCCTGCCTTATCGACTCCACATTGAGCACAAGTACAGCACACATACGGCAAAATGAGAGACTGATGTCTCACCTTCTGTTCAGTTCAGAGTTGCCCCAATTCGGGCTCCTTCATCTGTACATTTTCCGATAATCTTCGGTATAAATCAAGGCTGCAAATCAAATTCTTTGTCTGCTCTAAATCTTTCGCTGCTTTTCTTCGCACTTTTATCGGATTTCAGCTTGCCTTATTTATGGCTTTATTAAGAGATAACCTCATTAGTTTATCCTCTTGATTTGGCAAATACTTTACACAATTCTAAAACAACAATCAAGCGCAGTTCAGTTGAAAATTCAACAACAGTTCAGTTTGCCTTTGTGATGCCTCATTATGCCGAACTAGGCTCAGTTTCACTAAGGCGGAGGCTGCGGCTGAGCCTGATATTCCTGCCGCGTTTCCTCTCGCTGTTTGGCTGCGCTGTAATCCGTTGAAATCAATCGTGTTGGCAGCTGATGCAGCCTTAGTTGCTTGAGTCCCTTTGTTGACGCACAAACGCAACAGATTTGTGTAACTTGTGTGTGCCATGTGCGCCTTTGATAGACAGCGGACACTCGGGCACGGGCACAGAGGCACGACTAACATTTATATCGTTGTGTCATGTTCCCAATTAAATGAACAGCATTATACACCATCTGCACACACGCACACAGGCACACTCGCACACAGGCATATAGATGTCACAGGCAAAACACACTCTCACACACAGGAAGTCGTATATCGAGCATTAAGTTTTGTGTGCACGACAATTTGCGGCATCGCCGAGAAGTGGACGCGGCTGTCGGGGGGTGGCACACGGAGCTGGGTGGAGCTGATCAAATGGACGCACACACACACAGAGACACACACAGACACGCGCGCGGGGCAGGCATATAAGTAATAATGTAATTATAGAGCTATAAACAAGTCATAAATCAATAAACAACACGCACAGCACACGCACATTCTCGCACTCACAATCACACGAACATATTCGCAAAATACGCACAAATAACTCATGACAACAACAACAGCAACAAATGTTTTTCCCAAAAAGGGAACAGGAACTGAGCGACCATTCATTCTCATATGAGTGGGACACGCTCACGCCCACTCCCACTCGCAGTTCCCCAGTTTCAGCACCAGTTTCAGTTTCAGCTTCGCTTTCGGTTTGGGTTTCTGTTTCTGTTTCGGTTGCGCTCTCGCTCAGTTTCAGCTTCCTGTTATGGCCGAGAGCAGCCGGAAGCGACGCCATAATTATGCCATAAACTCAGCCATAAAAACTGCTTTAATATGAACTTTTACACACATTTCCCGTTGTACTCGCGTAGCCTACTCCACGGCCGCACTGCTTGCCATTGTCTTTGCCATCCCCTTCGGCATACGCATGCTCGTCCACAAGGATCGTGGACAGTGGGAGGAGTTTGGCCCGGCCTTCTATACGGCTCACTTGGAGCTTTTTCTAGGAAACGGATGCTTGGGTAAGTTGCACTTGGGGGCCCTAGAAGCTGCAGTGAACTTACTCTAATGTTGCATAAGTTACAACATTTTCACACTCACATAACTATGTTAAATCTCTTTCATCTTCACTCATCTCAACTGGGCTGGCTTGGGCAACTGCAGGAGTCGGCGTTATGATGCTTCTGGTGCTGACCATCGAGCGTTACGTTTCCGTTTGCCATCCCGGCTGTTCTCGCCCCGTCATGGGGCCACCAGGGTGAGTTTCAAAGGGGGTGGGAAAACTTTAAACCTTTCTATACCCCCTACTCATAGGGCAGAAGGCTATAATAGCTTCGCATCAATCGAAGGAGGCATGTCAGAGCCCACAAAGCACATATGTTCTTAAGTGGCAACAATAGTCAAATCCGTCCGTCAGTCTACCTGCATGATTGCTGCAAAATCTTAATGCAATCTGACAATTAACACAGAAGTTATTAAAGAAACACTATGAAAGGAACACTGATTTCCAAGCCGCCCTACAGTATTCAACACATTTTGGAAATCGTCTTGATCGGCTGTGAATCGGCTGTGTATCAATTGACAGACTGAAGAAGGCTTGCTAGAGCCCACAAAGTCTATATGTTCTTAAGTAGCAACAATAGTCAAATCTGTCCGTTCGTCTGCCTGCGAGATTGCTAGAAAATCTTGTTGCAATCGGACAATTAACACAGAAGTTATTAAAGAAACACTTTAAAAGGGTCACTGATTTCCAAGTCGCCCTACAGTATGCAACACATTTTAAAAATCGTCTTGAACGGCAGTGTAGCGGGTATCTCACAGTCTGGCGCACTCGGCTGTAGCTTTCTGTGCCTGTTCAATGCTTATTACTCAACGTCGTGCCCTTGTAGAATGGTTGTCTTCCTTACCTGTTTCGCCACCTTCATCATCTACTTGCCGAGCATCTTCCGCGGCGAGCTGATCAAGTGCATGCTGACTCCGAACAACGCCTACGTCTATTTGCGCCGCGACAACACTATTTACCAGCAGACGATCTTCTACTCCGTGTACAAGGTCATGTTGGAGGTGATCTTCAAGCTGATTCCCACCGTACTCATTGCCGGCCTCAATTTGCGCATCATGCTCGTCTATCGCCGCACCTGCAAGCGCCGTCGCCAGATGGTGCTGACCCGGGCTAGCTATGCCAAGGACGATGACCCAAGGAAGTTTGCCGAGGAGCGTCGGCTCTTTCTGCTGCTCGGCTCGACCTCGATTCTATTCCTGTTGTGCGTTTCTCCCATGGCCATTTTGCACATGACTATCGCCTCGGAGGTGCTGCCCAGCTTTCCGTTTCAGGTCTTTCGGGCACTGGCCAATCTCTTGGAGCTGATTAACTACTCGATTACGTTCTACATCTACTGCCTGTTCAGCGAGGACTTCCGCAACACCTTGGTGCGCACCATCAACTGGCCCTGGCTGAAGGGAAGGTGCTGCTACCACGTGGAGGAGGTGAGTGCTAGTCCGCCAGCAACGGCAACGGCTGCTGTATGTAATCCCCTTTGCCCGCCCATTCACACAGACCACACAGACCATGAACGGCGTCCCAATGGTGCGATTCGATAAGGTGACCATACGCAATCATCACATCACCACCACATCCGGCATTGGACGATCAAGCAGCATATAGTCCAGATTTTCCTATCCCCTTACCCCCACACCCCTTGGCCGGCTTGCCTAAGCTGGCTCCTTCCTGCCACAGCCTCGGCACCTAACCATCCATCATCCTCTGCTTCTGAGAAAGGCAGCGCTGCCACAAAACACACACGCACACATACAATGGCACCCAATAATCGATATCGATACACGTAGCGGTATTCCCGACTCACTCACACACACACACGAACACACACACAGAAACACACACACAACACGGTGCTTCTGATCGCATACAAAGAAACTTAGCTCCCTATCTTCAAGATTACATTAAAAAAGATTAAAACAGTCTCTACCTTGACTTTCGCTCGGCTCGTTTGACTTTCACACACAGAACTCTGTGTTCAGTTTCCGTTCAATTGATTTTTTATCGATATATCGTTCGATTCTGACGTTATCGTGCGTTACGAATAAAAAGAGAGCTTGATAACGTGGAAGAAAATATAAGGTATTAAAAAAGAAGATTTATTGTAATTCTATTTCCATTCCAATCGAATAGATATTCAGTTTCCATTCAATTCATTTATCGATATATCGTTCGTAATGAAAAAAAGAGAACTTGATAGCGTAGATGAAGCGTTATACACAAAGTATATAAAGAAGATAAATTGTAATTCTAATTTCTTCTTAATCGGATTCCTTTTTTTTTTTTTTATTGGATTAGTACACTATTACTACTTACAGTAGTACTACAATGGTGTACTAGTACGGTGTATTCAATTTCCATTTAACTGATTCTTCATCGATATATCGTTCGATTCTGACGTTATCGTACGTTATGAAAAAAAATCTTGATAAAAGGTAATTTTCAGGTATTTCGAATTATCTTTTAACCATTTGTGATCTGTTTCTTATAGATGTGTTTGCTGGAAATCCATTGGCAAGTTCGATTATGTTTCCACTTTTGATATTTTCAATTTGAATATATTTTGAAATATTGTTTTTCGAATTTTTTTTTTTTTTTTTTTTATTGGACTAGTACACTATTACTACTTACAGTAGTACTACAATGGTGTACTAGTACGCTGTATTCAATTTCCATTTAACTGATTCTTCATCGATATATCGTTCGATTCTGACGTTATCGTACGTTATGAAAAAAAAATCTTGATAACGTAGAAGAAGATATATACACAGAAGGTATATAAAGAAGATATATTGTTATTCTAATTCCTTCCCAATCAGATAGAGATCAATAGAGCCCCTTACTTCACGCTTACAGTAGAACTACTCACATAATATATTGGTGTTTTAATCGTGCAGCAACTTAATAATCAATTCATCAAATACGTAACAAGAGTAATTACAGTTAATGTTCAATTAAATAAATAATCAATACAGCTTACAGTTTTATCAAATTTTATGAAATATGCAAACAGTTTACTAGTCCAGTTAGTCACAAACACGATAGGAGGAGACGGAGAGAGAGAGGGAGTGCAGATGGAACTGAGCTTAGGGCTTAACAGCTTGGAATCGATAGGTGAAAGAAAGAAACAACAGTGCTTGGCTATTTGAGGCGACCTCACAGTCGATAAAGCCGAAGCAAGAGCTTAGACGAAGGCGATATAGCACTCGTAATTAAATATTTACATTATAAATGTACGTTTCGTTGATGAATTGAAGGCATTTGAATAACCATTAGCGATGATAGCAACAGTTTTTGCAAACATCCGATAGTAATTAATCGATAACACTGATTACAGAGCGCGACAGAAGCACCCAATCCTACGCAAGCAGCTGCCTACACCACATGCACCCACATGCACCACACATCCACATGCACCCACATACACCGCATACATCCACATACATCCACATACATCTACAAACATTTACATACATCCACATGCATCACATCCACCACAGACACCCAGTTGCACCACATACACCTACCTGCACCACATAGATCCAAATGCACCACTGACACCCACCTGCATCACATAAATCCAGATGCACTACATGCTCCCACAAACATCCACATACAAGCAAAGACATCACATACATCCACATACATACACAAACATTCACATGACAAAGACATCACATACATCCACAAACATTCACATGCACCACATACATCACATACACCACTTACCACCGACATATATCACCTACAAACAATGAACTTCAATACGATTTACACACGCCATTTGACTATGATACCATAGATCGAATGGCAAATATATACAGACTTTTACATGAGGGTGGCCGAGGATAAAAAAAAAAAAACAAAAAAAGAAAAAAACAAAGAATGATTTATGAATATGATATTGATGTAAATCGGTGTATTTAGTGAACTCTATATGTATACAAGTCAATATATTTATATAAACGTATATGCATCTATTGAAAGTATGTAGAACCTAAGTGCGTGCAAGTGACTTTCCGATTCTGGTTCTGATTATGAATTATGAATTTTGAATTTCGAATTTCTTTGTGGCACACATTGAAAGCTTTCGTCAGACGAAAGAGAGGAAAGATTGTTAAATTAATTCTAATATGTTTAGTTAATTAAAATATCGTGCTAAGTTACTAAGTTTATGTCTAGTTCATAACGTTGAGTGCATTTATTAAGCTACATACGAGACAACTACAAGAGGCAGGCACATGTCCACACTACCTAGTTATATACTCCACCTTGATCCAAAGCCAGAAACACACACACACACATACACCAAATACCAAATACACCTGACAAGTGTCCTGTGAGTAGAGCATCGCCATGAGCATGTGCCATGTATCGTTAAGTTAAGAAGAAAGCTAATTCTCGAAATTACATAATGTTTTAATTAGTTAGTCTAAATTAAATGTAAGCTTGTTTGCGGAGACTTGCAGCACTCGTAGACAACTCAAGAGTAATTGTGTGTACCTAGAGCACAAATGTGTGAAATCTATGTGGTATTCGTTGTGTGCACCTGAGAGAGAGCGGAAACGCCTCGAGCGCAACTAAGCTGAACCTACTCGGAAACTATGTACAACCTGCAAACAACTACTGAGCAAGTCGAATGTTTGTCCATGGAACCACCAGAAAACTTAGGCTCCATATATACATATACTACAAATAACTCATATATGCGATAGCCAATATTATACACGCATTTACTGCTCTCCTACATAATTGTATACAGTATACTGAATGAAACAGGAAATATTTTTTTTTGAGGAGCTTAGCTCAAGCCAAAAATACGCACAGCGTGGGGAGCTAAGTCTCACCTTTACACTAACGATGAAGAAAGAAAATGAAAAAAGACAGAAAGAGATAGGTAGAGAGAGAAGCGAAAGAGGCTCAAAGTTCCGTTGTAGAACCCAAAGGGAAAACATCTCAAGCGAAGCTGACAGCAGGGAATCACACGAATAAATACGAATCGCAAGACAATTTGAAATTTAAGCAAAAAATTTAGGAAGACAATTTGAAACTAAAGAAAGAAATCCAGAAAAAAAGATAAAGAGAGAACGAAGAAGAAGAACAGAAAGAAAGAATGCATACGAGAAAAAGAAGTTGAAAAGTCGGTCACATTAAATAACTAATATTGATGTTTAAATAATCATACACATTATATATCCGACATACGTATTTCATATATTTTTCAAATTCAAAGTTAAATATCTAATTGAACGTGAATTTGTTGAATATATTTGATAATTATGTTGGACCAATTTACAATCTAAATGTATTTGAAACTAAGAAGGAATATCGTGTTTGTGACTGCTGGGCGTTTTCAATAAATGTACTTTGAAAATTACGAATATCTGTTTTATTTCATTTCAGTTCCTTAATAATTTTTTTTTCAGGTAATTTTTAGGTATTTTAAATCTTCTTTTAATCAGTTCTGATCTATTTCTTATAGATGTGTTTGCTGGAAATCCATTGGCAAGTTCGATTATGTTTCCACTTTTGATATTTTCAATTTGAATATATTTTATGAATATTGTTTTTTGAATTTGTACTGCAGAGATTATCATAAGATAAGATAACTCGTGGGTTTTTCTAGAGTTAAAATAAACATATGTTTAGTTTAAAAAAAAATAGTCTTTATTTAATACTAATGATAAAAACAATAAAAATATGTGTATTTTGATGTAAAAAAAATAAGTTTGCTTTTGTGTGTGTTGGGGGGAAATGGAAGAGCAGCGCGAAGATCACACGGCGAAGGAATATACATACAGCAGGCAGTGTGCAGCTGCAGTCAGGTTGGCAGGTTCACCAGGGTCGCCACACGACCATGCGCTGCTTGACCAGCTCGCCCAGTTGACGCTGCCGCTGTCGCTTGCGCTCGAAGATCTGGTGGCGAATCTTCAGCAGAATGCTGTCCCGCGGTGCAAGTGAACCTGTCGTCGTCATCGTCGTCTTTGTGGGGCTGACGTCACTGCAGGTGCTGCCTAGGTGCTCCATTAGCACATCCATGTCGTGGGTGCTGCCGTGTGGCGCGACTTGTGGCTGTGGCAGCTCGCACAGTGGATGCTCCGCGTGCTCCGCTTCTGTCGTGGGATTGTATTGATACTGCAGCTTGAGCTTAAGACGTTGGCGCTGTAGAGAATATAGAGAATGATTCGGTTAGCTTGGGGAATGGCAAGGGAATCGGGAAATGTGAACTCACCTTCTTGCGTGCCGCGTTCTCGGCCAGAAAGCGACAGAGCTGCTGCAGCTGTTGCTCGGCAAGAGTCTCCTCGTTCGTCTCCTGCTCCTGCTCCTGCTGCTGCTCCTGCACGCGCTGCTCCAATTGCACTTGCTGCATCTGCTGGCGCTGCTTGATGGCTGCCTGCACCTTGCACTTGGTTGCCGTGCTCAGCTCCATGTGGATGCAGTGCGGCTGCTTCTGTTGCTGCTGCTGTTGGTGTTGTTGTTGCTGTTGTTGCTGCTGCTGGCGCTGCTGCTTGAGTATCTTGTAGATGACGCCCATGTTGGCTTATCTGGCTTATCCTTTGGCACTCGGAGTGTAATCGTGGGCACTGTGTGCGCGTCGAGCTGCTGACGAAGACTGTCCAACATTGTTGGCATATGCAGCGTCTTATATGAGCTCTGCCAGCACGAGAGAGTGAGAGAGAGAGGGAGGGCGGCGCAAGGGAGAAAGACGTCGCTGCTTCGTTTTTGGAAAATGCATACCAAAAAAAGAATGAAAATGCATATAAAAATAAAAATAAACCATAACTCAGTCTCCCTCTACTTGTGCGTGTGCGCGTCTGTGTGTGCGTGTGTGTGTGTCTGGCACATTGCGCGCCAAACTTCAACTTCAACTTCGCCATATGAACCGATACAATGCTCAAGTGGAGTACTACGCGCATTTTCCTCTCATTACAAATGCCTTTAGCAACAACACATGTGGCAGACCGAGGCAGCTAATAATAGCGCACACACACACACACACTCGCACACAGTTGTAGCTGCAACACTTTCGCTGGCAGTGCAGCGCATGTGGCAGCGTCCCAGGCCTGTCCGCGCTGTCCGCGTGTTTGGCGCCCTTTCCCAGCGTCGACTGAGTCCGCCTTTGGCCGCATACCCTAACCCGGCGAGGGGTATGCTGACAGTGTGGTGTAGTTTGTATAGATCGGTTTGGTTAAATATTTATATTTATTTATTTAATGTCGACTAATACTAGTCGACTAAAAAAGAATTTTGTATAAAAATAAATTACCATATAATTTGTTTTCGATTAAAATAAGATTTAGGACTTAAAATATATAATTAAGAAAAAATAAATATAGTTAATAAAATATAAAATTAAAAATTATATTATATATCGTTATTTTTAATTTTGTATTCAATATTATACATATTCTTATATTTTATTATTATTATATATTTTATTTTTTTGATTTCAATTTCTGAATTAAAACTTAAACTGCTTTAATTTTCATGTTTTAAAGCAAGACTTTTGCCATTTAAAATACCTTATAAAATAAAATTTGCATTATTCTTGGATTTACATTTATTCTCATTTTACATTTTATTATTTACATTTTACATATTATTTACATTTTATTATTTAATTTATACATTTCTACAGTTAAAAATTTATTTTTGATATATTTATTGAACTTACTTACAGATTTGAATGTTGGAAAATATCAAAAATATATTAAAATTTAAAATTGAGCCATCACTTTACATGACTCTGTAATATTTTATAAATGTTCCGTTCGTATTGTATTAATACTCAATTGTTATTATTAATATATATAAATATTATTGATATATATGTTTGTATATTTATATTATCAATATTATTTAAGCACCTTACTTGGCATTATATTTATAATTTCTTCTTTTTCTTGATTCGAAATCCTTTTTGTGTCCGCAAATAATCTTTTTCTTCACGCACTTTTGAATACTCTTCTACCCCTTTTTATAGATGAGTTCTCTTCCCTCCCGTTAGTCTATTCGGATATCGGATCGCAATTAATTTTGCGCATCGTGCAAAACGCATTTCAATTTGTCTCTATTTATATGATGGTAATGTCACTTCTGTTCTATTCTCTCGCATTCGCGTATGACGAGATTCCATTTGACATAACCAGAGGCATCAGCTCCATGCTTGGCTGGCCCGTTATAAATAGCGCCTGGGAAAAAACACTTTGCACTGACAGTGAACACTCTCAGTGTATTTGTGTGTGCCTGTGTGTGTGTGTGTGAAGATGTGTGCGTGTCATGGCATGCACTTGAACTCGGCATTCACATGTTGTATGATTGTGACTGCGCCTGAGTTCCCTGTCGCTGTCCCTATTCCTGTGGCAGCTCTCGCTCCTGCTGCTGCCTCTCCCTCTGCCCGTCCCTCTCGCACTTGCTGGCCGTGCCCTAATGCGTGTTTCTGTCTCTTCTCCTGCTGCTCTTGTTGTTATTTTATTTGAGCGTCAAGATGTTTCAAAGTGCACTTCAAGTGCGCTACAATTGTGTCTATTTTTAGCCGCTTGGGAATACGACAGATAAGCAGGCCCGCGCCCCGAGGACGGAAGAGGGCGAAGAGTGGAGGAGTGAGCACAGTCTGTAGAGGCGGTGCCACTTTGGTACTTTTGTCATGCAGCAAATCATAATGTGGAACCCCTTGAAAAGGCAAATTAAACAGCGCTTAATGAGCAACTGAAGATAGATCGATGGCCCGCACTGTGCGGCTTGAGATTCTTCCTGTTCGCTCTATTGCCCTATGCTCGATGTGATAAGAAGGGAATGTTTCTAGCTCACGCTCCACTTGCACACACACACACAGTGGGCCTCAGTGCACAGTGGTGCAAAGTGGGTGAGTTCATTAACTGATATTTGTATAACAATTTATTGCTTTCAACCTTCTTTTTATGCAAAGTTCGTCTACCTTTTGCTTTCTTCAAACATTTTAAGGCTTTCTTTCTGAACTGTTTTTAAAATTTCAGCTTGGAAAATATAATTTTCATTTTATTTATACTTTTTAACGGAGCTCTGGCTACATTTCTTGAAGCTCGAATCAGTGTTGCAGCAGTGGGACAAACGTGGGGCAAGGCCGCAACTTAGATCGTGCGCAATGTCTATAGAGTATAGTCTATGTGTGTGTGTGTATGAGGAATGTCTGCACTTGGATTTCATGTGGCGGCTCGCTTAAAATGTCTGTTACAAATGTAATTTAAATATTTCACTCGTGCATTTCATGGCTGCCCCTTTCTCAAATCGCAACCCCATGAAAACTCTCAACTGAGAACTGAAGCTGTCGTGCTCGGTGGTTTCGGTGGTGCGGCGGCAACAACAACAAGCCTAAGTGACAATTAGCTGGGTGCGCGAGCAAACATTTCCCACAATCGAACACGAAGAGGGATAGAGAGAGTGAGAAGGAGAGAGAGAGGGAGCAGAGTCGAGGGACTCCTTCGCTGGAAAACCAAACAAGTGCAGACCCCGCATGCCGAGTGGGTAATAAAAATACATACACACACACCCCGCTCCCCGCGCGAGATTCGAACTGAACTCTGACACGGTGTATTATGGCATAGTCTGGCATACTCTGACATGCTCTGACATGCTCTGGCATGGTCTGGCATGCTCTGGCTCTCGCAGACTAATCGATATGCATTGGAAATAAAATGCTCGCGCCTTCTGCTCGTTCAGTTTTTCATAATTTGTGTATTACTTCGGTTCTATTTTAGGTACTTCCGTCCAGAATGTATTTTTGGCTTTCCTTTGTAAACAAACAAGAGATCAGCGCCAAAGTTGCGCACATAACGCACATAATGATCCATCTAGCAGCTTAATTTGCCTTCCACTTCCACTGCGGCTTTGGTTTCTAAGCTCTGGCCAGCTCTGACCCAGTAATAAGCCTCAGCGGCGCCTGCGCGACGCCCAACGCGTTGGCCCACATTGGCAAAAGTCGTCACTCGGTGGGGCCACAAACATCATATGACTATATGCCCATATACGACAGACATCGCTACTTTATGTTCTTGCGCAGCCATAAATCGTCAACAGCAGCTCACACACAAGATTTCTCACGGTCTCGCGCGGCTGTTTGCCAAAGTTCGCGCCAGAAACTCGAGGGGGACCCCGAAAGGGCTGACAAGTTGTCAAGTTGTCAGCGGCGGTGTTAATGAGCCGCACGTAGGGTGAGCACAGTCCGACTTGCCTCGACTCGCTGTGGCTGCTGCAGGGATTAACAGCTTGAGGAATCTTTGGACTCAAAAGCAATGATTTCAGCATGTGATACAAAGTATGGTTTAGTTATGATCTATATATAAATTCAGGCAGACATTCTTAAAGGTGTTATGTGTAGTCATATTAATTTGTTTGTTATGAACAACTTATTGAAATCTCAATCTCAAAGTTCCATAAACATTTTAAATATTCAACTGCTTTATTTGTATTTTATTTATTTATTTATTGTAAATATCAGCTAGTTCCCTGCTAGATGTTGACTTACACTATTGAATAATTGACTATACAATACTTTAGTAACATATTTTTATTATAATTGTAAAAGCTTTGCTCAGTTTGCTTTGCTCACAGCATACTAACTATGCTGCTAGGCAACACATGCCCATTAAGACTCACAGAGCTGAAGCAGCAGACTCGCGCTCCTCATCTTGCCCGGTCTTCCTTTGTGTTGCTTCGTCTTGTCTCAGCTTACCCTGTCTTGCCTCAGCTTGCCTCATCTTGCCTCGGCTGCCTTCTCATTATAATGGCACGCTAAGAACATAATAATTTGCGCTCGAGTAAAAGGCGAGAAGTAAAGATTATATTAACAAGACTGAAAGGTTAGGAAGGCTTTATACCCTTATTGAAATGAAGGAAGTTGTGATTTCTTGTAATGCAAGTTCATGTAAATGTTCTAATCTTATTTGTTAAAGTCTTATGTTTTATAGTCTTATATGCTCTTATGTGATAAAGACTTTCAAACTGAACATATTTAATATAAAAAAGCATTTCAACCTAGTTTAGTCACACTCAAATTTTATCTTAAATATCTTTAATTAACCGATGGTTTGTATGGTATAAATCAGAAAAATCGGTACAGCAACAAGAACATTTATAAGACTAGCCTTAACATTGACATACCTAGAACAACTAACCTGTCACTTTTGGGAACTGGACTTTTTAGAAAAAGTTAAGATACCCTGCAAGGGTATACAAGAGTTTGATTAGCCAGCGTTAGAGTGGCAGACAAAGACAGCAATAGGGAATGAGCGAGCGAGCGAATCACAGCTCCAACACATGTTGATGCTGCCTGTGGGCCCACCCACTTGCCGACCGCCCAACGCACAAAGCAAGAGTTTGTCATGTGTTGAGTGTGGGGCGGCAGCTGCCTACACTTGTTGTTGTTGTCTGTTTGTCGTTATTGCCCAGTACCAAGAGGCTGCCCCAAGATTGTCACTGCGCGCTTTGCTCGCGTGCAACATTGCCGGAGCGTGGGAAACTTGCCACAAAGCCATTTTCCAGCGCGACTGTTGAAAGATCAACAACAGCAGCAGCAGCAGCAGCAACATGAGGAGCAGCACTAAGAACAACAAACACAACAAAAAACTGAACTGCGATGCTTAGTTGTCGCTTTATTTTCAACTGTTTGACGCTAAGCCTGATTGCGCACAGTATTCTGCAACTGCAGCAGCGACGCTGGCAGCGACAGTGGCAGAAGAATCAGTAACAAGAGAAGCGACTTCGAGTGCGGCACACGCGGCTTGGTTTGATAACATCGTGGCAAATCCACTGACGGATTACGACCAAGCACGAGGCAGTAACAGAAAGAGGGAGGGGGCAAGGGGAAGGCAAGAAATGTTGTTTATGCAACTGCAAAACAGGAGTATAATGGGTGGCACTAGCTACTTAGTAATTTCCTTTGTGTAAAATAAACACTAGGAACACAACGAAGTATTCAAAGGAAACTATGGCAATAAGTGAGTGAAAGCGAAGTAAATCAGCTTTAAATATGTTCTATTTTATTTTTAATATACACAGCAAGCACGTAACCCTTGTTCAGCTCGGAGTTGATTAAGGTTGAGTTGAGTACTAAATAATATACCTACAGTAGTTGTGGGAATAATTGAAGTAATTGAAAAAGCAATTATAACTAGATTTCTAGCAAAGAATCTTTTTGAGAAGAATCTTCATTAAGAATTTTTAAATGTATTGGGATCCCTCGATTTCACATAGCAGACTATTGCTAAAAAATTAAGAATCTGATGCTTGAGCATTTTTCTCGGTTTGTATTTGTGCTAAGTCATGCTTAGTTATTTAAATTTCCCTTAACTAAAACATGTAGAACTTTGAAACTTTTCCATTAGAATTTCCCTTA
This sequence comes from Zaprionus africanus, assembly GCA_018151435.1. Classification (NCBI taxonomy): domain Eukaryota; kingdom Metazoa; phylum Arthropoda; class Insecta; order Diptera; family Drosophilidae; genus Zaprionus; species Zaprionus africanus. The sequence continues at coordinate 326,859 of JAECXB010001995.1, forward strand.
TATAGAAAACCACAACCCTTAGCTAATATTTTGTGGGATCTGCCACGCCTCCTTCTCTCGTCTGTTGCATACAATCGCACAAAGTAAGTATGGCTCTTTCTTGAGCATTTCCAATGTTGGAAAACTTAAATCATGTGATAAATAAGTTAGGCTTTAATTTGTTCGAAATCAGTTTGCTTTATTCCAACAAATTATTTTTATTTATTATTTTTATTATCTAAAATTTGTTTATTATATTTAAAACAACTCAAATCAGAGTTCAATCAATATCATAAAAAAATTCATATGAATGTTCATCTCTTTTTGCCCACTGTCCATCTCGAATTCAAAGCAGCTACAGTAATTACGTGACGTAACAGGAAACGGCAGCGGCAACGCCAACTGCGCTGCTGACGGCACTTGACCACCCAAAAAGCATTCGAAAGCAGCAAACCAAAAGCTCACACATAAAGCTTTGTAAGCTTTTACAGGCATCAACAATTTTTGAATGAGAACGCGGGCGAGGTTCTGCCACTGCTGCCGCCGCTGCTGCTGCCGCTGTCGGCGCTGCAGAGACGCCGTTGTTGTGATGACGCTTAAAATTTGCAAGCGCTGCTTCTGTCGCTGCCACTGCGAGTCGGGCGCATACTTCGTCAGTCCAAGCCGAGCGAGCATCTTGTGCGCAGTGTCGACTTCAGAGCACAAGCTCAACCAATTAGAGCGAGACAGCGCGAGTGCAAGATACCAAGAGTGAAAGAGATGTCGCAAGCTCTGTCCGTGTCCCGATCTTATCAATATCGCAAGGTAATGAAGCCTCTGCTGGAGCGCAAGCGAAGGGCGCGCATCAACAGGTGCCTGGAAGAGCTGAAAGAACTCATCATGCAGCTGGTGCACTTGGTAGGTACAGCACAGAGCACAATAATAGAAACAAACGAGGTCATAGCTTGCGTTCCTCTGCAGGATGAGGAGACACTGGCGAAGCTCGAGAAGGCCGACATACTGGAGCTGACCGTGCATCATCTTCACAGACAGCGCCGGGAGAGAGAGTGGGAACCGGCAAGTGCCTCCACTTCTGAGCAGTTCGAGTATTTCTGGAATGGATTTCAACAGTGTCTTCTCGAGGTCTCTCAGTCTCTGCAGCACCAAAACATTCAACACACTGAAAGATTCTTTGAGGCAATGAGGCAGCTTATGCCTCCCAGACCGGTCAGTTTCTGGAGACCTTGGTAGAGTCCCACAAGCAACCTCAGTTCTTTAGCTTAGGTTTTACAATGTGAGTTAAGGTCGAGTCACCATCAAGTTAATAGCTAGGAAGCTTTTGTACTTTACTTTATTAAGTACTAGGCTTTTTGTAAAAACTTTCATCAGCTTTCCTTCTCAAAGCTCTTCAACTTCAACTGTACATAATTCGATATAGTTAAGATTAAAAACAATATATTCCTTAGGTTTTTTCTTTCATAATAATAATTTCAAAAAACTTTTATTTTCTTTTTTTTTTTGTTTGAGTGTTTTTCCGTGTTGGTTTGTGTGCAGAGTTCTTAGTTAATTTATATAAGTTTTAGCCAATATTAGAGTAAATCATTTTAACAGCTCTGTGGGCTTTAATTAATTATTAATAAACATTTGCTTAGGTTTCGTTTGATGCTAAAAAATATTGCTTACGTTTGAATTTATCGCATAAAGAAATCGCTTAGTTATCGAATAAAAATTAAATTAACTTTGCTTTGATCTTGGTTTTGGTTTTAGGGAGGAGGCTTATAGCTTTTAGTTTACCATACGAGTATTCATAAGTATAGATTGTAAGATATTCTCTTGAGTGTGTGTGTGCGAGTGTATCTTGGTTTTTTTTTTGTTTTTTTTTGTTCTCACAAACTTTTAACTTAGCCCCTAAATTGTTGCTATGTACAATCGTTTAAACATTTCTTCTTCACTAGAGTAAGAAGCGCGAAAAATTGATTGTTGCTGCAGATTTTAGTTCTTCTTCTCTTCCATTAAGTTCGTTCTTCTCAGTGTATGCTTGTGGGAGTGTATATGTATTGGTATAGGTGTTGATATCATCATCTTCATTGTCAGCTCTTCGGTCGGCACGGCCTTGTGTAAGCAGCTTAGTCGCTAGCTAATAATACTCTATATATATTCATAATATTATCTGAAGAATTTCGGTGAGGATAAAAAGGCATGCAAACGCTGTGTTCTAATTAATTCATGTATGTATCTCAATGTCTTGTATATAGAATGAGTATATCGTCACTATATGAAGGCTTAGCTTCTCTTAGCGTTTTTCAATTCGAAATTAAACATTGGTAAAAACATTCAATGTTACAAGTACAAATACATGGTATATATTAAAACAATTTGGCCATTACAATACGCAATTAACGGGTCGATAATGAGATAATAATAATTACAATATATGTGTGTATTACGAGTTTTGAATATCGGAAACCTCATCGCCGTTTTTAGGAATTTTCTTTCACCAAATAATTTAAAATTTCAATTCGATTGTTTTTCATTTGATTTTTCTTCCACTCCTTAATTAAAATATTCCACTTTTTAATTAAAATATTTTCATTTTCATTGCATTTTTAAGGCATTAACCAACAGATCAATTAGCTTGGGAGCTTAGAAGCCTTCCCTTTGTTTCTTGCTTACGATAATAATTGTTTTTGGCATCACTGTGACCAGACATAAACAGAAAGTGAAAACAATAATTTGTGTGTAAAGAAACTAGATAATACAGTGAACATTCCGTACGGTACTCTAATTAGTAAGCTCGGATCAACTCAATGCAAAGCACTTCGAAGTTTCCACTACGTGGAGGGACCAAGGTACTTGTAACTTTTGGAAACGAAGGAACTACAAATTTCAGTGCAAGCAAAATAAGGAAAAGCGCTTTCTTTGATAGTGAACACTATATAGAAGCTTTAAGATAATACTAAGTACAAAAACTGAAGACTATGTGGATGAAGTAGAAGGTGAACGTAGAGAGAAATGATGGAAGCTTGTGGCAAAAGAAAATTTACAATTTAATTTGGGTGTTTTATTGGGTATAACATTTGTATATGTTCTTTATGTTTCCATTTTTTACTTTAGCCTAAGTTTATTGATATTTTGAATTTACTTTATATACGTCTACATATGTAAGTAGAGTTTTGTAAGAGTAGAGAGTTTATTTTATTACGTTACTATTTTTTTCATTGCCTTTTTTTTGGTTTTATGTTTGGTTTTAATAAAGCTGAACCACATATAAAATAGAAATTATTTTAATATGGTGATTAGATAGATTGTTGTAGAGAAGAAAACATAGGAAAGCAGAAAGTTAACGAAAGGGTGTAAAGTGTTATGTAGAGTATAGTCTGTAGGATAGTGTAGAGAATGGTATAGATGTGTGTGGCGAGAGAGAGCGAGAGAGAAAGGGAGAGGGATAGAGACAGTGTGTGTAGAGCGAGTTTACCAGAGATAGTTCCAGAGAGTTTTGCGCGACGATGATTGTAAAATGCGATAGTTCTTAAGGCATTCAATATGTATAGTAAATATATATATTTATATAGCAAATATATATCATAAATCGTGTTTCTTGAGTATGTTTTTAGATAGTTTGCAAGCTCTAGTTCATAGTAAAGAATGCAAAAATAGATCGAATAGCAAAATATGATATCGTTTAGTAAGGCATGCAGAAATATAGTTTACATATTAGGGAGTATAAATGTAAATAGTATAAAATTTAAAAAAACAACTATGCTAGCAGCATTTACATCGTTCCACCCGATCACATATGCGAGTGTGTGTTCTACAATACATAAACTAATATTTTACACAATTTGTACAAGTATTTCGTAAAAAGCTAGAATATTCTTGTGTAAATCAGACATAATTACAGATTTTTGCTCTCTTCTTTGAGGAGAAAGCAAACAAAATAATATTTCTTTCTTTCGTGAGTAAAGTCAATAGCAAAACAGTCAAATATACAAAAATGTTTTCTCTTTTGTTTTAGGTTCAGTTATTATAGCAAACTGATTGAGCAAAACTATAGTTCGGAACCAAATTGATTGTCTGCGCAGGGGCTGACTGACTGCAGTGCAATGGAAGTTGGCTTAGCAAGAGCTATATAAAAAGGTACTGCTAACATCGGATTGCCGAGGTCTCTAACATATATGTTTGCAGAGAAGACGTTCTTAACGAAATCAAAGATGAGCAGGAAAAAGTTTATCTAAATAATATTAAAATTCAATTTGAATTCTTCATGTTCATGTGTTTTATGTGGATATGTTTTTTTAGTTCATATCTCGGATCGACATTCAATATTTTTGATGCAGTCTCTCTCTGCAAAGCGACATACATATATGTATTACAAATTGATCGACACACACTTAGGCCAGGTGATCGTGGTGGAACGATTATGAAACGATATTAGTACTATAGTTAGACCATGCCCCATGCAAAAGCGCTTCGTGTTCAAGCTGTCACACCTCAGCTCTGATTTGTGATTGCTTTCCTGGAGTGGGCCTGACATTGTCCTTGGCTAGTCGGTACATGGTATGTTCTATAGACGTATTAGTTAGCGTACAGTTAATTCGATAAGCAAATTTCCTTTGATTAGATTCAATTCGATTATCAACACTTTTGATTATCAGCGATTACAAAAAGGCAAAATAATCGCGTTGGGGGAGAAGCTAAGTGGGTTAGTTAGTTGGGCTTCGCCTTAGGCTAGTAGTTGAGTATGTATTGTATATATGTAGTGTGTATGCGTTAATGCGGCATACAGCTGTAGCATAATATATCTTTAGCATATGTGTATATATATATAGATTTTATTTAAGTTTTGCTCTTGGCGACCTTGCCTACAATATCCCATTAATATATGTATGTTATTTATTTATTATATAATATTAAAAAAAAACAAAAAAAATTCCAACTATAAATTTGATTTAGTTAATTTGCTCTCGGGTGGTTTTCAATTTTATTTTTCGTTTTTCTGTTCTTTTGGGTTCTTTTTTTTTGGTGTAGTTTTTGTTTTTGGATTTTGGTTTTCCTTTTCGCAAGCATTTCAATAAAAATGCATTTACAATAGAACAAATGCCTAATGTATATACGTGTATATATATATGTATATATAAGCATGTATACGGTGTATATATGCTCTGCTTCCATACGCTCTATATGTATATATCCGTATATACACACATGTGTATGTCAGTAATTTAAAAAAGCGCCTCTAATATTATATCATTAAATTGGTGTTCTGCAGCATATTCGAATCATGTTTTAATAATTATACCGTTCTTCGATCTGTCGCAACATCGTGTTAAGTTAAGTTCAATTTGTTTCAATAAGTTGGAATTTTACTGCGACTCGAATTCGAGTAGTTTTTCAATTGGGCATACGATATAAACTTCTGGCCGGGGCTTTGGGGCTAACAAGCTGGCACCAGGCAAATAGTGTATACGTGTGTCTGTGTGTGTGTTGTGTTGTGCTGGTTTGTGTATTGGTTGGGGTGTAGGTATAATTTGTGGGGTTTTCTTTTTCGTTTCTTTGCAAATTTCCCTTATTCATATATATATTTATTTGTATATATATGTGTATATGTTTGTATATTGATCGCATGTATAACTGTATATATCAAACCATAATTATTTATTGTGCACGAATTCGTTGACTCTGCTTCACGGTTGCATCTCTTTGACAATCTCGAATTTCAGCGCCATTCAACTACAATTGTTGCGGTTAATCACCACCTAAACTTAACGCCTGAACTATACGTGGATCAGCTTTACTACCCTCACGAAATTCTTCTAAGGTTAGGCGATCATCATGGTTCTTATCCATCTGATCGAATATCTTATCCACTCGCTTCTGTGGCGTGTTCTCGTCCTCCGTTTGTGGCTGTTGACCCTGCTCGTAAAGCGTAATTGAGATCGTTAAATAAAGTATTCATATCTCGACAATACCGAGCAAGCTTAGGTCTCATCTTCGACTTAAGCTAAGCTTGCACAGTATTGCACATCGATAAACATCGAAATACATACGATTGCTGTCTGTAATCCTGTTACTTACCACCATCTGATATATGGCATCCACAATGTTGTACATCTCTTCGCGGGTAATGTAACCGTCGTTATCCACATCGTACAGACGGAAGGCCCCTGCATGTCATACAACCAGTAAATTTAAATGATTTCAACATCAATTGCGATACTTACAGTGCAGTTTCTCATCCAAGTTGCCTCTTGATGTTATGGACAGTGCACGAATAAACTCCTCAAACTCAATAGCTCCATCCTGCAAGCGAAAATATTATTAGAATTTATATTTGTCATTAAATATATTCTACTCACATTGTTCTCATCGAATACCCGAAACACCAAGGATGCAAATTTACTCGGGTCTCCATCGGGGAAGAATTGTTTATAAATTTTGATGAATCCCTGCGAGAAAGGCAGACAGAGGAGACAAAGAGAAAGGGAGAAACAACAAATCAATTTGCAGATACTTAAAACGTCAAGTTCGCAACAATAAACAAGCACCATTATTGCCATACATACATACACACAATATATCCGAGCACTTTTGTTATAACATTCTTTTATTACGGCTTTAGGCGCAAAATTTTAAACAATAAATGCGAAATAAACTCGATGTGCAAAACTTTTCTTGTGCTTTTGTTTTCTTTTCGGCCTGCCAAGAAACGTTTTGTCTTTTCCTTGTTGAATTTGAACAAGAACAAATATTTACAAATTCGTGCGTTTATTGGAAACACTTAGAGAGCAAAAGAGCCGAGCACACATGACTGGGAACTGCCCCAAACCAAGGTACCAAGCCATAAATCTATCTACATAAAATCAAATATATTATATTTTTCCACATAGAGTAGAATAATAAAGTTTGTAGAATGCATAATTGAAATGCCTTTTAGGCGCTGTCTGCTCCCGCAGAGAGAATGCGGGTTCAACCAAGCCAAAATGCTGTAAACCACATTTGGCATATTACTAAAAATTTGAACAACTTGAAGTGGCAATAGCAAACAGACCAAAAAACAAAGCCACAAAACAAAGCACAACAACAGCAATAACAACATCAACGAGACGATGGTGATGGTGATGGCGATGAGTGCGGAAGGCCAAACAGATATTAAACCGAGACATAAAATTAGAAGTATGTACCATAAAAAATATGCTATGGTAAATAAAAAAAGATGCCAAAGTAGTTTTCCAGTTTTGTTTTAAATACTTTGCAAAAAAAAAAAAAAAACATAAAAAAAACAATAACGAAAACTACCTTCGGCATGCCGAAGATTTTATACTCTTGCAGGTTATATTTTCTCTGTTCGTTATAATATTATTTATTATAATATTATTTATATTGTTTAATATTATGTCTCACTTTGATCGGCACTTGTTCAATTATTTCTAAAATCAAATCTGGTTTTTATACAAACACCTTCTTTTTCGCTGAATGTTTCTATGACATATGGTAACAATCGGTTGATAGTTTGTATGGCAGCTAAACGATATATCGGTCCGACACGGCCCTTGACTGAGAGACTAGTTTGCGATCAAACAGACGGACACACGGACAAACGGACAGGCGGACAGAGCTCATTCGATTCCCTTCAGATTCTGAATATATATACTTTACAGAATCGAAGATGTCTCCTTAGTTGCGCTACAAACTCCTGGTCAAAATAAAGACACCTTCTGCAAGGGTATAAAATAGAAAATACGAGAAATTTCATTCCGAGCGGTTTGCCGGAAATCAAAATAAAAACAAAAATCTAAAACTAAAAATCTTTTGCAACTTAATGGCCTTTGGCCAACGGCATTTTGTTGCGGTTTGTTTGAATGAATATGTTGTGAATAGTTGAATAGTTGGATAGGTGAACATGTGAATGTGTGAATGGTTACGGGACAGAAGAGAACGAATTCAAATTGAATACACTTTCGTTGTACTTACTTGTTCAGTCAGCAAACCGTTCGGGCAGTCTTTGAGAAAACCTTTGTGCCTTTTAGAGTGTCATAGTTTGGAGTTCATAGGTCGGAGATCAAGAATGTACAGTTTTATTATGAGATAGCACAGTTCAAGAAAGTTGAAAGAAAAGTAGACAGAGAAAGAGGTAAATAGAGAGAGAGAGAGAGAGAGAGAGGGGTTGATTGCAGATTAACAGCTACACATGATGGCAAAATATGTTGAGCAGATAAATATCTAAATGAACTTGTATTTAACTCAATGAACGTCGAGAGACCTTACTTATGTACAGATTGAAGTTAAACGTGAGCAAAAAGATCGTACAGAGTTAACACAATTATAACGGTAATTGGAATGTCAACATTTCGGTGCGTTATTTAATGCTAATTAAATTGTGCAGCCTCGCTTTGAGTTAAGTGAAAGAGAAATTCCAATTTATTTACAGTTTGCCGTGGCGCTTTTTTGCGAAAATCGCAAATCGCAGCGATTCACATGGAATCTCATTAAATGCATTATTCATAATTATTCATCGACAGGATCGAAGTAAGAAGAATACACAGTTCTGATAAAATAAAAAAAAAAACCAAAAAAAAAAAATGGAAAAAAGGCGTGCAGCCACCCTCAGCGACATGTGGGCAGGCAGGCAGAATATAATCAGAATTTCAATTTAAATTTAATTTAAATATCGCAGCATCGCGTCAAGTCATGTGTGTAATACATACGTAAACTCATTTGGTAATCGGTAGGGATAATGACAGATAACACTGTTCACTGGCATAACAAAGGCTTACCATTGACGTATCTCCTTCTCGGTAACTGCAAAGAGAGAGAGAGAGAGGGAGAGATAAATTAAATGTTAAATTTGTGAATGAGAATGTGAAGAGTCGCAAAGTAAAGCTAATGATAACTGAACATCAAGCTAGCATAACAGACATTACTGCAAATGAGCTGCGCTTATCTGACCTTGTGCCACATTATGTGGCCCTAATCCTCGCCTGAGGTCTTACATTACATCACAGATCTCTTGGGGAAGGTGCAAAGATGCGTGCGTGGGAATCAGCCACAGTCGAGTTCATATAAATAATAACTCATTAGTGCACTATCCAGTCGAGGCCGCAGCACTCATTGATCCCACAACTCAAGCCGTTGTTTTATTGCCTTCATACACACAGTCACACACACATACACAGTCTCACGACGGAAGCAGTCAAGAGAAAGTCGAGTAATTTGGCTCAGCCGCTGAGTTATGGCGGCTTAAGTCGAGTTGAGTTCTGTGTCTGGTTTTGGCTTCACTCTCGACTTGCCGCTGAAATTGATGATGTGCCATCGACAGGCTTAGCCTGGCTAACCCTGCAATAGAATACAATCGGCACATAATGCCTGCTCCTCGACAGTGTGTCCCTCTCCCCCTTTCATTCTCGCTGGATATCACTCTCGCTCTATCGAGCTGCATAAAGTGCACATCATTTAATAAATCATTTAATTTATTACCAGGTGGAAGGCATGCAGCGCAGTCAAAGACAGTCGCAAGGCACACACACATTACACATGTACTTACATGTGCTTGGATGTGTGTGTGTGAGTGTGTGTCTGTTTGCACGGCATGTGTGTGTAGTCTACTTTGGGGCGCGTGTGGTGCATGCATGTCTCCACTTATGTTAGAGGGTGGAGCGAACGCGCTTTCAGTGTGCCACTTTACAAATGAAATAAAAAAGGGTCGCAAAAACAAAGCAGCCTCTCACTTGAAATACCCTGTACTACAAAGAACTTGCAACACTATTATCGGAAGTAGAAGCTTTATTTTAAATGGATGTCGTAAATTGTGCTGCGAGTAATATTGAAAATTGTAGTAAAAGTTGTAGAAGAAGTAGTAGAAAGAGTGTGAAAGCTGAAGAAGCATAAATGGTGAAAGAGGTGTAAGTTGTAGTATAATTAGTAGAAGAGAAGTCGAAGAAGAAGAATGATAACAAAAGTGGTGAAAGTCGTAATGGAAGTTGACGTGGAAAAAGGAGTCGCAAAAAAAGTACTAGGGGTTGTAGTAGAAGTAGAGTCGAAAAAGAAGTAGTGAAAGGGGTATTTGTAGAAGTAGTAGTAGAAGTAGTAGTATAAATAGTAGTAGATATAGTAGTAGAAGTATTAGAAGAAGTAGAAGTAGATGTAGTAGTAGAAGTAGTGGAAAAAGTGTGGAACAAGAAGAAGTATAAGTAGTAGAACAAGAAGTAGTAGATAAAGAAGTATTAGTAGTGGAACAAGAAGTAGTAGATAAAGAAGTATAAGTAGTGAAAGAGGTAGTAGAAATTGTAGTAGACAATGAAGTATAACTAGATGTGGATGTTGTTGAGGATGAGTGGAAGCAGAAATAGTTTCAGTCTAAGTAGAAGAAGATGTAGTTATAGACGTAAGAGTATAAAAAGAAGTTGGATTAGAAGTAAAAGACGTAAGGTGGAAGAAGAAGTAATTTAATTAGTAGAAGAAGTGCAAGAGGTAGTAAAAGTTGCAGCAGAAGAAGGTGTTGAATAGTTGAAGTAGTGCAAGAGGTAATAGGAGAAATAGATAAAAAAGTAGAAGCAGAATGGAAGAAGAAAAACGTAGGGTAGTATAAATAATGGAAAAGGAAGTAGAAGAAGTAGTAAAAGTAGAAGTAGTTTAATTGCTAGTAGAAGTTGTAGCAGAAGTGGTAGTTGAAGTATTGCAAGAGGTGTTTGAAGAAGAGTGCAAGAAAAAGTAGTATGAATAGACCGAGAGGAAGTAAAACTAGTAGCAGAGATACTACTAGAAGTTATAAAATAAGATTTGATGAAGAAGTAGTTGCAGAATGTATAAAAGTGAAAGCAGAAATAGCACAGCTCGATATAAAGAATCTGTTGAATGAATTCCCAAGAAGAATCCCTCAATTAAGGGTATTTGCAGGCAGACACCGTTGGCATTTCGTAAGAAAGAGAAGCTTATCAAACATGGACAGTTAATTCTAGCTTGGAACGTATCTTCTGGCATTATTCATTAGAATTCTCTTGAATTTTGAAAATGTTCCCTGTCGAAACAGTATCGATGTCACATGTCAAGAGGATTAAATCCGTTCTTTGACTGCGCAAGCAATTGAGAAAGTTTTAATGAAGCCTAATTGGCTGAACTGAAGCAAACTCAAATTTGAATTCATTGAAAGTTGTTCAGAACTTGCCGACCATGTGTGATTCGAAGTAAAGTTGCATTAATTGGAAAATTTAATTCACAGAGCGAACATGGAGGCGACTCCATCGGGGGCGGGGCAACATCCTTTGCGTGCGTTGGTCGCCGTTCGTAACTCGAAACTTACAACTAGCAACTCGGACTTTGCTGGAACTGGGTGCTGTGCTGATGGAAGGGTGTAGAATGATTGCGTAGGGGGCGGAGGAGGGGAGGGAAGGAGTGGGGGTCGTCCGAGTGCTCGCACGCAATGCAAGTCAGCCGCAGCCATCGAGCTCAAATTGAAAAGCTCCCTAGTTGCCTGGCATCAAAATATAACTCATTATAAGCCTTACAAGCAGAAATGCTCCCACTCCTCTCTACCATTTGTGACCCCCTCCACCACCTTGCTCTGCCCTCCGCCCTCTGCCCACCCCCTCTGAGCCCCTCTGAGCCAGTGGCGCCCTTTTAAAAGTCTACGCACGCCAACGCGTCGGCTAAGTTAGCTCTGGGGCACGTTGATGTCGACGTCGGAGGACTTTTACTGCGGCTACATGAATAATACATGTGTATGGGTATCTCCCACTGTGTGTGTATGAGAGGGAGAGAGACAGAGATAGAGAGAGAGGGAGGGAGGGAGACAAGGAGCAGGAGATTGTGTGTGCTCAGCGCCGCCGGCAGTAAAGCAAATTAGTTCATAGCCTGCCGCATTGAGAGCGCTACTCAAAGATCCCCTGCCCTGTGCCCCGCCCACCACTCCTGCTCCTTATGCTCCGCCCTTCTCAACTACCTGACGCTGTGAATGCTTAAAGAGCAACAACAACAAATTATTTCGATTTAAATGTTTATTTGCGCAAGGCGGCACTTTTTTCGGTTACTCTGCCTGTCCGTCTGTCTGTCCGTCTGTCTCTTTTGCTTTCACCAAAAAGTTGTTTGCGGCCCGCAGTGTTTATTTAATCATTTTTGGCAACTTTTTCCGTCTCTTTCTCACTCACACGCCTGCTCTCTCTGTCTCTCCTCGGGCAGCCGAGAAAAGGGCAACGCGTCGCGTCATTTTGACTTTTCTTTATTTAATTTAATTTTAAACTGATTTAATTTAACTTTTGCAAACACACTCACACGCAAGTAAACATAAAGCACACACAGGCATAGCACACACACACACAGCCGCACACACACGCGGCACACACACACAGGCAGCGCACACACCTCGCAAGTAACGAGGACTCGCCGCCTGGGAGTGGCCACATGCTAATTAATGAATGGCTGCCAAAGGCCTTGCCACCATCTCCATCTCCACACACATAAACACACACACACATACTCGCATGCACATGTATACCCACAGGCACACACACTCGCGCACACACACACACTCTCGCACTCATTCTCAAACACGTAAAATATAAAGAAATTATAAAAAAACCGCGTTGCGACTTGCATGCGGGCGCTTGTGTGTTCAGTCTGTGTGCATGTGTATGTGTGTGCATGAATGTGTGTGTGTGTGTTGGTCTGAGTGTGGGTGCGTGTGATGTGCGTGTGTCGGCAAACTTTTTGTAGCTGTTTGCAATGTTCTCTCGAGCTCGCACATGTGTGCGCTTTAAAGCTCATTAAGAAAACCCTGTAAACAAGTCGGGATTAAGCATGTACTATACGAGCACACACACACTGGCATACACACACATACACTGACACACACACATATAAAGATTATACCTATATATGCCCTGCTTATCAGATATATCCAAACGATGGCATCACAACAAATTTGCCGTTTGTCCGCTTGTAATTTGCACTCGAGCGGCCGAGTTAACAACTATCGATTGCCATGTTATCGATAGTATGGCACGCAATTAATGCCCTCGCAATTGCTCATTAATTGCAGCCGGGCTTAATTCAATTGGACGGTGGTGAAGGGTTACGGGCCACTTGAAATACTGTCGATAAACTGGCAGAGTAAGCAATTAGTCGAAAGGCTCATCGTGTGTTTTAATAACTTTGCCTTTATACTAATTGCTGCGTTTTCCCCGCCCCTTGATATTCAATAGCCCCTTTCAAAAGGCAAAAAGGCAAAAAGGCAACGCGAAGGTGAACTTAAAATGCATTTCCACATCCAATTAATGCAGAAATAATTCTATACTTGATGCACGCATTCTAATTAATTTGCCTGCGCAGGGAAATATAAAACTACTGGAACTAGAAGTAACTTAAAGTTCACTGTTTAAAAGGACGTGAAAGAGTGCGATAAGGAGTAGAGATGGAGAAGAACAAGGGGAAAGGAGGAGGAGCCAGAGAGAGCAACAAAGCAAGGCCATTTTATGGCTTTTATAGAACTCTGGCACTGATCATATCTGAAATTAGTTCGAAGCAACTAAGCGTTAACGCACACATGAAGAGAGAAGCGAAGAGAGAGAGAGAGAGAGATAGGGAGAGGGGTAGGGGGCCAAGCTGGCTATAGAGTTAGAGCGAAAGGCAAACATGTCGTTACAATGCCGTCAATGTTCGTCAAGTTGCCATTGGAAGGAACAAAGCTTGTGAGGCGCCGCTGCTGCTGCTGCTTCTGTTGCTTTATTGTTGCTGTTGCTGCCAGAGTTGCCATTGCTGCTGCTACTGGTGGTGCTGCCGAGATTGCCATTATGCTAAAATATCGCTGGCAGTAAAAGTTGACTCAAAGCACATCATAATTTAACGTCAATTGGCAATTTTCTAATTTTGTTGTTCCCTTTTGCTTGTCAATTCCGTCCCCATTCCCATCTGCAGCTCTCTCATTCTCTCTCTCTCTCCCTTCGCTTTTCTCTGCACTTTGCCATTGTTGTCGCTGTTGCTTTATCAATTTGCCTGCCGCACGTCGAGCGACTGCATTGAGCGCCGGTCAGGGGACTCCCCCGACTGACTGAATGACTAGCGGACAAATGGACAGCAAACTCACAGGCACACAAACACACACAAACACACACCCACACAGTCACAGCAGCATACACACACTAACAAACGTTGGCGCTGTGCTCGACACTGTTAAATTGAAAGCTGTAGAACTCGCTAGTCAGATATTCGGATAGTCCGATAGAAGGCGAACTGCCGAGCTGAGTCAGAGGGAGGAGGGGTAGAGGGTAAGGGTAGAGCGAGGCCCCCACAGTCGCTTCACGTGCCGTGGAAGCTGCACTGGCGCCATTAGCAAATTATTTACAACATGTGCAGCATGTTTTTGGCCCGGGATTGGCATTGAGACTCGAACAACACGACTGCACGAGCCACGGCGGCACAGTGGTGCACAGTTGCTAGAAAAATGTGTAGAACCTTTCAGTGAACACGTTGTCTACACTCCGCTTATATATAGTTCAAATGAATGGACTCGATTTGAAACTGAATCGCTTGAGTGCTTAGCACACTATGAACATCATGTCATAGTCAAAGTATACAGCATGCTATGAAATGTGTGTGAATATATAGGAATAAATAAATAAAAGGCTGTTCGAACTTGGCTTGCAGTCAATTTTCTTTCTAACTTTTACTATGCTCAAAATTTGTGCTTTGTGATTTGTTTAAATTGTGTTTATTAAAAAATAAAACTGTCAGAAGTGAGTGAGAATGAATTGAAATGATAAAATACAAATATAAATATATATTTAAATGCAAAGGTTTTACTGCGCACAATGAAATGTTTACCGAGGCCCAAGAGAAGTCAGGAAAGTAATCTTTAAAATAATATTCTTTTAAATAACAAGCAACAGAATTGGTGGATATGGTCGCTTCATTGTGTTATAATTTTCAGGAAGCACAATCCAACTTATTAATCAGAAATGTTTTTAATTTTTAATTTTCATTACTTTTTTTGTCACTCATTGAATTTAATCTAAAACTCATATTCGTGTTCATTCATTTCAATTCTCTACGTTGACCTAATGTTCTGTCTTAATCCTGTATGAAAGCTCAAACTCAATTAAACTTAGTCAGCTTGCAATTAAATTCAACAGATATCATATTGAGCACAAAGTGTTCAAGTATAGATTCTTTGTAAACAAGCAGCTCTCTATTATGTGTATTAACCCAACGTCTTTATGAATAAGATGGCAAGTCATGTATAGATATAATCAAGTTTGGTCTATTTCTCTCTCTCTCTCTCTCTCTCTCCCTGACCATTTCCTTTAATCCCTTTACTTCACTCAGCTCTTAAGCAATCAAATAAAGAATCCGTTCATTCATCTTCCAATTCACCGTTCACTGCTCTCGCCCCACTGTGCAGCCAGGCACTGGCACTGATATCGGGTAACGGTGCGAGGAACAAGCGCTTGAGACATCATTGGCAGCAGCTGTTTTGGTCGAGGGGAATATGTTGGCTGGCGGGTTGCGGCACACAAGGGGTAAAGCGTGGGTAGATGGTTGCAAGGGAGCACAGGCAAAGGCGAGAGGGTGCGGGGGGTGGGGCTGATGTGTGTATGTGTGTTTTTACTGCTCTGGTTGCTTGTTGCTTTTACACGTTTGATTTCCACTGTTAAATGCCAAACAAAATGTCACGACGAGACAAGCTGAGTGCCCACTCACACACAAACACACCCACACACACACACACACAACGTGACAATGAGGCAGCCCTCGTGGAAGAGCTGGGAGTACAAAAACAACAAGTGCAATAATAATTTCAACATTGAATTGAATTTTGAGTGCCTGACCTGGCGCTGGATGCCAATGCGTACGAAATGAACTGGCGCAGGACACGAGCCACTGAAGATGGCGCAGAGTAGCCCAGAAGGACCATCACTAGTCTCCATATAGACAGCTCTCTGTATGCATGTGTGTGTGTGTGTGTGTGTGTGTGTTTGCCTAGCTGGAAGCATGTGCCAAATGAATGCAGTTCAAATGGCATTGCAATATGACATTGCGACGGGCTCAACTTGTCTCGGCTCTGCTGAGCCTGTCTCTGGCTCTGTCTCTGTCTCTGAATCCTGTGCCCCCAGTCTGTCCCGGCTTTGGGCTTTGGGCTGTGCTACTCCTGCTGCTCCACGTACTCGTCGCAATGACGCTGTCTACATTTTAGTTTTATAAGCGATTTGCTTCGACTGTTTGCCAAAGCGTAACACAAACAGAAATTGACATGAAAGCCGCACATACCCCACTCCCACCCATATTCACACTCACTTACATACTCACACTCACTCGCCCACTTACTCGCCTTCTAGTGGGAGTAACAAGCAGCAGAATGTAATCAAATGTTGGGCACATTTCAGCATGTTTATCCTGCGGTGCAGTCTAATGCATCCTTATTGACTGAGCAAATGACTGGCAGAAACAATCGAGTGGGAGTTCGAGTAGCATTCCGAGCACCCACACACTCACTCACACACACATACACAGTATCATGTTCTTAAACGTACTCCTACTCAATAATTACGTAGCTTCTTCTGTATTGTGTAAGTTAATCAAACCTTTTGAATATCCTTTCAATACTCTTCGACAATCGAAAATGCTCAACGAAGGGCTTACCAACTTTGTGCAATTGTGTGCAACAGGCGGTAGGAGGCGTGGCAGGCCACACAAGAAAATATAGTCTCCATTTGAGTCTTTTCTGTCTGTGTGAGCGCTCAGATCGCAGCTGTTATTAAAGCTAGTGAACCCGAATTTGGCAGAAAGGTTTCTGTAAACCAAACGCAGCTAAAGTTAATTTCATCTGTTGTGTGCCACGCCCACCGCCCCCGCAGACCAATTTGTAAGCAATGCATAAGTGATACAAATCTTTGACTACAACATATGCTAAGCTGATTAAAATATCAACATCTGCTTCAAATATCAATCAATTGAGACAATGAACACAGCAGTTTATGGAGCTAAAGTTCTCAATTGTGCCAAGCAGACGTTGCTAAGAAGATTAATAATTGCAATAATAATTGATATTAATTTCCCTCTCGAATCTCTGTAAACAATACTCGAAAGCAAGTTGCACAAACACAAACATGAACTCAACCTGAAGCTTGAAAGCAGAAGTAGTTAATGTTGACTTAAACTTAGCTTGGAATGATAATAAGATTGCATCACACTCTGCCTAAGGATCAAGAGAGAGGGGGAGAGAGAGGGAGGGCCGTGTGTTTGTGTGGCAAACTTAGCTCGACAAGCACACTCCGGGGCCAGATATGGGAGTCCATTAAACGCCTTAAACAACGAGGGGTATTGGCAATAACACGCCACTCTGGCTATAAGCAATAAATGATACTCCTAAAGCTCTTTAAGCTCATGACCAGAGTGCTGGTCTTAGGCTGCAATCGAAATGCAATGGCAGAGAGGCTGCAACTGCGAATAAAAGAGGGTACGCGCTGTGGTCGGAAGGGGAGGGGGGGGGGGAGAAGAAGAGTAAAAGCAAGTTAGGGGATTGCACTCTGCGGCAACTTTCGCCTTGTGCAACTGTTGGAAATAATGTCGGCATGTGCGAGAATCGGAGACTGTTTGCCCTCGCAGACCACACACACACACTCAACACACACACTCACACACACACACATAGTGGGCACACCCATCACACACTCGGCAATCTCGCATCAACTCATTTCTGCCACAAAGAACGAAATGCCCCAAAGCTGCCAGCAGCAAAAAGAAGAAGAAGCTGAAAAAAATAAAATATGACCTTATTGCTGGCATGTGCTTATATGGACATAAAGCAATGAGTACGGTGCAGTCAACCGCCAAAAAAAAAAAAAAAAAATAGAAACACAAAGAGTAACCAAAAAACACAAACAACAACAAACAACGCAGACGACAAACGTCTTTCTTGGAATGTGGAATCGTTTCAGCTATGCGAGAGTTGCAATTCTTGTGAAGAAAACGAAGCAAAGAGAGATATTTGAGGAGAGGGATGAGTTCTTGGGCAAGGGGCTGGCTAAAGTAGCCAGTTGAGTACTAGAAAAAGTAGTCAATACTATCGATAGACTGAGATGCAGTCAATTATCTCGATAGTTACTCACAATAGTAGTAAGTTCTATTATTAGATGCATAAAGAAGAAGTTTGAACTATCAACGGCTTAAGCATTCAATCATTGGTACTAAGTAATCAGAAGTAATCAATACTGTAGACAAATACAGATGTTTTTAATGGTATTGATAAATACTCCCAAAAGTTGTGAATACTATCGTTAGACTGAGATGTAGTCAATTATTTTGACAGTTTCTCACAATCGATAGATACATTCTGAAAAAGTCTGAACCATCAACAGGTTTTTCTCTCAATCAGTGGCAAAAGTAACAACTACTATCGATAGTCCTTTATATCGATAGTTACCCAGAAATGATTTACATTTAGAAAAAGTCTGTACGGTTCAGGCGTAAAATTATAGGTAGCTACAAAAGTAGTCAATACTATCGATAGACACAGATGTAGTCAATGATATCGTAGTCGATTCAAGTAGTTAATTGTATCGATAGATACAAACTTAAGAAGCCTGAACAAGCAACGGCCAAAGCATTCAATCATTAGTACTAAGTAATCATTAGTAATCAATACTATCGATATATAGAGATGTAGGTAAAGACATCGATAGGTACCCTGAATAGTAATCAATTCTTTCGCCAGATAGAAGTCTTAACTATCAATAGGTTATGCTTTCAGTCATTGGTAAAAGTAGAAAATACTATCGAAAGTCAATGATATCGATAGTTACCCAGAACTGATTACTGTTTAATCAACAGATGCACCGAAATGAAGTCTGAAATATCAACGGCTAAAGCACTCAATTATTGGTAGCAGCAAAAACAGTCAATACTATCGATAGACACAGATGCAGTCAATGAAGTCGATCGTTACTCACAATAGTAGTCAGTTCTATCGATAGATACAAACAGAAGCAGTCGGTTCTATCGACGGACTATACTTTCAATCATTGAACGTATTGCTAATATCCCCATTAATCGAGTACCCACACAGCCTTAGATGGTAAGCGATAAATTTGTATTTCCAATACATCGTTAGTCTTCAGTGGATCCTCTGCTGAAGGCACTCAGTATCCTTCCTGGCCTCGCAGCCAGCCCTGGCGAATGGGCAAAGGCACTTAGATACATGGCAGGATACAAAGCCGCATATTTTCTTGTATTTATTTGCGAAACTTGCGCACGTTTGGGCTGCCAAAATGGCTTTCAAGTGGTTTTTAATGCTCGACCCAATAATTCATATGGAGTTCAAGGCTGCAACGCACCCGGCATGATTTGTGTGGCCCAAGAGGGCACCGCTCGCACTCTCCCTCCCCCCCTTTTTTGCTTAGGGTACTTACAGTACGTGTCTGTTGTCAGACGATCGATGGTGTCCTGCTTCAATTTGGAGTTCTTCTTGCCCATTGTGCGGCCGTGGAGGATACGCCAGATACCACTGTTTCTGCTGCTGTCTCTGCTTCTCTTTCCCTCACTCTCTGCGGTGTCCGGGACTGTTAACAACAGGTAATTGGAGGCGCGTGTCTTATCCGGACTTGGCTAAGGTTCGATCTGAAAGAGACAAGCGACAAGCGAGATTAAAGATAGCTAGGTACTGCCAGCCGAAAACAAGCCAAGGCGGGCACATTGTCAAGGCGAAACATCATCCATCATGCAGTAGTCAGCTCAGCTTCTGCGCACCCTCCTCACGTTCGCCCCTGCCCGCTGCATGCACCTGCCATGGCGAGGAGGAGGCAGGCCACCCCCGCCTCCAGCTGGGCACCCGCTGATGAATAGCAAAAGGTACTTTGATATTTAAGCATGTCAGCGATGGTTTTTGTATGTGACGCTACGCTACCACCCCTCTCTCTCTCCCCTCTGCACCTTCCTTCAGACCAAAAAACACATCTAAACTGCGACAGCCAGGGACATCGCACAATGCCGAGACGTTGCCAAAAGAAACTGCCGCCAGTCCGTCATGCCTTTATTCCGTCAGTCCCCCATGCCGTCCATGCCTCCATCCAGCCATCCATCCGTCCATCCGTCCGTCCGTCATTCGGTCCGTTAGTCATTGCGCTATTTCGTCAGCTTCCACTATGATATTCAACTCAGAGTTGCCACCGCAGGAGAACATAAAATAAATTTGCCCGAAGAGAACTGACAAAATCTCAAGTCAAGTTGAAAAACTGCACATCTCTCCCTCTCTCTCTATCTCTCTGTCTCCTTCTCTGTCGTTCTTCTTTCTAAGCTGCCAGTTAAGTCGTACAATTCTGACGGCCGTCCTTGAGCGACTGAGCCATGTCTCTTCCTGTCCCGCGACAACGGGTTCAGAGTGCAGGCGAAGGTATTGCATAAGTTCGAAATTCATTGCTTTAAAAGTTTCCAACTCGCAATCGAGAAGAAAACGGATGAGAAGAAGCGGAGAATGCGGTGAAGAAAGTGACGATAAATAAACGAGAGTGCACTATGCTTATTTCTTTGGCCGGAAACGATTTGTAATTGAGTGCAAAATGCACGACAGGAAATCATAAAGAAATCAATTTTGAGTTCTGTTTCCGGTCGTTTAAGGCTTTGCGATGCCGCGATAACACAATGCAAATAAATGCTGAAAATAATATGAAATTACGAGCATCGAGAATCGATTATAAAAATCGGAAATTGTGCGGAAAGAACGCGAGGGGGAGGGGCGTCAACTTTGGGGCGTAAACAAAGCCATCAAAGGGCCAAAGAGCCGCCGAGGTAAACAGCGATTGAGGGCCCAACTGGCTTTGTGAGTATTCTTTACCTTGCGCTGCGACTGGAGACTTGAGACTGGGGAAATGGGGTCGACAAGTTTGCCATAGAGTTGCGTAATTAAAATTTTAATAATTTCGCTGGAAACTTTCCTGGTCGTCGTCCTCCTCCTCGTCGTCGCTGTCGTTGTCGTAATTGTCGAGGGAGGGAGAACACTTTTAATTCGTTGTGGGGCGAAAATTGCATGAAGCCTTAATTGACTTTCAATTGGCAATTGAAACAGAGTGGAAACTACGTAGGCCCTGGAAAACAAACAGACGTAATGCTACGCTATCGACTGGCAACCCCCTCCCCTCCCTTCCCCTTGATGTGGCATTTAAATGTTATAATCGTGATTTATGCCAGGCAACTTTCATGGGGCGTAATTAGGATCTGCAGCAGGAATCATAAACAACATTTAAGCGAATAACAAATTGGAAGAAACTTGCATAACGTAATCATAGAACTAGTCAACCTCTCTTTCTCCGTCTCTCTCTCTTTCTCGCTCTCTTTCTTTCTTCTTTACGTGCTGCGTTGTCTGGCACTTTCATATTTCATTTCGCATTTGGACGCCCGCCATTTTACGAGTTGCGGACAAATTTGATGGCCATGTCGGATGTCTGATGCCGGATGTCGGTGGAACAGCAAGAACAAGACGGGGAATGAACAAGAGGAAGAAGAAGTGGAAGACGAAAAGAAGAAAAGGCCCAGGCGGCTGGCAACTTTTGATGAAATTTCCAGCCGCGCACTGTCGACGTGTGGACACAGAACACGGACACGAACACGGAGATGAGGGCGACGCCGACAAGGACGATGACAACAATTCTCCGCGGATGCGGCCCACAGTTAACTGTCGCCTGGGGTGTTGCCTGTGGGTCAACTAAATTACTCGTAAAACCAGAGTGCAGGTGGGGGTGGAGAGAGAAAGACAGAGATGGAGAGAGAGAGAGAGAAAAGCACAGAACCAGAGAGAGAGATAGAGAGACAGAAGGACAGAGAGATACAAAGACAGTAAGACAGACTAAAAGACAGAGAAAGAGATAAAAAGATAGACAGACAGTCAGAGAGATAGACATACAGAGAGACATACAGACAGACAGCCAGAGAGGGAGAGACAGTCCAAAAAAGATAGGCAGACGAAGTCAGACAGGCAAAGACAAGGAGACAGACAGACAGAGAGACAGACAGTCAGCGAGACAGCCAAACTGACAGACAAGCAGACAGACAAGCAGACAGACAGACAGACAGACGAGCAGGCAGACAGACAGACAGACAGACAGACAAACAGAAGGACAAACAGACAGACATACAGAAAGACGGGCAGACGGACAGATAGGTAGACAGAAAGACAGATAGACAGACGGACAGAGAGTCTGCGACTAAGACATATCTTTACTCTCTTTTCTTGGTTGATCTTTGCATTTATAAAGTAAATATCATATGAATATATATCTTCTATATCGACCTCCATCTCCCATAGAGTATTGAACATATTGCCAAAAACTTGTTTCGCAGCACGGTCGCTACTAATCATATCGATTCCTATAGCTCAAGAACATATATCTTTCTCATTCTATATATTTCACAACCTACTCTACATATCTTGCATTATATAATCACTTTAAACTGGAGAACAAAGAAAGAAGGCCGTGAGATGAAAATAAATAATTGTGCATTTCATAATTGTAATGCCTTCAAGGATCTTTAAATGCATATTCCATATACATCTTTATACTGCCTTAATGACCTTTGTGCACTCACTTCGCTCTCTCTATCTCCTTCTCATTCTTTATAAATATGCATTGTATACATCTCTTTCTCTCTCTCTCTCTCTGTTCCTCTTGATGGGATCTGTGCTTACCTCTCGCTAGTCAGCCCAGATAAGGCCGCTTACTGTGTAGGTAAACAGAGAGGACAAATGATGCAGAACTGAGGCGGTCACTGCATGCACTGCAAGCACACACACACCCACACACATATACACACAAACACACAAACACACAAACACACAAACACACAAACACACACACACACACAAGCACACAACTACAAAAAGTGCTTCAGCATTGCACGCGCTCAGCAAAGCAGTGCAGAGATGGGATGGAGGTGCAGATAGTGATGGAGATGCAGAGGGACACGGACAGGAACAGAGACAGAGACACGGATAGGAACACGCTGCAGACGTCCATCTATGTGTGATGCAATTGCTAACGAGCTGGCCAAGCGTCGCCCTCATCTCGGAGCTGAGCTGAGCAGAGCTGAGCAGCACTCATCGCATCTCATCTGGTTCGTCGCCGAGCGTGTTCACCGATGCCCACGGAAGTTGTTTGTGCCAAAAGGCATTGCAAGCGGACTAAACTGCAGGAGAAGCATGGCTGGGAGAGGGGCAGAAGGGGGTAGAGGTGGGTGGCTGCTTTACTGTGACTGTCAGCCAAGGAAATTGAAAGCAAGGAAAATTGAACACACTTTAAGGCCGCCGGCGGCATTGCAATTGCAAAATTGCAGGTGGACTTTGTGCCAGATGGCATCAAAACATGAATCCCCCCCACACCCCTTCACGGTGCCTTGGCTCACTTCCGCTTCCGGTTTGTGTTGCTCGTGAGGCTGGCATAACGCGGCACTTCCGGCTGCGACTCTAAATGCATTTTGCAAGTTATACTCGACTCGGGCTACGTGCGTCAAAATTATTATATAAAATGCCCCTTGGCGTCCGCATTTAATTGAATAATTGCCAAACGACTTGTAAACAACTTGCCAGACAAGGCCCCCCTCCCCCCAAGGCGGAGCAGGGGTGCCCTGGCAAGAACTTTGCCCAGCGAGTGCTAATGCCAATTTGTTTGGGCCAGAGAGAAACTGACAGGCGGACAGACATACGGACAGGCGGACAGACAGCGAATACGGACTGAGGCAGGAGAAGTTGACGTGGCTGCACGACTAATTGCTTCAGCACAACTTGGCATTAGTGTGCGTGTGTGTGTGTGTGTGCGAGTGTGTGTGTGTGCCTGCCCACCTGTCCTGTTGTTGCGAAAACTTTATCAAACATAACTCAAGCGAATAACTCGATTACAAGCGCAACATTCATTGAGCATTCATTGAGACAGCAGTGAGTGAATCTCGCATTCACTCTGCTATTCAATTTGCCACTCACTCTGCCACTCAGAGACGTCTTTAAAATCGCTGTGAATAATAGAGCAGCTCATCAAAAATCCAACAATTGCGCAAGAACACTTAATCCACAAGGAGACGCTACGTTTTCAAAGTAAACAACTTAGCCACAGCTGCTGTGCGAGTTGCACGACTTGCAGATACCCTGTGAGTTGCATTAAGTATATAGAAAGGCACTACTATTGTTAAGCTAGTATATATTCTTGAACAATCGAACTAGTATTACTGATTCACAGCGCAGCAGGCGAGGCAATTAGGAAGAAGAGGCAGCTAGGAACCTATGCCAAATTTAATGACTAAGGTGCTACAGTTGGGTATATCTGTGCCTTTAAACAGTCTGTCACTCATCATCAAGTCAAGTTGAAGGCATTTCGGACAGTTCTTTATATGATACACCCCTTTTAAGGGGCATAAAAGCGAAACAAAGAGTTCTTGCAGCTTGACAGACATTTAGTATAATTGAATCGAATGCCCGGATAATTGTCAGATGAGCAGGCGAATGGCCAATTAAAGCAGTCAAACACGATTGTGCATGATAGTGCACGCTTGTGCAAGCATATGCACGTATGTATTCTCTTATTTTGAGCGAAACAAGCGAACTAATGAAGAAAGCAGAGTGCAAATTGCAAAAGAGCAACAAAGTTAAATGCGAGAACTGTCGCGGGAAGTGTGTGTGCTGCAGATACCCTGTAATATCAGCTTAGCTAAGCATCAAGTGCTCAACTCATCGATATGAATCATCTCGACAACAGAGGAACACCCTGTGCGCAGAGGGCGCCCTCAAAGCCTTTTCTCGATGGCAAAGCACACAGCACACTGAGTTGGCCAAGTAGTTTTAATTTTGCGCTTTGCATAACCGTTCTGCTCATTCTATCTCTCTTTCTTTCACTGTGCCTGTCTCTGTCTCGCTTGCATTTTTGGAAGTCTCGTTAAAGGTCGACGGGTAAAAGGTTTATGACGCTTGGCCAGAGACAGCGTCGGAGGATATGGAAAAGGCGATGCCGCCGATTCGTGTGGGTTTCCTTTCCCTCTCTCCATGCCTTCCTCTCCCTCTCTCTCTCTCTCTCTGCCCCCTCTCTCTGTCTTCTTGCCTGTGATTGCGCCGCCTTCTAGCATTTTTTAGCTGTGATTGCACTTTTCAGTCGACGTTTTTCTCATTTTGAATTGTTCCTTGCTCATTTTTATTAAATTTGTTCGCCTGCATTTCTCTTTGATCTAATGAAAGTCTGCACTGATTGTGCACTGTCTTGTCTGGCTTGTTTCTGGCTATGTGTCAGCTTGTTATTAGAATTCTGTTCCGCATTCTTGCTGGCGTGTGTTTGCCTTGTGCCGGAATCAGCTGATTCAGCTAAACAACTGCTCGATAAACCGCCGGCAGTGAAAGTTTGCCTCGACTGTCAAAGTTCACAGAGTCCCTCGAGCTGCCCCCCTCCCTCCCTCCCCCCTCTTTCGACACTTCTCTCTGCATGTTGCGGCACATGTGTTTGGCCATTAACTTGCGCTGTAAATTATGCAAATTCCAAAGGGCCACGGCTAGATACAAGTTTGCAGCAACAGAAAACAGCAAGCTAGGCCAAGAGGGGCTTGTACAAGAGAGGGAGGAGGAGGGGGGGAAGGCCACACGTGAGCCGAACAGAATTTACATAACCTCCTCCATTTTGATTTGATTATATTCATTCAATTTCGTAAGCCACGCGAACACGCGGCCAACCGCAGAGAGCGTTGCTCGTAGCTCGTAGCTCGTAACTTGCAAATCGCTGACAGCGACGCCGACAGCAGCAGCAAGAGCAACAGCGACAGCGATGCTGGCGTCGAAGCGCAACAGAAGTGAAAGCGAGGCGTAAAGAGTAAAAGCCCCAGAGCAGCGCATCGGCCGCAGCTTCTATCGCATTTTCGCATTCGGACACCTTGCTGGAGCGGAGCGGGTGGCAAAACAACAGGCAAAAAAATTGAATATCTTATCACACACACGTACGCGTAGGGTGTGTCGGTGTGTAGGAATGTGTCCATGTGTTGTCTTTGTTTGTCTCTGTGTGTGTGTGTGTGGGTGAGCACGTTGTTACCCTTTACGGCCCGGTCGGACAGTCTATTAGGCTGGCTCTTTGGCTCAGCTTATCCACAGCGTATCGTCATGCTCTGTCTCTCTTACTCCACACTGTCTCTCCTTCTCTCTCCCTCTCTCTCACTCTCTGTTGCTGTCCCTTTGTCACCCACTCGTTA
Organism: Zaprionus africanus; assembly: GCA_018151435.1. Lineage (NCBI taxonomy): Eukaryota > Metazoa > Arthropoda > Insecta > Diptera > Drosophilidae > Zaprionus > Zaprionus africanus. The sequence continues at coordinate 353,004 of JAECXB010001995.1, forward strand.
TATTTGGGCAATGTTATTTTGTGTCGTCGTACCTCTCTATTTGACTAAGTAAGTCGTTAAGTTGTCAGACTCGTTTTTCAGTGCCCTCCCCCCTTCCTCCCCCTTTCTGTGTGTGCCTGTGTGTGTGTGAATTTTATATTTGTAAGCTTGTCTGACTTTGGCATAGTCTCTGTGTGTGTGTGTGTGTTAGTGTGTGTGGCTTTATCAATAAAGCAGCCGCGCTCCTTGACGTTGCCAGTTCGTTCTTCTCGCTTCTCACTCACTTGACTGACCAACTTTTTGCACATGTCACGGTTAAAAAAAAAAATAAACCACAACAACAACAGCATCAGCAACAATAACAACAACAACAGTTGCAGCTAAGCTGATGCAGCAGCAGAATAGTTGGATGGAGAAAAAAAACAGTAACAAAAAGTTTGACTGCAAATACCTTTACAGTGCTGCAACGCAACGCACACACACACACCAACACACACGCAGACACACACACGCAGACACACTCACTGGTAATTGATAATGAGAATATGGCGAAAATGTTTTGGACTTAAGAAAGACGCTGCTGCACGCTTTCTGGCCGCTCCGCCTCGACTCCGGCAGTGACAGCGCACTTGTGTTCCGTACGTGGCACGGTCTGAAAATCAACTGAAAAGCTTCGGTGCGCAATCAACAGTAGGTCGAATGTCCTTGTTGATACCACGACGAGGAAGCTCAACACTAACACACCGACAGCCAGCAGGCACACACACGCACGCACACTCGTTCACCGAGCTGGCGAAGTTGAAGAGACGCTCGTCGGGGCGGACATGTTCCTGGAGCGAGCTTTCGAAAACGATTGCCAAAAAAGCCTAACCAGGCTCGGGGCACAGCAGCCGCAGTCGCAACCGCAGTCGACGTCGACGTCGGAATGGACGTGTTAGCTAAGCCAACACTGATATGGCCAGCGTAGTTTAAATAAATAAATAAATGCGCGCATTATTCTCCTTGGCCTGTCGCAATTTTCCGAGCTGCCCGAAAGTATGCTATGCAAATTTAACCGCACATCGGCAACGCCGTCGTTGTCTCCTGCCGCAGCCGCGCCTGCTTTGCATTCAAAAACGAGACGAAGCAGAGCCCGGCTTGAAAGTTATGCGGGTGGCGGAAGCTTTTGCCCGATAAGATGCGCTCTATGGAATGAAATTACTACGATGCCAGCTCGGGCTTTTCCTCATGCAAATTCTAAATTTATATAGCATGCTTTTTAGGGCAAAGTTAATAAAAGAATTCCTAATTAAACTAATAGGGGAGCCGATCTAGTGTTCCGATTTACTTAATTTAAAGTGCTTAGGAAAGGAAAGACTTTTTTCTACACGCCAAACCTCAATTTGGAAATTTAAGCTATATATTTATCATTTTTAAGTGGGGTTAAAGTGAGAAAAAGTTTCACTTATTTGAAAAGAAAAGAAATAAATAGAAAGCAACCTGGCCTTTATCTCTGAACATCTCATTAAAGAAGAAGCTCTGTAAATATTCAGTCACTAAATATATATTTAAAATATATTAAATATGCATTTAATTGCCATCCCCCCGTTCTTCACATTTTCATCTTCAGTTTTGAATTTATTTTATTTGTTTTATTTTATATTTGCATTGCGCCTTATCTCTATCAACGCAGCCCGTCGCGGCTCTTGCCTTCAATTTGTTAGAGTCTCGCAGTTTGGAAAATAAATAAATATAAATTTTGGCAGCCTTGCTCAAAGGATGCCCAAGTGTCCTAACTCTCTAGATTGGTTTTGCATACAGTAACACGGCACAGCAGACAGCTGTAATGTCATATGCCCAAGGCTGCGGGCGCAACGTGCGGCCTTGGTAAAAGTAAATTCTAATAAATGAAATGTAGTGCCATCAGGTTGAACAACGGCATTTAGGGCTTATTCCGAAATGCCAACTGACTCAGGCGACTCTGGGCGGAATTGGGATCGGCATAGGGATCGGGGGCCGGGCTTGGCTCGAGGGCAAACGAATTGCGACCACACTTGGGCAGCTTTAGCTTGCTTTGTGGCCGCTGGCCAGGCTTGCCCCTCTAGTTCACTGGCTTCAGCAGCTTGAACCTCGGCTTCGGTTTCGGCTTCAGTTTCAGCTGTCTCTCGTTCATCATCTGCTGCAACTCTAATTAAGGCTCGTATTTAATTAGCCGCGCGGCACCTGGTGACAGGCGTACAATGCTTTTTAATTATGTTATGCAATTTGTTATTTCCATTTATCATTTTCGTTTCAGCGAAAACAAAGCAGCGCATAATAAAATAATAGCAAAGCGAGCGGCCTATGCTGCGTATGCGTAATATTATCGCATTAATATGCTCACGGGCAGTCGGGCAGGCAGTGTGCCTGTGTGTGTGAGTGTGTGTGTGTCTTTTGTCTGGGATGCGACTGCTAAGAAATGGCAGAGGCTTAAAAATATTGCACACAGACTTAGAACAAGCAATTGACATTACGAGCATTAACTCCCACGCGAGCAACCCCATCCCTCGTGAAAGCTCACTCTCTCGCACACGCTCTCTCTCGCTCGCTCTCTCTCTCAGTGTCTCTCTCGGCGAGTTACTCACCACAAGCTTTAAGCTCTGAGCTTTTGTCCGTTGGCGACAATTTTGGCGCCTGCCCGCAGCTAAAAACACACAAATCTCATCTAATCTAATCGCGTCAAATCAGCAACCCGCCAACGCCAACGCCTGCAACACGACCACGACGACGACGTCGATTAGTTCCTGTTGTTGTTATTCTCAAGCCGGTTGCAACAACAACAACAACAACTGCTGCCGGCAACAGCAATCGGCAGCTGGCAATCGTCGAACCTGTTCGTTGATCCATAAATCAAGATTCGTTTTCGAGAGCACTCGAAATTAGTTGCTCGCAGCGATTACATAATTTAGTTTGCGCACAGTTGTTGTAATTATTGTAATTGTTGTTGTTGTTGCTGTTACATTATTTATTCATATTTAACCTGACGCACTGAGCATGCTGAAGGACATGTGTGGCTCAGGTTTTGTTTAGCCTTTTAATAGACGTCGTCTTGCCTCGAACTTCTCAAGAGCATTCAAGGAAATGGGACAAGGGGTTGAAGGGCAAGTCCCTTAAACATGGGTCACAGTATTATTATAACTATTATTATATATAGTTTTAGGCTGTGTGTGTGTCTAGCCTATAAATAAACAATATGCAATCGATAGCGCGCATAACAATGACGTGCAAGTAACTTTTCGAATGATGAACCGAGAGCTGTGTAATTTAAAAGGTAACTCAAATAGCCCCCAAGCTATTCATGATTAATAGAGTTCAGCATGAGCTTAGCTCTTTATGAAGAGTGCAGCTTTTATATTCGATTGGAAACCTGTTGACCAACTCAACTCAGAACTCAGAACTAGCATAAGACTTCAGACGAGTATACTCGACTCTGATATACCAGCTAACCACCTAAAAAAATGATTTCTTTAATAAACAACTTATATTTTGAGTGCCGACCCCTGTAGATGAGTCGTCTGAGGCGTTTGACTAAGCAGGGGTTCGGTTCCAGGTTCGCATCCCGGGGGAGGGCACGGTTTTTACCCTCAAGACCTTTTAAACAGAATCTTGACATAAATTCATTAAGAATAAAAAGTTCAGATTAGATTAAGTTGCCCAAAAAGGGTTAAAGGGCGCTAGTCAAATAAAAAATAAATTAATAATTAAAAAAAGAAATAAATTTTTTTTTTTTTTGTTTGTTTTTATATTTGGAAGCGAAGAATCCATACAATGCAAAAAAAGTATCATAACAGCGCAATTAACAGTAAATATTAAAACCAAACCTCGCACTAAGCATGAGAGGACTTACGAGTTTGTCTCATATTTCGAGTGGGCCTTTAAGTTTGTCCAATGGTTTTGGCGAAACCCTTCCTTTTTAATCTCCTTAGAGGCCTAGCAGGGAGTAAGCGACTAGCAAGCATACTTTGGTGTCGTCTAAGTCTATCTCTATATCTGCTGGTGTGCCTGGAGATCTGCTCTTCCACTGTATGGAGATTCAGATCACGGTGCAGGGTAGTGCCACGCACATAGTATGGGCAGTCTGTAATTGCACGCATGGCACGATTTTGCAAAACCTGTATGCGCTTGTAATTGGATTTTGCAGAAATACCCCAGACCTGTATTCCGTACAGCCAGATCGGGGCTATGCAGTGGACGTAGACTGCTCTTTTGGCTCTCAGTGACATGGTACTTTTCCTGTTTATCAGCCAACGCAGTTGTTGCATTCTTTGATAGCAACTCCGAGCCGTAGCTTTCAGGTGCGGGCCGAAAGTCAGACGTTTATCAAGGGTAATCCCAAGGTACTTAGCCTGTAAAGGCTGATCTAGAATTACACCTTCCAATTCTATGGGTGCAGTAAATGGAATTAAGGTCTTCAAAGTGAAGCAGGGATTGGTGGTCTTTTGTGGATTGACCTTTAAATTCCATCTTTTGCACCATGCAGCCAGTGTGGTGAGGTACTCTTGTAGACCCCGTGCTGCCTCGTTGCGACAATTAGAGCTGTACAACAGTGCGATGTCATCAGCGTACGTAGCAAGTAGGGCCTTCCTGGGATCTACCATATGATAGGCATTTGGACAGGGAAGATCTGCAGTAAATACTGAGTAGAGCAGCGGTCCCAGTACGCTGCCCTGCGGAACTCCAGCCCTCATAACGCAGGGAGTCGAATAGGTGTTTCTGACCCTGACCATGAATTTCCGATCTTCCAAGTATGATCTTAGAACTCCATAATATGGTGCTGGGAATAGGTTTTTAATTTTGCTTAGAAGGCCGTCATGCCAGACCCTATCGAATGCCTGTTGCATGTCAATGAACACAGCATTACAGTATTCCAAATCATCAAAGGCCTGTAGGATGTGTTTTGTCAATCTGTGTACTTGCTCCACAGTGCTATGTCCCTTACGAAATCCAAACTGATGATCCGGCAGGATACGACGCTCGTTAATAATGTCACCTAATCTGTTGGCAATCAGTCGTTCCCATACCTTTGATAGCGAAGATAAGAGACTTATGGGTCGGTACGATTCAGGGCTCTCTTCAGGTTTACCGGGCTTATGTATCATTAAGATTGCAGCCAATTTCCACTGCTTTGGGAAAAACTGCACCCTGAATATGGCATTGTATATTAGCGCCAAGTAGAGAATTGCTCGAACAGGTAGTGCTTTTAATGTGACATTGCAAATATTGTCGATGCCAGGAGACTTCTTAATCGGGAGAGATTTGATAACTTCGGCAATTTCCTCAACCCTAATGGGCCTAATGGGTAGTGACATTTGCAGAGGTGTCTCTAGGCTATCAAGCGTCTCTTGATACTGCTCCGTTGTAGCATACTTTAAGGAGAGGTTTGGAAATCAGGTTTGTTTTTTTTTTTTTTTTTTGCTACACATTAGATTCAGTTCAGAAGGAACTGAACGATTCCTAGTGATTAAAGATTCATAAATAATAATATCCTCATTTAAAAAAAAAAAAAAAAAATTTTTTTTTGTTTCCTTCATTAGGTATCAGATTACAAAATTTTCTATAACCTAATGGGCATCTATAGTTGTTTCTTCTCCAAGAAAGTAACTCCTTAATTATTTCCTTAATGACTTCAAAGTCTATCAATTACGCTCAAAAATGAATAGTGCCATATTAAAATTAAGCCTGGAATTCGGTTTTCATCGATTTCAGGGAGCGAAAAGGGGCGTGGTCACATTCAAAAATAAGCCTTATTTTGTTTTTGTTTAGTTTATAATTTATTAATTATTTTATAGTCGCTAGGATTCGTTCAGTTCCCTCTGAACTAAACTTAATGTGTAGTTTAAAAGTTAAAATTATGGGTAATGTTCCTTAATTATAATATATACAAATGTGCAGTTGAGGGATTTGGCTTTCCTACGAGTAAGGAGTTCATGGGGACATATTCTAATCAGACGTCGGAAGCCTAATCTGACCAATTTTGGTAGCCTTAGCTATTGTAGTCTTTGAGATCTACGTGTTCATACGGACGGATAAAGATGTGCAGACGAACGTAGCTATATCGACACTACTGTTGATGCTGTCTCAGAATATATATAACATACTTTGTGTGATCTGCCCCGCCTCTTGCTGAATGACACATACATTTTTGGTCAAAATACCCTTTTTCCCCCATGGTAAGCGAGTTTAACAAGCATTTGCAGCGCATTTTCAATAAACGAGTAGCTCGTGTTGAATGCAGACTGTGCCGGGCTTAGCATTTATCCGCCACAACAAACAAACACACACACACACACACACATAGCTATACAGCTAATATAATATGAGGCAGGCAGGTGCAGTGACTTTTGGAGAATGCGCATGACTTGGCTCGTCATCGGGCTCCGGTCTCTGGTCTCTGGTCTCTGGTCTCTGTTCTCTGGTCTACATTCTGCATTCTCTGGTCTCTGGTTTGGTCTCTGGTTTCTGTGTTTTGGATTTTGGGCACTGTTGGCTGAGCTCTGGCTGTTCGCCTGGGCGCCATATCGTTTAGCTGCCTCAAAGCCATTGTTAATTAGTGCACCGACCTTGTCGTAATTAGTGCGCACACTGCACACAGTGCCACATCCCCCTTCCCTTTACCCGACACTCGCTGCCCACATGGCCCACAAGCGGATTCCCTTGCACAAAATATCCGTCGAGTTTATGGCCAGTACCAACGCCGCCGGCGACAAGCAGAGCCCATCCTAGTCTGCCTGGCTCCACTCGGTGCTCGTAAGCCCGCAAATTCGCATAATAAGTTTTGCATTAAGCGGCGGCGACGGCGTTGGTGGTGCCAGCTTAGACTGAGGCAATGCAATTTTGGTGCGGCTAATGTGAGAGAATGCTGCCCAATGTGCATGGCAGAGTCGCGAATCCAGTTACCCCCCCTCACTCCCGTCTGTGTGCACGTCCAGTGCTGTTAAACGGTCTAATGAGCAGAGAAAAACATGCTGCCAAGACGCGAAGTGGCGACATAAGTAATACGATGCCAGCAGTTGAACCTCTTTCGCCCTGCGAGGCGCTAATGAGACGCTGGTGCTGGTGCTGCGCGTGGGCGTGGCTAATGAAATGAAAGCGCAGACAGAGATATATACGAGATATATAATATATATGCGCGACATGCTCGAATCAGATTAGCCGGAAAAGTAATGCGGCAGCTTAGCGAAAGAGGCGAAAAAAAATAACACGAGCGAAGGAACATTTTAAAGCCCCGCAAAAGCCTCGTTTAAGTTCAAAGTTGGATAAACTCTCGCAATTCCAGCGCGTTGTACGTTTGATTTTACACGCAAAGTATTCAAGCGATGCTAAGAAGCCACAAGCTTAAAGAGCCTCGCGAGTTTCAGCAACTTTATTTCATATCATGTCATCTTTATATGCCAGCACGAGGCTGTAATCGTTTTGTGTGCATGCCACAAGGGGAATACACATTGTGTGGCAAGGAGAGAAAGAACTTCATTCTTTGTGTGGCTTCGCATCCAACAAAGGTTTGTGCAAAGATTCATTTGGCTTAAGCAACTAAAGTAAATTCACATTCGTTCGTCAATACTCCTTAGCTCATTTACAGGGTATCTGCAGCTGGACAGACAGACGGGCTTTGTGTGCACTTTTTCTGCTCTCTCTCGCTCCCTCTGCACACACATTCAACTCCGACAGAAGCAAAAATAATGCCCCAAAGAGAATTTCAATGCAGGAGCAAAGTAAAAAAGGAGCCAAAGCCGCAATATGGCAAAAATGAAGTGCAAATAGAGAATGGAATTGTGGCACATGGGGCAACAGTTGCAAATGTGTACACGCTGTATAAGGCTTAAGCTTATTCCTCTGTATGTGTGTGTGTGCTTGTGTGTGTGTGTGTGTGTGTGGGTGTGTGTGTGTGTTTCATCAGCAACATTACGATCAACTTCTGTTTGTGCAGAGCCAAAATTTTAGCAGAAAAATCAATTTAGCCGCAAGAGGCTTAAATGAATTTTTACGGCAACTTCTCTCCCTCCCTGTCTCTTCTTCCCTCTCTTACATATGCTCTGCATCTATCTCTTTCTCTTGGCAATTAATCCTGTAGCACATTTAATGCCCAGCCAGGCAGTAAGCCAGCTGTCTGTCAGTCTCTTTGGCATTTTGTATTTTCGGCAAATTCAAATTAAACAACAATTAAAGAAAGTCTCTTCCCCTCTCCCTCTCTCCATTGCACCCCTTGCTCGCACTTGCAGCACAAAAATTAAGCGGCAAATATAATTAAGCGTATAATTATTTAATTAGATGCGTGAGCAGCGCGAATTTGGCAAATCGCAAATGCCGAAAGCGAAATGGGAAATGAATGAAGGGAAATGGGAAACGACGAATTGCTTAAGAGCGATTGCCCATGGCATCGGGGCAGGGGGCGTGGTCGCATTAGTCCACTAACATAATTATCGAGATATGCTCGGGAAATGGAAATTAATGAACGAGCGCACACACACACACAAACACACACACACAGACACGTGCGACAAATCGTCGATTGCTTCGTGTGAGCTGGAGAAGGCAACGAGGAGTGGGCAGCAAATGAGACTCTCGAGGCTGAAGTGGACGCTCTCCACTTGACTCGGCCCGACACACTTGGCAAATGCCGGCGCCAACAGGCAACGAGCAACGGGCGTCAAGCACGGCGTATACGTAATATTCGACAGTCAGATTGAGAGCTGAACGAGCAATCGCCATCGCCATCGCCATCGCCTGCTGCCACTTGGCAGCCCGATCTTTGTTTGCTGTCAAATGCTGCTCACTTGTCACGCCCCTAATTGCAATGACCCCCTAACAGTGCGACAAGGAGGGAAACTAGTGTTTTTCAATTTACAACAGGAACGAACATGAGTTCGGAATTTCGCCATCAATTAAACTCATCAGTTGGCCGAGAATTCATATTAATTACCTCGAGTGGAACTCGGCTCACCCCAGGGAACAATTAACAGTCGGAGAACTGTTAATTTACCCACGAGGCAAGTGAGGTTAGATTGAATTAGCATGTCTCGATTGCTCCATTAGATCGCATCAATTTCGGCAAGTTTTTGCCAATGATATACAACCAACTAAAGTTAGAGTGTATTTATTAAAATACAAGTATAAATGATATACGAGTCTTGTATTATTTATAACCAATGGAATTAAACGTCAATTCGATTTATGGAAGTTTGGTTTTATGCACATTCATATTTTAACTGAACTTGACATTTGCGTCATTTTGCAATGACTTCTATGTTTGAATATGTATTAAATATTAAAAATATTTGTTTATACAATAACTGTACGTATGCTCTTGCAGAGGGTGTATTCATTCAGGCCAAGAGTTTGCTAGGTACCTTTGGAAACTAATTGGGGTCCATAAAGCAAACTCATTTTATCTGAAGCACCATTAACAGTGTAGTCAAACTTGCCATGTTCTGTTTATCTGTCTGTCCGTCTGTTTGTCTACTCGTCTGCCTTTCTGTCTGTCTGTCTGTCTGTCTGTCTGTCTGCATGTCTGTCTCTCTCTCTGTATGTCTGTCTGTCTGTCTGCCCGTCTGTTTGTCTGTCCGTCTGTCTGTCTGTCTGTCTGTCCGTCTGTCCGTATGTCTGTCTGTCTGTCTGTCTGTCTGTCTGTCTGTCTGTCTGTCTGTCTGTCTGTCTGTCTGTCTGTCCGTCTGTCCGTCTGTCCGTCTGTCCGTCTGTCCGTATGTCTGTCTGTCTGTCTGTCTGTCCGTCTGTCCGTCTGTATGTCTGCCTATCTCTTTGTCCGTCTCTCTGTCTGTCTGTCTGTCTGTCTGTCTGTCTGTCTGTCTGTCTGTCTGTCTGTCTGTCTGTCTGTCTGTCTGTCTGTCTGTCTGTCTGTCTGTCTGTCTGTCTTTCTGTTTGTCCGTCTGTCCGTCTGTCTGTCTGTCTGTCTGCACATCTGTCTGTCTGTCTGTCTGTCTGTCTGTCTATCTGTCTGTCTGTCTGTCTGTCTGCCTGTCTGTATGCACATCTGTCTGTCCGTCTGTCTGTCTGTCTGCCAGTCTGTCTGTCTATCTGTCTGTCTGTGCGTCTTTCTATCGGTCTATCTGTCCGTTAATCTATTGTCCGTCTGTTGCAGCGGACAGGAGAAGCAGCTGCAAGAGAATAAAACCATCGGCATGCCGTAGGTTGCTTTTCTTCCTTGTTTTGGTTTAATATTTGTGTGAATTCTCATGTGCATTGGAAAACATTGCAAACAAAACGGGGTGTTCAGTTTGTGTGTTAGTTAGATAAAGGGACAAAAGCAGACCACACACAGATTGTGTAAAAAAAAGTCTTAAATGTAAAGATTTCAGTGTTGGTAAATGGCTCTTTAAAGTAATTAATACAATAATGGTTAACGAACTCAATCGAGATTGCCAGTACAGTAGGGTATTTGTCAGTCAAGTACGCTGCTCTCTCTGACCTTTTGTTTACTCTCGCCTTGACATTCATTATATTGGACTTTCCGGCTGACTAGTTCACTGGAATTAGTAGTTAAATGAACAACTGTATTATGTTAATAGTGCGCTGGCAGTTTAGTATTAACATAAATGATTCATGCGCTGTAAAAACTCTTTGAAATCACTTTGAATTTTCGCACAGTGCGGACTGCTTTTGGGCTGCGATAGCACGAGATTATGAATCGAGCATGGGCGCTGTGCGGCGGGGGCCGCATGCCACATGGCGCTTGCCACATGCCACATTCCACATGCCACCTGCCACATGGCGCAGTCGATTGGGGCAGTAATCAGGCTACTCATTTAAAGCCGCGACGTGGAGTGTAAATGATGCTGGCACCGAATCTCCTCTGCCTCGCTCTCCCTCTCCCTCTCTCTCTCTCTCTCTCTCTCTACAGCCCATTGAGCTGGTCTGTACACACTTGTGTATGCACACGCACACACACACTCATGCACACACGCCGCTGGGCATAATGTGCCCGTCAGCGAGAGTCAGTTAGCACAGGCTGCGAGCCAAGTGGCCTAAGCGAAGATGACGATGGCACAGGCACAGGCACAGGGCTGTGGGTGGAGAAGGCACCCCCATCTGGCTGACTGGCCCAGTCGCCGTGTCGCCCCTTCTTGGCCGTCTCGCCGTCTCGCCGCCCGCTCCCGCCCCGTCAGCTGGGGGTAAACAGCATTCGAGTGTAGTGTAAACAATCATTGACCTCGTTCGTATCGTGCTCGCGCTCATTTGCCTTTGGCCTCGTCTTCGTCGTCTTCTTCTTCTTCTTCTGCTCGGGCACAATTAAAAATTGTTGTTTAGTTTAGCTTAAGAGTTGCCCCATGTCCACAAGTTGCCACCGTCTCCCTCACTTGCCACTTGCCACGTGGCCGGCAGCGTTGACAGTTTGCAGCGGCAAATCAATTAGATCGGCCAACTTGGAAGCCGCCTATTGCAGCAATGAAATCCCAATGAGTTTGCTTCACCTACAATCAGTTACCCTCCCCCTCCCCCGCCCCTTTGCCCATGCAGTTAGTCTCATGTTAAATGATGATGAGTACGAACAGCAGCCGAGGCCAAGGGCCAAACGAAATGAGCAAAAAGGCCGACAGAGAAAAAAGAAGAAAGAAAGAGCAAATCACGTTGGTCCCAGCGAGGAAGGAGCAAGGGGAGGGGCAGGAGGAAGAGGAAAAAATGAACGTTGAGCTGCTTGTTTGCCACAGCCGCGTCATATCCTCCTATCGAAGCAGGCAATCAAGGATAACTCGCATTATCCAGCCTCACCCAAACCTCACCTCACCCCTTTGCCTCCCCTGCCCCTGCGCCTGCTCCTGCTTCTGCCCGGGCACACACATATGACTTGGGTGTTTGCGTCGTTGCGACGCCAGCATAGCGCTGGTTTAGCATTTTTATTCGCCCCGGCAGCGCCGTCTCCTGCCCAGCACTCGCAATCGGCTCCTGCCCCCTCCGCCTCTGCATACAGAGACATTATGTAGTTGGCTTTATCGCAAACGACTTGCCAAACACAATATGACGACGACCAGGGCCACGGCCAGGGCTGCACAACGAGAGAGGGAGAGAGAGAGAGGGGAGGGGGGACAGGCCCAAGACGGAGCCAATGCCAATGGTCTATGGCGACCGCAGAACAACCGATAGTTGACAGGCGACAAGTGTGTCCACTTGAGTTTCACTTAAGGGCGCAATGTGAAGGATCCTTTGCGGCATGTGGACTGTATACTGCATATTCCTGTTGTGTGCTGCTCTGCAGAGTTATTCGAGTTGCTGGGTCTGTTAACTTTTGTTGCATATGAATTGCTTTGCAGAGACTCTCTCCGAATTATATCTGCTTCAATGGGAAAGTCTGTCAATCTGGAAGGGTCAATCAACATTAAGCCACAAATCTGTTTATCTAACAAAGTGATTGAATGTTAAATGTAACAGCTGTTAACTTAACATAGCCTGCAATTCAAGACTAATTGTTACAGCTGTTAGCTTAACATAGCCTCCCATACATTTCTAAAAGCAACAGCTGTAAACTTAACATTACTTCCCATGCAATTTAAAGTGCAACAGCTGTTTACTTTACACAGCTTCCCATACAATGCTAAATACGACAGCTGTTAACTTAACAATGTCTCCAATAAAGTGCGAAATACAGCAGGTGTTAACTTAAAATTGCTTCCAATCTAATGCTTATTGCAACAGCTGTTAAATTTACATTGTCTGCAATCGAATTCAAACAGAAAAGCCTTTGAACTTAATAGCTCATCTAAGAAACGAAGACTTCTTCTCTTTTTCTTAGTTCTAAACAATTTTTAAAGTATTTCAGAATAAATAATATATATTTTGAATATATTAATATATTTTGAATTATGAAAATATTATTTTTAATTAAAGCAGATTTATAGAGAGCTTGAATCATTAAGCTTTTGTCTGGTGCACCAACAATTTTAGTTGTGGCAGCAGCCGTCGTCGAAAATATTTTTTGTGTTGCTGGTGGCAGCTTTGTTTACTTGACGCCGGTGACTTTTAGGTCTACCGTTTATATGGCGCATAAAATGAACAACAACAACAACGACAACAACAACAATAGCAGCAACGACAGCAATAAGACGAGGCACAACTACAATAACTGCTACCACTTTGAGAATAGAGCAGCAGCCCCACAAGCCAAAGGCAAATGTACGAGTTGTCGTTCTCCTCCAGCCATGGCAATTGGAAAGGGGGGACACAGCCAGTCGAAGTGGGAGAAGTACAAAGAGTAGTAGGAGGAGAAGAGAAGGAAGAGGGAAGGAGGAGAGAAGGAGAGGAGGAGAGATGGAGTCTGTAGCTCTGGCTTAGGCAAAGAATGGGGATTAGGGTTCCGTTTGTGCTCCTTCTTCGCGCTGAACGAGCATGTGTAATGACAGCATTGCTCGCAGTCGCAGATTTGGCTAGAGAAGTGCCACGGCAGAGTGGAGGCAGGGGGGTAGGGGGAGACGGAACGGGTGCTGTCCCCATTTTCAGTGTCTGCTGATTTGACAGAGAAATTGATTTCGCAGCTAGTAGTTCCAAGTAAGGCCTGGTTGGACCAGCACGTGCGTGCCAGATTCATGTGTCATATATCAAATACTCACACACACACAGAGCCAACCACACACACAATACACACATGTGTGTGTAGTCCTGCTTGGCAACCACTAAGCGGCAAATATTCAAAATTTGAAACCCAACTTTTTGTTCAAATATTCATTACGCACCGCATCAACTTTAATATGCGCTCAGAGATTAAAGGCTTAGGACTCACTGAGCTTGGTGTGTGGCTTCCCATGGTGCATAGCTATAATAATGATGAAGTAGAGAGAGAGAGGGGGAGAGAGATTAAGAAAGGGAGACCTTTAATCAGATCTGTTTTAGATTCCTGTATATTATGAATGCAAACTGAAATTGTTATGGAATTTTTAGAAGTGATAAACAACTTTATAAACTTCGTATATATTCAATGAAAATAAATTTATAAATTATATAAATATGTCAATTTGAAGCCATCGCTACTGTTTTATAAATTTATTTATTATTAAAACAAATTCCAAATAAAAAACAAAAGAACACATACAATGTGAATGAGAATCTCCTTGCTGAAACTAAACAAACATTGCTTGGAACGTCAGGCTTAACACTTAATCCGGAAACAAGGAATCGAATTCAAGACATATATATCTATCAAGATCAAGATACACACCTTTATTCGTACTTTCAACAATTTATAATAATTATATGTTAAAACCAACAAAAAATTGCATTAGTTCGTTTCGTTTATGATCAAAATTCCCATCATGTCTCACATGCGCAAGCGCAAAATGCAGTTGCGTGCCTCGGCCCTGGTGCGCGAATTCTACGAGTCACTGTTGATGCTGATGCTCAGCCTGTTGCTGCAGGCGAATCAATGGCACATCGTGCACATGCTCAACTCCGGCCAGCCGCCCGATGAAATGAGAGGCGAGCAACAATCAACGCCCAGTTGGTCGACCATCTTCTTCACCAGCGGCATTCTACTGACCTTGGTGCAGTATCGACCTGGCTGGATGCGACGTCGGGTGCGAGGACTGCGTAAGCTCGTTCTGGTTGTGGAACTATTCGTGATTCTCTTCCTGGTTGACTACATACTGCTGGCCATGTGGCTGCCGTTTCTCAACCTTGTGCACCAGGCCCTGCACACCCTGGGACACTCGCAATGGACCTGGCTCCGACTCGTCTTTCACTATTGCCCTTCACTCTGTGTTTGGGTGATTAACGATGCCTTCCACACTGTACGCTTTGCGACCTCAGTCACCTGGTTCCTGCTGGCCTTTCAGACGGCAGGTAAACTCACACACACACCTATTCGAAGAGAGCTCTTCTACTAACCACGAATAACCCACGCAACAGCTCCCAAGTGGCGTCTGGCTATTGACTTTCTGGTGCTGGGGCAATTGCCCGAGACGCTGGGCGTGCAGAGGCGACGACACAGGCGAAATCGTTGCTAGCCTCCCAACCGTTTCAAGTTTGTTTCAATATTCTTCGATGACAGACAATCTTTGCATCTGTCAAGCCTTTTAATCGGAAACACACTGTCCGCTCACAATCTCCAGAGTCGATATCAAATCAATTCGTAACAAATCGACAGTTGGCAAATCAAGCCGGACCTTGGCTAATTCTCGCATTGGCAACGCGAACAGGACCCTTTCGCTCCTCTTCGTGCTGCCAATGCGATGAGACACTGGGATTTTCCAGTTGAGTGCACTCGATGTGCTCGAAAGTCGAAAAATTCTATGAGTTTCTAGTGAGTGTGACTAAGCAAAAGTATTACGAGTATATACGATACATATTCACAATTAATTGTCTGTTAAAGAAAACATCAATTTTAATGATTGCGGAATATTATTTTTAGTTTTATTACGCTTTTAAATATTGCTCAAATTGTTGCAGAAATTCTCTTGCTTCTTTGTTCCCATCGACTCAACATAAACAACAAATTAATAGCTGCTCTCGTGGGCTGTTGGTTAGCATGTTAACTTAACATATGTAGCCATTAGCAGAGCTGCCAACTAATGTTGACTCTCAGGCAGAATGTATTAAATTACAAATGTTTTAAATGGAAAAAACTTAAATTAAATTCTTTGAATTGCAAATGTTGCAAATGGAAAATACTTATGCCAGCGCTGGAAAGTTTTTTTAACTGGCATGAGAAAATAAATTTTAAATAACAAGTATGTTAAACTAGATTTCCCCGCTGTTAACTTTTCCTTTAACAGTACAAAACAAGTTGAGGTTTCTGTTAAGCTTAATGGCATAGAAAAAAATCGTCTCAAGTCTTAGTCTTAGTCTGTTAACCTAACATGATCTGTAAGAACTGTTACTGACTCTGTCTAATATCTGTTAAGTAAAATGCTAAATACCTCCGCTGTTAACTTAACATTGCCCAGCAACGTGCGTTGCCTGACTGAGCGGAAAATCAAATCAACAACCGATTTTCTGTTTCATGATCATGCAACTTGTAAACATTTTCGCTTTTTTGTTTCATATTTATTTAGTCTAAAAATTCTTGTTTAATCTGCCAAATTGTTGCTGCAAATTGTTGCTGCTTATCTCGGTTGCTGTTGCAGTCGCAAAATAAATAAAACAAAATGCGTTTCACTTCTTCTATTGCCATATGATAATTTGCATTTCGCTTCTCTCTCTCTCTCTCTCTCTCCCTCTAATTTGGCTGAGAACTCGATGCAGTTGCGAAATCTCTCATTATTTGCATCCGTTACCACACTCTCCTCTCCCCCTTGGGTGTGCTATCCCCTGTTCCCCTGAGTAAGCTGTGCAATTATGATATCATACGATGTAAATCGATATATTATAATTTCGACTGTCTGTCGCGTCATTTCTGACACGTTGTGGTAATCAGAAGCAGGGTGGTGAGAGTGGGAACAGTTGGACAGGTGAACAGAGGTGTGGGGGCTGGGCAAATGTTGAAATAAGCCTAATTAGGAGGCGCATTTACATACGTACCTGTGCTGCCCACGCACAATTCCAACTGCGGTCAATGTGCGCTTTAGTTGTTGTTGTTGTTGTTGCTTTAACTGTTCTCTTATTTGTTGTTGGTGTTTTAGTTTTTGTTGTTGTTTTTATTGTTGTATTTGTTGCTGCTGTTCGCAATTGGCTTTTGGCTACAGTTGAATATGAGAAAATAAAAGCTGATTAAACCAAAGTAATTACAAACCAATGAGCACACACACACACACACACACGCACACACACACACACACAGGCATCAGAGTTCAAACAATAAAAACTAAAAAACGCGCGTAAACAAGGGAAAAGCAGCACGGTCTAACGGGAATTTACACTGCACAGAAAAACACTAAATAAAATTCAAAAAAAAAAAAAATAAAATTTAAAGGGAAACAGGAGACTTGCAAAAATTGTACTTTAAAATATGCACAACGCACGCGGGCCGAAAATAAAATAACAAAAAGAAGCGGCGACGACGACGACGACGACGGCGGCAATAACTGCGATGGCGGCGACGCTAGCAAAGATGCTGACGAGGGCGCAAGGCGGCAAAGGCAGCAGAGGCAGCGAAGAGCGAGCGACCCAACATGCAACTTGTGCGAATGGCAAACGGCGGCCGAGTGGGCTCGCAATCCCCCAGCCAGTCGGCCAGCCAGCCAGGTCCGCCCAGTGCCAGCAGTAGCAGCAGCAACAACAAACAGCGACGGCGACGTCGACGTCGATAGCGGCGGCAGCGACGGAAAAGCAGCGAAGTCAACGTAGGCGGAACTACAATAAGAAATTGTAGATTGAGTGTTGAGGAGGAGGCCGAGCGACTCATTTACTTTGCATTCTGCTGCAGGTTGCCGACTAATTGCAACAACAACAACAACAAGGCCCTCAACAACAACAGCCGAAAGACTCAGCGTCAATTGTTCCGTTCTAAGGCAAGTTACGAGTTCGTATACTCACCGCCCATGCCCATTGCCGGCCTAAATATGCCTAGTAAATAATTATAATCGCCCATTGTCGGGGCATCAAGCAACGAATGGCGCACACACTGCGAAAGCAATATTCGAATACAACAACAACAGCAAAAGCAACAACAAGAACAAGCAGCGAAAACAATAAAGCGCAACAGATACGGCAAAGCGCAAATTTGTTTGCCATAATCTGTGTGCCCCTGCCGCCTTGCCCCTTGTCCTTACAAATCCCTCAGCTTGGCCACTTCCACTGTAGATGCCGGCACTGTGAGTTTTGTAGACACTAAGCTATAATGATTGAATGAACCATGACTTTTTAAAAACTGGGATTTTTTTTTGGAAATAGGGGGATTTTTACAAAAATAAGGGGATGTTTAACAAAAATAGGGAGATATTAACCGAAAATAGAGGGTTTTAACAAAATTATAGAGCTTTGTAAAGAAATAAGAAATATTCAACAGAAATAGGGGGACATTTTTGAAAAATATAGGGATGTTTGGTAAAATAGAGGGATTTTAATTAAAAACAGAGGGATACTTGGCGAAATTGAAGGATTTTAAACAAAAATGTTTAACAGAAATGTGGGGACATTGATTAAAAATTAGGGGACGTTTGGCAAAAATATGACTAAATGATAAATAAAAATGGGAAATGTTAAATTGAAAAGTTTTAAAAATTATCAAGAGTGGAAAATAAGAAGTAAGAGAAAAAATAAATAGGGAAATATTTATCAGAAACAGGTGGGACAGCTGCTAAAAATGGGTGACGCTTAACAAAAATAAAGGGATATTATTAGTAATAGTGTGAAATTAGAAGTAAGTGTTAAATTAAAAAGTATATTTAAAAAAAAAATAAATACATTTTTTTAGTATCGATTTCAGAGTGAACACTTTTATCAATATAATTAATTAATAATTGAAAAATAATGGGAAATTAGTAGTAGTGCTGGCTGAATGAACAAAGTTGTTTGAAATTCAAAACCTTACAAACTAAGTTTTTCCATCGAAATAAGCCATAATTTTCCTGGAAATTAAGCAATTAAACAGAGAAAACATTATAAATAGAACTGCAAACTGATGATTTTCAATGCTGCCCATATTCAGTGAGTTTCACTGTACCTCAAGCAACTGAGAGTTGGAAATACTGAAGAACTGGCAGGGCTCCTAAACGAGAGAAGAAAAGAAGTGCGGAACGCGCGAAGAATAATTTCAGAATTGCGTACGTAAGAGGCGCATTTAATGGACGCACCTCGACTTGGCCGACGTGGCCAACGCGTCACGAACGACGACGGCAGCAGCGACGGCGAAGGCGACGGCGACGCTTACTGCGGCCGACGCGTCGCGGTGGCAATAAACGGAACGCATAAAAGAAATGCTCAGGAATTGAACGCAACCAATTATTGTTTATTTGTTTTAGTCGAACTGATCGGCCGGCACGGCCAGTGTGCGCTGTGGGGCAGGGCGGGCAGGGGGGCAGGGATGGCGGTTTGGTGTGCGGGTGGTGGGGAGGCGGGTGCAGTATGGAATTAGGTGCTTTGCAGGCAAATACTGTGCTGTAAAATTGTTAATTCGAATTCGAATTTGTTCATCGCCATCGCCATCGCGCGAGGCATTGTTTTGCATTCGGCTACATTTGGCTGCTCCTCTCCCGCTTTGGCCCCCTTATTCTGGTTGTTTGTTTGTTGCTCGATGCTGGCAGCAACATCGCAGCAGCAACAGCAGCAGTAGCGCCAATTTTATAGATACAGCAACAAAAACAAAGGCAAAAGATACAAAAGCTATTTTCGTTTTTATTTGGCAGCCTTTTCATTATAAATAGTTGGGCTGCCTAGATAAACAGACGCCGAATTTTGCCCCCCAGCAGCAGCAGCAGCAGCAGCAGTAGCAGAACACACACTCGCACACACACACACAGAGAGAGCATCGCAGAGCCGCGGGCACAGCAAGTGAGTATCTGTCAGATACTTTTGTTTAGTTAATTATGCAGTGCGCTGCATGCAGCAGCAAAGCCGCAGCTGACGCCTAACTCGTTTCAGTTTGCATGATTAGTTCATGTTCCATTTGGCAGCCCCTAACATGAAGCCGCAAAAGAGAAAGGTAATTAAAGGCCCATTCCCCCGACCAGACCACAGACGACTGTCAACAGTTAGTCCCCCTCTCCCTCTCCCACTCCCACACACTCTCACAGTCGTGTCTGAAGCTCTCGTTTGACATAAAACACGTGCAATTCGATTAGCCACGCCCACTGCCCCCGCACTGCTACCCACTGGCAACTAGAAATATGCAAAAATTCCAAAATATAATCAAATCAACTGCAAAACCAAAAATGAACTCAACCGAACCGAACCGAGCCACACTACACCGCAACGAACAGAGCCGAATGGAAACCGTCCGAGGCGAACCGAAACGCGCCGAAGTGCGCCATGGCAAATGGAAAAGGTAACAGGGGGTACGGAGGTGGGGCAGGAGTGGCATGCAATGAATGGCATCAAGTGCTTAACTGCCTCCGCAACCACAAATGACAAAAGTCCCATGCGAAGTGCTTCTCCTCCTGGTCCTCATCTTCCTCGTCCTCGTGCTCGGCCTCAACATGGACTGTCCCTTAATTTCCTGGCTCCCTCTGCTGGCCGCCTGCCGAAACTACCGCAAAATGTCGGAAATTAATGAGCTTATAGATTTTAAGGCAAAATCCTTGGCTTAAAGACTCGCCCGACAATTCGAGTGGTTCGACCGGTTCACTTTGCCCTTCCCTCTCTCCTCCCTCCCTCGGTCGTTTGCTAGTCGAGAGCAATTTATGATTTCTAAAGACATATTAACCAAATCCGCATATGGAATTAAATGAGTTTGTTTAACTAAGTCCGGCAACTGTGTGTGTGTGTGTTAAATAAATATATATGTTCCTAAGCTGGAAGAATAGGAAAGGCAGAGAAAGGAAGTCAATGCGAGCTGCCGTTGCCAGGCAATTAAGAGGGGCCTTTGTTAAATACATAGTTTATAATCCCCTGAGGTCGATGAGAGAAGAAGTGAGTAAAGGCAGAATTATATATATATAATATAAAGCAATAGTCCATATATATACATATATATTTACCTGAATATTCTACAGCATATTGTTCAGTGTCTTAAATGAGAATTTAGTTAGAATGTCAACTAAAAACTTTCCTACTCCGACTTGTGCTCCTTTTATGTATTTGAAGTTTCAGCTACTTGAGGCTCGAGCACCCTTGGTGGCACTGTGACACAGTGGTACTTACCCGTAATGGTCCATTATTAATGCATGCGTATTGTCGGCTTTTATTATCAACAATCTTTGCAATTGCTGTCGTAATTAACTAGACTAACTCGTGTGTCGTGCGACCGTTTGAATTTTATTGCACGTAACGCTCGTTAAACAAAACGCTCGACCAGCTGCCGTGGGGAGGAGGGACAACTACAGTGAGACAGAGAGGGAGTAGGAGTGAGAGGGAGAGCGCATGATGGAGCTTTGTTTGCACTCAAGCCCGACATGGTTGTCCTACGCCGCAGCCTACGCTCATAATTGCCATCGTGTGCCCCCGAGCAGCTGTTCGGTTCGCAAGGGTCTGCCCGACATACGTACATGGAGGGGGGGAATGTTGGGGAGGGTGGGGATAGTGGCCAACCCCCTCGTTTCGCCCCTGCCTGCTAGGGGGTATTATTAAGTTAATCAGTTATTCGTTTTAAAATGTTTATTTGAAGTAAGTAATATTTTTCTGACAGTAACAAGATAAATTTTCCCTTTTCTTCTTCTTCGACACATTCTGCTGATTTTTCTTCTTCTTCTTCTTGATTTTCATTTTTTTTTTTTGTATTATTTCCTTTTGTTTTTCTCTTGCGTTCTTGGATTTTTCTTTATTACTTAAAAAAAAATACGGTAAAAGAATTTGTTGCAATCGCATTGTTGTTGTTGTTTTTGTTGTTGTTGTTGTGGTTTATAAGTAAGTATATAGTATGTATATATATATATAAGTATGTGTATACAGAATAATCGTCGTAATAATAAGTAACAGTAAATAGTTTATATAAAAATCAAATCAGAACAAAGGGCAAATGTTTCATTGTTAATTTTCGTTTTTCTCTCTTATTCGATTTCTAGTTTATCGTTTATCGTTAATCGTTAATCGTTAATCGCTTTCAATTTCATTTCCTACATCTCTCATTTCTTTCTTTCTGTTCTTTTTAACGAGCTTTAGAAATCAGATTCGCATCGAGTTCTGCTAAAGAGTATCACTAAAAGTGTTTTTTCGCATGTTTCTCGATCTGCATATACATACACATATATATATAGCTACACATATATATATGTACATGTGTGTGTGTATAATTATACTTGTATATCATATTATTACGCTTTTATGTAAATGTTGCTTCGCTCTTCATCATCAAATAATTGTTACTCGATACTGTAATCGACTATCGACCTTATCGATTTTCGATTCTCATAGCAAATTGTCAAGCTGAGTTGTTCTTCTAAATAAGTATTACTCGCCACTATACGCATGTGTGCATGCATGTGCCTGCATAGGCATCGAGGGGCGGGGTGGAGAATAGAGTTTTGCCCCACTGTGCGTACGCAGGCACCTGCTACATTTATGTATATTTATATATATTTGTAAAATATTGCTTGTGAAACATTTAACTTGACATTCGTGACATACTCTTTATACTTAGTATTTCTGGTATTTTTTCATTATCGTATTTAGTATTTGCTTGGGGCTTATTGTGGTATTTCCCTCAATCTCAATCTCAATCATCATTTTACAATTGACATGAATGCTCTTGCTCTGTTTGCCATCTGCCATCTGCCGTCTGCCATCTCCTTCGCCCCTTGCGGATGTTGCTCGGCTTTCGTTGCTTCTTCTTCATCATGTTCTTCTTCTTCTTGTTCGTCATCTTCTTGCCAGTTCCCGTTAGGCAGTAAGGCGACAAGGCAGCAGGAAAAAAATACAATTTTACTTACACACTGCGTTTACTTAAGACCCGTCAAAAAATTTCTTTTTGTGTTAACAAACTTATGTTTAGTTTTCAGCTGTATGGCTTGCTGGTGTGCGTGAGAGATTTCCGTGTCCTTCTGTGTGTGTGTGTGTTTGCTTGGGAGTGTGTGTGTGTGTGTGTGGGAGTGTGCTGGTGTGTGGATGATGCTCTTAAGTGTTATTTACAGCTTGTTACATACTTTATGCGTCTTTGTTTTTGAGAAAAAAAAACAATTGAAAATTTGTTTTTTTTCAGCTTTTTTTTGCTTGGTATTTTTTTGAGTTTCTCTCAGATTTCACACTGATTTCTCTCGCTATATACTCGTGTATTGTTTACTCGTTTTAACTACTAAACTACAGACACATTTGTTTTTGTCAGCTATATCACTTTCGAATTATTAAGTTATTGATTAAGTTTTAATATACTCGTGTGTATGGTATTTATTTAAATGTTAGTATAAGTATGCATGTATATTTAGTACATCGTTTTCTTATTTCTTCCCATTTTCATTTTCATTTCGCTTTGTTATTATTATTTCTCTTGCTTTTCGAAGAATTTCAGTGAGGTTTTTCTTAGAAGCTTGCTCTTGTTATATTGTTGTTCTTGCTCTTGTTTTATTACTGTTGTTGTTGTTGTTTTGTTATTCGATTGTAGTGCTTACAATAGGTATATAGTATTTTAGTATTTAGTTAATAAGTATAGGAATATAGCTATATGCATATATATATGTGTATATATGTATGTAAAACTATCGTATGTATGTCGTTTTCTTCATTACTTTGCTTAATTTGTTTGTCGTTTTGGTTTTTTGATTTGATTTTTAGCATTTTGCTTGAATTGAGGCGACAGTATTTATTCTTTGCTTGGCGTTCGCTTCGTAAAACGTAAAAAATACCAAAGAAATGAATACTCAAATCATAAAAAGAAAAAATACTGCAGAGATGTGCATAGAAAGTTTACGCTTAAGTTGAGGATGGAATTGGTTTGCAGGTGAATGTCAGTATCATAGAGAAGTATGCATTATAATAGCCAATAGCAATAACGATGCAGGTGCCGATAAGTATCGATAGTCGATAGCGGTGACTGAACTAATTCACTGAAGGCACCTCAGTAAAGTAGGCAATGTTGCAAAAAAAAATACCAAAACTAAAGCGTGTGAAACATGTCCAAGAAGGTCGGTGTGTGTGTGGGTGTGAATAAATGTGTGAATATAAATGAGTATGAGTGGGAACTTGACTAGGATCAAGTAGAGTTGCGGACAAACTATCGATGAATATCGGAACATTTCAATAATGTCAACAACGGACAATAAATGTGAAAAGTGTAGACTTTTAAAGAAGAAGAAGTTATAGTTTGAACAGCCGATTTCATTTGAATACTATCGTTGGCGCAAGGGGCACTATCGATAGTACGAAATTCTATCGATAAAAAGAGCGAATCTAAGCACGAATGTATATTATTATTGTATATAGTATATACTGTTAATATATTTCGCTATTTTTGCCTAGCGATGCTATACGATAGTATGCGATATTTGAGATGCTTTGGTTGAGTATGTGTGAATGAGACTGTGCGTGTGATTGTGATTGTTCTGTCCGAGTGCGTAATTAGCCATTTTCATAAGAAGTAGCAAAAGTTTATATAAGTTGAGTATATATATACATATATGTATATAAATATATATTGGTAGATAGATAGATTGTAATAAATTATTAACTGGGTTAGTAAATCAATGCAATAATAAAGCTGAACCGCATATAGAATAGAAATTAAATCGTATGATGGATTTGTTTCAAGGCTCTCGAACGGGGTTTCAAGTCTCACAGAAAGGTACAGAGAGCGGGCAATTGTTGTTCTTGTTCTTGTTGTTTTGGTTGTTGTATTTTGTTGTAGTTGTTGTTGTTGTAGCTGGTAATGTTGTTGTTGTTGCTGTTGTTGCTGTTTGATTCTTGTTTCTCATTGGCTGCTGCGTATTCGTTTTCAAGAGCATTCAACATTTTGTTTCGTTTGCGTTGAGTTTTTCGTTTCTTTTTCGTTTTTTAATCGTTTTCTGTTTTGTTTACTGTTGCCTGTTTACTGTTCCTGGTTGTGTGTGTGTGTGTTTGTTTTGTTGCTGTTTTTTTGTATATTTCATTTAGCGGCTATTGACAAAATTGGCGACAAATTGCAAAATAAAGAAGCAATTTCAAAAAACCAATGAGAGAAATAAACTGAACTGCGCTCGTATCCTGCGCACGGATTTCTGTGCCAGAGTGTTCTGTGTGTGTGTGTGCGATGGAGAGTGACTGTGTGTAAGTGTGGTTGTGGGTATACGTGTGTGTGTGTTTGTGTGTACGAGTGTGCCTAATTGCAAATATTGCGTTAAGTTGCGCGGCTTTTGCACTTGTCATTGATTAATGCCTGCTTGTTAATTAATTAATTACGATTTGCTGTGGTGGCTGCTCCATATAAGGTGTATATAGTATATGCTGTATATATATAAATATACATATATATATGTCGGTATATATAGTATGCTGCTGGGCTGTGTATCGACAATGTTTAGTTTATGTTACGTTTAAATGTTATCATTATCTCTCTGCTCTGCTCTTTGGCTGCTGCTGTTGCTGTTGTTACTCATTAATTTTTATAAATATCTCGAAGGCTGCGCTCGTTAAATGTTTCATCTCGTTTCGTTTCGCTTCGTTTCATTTTGCTTTGTTTATGTTTTTGTTCGATTTGTTGTTGTTATTGTTGTTTTTTTTTATTCAAATGTGCAATGGGTTTTTTTGTTACTAATAATTGGTGTATGCTCAAAAATTTATTTACGTTTCTCGCCATCATTTTTAAGTAGTTTTTTTTTATTAAATTTTTTTCTTTACTTTTTCGATTTTTGCATTTTTTCTTTTGGGTTTTTCCTTTACTTTAATTTACGTTTTTTTGTTTTTTTTCTTCTTCTTTTATAGCTATGAACTGCGTTCTGACTACGCCGCGATTTCGATTGCGATTATAGCCACATATCTTTGTCTGTATATTCTGCCTGTGTATATGTATGTATATAGATATACTTATATATACATATACATATATGGTGTATATACATGCATATATGCGCCTATTAATACATATATACGTATATTCATATTAAAATTGAATTCTCCTCCTCCTTCTTCTCCGTTCGTGTTCCTCTTCTACCTCGTATTCGTATTCGTATATATCAAAAAATTATTATCATTTTGAATGTTAATCGACGCGCGAAATTGGGCAAAAAAAAAAGTTTCGTTTTTTTTTTTTAATTTTTGTATATAATTTTATTTTTTTTTTTTTTCATTTCTTGCGTTTTAGATTGAAACTTTTGTTGGGTGATTTCTTTCTGATTTCTGATTGCTTTAACGGTTTCGCAGTTTTTTTTTTTTTCATTAATTTTTTTTCATTGTAAATTTCTTATGTTTCGTGTAGGAGAGTGTAAAATGTTAGCCAAAAACCAAAAGCACTGTTGTTGTTTTTTAATTTACTTTTTGTTTTTGTTTTTTTGTGAATCTTTTCTCATTTTTCGTCGGTTTTGCTCGTCAAGAAACTGTTTGCGCTTTGGTATTAAATCAAGTCTCAGCTTGTTGTTGTTGTTGTTGTTATTGTTGTTGTTGTTGTCGTCGCGCGTTTAACCACCACCTAAACTTAACGCCTGAACTATACGTGGATCAGCTTTACTACCCTCACGAAATTCTTCTAATGTTAATTTGCCATCATGATTCTTATCCATCTGATCGAATATCTTATCCACACGCTTCTGCGGCGTGTTCTCGTCCTCCGACTGCGGCTGCTGGCCCTGTTTGATGGTGTGCGAAAGAGAGGGGGATAACACGAAACGAATTGACAATAATCATATTGAGCCCGATAATCGAGGGAAGTAAGGGGAGTAGGGGAAGTTCAATGGGTCATTCGGGAGGGTCATAACACTTACCACCATCTGATAGATTGCGTCCACAATGTTGTACATCTCCTCGCGCGTTATGTAGCCATCGTTGTCCACATCGTAAAGGCGGAAGGCCCCTGCAGCGGAATGGAACGGAACGGAACAGAATGGAATGGAATGGAATATGCCAATTGACATTAATTGAAGGCGGCAGCAAAGGGCCATCACAATGATTGGCCTCATTATTATCGAAGCGAAAACAAAAAGAGACACAAAGAGAACGTGTGAGAGAAACAGAAAGAGAGAGAGCGAAAGAGAAGGCGAGACAGCGAGAGGGAAAGAAAAAGACAGAGAGCAAGAGAGCGAGATAAACTTGGTAACTTACACTGCAGTTTCTCATCCAGGTTGCCCTTCGATGTGACGGATAAGGCGCGTATGAACTCTTCGAACTCGATTGACCCGTCCTGGTGATGGCGATGGTGGCAGCAGCGGCAGTGGGTGAATATAACAAAGAAAACAAAACGAAAGAGAGAGAGAGAGGGGGAGAGAGCAGAAGGGAAAAACAACAGCAAGGCAAATCAGTGCAGGCCCCCTTTGAACATCTATCGAAGAGGTTTGAAGAGGAGACGCGTCTTTCATAGGCATAGTCCTTGTCCTCTGCCCACGACCCTGTAACCTCTAACCCCCAGCCAGCCCCCCTTCCCCTTCCCTTCTGAGACAAGCCATAAATAATAAATAATAAAACGAACGCAATTTTATGGGCCCCCAGAGAGGCGGGCAACCCTCCAGGGAGCAAGCTTAACCTGCTGCTAATGAGCTCGATTTTACTTGACTTATTTGCAGTATAAAATGGGAAACAAGTGCACTCGCTTCAAGCGAGTCATTCGAATCAATTCGAATCTATTCGACAATTTGAAATGACTTTGTGTACTTGATTGATGTAATTCAACTAACAAATCAAACTTGATTTATTTCCAGTATTAAATCGGAAACAAATGCGCTTGCTTTGAACAAGTCATTCGAATGAATTCACCATTTTGAATTGATTTGATTGATCTAATCAAAAGACAGAATAAAAATTACCTTGTTTACACTCAATTGAACTAACTGAACTGACTTATTTGCAGTCTGAAATTGGATACAAGTGCACTTGCTGTAAACGAATCATTCGAATGAATTCGCTAATGTGAATTGACTTGATTTATGTTATTAAAAAACAAAGAAAACAAAACCTTGTTAACACTGAAGTAAACTAATTAAACTCGATTCGACTTGACTTATTTGCAGTCTTAAAACGGAAACAAGTGCACTTGCTTCAAACGAATCTTTCGAATGAATTTGTCAATTTAAATTGACTTTATTGATGTAACCAAAGGACAAAGAAAACATAACCTTCTTAACACTCAAATAAAATATTTGAACTCCATTTCAATTGACTTATTTGCAGTCTAAAATGAAACGAGTCAATCAAATGAATTCGCCACTGTAAATTGACTTGATTGATTTAATCAAGAGACAGAGAGAACATAACCTTGTTAACACTGAAATAAACTATCTCTACCTCCCTTTTCTGTGCCTTTTATTGATGTTTCTCCTTGACTTACTCGCTTATTTGCTTTGGCATGTCAAGTTAATTAAATCCCGCAAATCTTATAAAGATTTCTATCATAACAAATTGAAGTTGGCTGCGTTTCATTTTCATTTTTAGTTGGGCAAATTATTTGACATTAATGAAGGCCGAACACTTGCGGGGGAAGATAAAGAGAAAAGCACTTAGGGGTTGTTCGGCACAACTAGTTGTGGGCCTATGGCAAGGGTGTGCAAAGTGCGACTTGACATTGTGCGGTTGTCCCCTGCCTCACCCCCCTCCCCTTCCCCCCGCTTGCTACTGCCCCACTTGAGCGCACAATTTTGGCTAATTGGCCGAAATCGTCAACTTTTGCGCTCGAGTTGCGTACAAATTCATCAATGTCAATGAGGCAGCAAGGCGCAGGAGGCTGGGCATGGGCAAGGACAAGGACATAGGCTGCGGTGGCAGTGGGCGTGGGCATTGGCATGGGCATAGGCATGGGCGTGGGCGTGGATGTGGGCGTAGATTGGGGTGGCCTTAATACTCACATTGTTCTCATCGAAGACACGAAAGACAAGCGATGCAAATTTACTGGGATCGCCTTGTGGAAAGAATTGCTTATAGATTTTGATAAAACCCTGTCGAGTGAAAGAGACAGAGAGAAAGAGGGAGTGAAAGAGAAAGGAAAATAGTAGCAATTAGAGCATATCCGACTGTCTGTGTGGGCGAGCACTTGAGTGACTGAGTGAGTGTTGTGTTTCAAGTTGTGTTCCAATAAGGCGCGCATTAATAAATTTCATTATCAACAGCAGTCGACAGCAGCAGCAACAGCAACAGCAGCAGTAACAGCAACAGCATCTAGCATACAACAACAACTGTTGCCGTTGCCGTCAACACGTTGGAAATGGGCTGCCATTCATTTTGGCAGCAGTCGAGGCAGTCGATGTGGAGGATGAGGCTGGGGCAGGAGGATGAGACTGGAACAGGATGTATCTGAGCGCGTATTACATTCTGCAGCAACTGTTGTTGTCGTCTTGATTGCTGCTGCTGCTGTTGATGTTGATGTTGGCGCTGCTGCTGCTGTTGTTGTTGCTTTTGAAATTAGCGCACACATATTGAGCAGATTAAGTTAATTAACTGGATGACTTGAATGAATTAAGCGCGCTTAAAGATGATGCGTGTGAGCTGTGTGTGTGTGTGTGCGTGTGTGTGTGTGTAAGTGTGTGTGCGTGTGTGTGTGCTACGTACTTGCTCTGTGAGTAAGCCATTCGGACAGTCTTTCAGAAATCCTTTGTGCCTGTCAAGAAAATCATAGAACAATTTTCATTTGATTAAACTTGCGCCCCTCCTGCGGCGGCTCTTACTCACCATTGACGTATTTCTTTTTCTGTGACTGCAAATAGAAAAGAGGGAGAAGGTGAAGAGAAAGAGAAAGAGAAAGGGAGAGAGAGGGAGAGAATATCTATTAGAATGCATGAAATTTTTATGTTCGCAACGATCTGAATAAACAAACACAAAACAATAAACTCAACTCGAAATGCGAGAAATATAATCAAAATGTGCCGAAATAGTTGCCTAATGAGTGCGGAAGAGTAGCGAGTGCGGGCAATATACGACTGGCCAATACACTAGGCAATGTGTAAGTCAAGTTAGATAGGCAGAAAGATCTTTCTGAGTGTATTCCCCCAGTCGAGATGAAATTCTTTTACACATTTTCAATTGAGAAAAACACAATTTTCTCTCAGCGTATTTTATTGTAAATAATTTCGAAAATTGCCCCCCCCTCGCTCCCCCTGCACTAACAGACTTCACACATAAACAATTTAAAATAGACCGACCACAAGGTATTCGTAATACACTGACCATTTGGCCCCCCGCCCCCACACTTCCCAGCACAGCAACGTGGATCGGACTCTCCCTCTCTCTCTTTCCCTCTCTCTTGCTGGCTCTCTCTGGCCACGCCCAGGGCAAACAGTTTTTTCTTTGTATTTTTATTATTACTATTATTTCTTTCTTTCTCTTTTTTGGCCAGGGTTGCCAACGTCGTTGCCTAATGGCCGTTTACAAAACGTTTAAGCAACGCGCTGCCTCGCCCTGCTTTCCCTCCCGCTGCAGTGTCCATTGTGACCGTTATGGGCGTGTGAATGGCGCACATGTTACCCGCAGTAGGGGGGAGTGGGGGAGGGCGCACAGCGGGGTGTGGCTGGTATCTGCGAGCAGGAGAGTTAGAGAGAGCAAAGCATAAATTCACGCAAAATTACACACATCGGAATTGCCGTTAAGCGGCGGGCAATGGCCACAGTCGCCTTCCCAGGGGACACCAGCAGCAGCAGGGAGAGGTGCAGGAGAGAGAGGAGAGGGGGGGCACATTCCTTAGAACATTGACTGGCAAGGCACGCTCCACTGACTAAGCAAATGCTGCGCGCCATGTTCATTTTTCATGCCACGCTGCTTCATCTTTCAGCTGTCTGGGGCTTACCCCCCTCTTCTCTGCTTCCCCCCCTCTACTGCACTGCCTTAGTCAACATTTTCCACTTTGATTAGCTGCAACTGTCAGATTTCTATATTTGTATTTTAATTAGTAATCCCGCAACTTGCATCGAGTTACCCCGCGGCTTGAGCTGCGGACGCGTCAATGAAGTCAACAATTGCCAAAGCCGGCACAGAATTGATTGGTAATCGATAGCACGACGCCAGCACAGAGACTGAAACTGAGACTGCCCTCAGTGCCAGCAGGAAGTGGAAGCCCCTCTCCCTCCCCCTCTCCCTCTCCCTTCCCCATTTCCCTTTCCATTTATCTTTCCCCTGCCACGCAACTCGTTCGTGTTGTATCCCCCACAGTGCGGGTGTCCGCCCACCCAGCACCATTGTATTATTGACGTGTGGCATGTACAAATATAACGGCATTTACTGGCCCAGTGTGTGCGCTCTGAGGATTGTAAATAAAGCGCATATTGCTCATACGACTTGTTGCCATTGCCGACTGTCCTCATTGTCGCCGCTGTCACTGCTCCCGTTGCTGGCCACGCTGCCACAAATGTCATTCCTGACTGTTGCTTTCATTGTGCAGCCACTGTAGCGAAAGGGATTTCAGCTAAGGCAGCCAAAATGGCGCCGGAATAGTTTCATCCAGGGAATGTGTTGGAATACTCTGAACATTGCAAAGGCTTATTGAATGTTACAAATATTTGTGGGAAATATTCTTTTGCACTATGAATCCAAAAATTTCTAATTCGATTCTTCTCTTTTTATTTAAGTTTCTTTTTTATTAATTCTACTTTTTACAAATGAAACTAATTGTTCTACTTTAAACAGTCGACTGAAGCTAGTTGACTTTAAATTAAATTAAATAAATAAATAAAATTCTTTTATACATTGCAACTAAGTAACTCTCTCTATTCAACAAAAATTACGTATACGCATTTTTAGAATCCACTTGCAACTTGATTAGCAAAGAAATTAGCAAAGGCTGACTTCACACTGCATCTACATTTGCACTTAATAGCGAAGGGGAGGGGAGAAGGGGAGCAAGGGAGTGAGGTAGGCAGCGCTTCTTCCCTTCGAGGTGAGAGTGTGCTCGCGCTGGCGTTGCTCAACGTGCCTTGCTCAATTGATACTCATGCATAATGCCCTGACATTCTGTCGGATGTGCCCCACACACAAAACCGACCTCCATCTCCGATCACCCACGCCCCTCCCCTTTCCCCCGCAACTGACCCGTACCCAGGCACATTCAACACACTCGATGAAGCATCGAGAATTCGTGGCAATTGTCGCTGGCATTCGAATGGAACTGCGCCCCATGCTGCATTTCTGATTTCCATGCTCCACCCACACGCACGGACCGACGCCCACGCACACATGCATCATGCAGGGACTCACTGGCTACGGCTCTGGGTCCGGCTCCGTCTCCATCTCCGGCTGTGCGACATGAAATATTCGTGTAATCGCCGCCATCAAAACGTGTGTTTACAGCGCGCTTTTAATTGCATTTCGTCTGCTTCGGCGTGAAGAGTCGAAATCGAAATCGAAATATTTCCGATACCTTCTCCTCCCCCATGACATTGCGATTTTCTTCTTCTTCTCTTCTCCCTTACTGGTTTCAAAAAGGATGCGGGTAAACACTTTTTTTCAGCACTTTGAGATGCAATCCGAGCGGCGCATGCAGTTCGCGTTAAACGGGCCGTAAATATCGCTCGACACAGACTCTTAAACGCTTTGGAAAGTTGAATGGAAATAAATGTTGCAAGCCGAACGGAGCCACTAAAAATGCAACATGCACAATGTTGCCCCAGCTGAGGCAGGAACTGCTGCATGGGCGAAATGTGCATGACTAACGGTTCGGCAGAGCCTGAGTAGCCTGCAAGAGGAGTAAAGTAATTGCTTTGACTGCGCCACATCGAGTCGATGCGTATCCACGTGAATTTCTGGCAGGGAAATGCCAGCTCAGCTGCTCGGAAACATTAATGGAAACGGGGAATCAGGCAGAAAGTCAAAGCGAAGCAATTGAGAAAGTTAATTAAGTGTTTGAGTTGTTGTTCGCTCTTACAGAAAGAGGAGAAGTATCTTTATTGCATGTGGAAGTGTTGATGATCAAGAATGTATAACATATGCTTTATATATACCTTATGTGCGTTATCATATAACAAAACAGAAAAAATTGATTGCATGAGGCTTAGAACTGTTGTTAATATGGAGCGAAGAACGGAAAGTTTTATATCGGCTCATGTATTAACTTTGATCTAGAATATTTATGCTTTTTATATAATATATATACTATTTCCTTAAGAGAGAGAGAGAGAAAGTTAATTGCAAAATTAATTAAACTGTAATTCATGTGAAAACTATAAGAAGTTTCCATATCGTCTACGGAATTGATACTGATCAAGAATATATATGTTTTATATATACAGATGGAAGCAATCGTGCAAGTTGATTGTTAAAGGGTTTGAACTGATGTTCATATGGACAAAAGAAGTTTCTTGATTGCCTCAGATGTTGACATTGATCAAGATTATATATGCCTTTTATATACTCTATATGCGCAAGCATAAAACTAGCGAGAAAATTTACTGTATAAGGAAAAGAACTGTAGTTTATATAGAAAGAACAACAGAAATATCTATATCGGCCCAGGTATAAACTTTGATCGAGAATATATATGCTTTATATATGCTATAGGTATATACTTCTGCCTGAAGGGAGAGAGAAAGCTAATTGCAAAATGATTTGAACAGTAGTTCATATGAAAAAACTATAAGAAGTTTCCATATCGTCTATGGAATAAATGATGATCAGGAATATATATGCTTAATTTATATTATATATGAGTTATCATGAAATTGATTGCATGAAGGCTAGAACTGTTGTTTATATGAACAGAAAGACTAAAAACAGAAAGAAGTTTCCATATCGTCTGCGGAATTGAGGTTGGTTAAGAATATATATATGCCATATATTGACAACAAGTATTTCTGCCTGAAGCAAGAGTTAAAGTTAATGCATTAAGGCTTAAGTTGTAAATTAAATGCAGAGATAGACGAGAAGTTCCTTTATCATCTCAGTTGTTGACGATGAACAAGAATATATAATCTTTATATTATATATTTCTTTTACATATATTTTACATGGCCACAAAGCTATAATACTCTTAATCGAGTACCTAAACGAAGGTTATTCCGTTAGGTGCTCGTTTTCTACAAAAAATAGTTTTCCCCTTATCTTTATCATTGTTAAATACCAAATTACTGTCTATATAAAACATATTTCTAAGTAGAAAATTGCGACTTAGGCCTACACACTCAATATAATAACCGCTCACAATTATTTAATGTTTAAAAATGTTTATAAATAAAGTATTCTATCTATTATTATGATAATTTCGCGTTGCTTTCGTGTTTATCTTTCGATTGTAAAAGGTTAAGCTACTTTCTTAAGGCCCAAAATCAACGTGAAGCACGCTTCAAGTTGCCACAAAGCGTAAACAGTGAGCCGTAAACAGCATCGTAGCAGCACCTCGCCAATCAGTCGCCCAATTGGTCCACTCGAGAACGACAGCAAACGGCAGAGAGCAGAAGAAGAAGTCACCTTTTTGGGCTGAACTTTGCAATCGCCTCGGGCAACTGTTCGCTTGTAATCCATTAGGATAACAGCACGACAAGATAAGGCGGGGGCGGGGCGTGAATTGGCAGGGGGAAGGAAAGAGGGAGAGGGAGGGGGGTCTCCAGTCTAAATTTAGCTACAATTCAACTAAGCAATGACAATCATTTTGCGTAATGCCCGACGTAGATTATCTTTCACTTTATTCTGCTAATGACCATGTTGTTTTATGGCCTGACAAATTGAACGCAGCTGAACAAGTGTTGTGTGTGTGCTTAGTTCAAGCTGTTGTGTGTGTGTGTGTGTGTGAGTGGGCGTTGGTGTGAGTGTTTGTGTTTGGACTTGCGTGTGTGTGTTGGACAATTTTAAAATCAATTAAACTTGCTAATTCATCGGCTTGCAAAACATGGGCCAAAGCAAACACCTGTGGACCGAGACAGCTCACACAACACACACACACAGAGTACCTACACACACACACACAACCTGTCACACACACACACACACCCCACTCGGACTGTGTGCAGAGTTAAAAGCACGTTTATTTATTGAAGATTGCGACAGCCGATGACCCCAGCAAATGACCCGCTGGCTTGCTCTCCCTGTCTCCCTCTCTCTCCCCCTCTTTCTCACCACCTCTCTCTCCCTCTTTCTCTTTCCCTTGCTCTCTCACCCTTCTCCTTTGCACCGTAATTTGTATCTATTTTATACACACTTTGGGATTTGCATTTTATTGCCAGGCTCTCATTCGATTTTCGAACCCATCCGAAACTAATCAAATTTCCAGCTATTTCTAGCCATTTCTAGCCGTTTCTGGCTATTTATTTATTCATTGTGGCCCGGCTTAATCAATTGCAACAGCAACAGCAGGTTGCCTACACTTATGTAATGTCTTTTATTCCCGAGAACTTTGCGCTGTCTCTCATAAATTGAATTTCACTTCATTTGAGCGCCAAATAAATAAAGTTGAATTGCCAGCGCTCCCTCTCCCCCCTTCCCTTCCTCGCTGCTGCTGCTATCAGGTGCAGACAGTTATTTGAAATTGCTGGGAGAGAAAAGTTGTAAACTTTAAGCCAGCGGGGCCGCAGCAAAGTTTTGATTCACCAAAAATGCCAGAAAATTGCATTGAAGTCGCCAAAAACAATGACAGGAACTCTCTCTCTATATAGTTGGGCATAATCCGCGACGAAGCGAAGGCGACAAGACGAGATGAGGCGAGACGAAGAGAGGCGAGGCGAGGCGGGGGGAGAGGCGATGTCAAGTGGATGCGGGCCAAGAGACAAATTGCGCGTAGCGGCGCATTAAGAACTTGCCAAGTTGCCAGCAAAGTGTTGACAGATTGCTGCCAAGAAGAGTCCCCTGCCCCCCTCTGGCCCACTCTGGCAACTCCCTAATGTCCAGGTATGCCTCGAGTAACCCCTTAGCCTGCTTGACTCTAATTATTTATATTCCCTGCCAACCACAAAACTGGCCCCGAAAAAGGGAGCAAAATACTTTAAAAAGCAATTAGTCAACAAAGTTCTGTAGGCGCAAACTTGGCGACTTGGCCAGAAGAAGGCATTAAAAAAAGAGGCAACATTAAGCAGGGAAATAGGAATAAGTGTAAGAGGCTGCTTACACTGCCAGGGGGGAGAGAGGGAGAGGAAGCACATTAGCATTAGCATTTACAGCTGCTGCAGAGGCAGGAGGGAACTAAGATTAAGTAACTGGGCAAGGCACAAGCTGCGTCACGAGTTGCCTGCACGAGTTGTGAATTGCAAGTTGAACTGGCTAACTAATTGATAGACGAGCAGAGGCGTAGAGGGGGGTGGAGGTCATACGCAGGTAGGCATTTCTAATTGACTTCGCACGTGCAGGAAGGGGGCAGCAGCAATTTCAAATACGCGTTATTCATGTACCAAAAACGTGACGAATTTCGCAGCTCATTTGGCAGGTCCCCCCCCCCCCTTCCTTCCAACTTAAGTGCGTACAATTCGAGAGTAAACTCTGCTCTGGCCCCCTCCCCCTATCGAAGCCGCATAACTCATCTTAATAGGGCGATGCCAAGCGAAACATCCCGAGATTCTCTTGTGAATTATTCAAATTGTTTCGCTTTGATTGATGCGAGCAATAAATCGTGTGCAGCAAATAAAGAGCCAATCAAATAATTATAATCTTGAGAGATATCATATGCTAGATGATGGATGTGTGTGGGGGGCAGGGGCACACAAGAGAGAGAGAGTGCTCTTGTTGGGTACTTACAGTATGTGTCGGTTGTTAGGCGATCGATGGTATCCTGTTTCAATTTCGAGCTCTTTTTTCCCATGTTGTCGTTGTTCTTCCTCCTGTTGCTGTTGTTGTTCCTGTTGCTGTTCTTGTTGCTGTTGTTGTTGTTGTTGTTGTTGTTGTTGTTACTTGTGCCGGGTCCGCACCTTTTGGCTACACTTGACTGCTATTGCTTTTTAGTGCCAAACTTTGTTGTTGTGCAAGTTTTTCCCTCTGCTTTTTTTTGCTGTCGTTCAAAACTTTTCCATAAGTATTTTAATATGCTTTATAATGCTTCTTTAGAGGGGAAAAAATGATAAATTTATAGATAGCGAAAAAGTGCAACTAACGCAGCAGTGGCAGCAGTGGCAGCAGGAATAGTGGCAGCAACAGACAGTACAATTGATTGCACTTTATATGGACGTGTCTTCTTTAAAATATAGTCTGAGCAAGTTGCAGTCTGCGCCAGAGATGATGAAGATAATCAACTAATCTGATAGCATGTTCTATGGCACTCGATGTGCTCTACGAGTATGCTGCATACACCCCGGGGCAGCAATTTGTAGCCAAGGCTGCTGCCAACATTTGATGGCCACAAAGTTTGCAGCCAAAATGAATTATGCTGCTGCTGCTGCTGCTGCTGCTGCTCGAGAGTTGTGCAATTTGCATGATATCAAGCACTAAGCCATCAGCAGACATTCTGATGACTCTGGCGAACGCGCGATAACTGCATGTGGGCGGCAGCTACGGCCAGTGGGCGTGCCATGTTGCATGTTCAATTCGAGTGGAGAAGAGCATGAGCGAACGCCTTGTGGACGACAACGAATAATAATGAATACACACACACACACACGCACGTGAAGAGAGAGCGAGAGCATAGCTCACACTTTTCATTTTCAGGTCAACTCGACTCGAACTTTTCATGACAGTTGCCAACGGCAGCGGCAACAGCTAAAAAAAGAAACGGCTTAAAAAAGCACGGCCAGCTTGGGAGGCTGCTAACAAAAGCGCATAAAAACTTAACCCTGCACATGCATGTGGCAGGGGCAGCAGCAGGAGGAGATGCACTGAAGTAGAAGGGGCTGCCACTGCCACTGCTGCTGTATCTGCGGCTGACGCGCATCGCATAAAAATAAGTTGCCTTTGTTTACTCGCGCACAGACACGACTGACTGTGACGGCAACGTCGACAGCAACGTCAACAGCGACAGCGACAGCAACAGCAACAGCAATAGCGACGGCGACAGCGACGCCCACAATGCTGGCAATGTCGCCCGCAATGAGGCGCATAAAAATGCAATGAAATAAATGCTGTTAATTTCAGACGCAGACAACAATAACAGCAGTGGGGGCAACAACAATGGGTGACTATATTGCAAGGCTGCCGCTGAGTTGAATGTGTGCGGGTGTGTGTGCGTGGCATGCAACATGGCCGTAAAACGGTAACAAAAGTGTCAAGTGCCAGGCGAAGAGCCGCCCCGTGCGACAAGCCAAAATCAGCCACGCCATGCACAAAAGTATGCAATGGTTTTTTTTTTAATTTTCATGCCTGCTATTCGCCGCCAAAGACGTTTCTCACATTTCACAATACACACAAATTAGGCGCAGGAGATGTGGCAACAAATTACAAATTAAGCGCAGGAGATGTGGCAACAAATTACACTTGCATTATGCAATGTTGTCTAGTTTGACAAACGAATCGAATGAGAACATGTTATGTGCCGAGAACAGGCGCAAGTGCACTTCAATTTCGTATAAAATTGTAGCATACTTTTTAGAGCACAGTGGAAAACAAGAGAAAACGAAAGCAGAAATTCACGAATTATTAGAATATCAAATTTAATTACAGTGAAAACAGAATGCAGTCAGAAATTCAAAATTATCAAAATTTCACATATAATTACATTGAAAACAGCATGCTGTCCAATACTTCGCATTGTTTCTTTTGAGTTTAATTGTAAAATAATATTGTGAATAAAAATTACTAAGAGTTGCAGAAAAAAGTGACGAATAAAAAATAAAATGCATTATTTTCCGCCTAACAAAGATGACAGATAAAAAACGTATTGAAAATATAATGAAATGAAATATTTTACATTATTTTCTTTGTTTAACAAACTCGCGGAAAAAATTATTATTTGAATATAAAACCTTTAAAAAAAATAGCAAAAATAATTCGAAATTTTTGCTTTCTTTCTCGCTTCCAACTCAACAAATTATATAAAACAATGCTTGATGAAAGTAGAAAAAACTGAATAAAAACAAGAAGGTTTCACTAAAATATTAACGGTATTATGGAAACAAAGGAATTCAAGAATTCGATCTGTTGGAATTGCATGGCAGAACTATTATTTTTATAGTCTCTTCGCCTTTGTTTGTTTACAAAACTGTTGGAGACCCAAGGCAGCACACACACACACACACACGCACATAGAGACAACACGCACCCTCACAGAGATACATGCATATACAAGTACACCCCCTCTGGCTTTTCTTTTTTTTTTTTTGGCACATAAACTATTGGCGTTTCCTAACTAAACACGACTTACTGCGAGTCTGTCTGCCGTGGGTGGGTTGGTGGGTTGGCTGTCTGTGGGTGTGCGTGGCTGTCCGTTATCTTGTCAGGTGCTCGCAAGTGTGCTTCTCTTTGTCTCGCTGCATGTCTGTGTGTGTGTGAGGGTGTGTGTGTGGGTGTGCGTTCGTGTGTAAGCGAAAAGTTTTCTCAGTGTGTTTCAGTTTCAGTTTTCGTCTTTCGTTTCTTCCGTTTGCAAAATTGTTCACACTAAAAATATTTTTACGTTTATTTCGTTCACAGCTGGCTGCTAATGCAGTGCCAGACAGAGATGGCACTAGCCCCAGATATGTACATGTACCCCTCACGCTCTCCCTCCCCCTGCCTCGTGCACCATTGCGGCGGCTCTTCACGGCTCTGACTTGTTGTAGTTGTTGCAGTTGTTGCTCGACTCTTTTTAGCTGAATGAATGTCTCTCTAACTTCGTGAGTGTGTGGGTGTGAGTGTGAGTGTAGGTGTGTGTGTGTTGTTGCTGTTGTCGTGGCGTTTATTTCTCGTGCTGTTGCAGCTTTATTGCTGCATTTTCGTTTCCATCTTTCGCTTTGTTTTCGACTGTCTCTTAAAAGGCGCAGCCTGCGCGTATGCTACACTTTTTGCCCTCTTTCTCTCTCTCTTGCACACGGACACACACGTGCGCACAGCTGAAGCATGCCTGCTACACTTGCCAACAAATCTGCGGCAGTGGCAACTTTGTGTCGCAATGACGCTGTCATCCACAGGCCCATAATCCAGCGAGTTATTCGAATTAAATGGATTGTAAATTATATTTCTGCAGCACTCGCAGCGAATATGAATGCGAATGTGATGCCGATGCCGATGGTGATGTTGATGCCCCGAATGTGATGGGGATTGCGAGTCGTATTCAAGTACTTGCCGCATTAAATATTTTATATTTATTTAACTGCCAAGAACGTTGATAAATTGCACGCCATCAAGACGAGTTCGACAAGCAACAAGCAGCAAGTGCAGACCATTCGAATACCCATTCATTTCCACACTCAACACCCAATTAATTGCCTGCCCTCCTCTTGTTTAGCTCATCTCAACTGAGTTAGAACTTTGAATTTTCCAATTCAAAGTCAATTAAAAAATTTCCAATCTTCTCGAAAAAATCTCTGATCTGTTTCCAGATTTACTGCGAAAACACCTTTGGTAATTTGCCACTTTCTCTTTTATTTTTTTCTGCTTATCTATTGCGGATGGAAGAAAACCAATTTACACTTAACCAACTTCTATCCGTCAATTTTTAATTGGAATCCGAAAAGTT
The DNA here is from genome assembly GCA_018151435.1 of Zaprionus africanus. NCBI lineage: Eukaryota > Metazoa > Arthropoda > Insecta > Diptera > Drosophilidae > Zaprionus > Zaprionus africanus. Next base: position 393,058 of record JAECXB010001995.1, read on the forward strand.
GCAACAACTTTGTGATGCAAACTTTTTGTTTGCAACTGAAATCATTATGTTACGGTTTAAGGGTTTCATTAGGCACAAACTTCTGCATTTTCTTTAATTATCCCCGAAGTTTCGGGGAGGGGGTGGAGGTGAAAAGTTTTGCCAAATACAATATACAGCTGATTATCGGGGGCTACTGTTTTCTTTTTTCTATCTCAAAATGGGGGAAAATGTGGAAGTTAAAGATTTATAGCATTAAAAATTTTAAAAGTTTTAAATATACAGTTCTATATAGAAAATGGTATTGAAATTTAGTGGCGGAATATTTTTACTCAGTGTAAAGTATTTATAAATAACTTAATAAATAAATTAAAAGAAAATAAGTATTGAACCTGATAAAGTTGCCTCTATAGGGAGCAGAACCTGCTGAATTACTCTCAAAAGAAAGGCACCTAAGTAAGGAGGTAAAAGATTTATAACATTAAAAATTTTATATACCAAATAGTGATTAAATTTAAAGGCGGAATTTCAACTTAAGAAAGGTATTTTTAAATAAATAAATTAATAAAAATAATAAAAAAATTTAGTATTCAACCTGATACAAGTTGCCTCTATAGGGAGTAGAACCTGCTGAATTCCTCTCAAAAGAAAGGCACCTTAGTAATTCAACATTAAATAGATCTGCAGTACTTAATACCTTATAAAGTTAAACTCTCGCTGCCCTTTTCTCTCTCTCTCCCTGCCCAGCAAGGTGTTTCCCCGTCGGGCAGAGCCTAAGCGGAGTTGTTTAGCTTTATGCCTGGTTGCGTTTAATCTGTTTCTGGCAAAAGCTAACGAAGGTATCGCAATAATAATTCAAGGAGGAAACACTTCTGCCTGCCTCGCTAGATTAAACCCAAGCCAAGCTGTTGTGCTGCCTTCCAGTGAGGGGGAGGGGGGCGAAACTTGACGCCGCAACGAAAGTTCCAATGAATTTCGGAATTTACATTTAATCGCATAAGCTTTCTAATTAAATTTGCCGCGAGTGTTGCTCGCCAGGAATCTCGGCTGCGCCCAAGTCCAATCAGAACTCTCAATCCCAATACCAATTCCAATTAGGCAACAGAGAGAGAGAGAGAGAGAAAGGGAGAGGGAGAGGGAGGGGCAACGTTTGTGTAGCGTTGTTTTTGTGCCAATTATCAAATAATTGGTGTAAATTAAAAAGCACTTTATGGCTCTTGTTTTTGTTGCTGTTCTTGTTGTTGTTGTTGTTGTTGATGTACTTATGTGTGCTCTTCTTGTTGTTGTTGTTGTTGTTGCTGCTTTTGTTGTTGTCACTTTGCTGAGTGAATCAACAGCAGCGCGATTGGCACTCGGCACGCAAGCAACATAAATGGAATCCAGCCGCAGATTGAGCTGCATTAGAGGCACCAAGCCCAGCCTTGCCTGCCTCCCACTCCCCTCCCCTTTCTCTTAATTTCCCTGCCACCCTTTAGCACCTTCTGCCTTTTCTCTTTTCCCTTTCCTTTTACTTCTTTCTGCTCTCGTCTTGTATTTATTATGATTACATGGCATTTGTGTGGGTGATTGCACCCATTGAGGTGAGTAGTGCAGGAAGTGAAGGCATCTCATCATTGTGACAGACAGTCTGACTGACTGACTGACAGTATGACTGAGTGACAGACGGACTGACTGACTGACTGACTGGCTGGCTGACTGACAAGCAGCTGCGACTGCTGCGTGAAAGCGAATCAACTTATTTTTTGTTTACATAATCCTTGCACGTTGTCTCCTCGTCTCTGTCTCTGTGTGTGTGTCTCTCTGTGTGCTGTGTGAGTGTGTCTGTCTGCCAGTCCGTGTGTCTGTGTGTGTGTGTGTGTGTGTGTGTGTCGCAGCAGCATCCACCTGCAGCCCGTGCGAACTACCTTTTCAAAAGCGGCAACTGCTGGACCGCAAAACGTAAATTTGGGTCAAGTTTTGTAAGCGTTACGAGTCACTGCACCTCCTTCCCCCAGCCCCCTACCTGCCCCTTCGCCCTTTCTCAACATGTATGCAAACACACTCACACACACACACACACACAGTTCAACTCTTCGGGGTCGCCTGCGTTTTTGTATAAATTAATCTCTTTGCTCTGGTCTCGCCACAGCACAAAAGTATGCAACAAAAAACACTCACACAAGCAGAGCACATGCACAAGAACTCACACACACGCACAAACACTCGCACACACACAGAACAAATAAACACTTGATGTTTGTGTCCTTCCTGCTTTGCCGTTATCATTGCCTGCTTAGCTTCATTCTTCATTCTTGTTTAACTTGTTATTGTTTTTGCTGGCTTTGTTATTGTTGCGCTGCCCGCGCCGCTGCCACCGCCTCTGTTCTGCCGCCGCTGCTGCTTCTTTTTGTTTGTTATTATGTTAATGTCTGCGTGTGTTTTTTTCCTTTCCTTTGTTTTCTTTCATTTAGAAAAACATTTATTTTTGACACTTTTATTTTTGAGCTTACTTGGATTTTTTTCGAATTTCCCTTTTTCAATTTTTTTCAACTTTCTTGTTTTTCTTTTTTTATGACTTATTTGAAATTTTCAAAATTTCAAATTAAAAAAATATTCAAAAAAATTTGTCATTTTTTAGATTGTTGGAATATTTGTTGTTGTTGTTGTTGTGGTTGTTGTTGTTGTTGTGGGCTGCGACTGCTGCTGCTGTTGTTGTTCTTGTACGCTCGAGGAGCGCGCGCGTGCTGCGTTGCGTCTGTTTGGCGGTCAAATCAACGACTGAACGCGCCAGCCACGTTCCTTCACGAGTGAAGCGCTGCCTCGCTGTTGCCTCGCTGCTGCCTCGCTGCTGCTGCCTTGCGCTGCGATGCGACCGACGAACGACCGACGAACGAACGAACGAGCGAGCGAGCGACACCGTGCGACAGACCGACAAACGTTTTAATACTCGGCTCCCTGCCTCCCTCCCTCTTCCCACCTCTCCCTCTCTGCTCCTTCTGCTTGCCCGTGGTGTGTTTGTCGCCTGTATGAATGAGTGACTGCATGAAGGAGCTGCCAACTCACCGCCGCGTGGTGAGTTTGCTGTCTGTCTGTGTGTGTGTGTGTTGCTGCTGCGGCCGTTGCGTGTGTCACATGTGGCGCGACGGGCTGCGGTTCATAACGGACTTATGTAACGCACACTAGCGCAGTGCAACTCACCACGGCACGCCGCAGAGACACACAGACAGACAGACAGACAGAGAGACAGAGAGACAGAGAGACAGAGAGAGAGTGAGAGAGAGAGAATGGAGGGAACGAGCGAGAGCGAGAGAGAGCTTTTCACCACACAGCGCCTCGGGCAGTGCGTGTAGCACAAGTGTGTGTGCGCTGGTGTGTGTGTTAGCTGCGCTTGTATGTGTGTTAAAAGCTGCACAGCACAAGCCAAAGAACCAACAGCAGCAGCAGCAGCTGAAGAAGCGTTGCCTATCGCCAGGCGCGTTGGCCATAAAGGCAGCAACAACAGCAACAGCAGCAACAACAGCAGCAACAACAAGAGCATTAAGTGCGCGCACAATGAATAATGAATAATTGTTGTTATTGTTGTTTAGAGCAGGCATTGTTGTTGCTCCAATCGGAATTCATTGAGCGAGTTCCGCGTGCGTCAGGCGGCGGCAGCGTCCACGAGGCGCTTGACGTCTGTCTGCGCTGCCAGTCAGTCAAATAGTCAAGCGAACGGCTAAACAAGCAAACAAACAAACAGACGGACAGACAGACGAATAGACGGGCCGACAAATACACCCGCCACACACACACACCCCCACACACACACTCGCACACACACATCATAATAATGAAAACATTCGCCTGCTGCCGAGTTGCGTGTCTTCAAATGACGTAACCGCTGGCACCATCAGCACAACAACAACAGCCCAACAACAACAGCAACGGAGCACACTAAATGGACGCAGGCAACCGTCGAACCACGTGGGTGGCACCAAGAGTCGCCCAGCCCCGCCCCCGCCCCCCTTTTTGCTAACTCGAGGGCTCTCATTGAGAGTTCGCCCAGTTAAGAATTTACATTTACATTTCTCTTGCTTGCATTGTTGTTGCTACTAATGTTGCTGCTGTTGTTGCTATTGTTGTTGTTGTTGTTGCTGCTGCTACGCTTGTTAATTGCCCAGTGGCCGCGGCGTCAGTTTTTATAGCTGCGGGGCCCAAGCAGCCATGAGGTGTTAATTTGCAGCAGGCGACGAACCGAGTGCAGAAGTCGGAAGTAGTAAACTGAAAGACAGAGAGAGAGAGTGAGAGAAAGAGAGATAGAAAAAGAGAGACAGTGCAGTTGTAAACTGATCTCCATGGATTCTATTCAAATCAAACAAGATTTAAACACTTAACGACAGTCAAAGAACGCATAAAGGACGCCAAGAAATTCAGTTGGGATTCAAAAAGATTCATTGAAGTTAAACTTTTTACTTAGGTGATTCAACCCCAGACCGAGTCAAAGTTATGATGAAGGATAAACAAATTAAGTTGCGTTACTTTTGACATTTTCCCTAAAGTGATTTCAATTTGTCAATATATTATTGGTTATTTTTATGGGATGTTTAAGGAGAGCAATGAACAGAGCGCGAGTTTGTCTCAAGAAGGTTAAAAGTAAGAAGCAATATAAAAGAAATTGGAGTGCTGAGCATTATAGGTTGGACTACACTTTATAAGGTACGCAGTGTACAACATTGTAAATACAATTAAGAAAGACTCAGAGACTGATGCATGAAGACCTTATGCCTTATATGCTGGCCCCAAACAGTTTATTCAATGCAAAACTGTCTTCTGTTCAGGCCCGTAGCTAGCTATGTGCGGGTTGGGCGCGCGACCTGTCTATATAGAAAGCTTCATGTCATGCTTGGTGCCTTTACTTGTTCTAATAGTTAAGGATTGCCTCAGAAATTTCAACAAATTTAAAAAAAAAAAAAACGAAGACAATTTAAAATGTCGTTAGCTTCAGTACAAAGGCAAATAAATATAGTAAAACAATCTCTAGAAGTTTTCGGAGTTTTCCACAAATTGAAAACATTTTATAAAAAAAAAAAAAAAAAACGAAAACTATTTTAAATAAGCGTCAGTGCACAAACAAGAATGAAACTTCAGAAAAGTGAAATTAGGCCACATTCTGACAAAAAACTATTCCAAGACACTTCATGTGCTCTCTTAATTACTGCATTAACTACTAACTACTAATTAAATTGCTTCAACATTGACAACATATAATTTATTAAGAAAAAGGGGTTATAAAATATAGATTTCTAAAAAACCATTTAATATTTTTCCACTATAGAGAAAAGAGTCTATGTTATAAGTATATAGTTTCCTAATTTGTAATATATATATATTTTATGAACTCATCCACCTACAAGTATTGTATCTTTAAACAATACTATGAGAATAGGGCCCTCCAAGTGCACCCAAGACTATCACTGCGCCCCTGCACGTGTTTCGAGTGAGCGCCCTGCACACCTTCTGATACGATCGAAAAAGTGGAGGTGAATCACCCAAGCAACATCGTCGGGATATAATCTTCAAGGTAGCAGACGGATTGATAGACCAAAGACAACCTGCAGCAGATCTACACAGCAAGAACTGTTCTAGGGGAACTCATCATGGAGCACAGTGCAAATCATCATGGACAGTGCAAACAGAGTTTGATGGAAGGTTCTAGTAGAAGCTCAAAGTTCAAAGAGGAAAAAAAATACAACAAATAAATCCACTGCAGATTGTGCTCGACTGTGATAGGTTATTAATATTTTATAGTCTTTATTTTGTAACTATGATTCCGTTATTTCTTAGAAACTTCAACTGCAATTTTATTTCCATCAATATTCAGCTGAAGGAGCAGGGCGTGGCCAAGGCTTTATAACTTTATCATAGTTCAATATTTAAATATGCCAACAATAAATTTATTAACTAAAGATAAAGAAAAAGGTATTCAAATGTGCCTCAGCTGTTAAAGCTTATTGCAGTTGCCTTTCTCTGTGTGCTAAAAAAGTTTCAAGGGTGTATTATAAAAAGAAATTCAAATAGATCGATGGCAAGCGCACATTTTTCATGAACACTTCTTTCTGTTTATTGCGCCAATGCTGAAGCTATGTTTATCCCGACAATTGATTACAATTTATCAAATTATAATTTACGAAAGTCTGCTCGCAATTTGGTAATTGAAATGGAGCTCTACAGTATCTCTAGCTGTATCTGTATCTGTATCTGATGGTTCAGTTCGTTTGTTGTTTTTGCAAGCTGAAATTGAAGGAAGGCAAACGATGTAGATGATTTGCTGTTTATGTGCGGACAGGGGCCGAAAGAGTTCACATAATTTATAGAGTACACAGTTCGGTTTTTTACGGCTTATCTCGTATATCATGTTATCAAAATAAACATTTCCTCCCCCCCCTCTCTCGCTTTCTCCGCAATGCCGCTGGCTGTCAATCGAACTGGGCGGGAAATGCTTTGGCAGCGAACGATGCGATGATTAGTTGGGGGCGGGGAGAGAAAATGAATAATGAGGCAGCAATCATGAGTAGTCGCGGCACAGACACGCTGCAAAGGCACAATAGAATTCAATATCTCGTACTCTGTTGCAAGCTACCCAACTTCTACTGCATCAGTTTACAGGGTATATCGACTAAATAGTGCCACAAATTGTTCTCTCGCAACGAAAAATATAATTTAAGCAAAGAATACAGAAAAATGAAAAGAAACGAAACGAATCGAATGAAATTGTATTCGATTTTCGATGTTTATTGCAACTTTGAGTGTTTCTCGAAATGCTTGCAATTATTTCACAATTATAGAACATCATTTTGCCATAAAACCGAAGCGAAGTGAATTCTATTCCCAGTTCGGGTAAATAAGTAATAATTCTACCAAGGAATGGCCGAGCAATTGAGGAGGAAATTCATTTCACAGCCAGTTGAAATAAGCCAACGAAATACACTATGAAATGTGGTATTTATATAGTATATTTAGTATATATTGTATTTCTTATAAACATAATCAAATTGCGCTCTCGTGAATCGTTTGCACAGCACAAAAATAGTGCAAATATAATTTATGAATTCAGCAGCCAAAACTCTTGTCAATTTCACAAATGAATTTCAAATGAATTCAACAGTTTTGTGCCATGATTGTTCCTGTATTATATATGATTATTACTAAATGATATTCAACGAGTTTGATCTGCCATGATTGTTCCTGTATTATAGGCATTGAAAGCAGACGATCTCGTGAATTTTAACGAAAATGGAGATCGAGATCGTCTGCTTTCAATGCCTATAAAACGCAAACCAAAAAAGGATTATTAAAAAAAAAAGAAAAAAGTTTTTACAGTCAGCTGTTAATCGATAACTGCTGACAGGAGCAGTGTTGTATTTAGAGCAGGTGCGCGGCAAATACAAAAGTCACGGACTTATCAAACGACCCTCGTATTTTGAGGGCCTTGAGAAAACCTGCTTTCAATGCCTATAAAACGCAAACCAAAAACGCAGCTTTTCAAAATTTTACAGTCAGCTGTTAATCGATAACTGCTGACAGGAGCAGTGTTGTATTTAGAGCAGGTGCGCGGCAAATACAAAAAGTCACGGACTTATCAAACGACCCTCGTATATACAGTATATACTTGCTGTGCAACAATGTAATGCAAATGTTATGATTTCATCCAGTAGAACAGTTCAACTTATGGTCACTTGACATGAACGTGACCAGAACGAGCGCCAGTTAAAGACTGAGAAAGAGAGGGAGCTAGAGGGGAAGAGGGGACAGTACAAACATGCTTAAGCACAGTCAATACACTATTAATCCGGGCAACTAGATTGCGTCATGCGGATGGCTTTAAAACTTCAAGTTTTTGATAGTCATGGCGAGCTGAGCGAGGAGGAGGGAGCAAGACGACAGGCAGGCGGACAGAGCAGTCATCGCAGATAAGAAACAGCACCCGCCCGCCCCCCCATCGAAGCGTTAACAAGCAGAGAGAAGCCCAAAAGCGAAACAGAAAGAGAAACAGAAACCAAAGCGAAATAAAACGAGAATGGAAGCAACCGCGAAGACGTCGCCGAGTCGACGTAAGCGCTGACTAATCAGCGTCATTATCAAAAAAGCCACAAAAGCAGCAGCAGCGGCAGTGGCAGCAAAAAAACAATAACAACAGCTGAGGCAAAAGTGTGTGACAGGGAAAAGAAAAGCAGCAGCAGGGGGAGGGGGTGCCGCTCAAGGAGCGCAGCGATTATCATTCCAGTTTGGCGGGCGAAAGTGCTTTTTAATGTCTGCGAGCATTTTAAATAATTAGCTAATGTGGGCGGGCCGAGGGCGTGGCGTGGCGTAATTAGCCCGCCGGCGTCCAAAGGGAGACATTTGTTAATGTGCTGCTTCCTGCTGCCGCTGCTTCCTGCGAAGGGGTTGCCCGGCCAGGCTGTCGATCGCGCATCGAAGGAAAAGGAAAGGAAAGTTTTGACTGCAAAATGCTCAGCCGGAAAATGTGACAATCAAATTTCAATTCGGGTTTATTGAAACAACGTTAAACTGTGGATGGAACACACACACACATACGTAGGAAGAGGCAGGGAGAGAGTGTAGCGTGTGCGTGTGTATTTCATGGGCGATAAGGCGGCTCACATGGCGTATGCGCATTGTTTGCCGCATGTTGCCTTTTACGGCTTACATTTTTGCTTGTGTTTTTTTCTCTGCCTCTTCTTCTTCTTTTTAGCTACACACAAAATTAATTTTCAGCGTTATGGAGTTGGCAGCAGGGGATGTTGTAAGGCAGGGGGGAGGGAGGTAGGGAGGGGGAGGAGTGTGGAGTAAGCGAGCTGAAAGTGGCGGCAGTGCCATAAAATGCGTAACAGGACGACGACGACGACAACGACGAGAAGGAGGCAAAAAATGAAATAATAATAAATAAATTCATTAACATAAAACACACACACACAACGGGTGGGCGGGCAGGTCGCTGCGGGAGCCCAACAGGAGCACAACAGGAGCCCCAACAGGAGCCAGGAGCGGGTGCGTGACGGAAGCCTCGGGCTCGGGCTCGGGCTGGGGCTGGGGCTCGTTACCTGCCTTAGATTATCATCAGTGAATTGTTGTTTCTGGAGGATTTGCATTGTTGCTTTTGTTTTGTGACGTCGCCTCGTTAGCAGATCCTCACTGCCGTCAACTATTCCCCCCCCCACTCCTCCTGCTGCCCCAGTCACCTTAACTGCCGCCATTTACATAATTTTTACGTAATTTCAGCGATGAGTCCAGCTCATTTTCAGTTAGACTCGCTCGCTCGCTGAGTGCCTCATCAATGGGCAATGTAATCAAATATCAAGCCGCTTTCAAGGATGACCATTTGTGGTTCCCCCACCCCTCTCCCCTGTCGCTCTTCTTCCCCGGCAATGGCATTTCCATTCAGGTGTTTTGTGTTAAGGGTTAGGCTCTTTCACGCCTCATCAACGCGCTTTTCCGCTCGCTGCGGTCGTAAACTTTATTAATTGAGTTTGTATTGTACAAAGCACACACACACACACACACACACACACACACACACATACACGACCACACTGTAGGTGTGTGTGTGTGTGTGTCTTAAAGTGGCAAAGTGCCGCATCATTTGCCTGTGGGCGCAACTCAATGATTACTTTACAGTTGCTTCCTTCCTTCCGCTCTCTCTCTCTCTCTCTCTCTCTCTCTGTCTGTCTCTTTCTGTGCTCAGCCTGCAGGGAAAATCAAAGTTGGGCTAATGATAATGCAAATTCCTAATAACCATATACAAGCATATACGGCGACTAATTTATGTCATCACATTGCGAACACCTTAAAGCTTTCGCCGTCCAACTTTTTAAGGCAAAGTAAAACTTTACCGAAAAGTTGCTCAAATCAAAAGCGATGCTGGAACAGTGGAACAACGAAACCAAAGAAACACACAAGGCACAGCAACAACAGCAACAACAACAACAACATAGCAACAAAATAACAAAAACCTCGTAAGCAGCTTAAAATGATGAGTTTTGTTTGCAGTTTATGAACAATTTGTGCTGAGCTATTGTATTATTATGATAAGCAAGTGCAGGCATAAGTGGGTAAGGTGCAGAGGAGAGAGGGGGGAAACGGGGCTAAGTAAGTCCAGCTATATATGTACATACATGAGTTGCCTTGAGGGGATTTCATTTAGTTTCGAAAACGATTAGGAGCTAAATGAAGTCTTTATTGAGGATGCCAGCGACTTCATTTGTTCCTTCTCGGCCTTCTTTGAATGAGAAATAATTGAAATTTGTGGCATTTTGGAATCAGCAACTTGAACAGATTGTGCAAATCTCCAGTTCTCTTTCATCTGAGATGTCTTTGTTATAATTTCTGTGAATTAAGTCAGTATTTAACAGACATAATCATGTTCAACAGTATTGCGTGTCATATTAGATAACACTGAGGCATTTTCTCCATGTGAACTGAATCAGTATGACACGTTGTCAGCTATGTGTCTCTCAAAAAAACATATTGTCCCTATTTGTATGAGTGAGTAACTCAATTTGGATTATTGTACGGACGTTGTACCATATAAATGGCATAATAGGGTTTTTCAAAATTAAAAAAAAAAAAAAAAAAAAAAAAAAAATATTTAATTTTTTTTTTTTATGGTTGCATACAAAAATGTACATATGGGTTATTTTTATTCCCCTCCTTTAAATATTTTTTCAAAAAAAAAATTAAAAAATAATTAAAAATTTTTTATAAAAAAATAAAAAAATTATATGGTGCCCTTTCATACAGATGACCCTTTTAAAACTACTGCAAACTAATCAAATAGTAGTTGAATAATTTCTGATTATATGAATGCTTGCCATACAAATATGTACATATGGCGTTAGTTATATGTCCCCTACATTAAAATATTATTCATACATAACATGTAAAGAGTATTTAGAAACTCGTTTATTGCATGAAGTCCTACCATATATATGGCAAAGCAATCATATTATATGGTGCCCTTTCATACATATGACCCTTTTAAAAACAACTGAAACTAATTAAATAGTAGGTAAATTGTTTCATTTTATATGACTCCTTGTCATACATATATGTACAAATGCTGTCAGATATATGTCCCTCAAATAAACATAACGTCGCTACTTATATAAGTAAATATCCCACTTGGGGCTTTTGTATGACGTTGTACCATATATATGACATAATAAGACCAGAGAACATAGTTAGAATGTTAGAACAAACATATTATCTTATCCTTGTCATACAAATGACCCTTATAAAACTAATTAAAGTAGAATGGAAAATGCTTTTCTCTTATTTGAATTCTTGCCATACATATATGTACAAATATGTCAGATATATGTCCCTCAAATAAACAGAATGTCTCTACTTGCTATATAACTATTTCATTTTAGCTTATTCTATGACGTTCTACCATATATATATGGCATAATAAAAGTGTTGTAAAAAGAATAAAACAATAAACATACTATATGGTGCCCTGCCATACAAATGACCCTTTAAAAAATACTGGAACCAAATCAAATATAATGTAAATTGCTTCGTTATATATTGCACCTTGCCATACATATATGACTAGCGTAAAATTCCAGCACTGTATGCATAGCATAATTAAAATTGTTGACTTGATTTTGAATATTAATATGTTACTTTCTGGGAATTACAGTTAAGTAGGAACTAGTACCCGCCTGTGCAAATAGAAATAAGTGCCACAGCTAACTGAATGCCAAAATATTGCGTGGGCGAGTGCTATAAAAAGTATTTGTGGCCAGGCCAGACCCATACATATGGTATGCGTGTGTGAGTGTGTATGACGATGTATGACGATTGTGCATGTAGAAACACGTTTGCGGGCAAGTCTAGAAGCAGGAACAGTACCAGAACCAGGAGTTTTGCGTGTAAAATGATTTCATATGACCCCCATAAAATCGCAACACTTTTCTTGATTGCGCCAGAGGCGGCACAAGTGGTGTCAACAAGGGGGGGAGGGTGGAACGGCAGGCCGTAGCTGAAGCTGAAGTAACCGGCGGGCAACGTTCGTTCACGTTGAGGGGTCACCGTCACCGAGGCTCGTTGCGAGCGTTTCCTACAACATTGCCTCAAAGCACACGCGTCCGTGCGGGCGGACGGAAGTGGACAGCTATAAAATATTCGGCAGCCGACGCCAGCAACAACAAAAACAACAGCGAATAGCGAAAAACTTTAACCATAACAAACTCCGACGGGCTTCAATGGGCTTCACTGGGCTCCGCTGCCTTATCAGAGGCCTCGGCGCGAAGAGGGCGCACAAAAGTGCGCTACATAACGCGTGCGTGCTGCTGCCTGTGTGTGTGTGTGCGTGTGCGTGCGCGTGTATGTGTGTGAGTGCTGTACACATGCTAAGATATCCGATAGCGAACTGAATACATAAACAATATTCTGCATGAATTGTTGCGGCACTCGCGTTCCCGTTCAATTGTCCTCGTTGTTTTTCCTTTTGTTTTTCTCGTTTTCTTTTTTTTTTCTCTTTTTTGTTTTCTCTAAATCGGAGCGAGAATAACGGTCTAACGGTCGAATGGTTTGTACATTACACTTAAAAATACCATATACATGTATCGCAGTCGCGCTGATCGATGGTGCTGCTAACTTCCGAAACCAACCGCCTCTTCTTCCCTCCTCTTCCCTCATCATACTCTTTCTCTCTCGCGCTCCTGCTTAATCACATTTGAAAGTTGCAAACAATTTCCGAATTGAGTTTGTAGAAATTCGCTTGAAAAATGGCCCCACAGATAAAAGCACTTAAAATAAAGTACATCTCGGCTATGCAAATTTAGCAATGTTATATTTGCTTTATTTCTAACATAATTTAGTGTTTTTTTAAGGTATATATAGAGTAGTTATGTTATAATGTTATATTAATATTCTGTTACAGAAAGCATATTAAATTAATTTTTGTTAAAATACAGTTTATTTAATTACACTTCTCATGTTCATACTTCTTTCTTCTGAGTTGCATTCGCCTACTCCTGAATAACATATGTTAAGGTTAGTTTACATTCTGTTAAGTTCATAAACAGAATAAAAGCAAATTAACAGAATAAAAGTTCGTTAACCGAATAAAATCTGAAAACAAGGCTAAACTGCTGTATTTGAGAATCCTTTAAAGGTTAATTTGATCACGTTTTTTTTTTTAGTTCAATCATTTATTGTCAACTAAAATCAGTTGACTCAGAAGTAATGGTATTATTAACTGAAAATTAAAAGCACAATTTAATAAAATTAATATGACAAATTATAAAAAAAAATATAATGTATAGACATTCTTTTTTTACTTCCTTTATAATATTTTTTTTTTTTTTTATCAAGAGTAATAAAGAATGATTAAAGTAATGAACCTGGAAAGTAGCTAATGTAGAGTAGAGGCTAAGCACATACGCTATATACTATAAAAATGATTTCTATATTATGTTAAGACACCAAGAAGAAGAGCATTCCCACTGCGGTCAACTTCACTTCCGTTGTCGGCTTGTTTATTGTTGTTTTGTTAATGTTGTTGTTTTTGTAGACCTGCGTGCGATGTTGGCACACCTCGAGCGCCGCTTATCTGCCATTCCCTGGGCAGCAGGCAGGCAGGCAGGCACGCAGTCAGCCCGCTGGCAAATTGTCCCCCCTCGACCTGCCGCGTCTCCCTCTCTCTGTCTCCAACTAAGTCGCCTTGCCAGACTCCCGCTCTGGCTATGATAACGGTCTCCAGTAACATCTCTGGCTTGCTTTACCGGCTTCGACTTCGGCTGCGGCTCCGGCTCCAGCAGCGACTTCGGCTCGGGCTTCATTTTATGTAGCAGCACTAATGGCGCTTTATTATTGGCAAAGTTGCTCGGCGCGCTACGCCCGAAAGCGCTGTAGATGCTCCACGACAGCCAATTTATATGGAAATAGATGCGCGCGGCACATTTTCAATGCGGATTTTTCTATCCTATCCAGCAATCCACTTTCGAGGCGAAAATCGATGTGAATGCCAATGGAGAGGGCAGCCAAAGAGAATGGAGAGAGAGAGGGAGGGAGGGAGACAGGAAGCAAGAGCGCTGAAGAGGCCAAAGATTGCTTTGCTTTGCTCTGCATCACTTTGCACTTGTCCGCAAGGCGAATACCCTCGTCGGGCTAGTCAAATTTTGACAGCAAGTATGACAGGGCATATAAATTAAAGAAATTGCTCGACTTATGATATATGGAGGTGCATAAAATGAAGTATAAGACTAAAGAAGGATCGGTTATCGATAGCTGGCCTACTTAAATGCTGTTAACCGGATGTCAGTTAACATATGTTAAATAACATTGGTATAAAATGAGTTTAAAAATAACTGAATCTTTGGGTTTTACTTCTTTTCTGTTCGGAGAGTATTTAAATCAAGTCTAGATGTTTGAGAAAATCACATAAAGTAGGAACTTGATTCAAATTGAGTTACCTGATGGAATTTCACCTATTTTCACCAGTTTGTGTGAAGGAACACCCTGTAATCTCTGCTTTATATCCCAACATTTCTTAGGTATTTACACTGCGCTCAACTCGGCTCTCGGTTCCCAATATTCCCTTTTATTTGTTGTGAATGGGCAAACCGTATTAGAACAAATTACGCGGGAAGTGCCAACCACGCCGTGGAGCCGGGCCGAAAGGAGTTGGCAACAAATGAGAATGTAAAGCAACAACAAAAGGCACGGCGCAAAGAATGACCGAGGAATGGAAAATAGAATATTGTGCCCCAAAAAAGAAAAGGGCTGCCCCGGCTCGGGTGCAATGGCGGTGCCAATGGTCAACTTGTCTAATGCTTTTAATGGCGACCTCTGAAAATAGAAGAAAAAAAAAGAAAGGAATTGAAAAAAAGCCAAAAAAAGAAAACGGAATTTCAATGCGTTCGTGCGTGTCGCGCGCTCTCCAGTTCACACGCCCTTTCTTTAACCACCCGTCCCCCTCTCCCTCTTCCTGGTATATCGGGTAATTGCTTTTCGTTTGGCTAGCAAATACTGTAGCCTTGGCCACGGCAACAAGGTAGCTTGCCCCAATCCCCAATCTTCAGCAAGGTGCTCGCACACCTTTTTACTTTGTCTTTGCTTTAGCTTTTCTATTGATAAAATCAATTACACAATCATATGCCACGCCCCCACAAAAACACACACATTCTTTTTCCCTTGCTCACTCTCTGTCTCTCTCTTTGTCTGTCCCTGTCTCTGTCTCTGTCTCTCTGTCACTCTGTGGCTCGATGGCTTCTTTATTGCCTGCCACTTTCCACGACTTTCAATCAAATCAAACTCACCAACAATTACCCACATACGTGCCACGCCTCCATGGGCCATCCCTCCCCCCGCCCATGCATTTAACTGTAGCAAATAAAGGTTAAATTTCCATGTGCAGGGCTGCAAATCCCAGAACTCATCTGCGAACCCGCACGCGTAATTCGATTAGACCCCAAAGTTGTGACTCGATTTGGCTTGAGATCATAATTAAATTGACGCAGAAGGCCGCGACGCGCATGGAAGGTTCCTTTTGAGTGTGCTTAGAGTGGGTGTATGCAAGTGAGAAGGAGAAAAGTATATGTATACAAGAAATTGGCTACTTCGATGTAAAGTTAATTTATTTTGGCAAATTGTAAACATAATTTTATACTTTTAATTTATTTTGTTAAGTGAGTGAGTTCTTCTTATTCTTTAAATTAAAAAAAAATATAGCCTTAAAGTTCGATTAAGTAGTCTATGAAATGCTTAGCATGTTTAAGAGATTCTCTTATTCGAAGAATACCATCATCCATGTAGGTTTTTAAATACGAAAAGTCATGAAAAAATAAATTTTTATTTAGGCTTGAAATTCTTTATTCAAATCGACATAATTAATTAATTACTTAATACATAATTATATTTTTGAAATGCACTGAATATTTTTGAAAAATTTAGTTTCATTGAAAACCTCCTTTCAATGATTATAAATGCATAAAAATCACAATAGAATGCATTAAAAAATTAGTAAATGTAAACAATGATGATAATGGCAGTGTGATAGTACAGGTGGCAACGCTATAAGCAATAATCGATAGGAATAGGGTCAACTCGATAAGTTCAAAGATTCGAATTTTAGAGTTGAGTGTTACAGATTAAGAGTCGGAGTTTAGCCATTGAAGAAAGTAATTTAAGTTGTTTAAAATACGAATTTGTCTGACTCTCATGTTGTTGTGTTGCATTATGTTGAGAGAATCTCAGATTAATTGTTGTTAAAGTAAAACTCAAGTTGACATATTATTCGTGCTAACTAAAATGTTGTTACCAATTATTTTCTTTAAAAAATACTTCAATAAATATTTAATAAATGAGTAAAAAGATTAGCAGAGAAATTGAAAGGATAAAATTAAGTAAACTTAACATTAGTTTAACCCTCTGTTAACATACAGATAGAAAAAAATGATAGAGTCAGACTTGTTACAACTGTCGTACATTTTCCTTTCCCATAATTCAAACAAACTTTCCTGCACTTATCACACTTACTATCACAATCTATCGCAAAACTATCGCCTGTCATCGCTAGTCGAAATTAAATTATTAGAAAATAATTTGCACAAACTGAATTTGAGTTTGATTATTTTTATTATTTTCTGCATGAATTCCATCAGCCCTGGCACTGGCACTGGCGCCTTGGAGTGGCGAATTTAGCGGTTCTTTTTTATTTTTAGCACTCACTGTGCGATGGCTTCTTGATACTGGGGGAGCCAGCAGGCAGTGAATAACAGGGGAAATGAGAAAGGAAACAGAGGGAGGAGGGAGGTGAGCGAAGGAACATTTTAAATGAATTTTACGCTTGATTTTGGTTTCAATTTCGATTTGGTGAACTGCAATCAACGCGTCGCCATTTGCAGCAATGCGAGCATTTCAATGGAACCTGCAGCTGGCATAAGTTGCGCCCACAGTTGCACAGCGGGGCGGCACTCAGGTGGCAGCCAGTCGGCTAGTCAGGCAGTCAGGCAGTCAGGTAGTTGGCAAGTCAGTTAGTGGCAACTTTAAATTGAGTGACATTTGCCGCAATTGACTGTGCCGGAAAGTTTTCTACTGCTGCCTGATGAAGAACCCAAAGCTGGATGCCAGCTCAGCTCAGTTTTCCAATAAGCTCACACTCACTCCCCCTCTCTCCCTCTCTGCCTCGCCCTCTCACTAATTCTGTCTTTGTCTGGCTTCATATTTCATCAGCAACGGCAGCAGCAGCACATTCATCACTTAGCCAGCGGCTGTTGCTCAATTTGCAGCCGTAGCCAGAGCTGGACACGCACATGGACGTGGACATGGCACATGAAGGCGTAACCTGAATAGGACACTGCCTGCCTGGCTGCCTGTTGCACCGTGCTGCTGCCACATCATCATCTGCATCACAATAAGTTACATTGTCTGTTCCTCTGACCTGGGGCAAGAACTGAGGCAGGGGCTGTGCTTATTAGGCAGGCATATCGGGTTTAATCACGTCGCAGCAACTGCTCCACACACGTGCCATCGCTTACGTGTGTGTGTGTGTGCAACTGAGAGTCTTATACAATCCATCTACTTCTGCCCTTGCCCCTGCCTGCTGCACAGTCAGTTGCAGATCCAATTAAGTTGCAATTAGGTCGCGAGAAAAGTTTGTGCTGATAAAACAATCAGTTTGTGCAGTGCCACAGTGCGGGCCAAGCGTGTAGAAACCAGGCTCAATTAGAGAAATGCCAAGTGAAAAGTGAGTGTCATATGTGAAGCAGAGAGAGACGGAGAGAGAGGGAGAGAGAGAGGGAAGACTTTGCGGTTAATTTTCACGCAGCTTTTCTTTGGCTTTGCCGCTGCTTGTTGTGTGTGTGAGTGAGTTTGTGTGTGTTTGTGTGTGTGTGTGTGAGTGTGTGAGTGTGTGAGTTTGTGTGTTTGTGGCGTGTGGTGTGCGGCGGCGACTTTTTAAATTTGTTGTGCGAGTGTGTTGGCTTTTTTCGGGGCAATTTTTCGCATTTATTGATTGGTTTTTTGTTGAGAGAGAGACAAAGAGAGAGAGAGAGAGGGGAGTGGGGCGCGGGGCGTGGCGGGGCAGGCGCCGCTTCAGGTTTTGGTCCCTTTGGCTGCCCTTGACTTTTGCCTGGCGCGCACTTTGTAAATACTTTTGGCAGCCTCGTCGCCAACAACTGCCACGCTGCTCTCTCCCTCCTCCTCTCCTTCTCCCTCTCTTCTTCTCCTTCTTCAGCTCCTTCTCGTTCTGTTGCTGGCGAGTTTGAAAATAGTTTTTGCACGTTTTGGCCGAGTGACTTCGCTCTGTCTGTGTGTGTGTGTGTGTTGTCGACTTCGAGGCAATTTTTCGGCTTTGTTTCCGTTTTGTTGCCTGCCTTGGAAAATGTTGCACTTTGCTTTACACTCTTATTGTTGTTGTTGTTGTTGTTACTATTGTTGTTGTTGCTACTATTGTTGTGCTTGTTGTTGTTGTTCTTGTTGGGGGCGCGTTTGCTTTGAAAAAGTAGCCATTGTCTATTTTGGAAACTCTTGCGAAAGTCGAGCGCAAAATTTTCGGTTGTTTATGTTTTCGCACAGCCCAAAAGTCCCAGCCTGGACTACAGTTTGTTGCAAAAGTATGCGCCACTCGTAAATTTTGCACAAACATTTTCGTGATCAGCAAGAAAAAAAAAAAAACAAACAAAAAAGAGAACCGCAAATGGTCGCAAACAAATGAGCGAAACTTGCAGTCAAAGAGTGTAAATTGTACATTATGTATGCCATAAAGTTGCTATAAAAACAGGAGAAGTCTGAATTAGAGTAGTTAAGTAGCTTTGCATTGTTTCGTTTAGTCATATAAACTTCCAATAAAAATTCAGGTTAGAAACAAGTTTATTCCTTTAACTTATTTGTTTTTTTTAATGTTTATATACCATTGTATCACAATTTTGCTGTAAGAAGTTGCCATATTTTAGAATATTTGATAAGCATTATGATTACTTGTTTAGGGATTGTGCTATAAAGCTACTATACAAGTTGAGCTCGGATATAAACTTTTAAGCGCATTTAAGTTAGATTTTTTGTGAAGATAAATACTTTGATAAAATGCCATAAATATGTTCTTGCTATAAAAAGTATGTATTTAATTCGATTAATATAAAATTCCTATAAAAAGAGTAGAATTTAAATTACTTAGTTTCCTCTCTAAATTTACAAATTAAATGCCATAAATATGTACTTCCTATAAAAAGTAAAAAAGGCAGAACTTAGATTTATAAGTTTCCTCTCTATAAAATGCCATAAATAGGCTATAAATGCACAAATTAAATGGCATAAATATGCCATAAATAGAACCTTGCATCAGGTATATACATATATTCCAATTTGCATCACAGCTTGTTAAGGCACGAACTCACTTCCTTTTTTAACTGCATGTTTCGTGCCCCCCTAGAAAGCATGTCGCTTACTTTTGGCACTCACTGTAGGCCACTTCGATTCGCCTCTCGGGCTCCGCTCGCCAAGACATATGCCCCGGCGCAGAAAGTATTTTATTCCAAAAGCGTTTTACTCGAACTGCTGACACTTTGTGCCATACTGTGTGTGTGTGAGTGTGCGAGTGTGTGACATGCGAAATGGGCTGCCATTTGGCAATGCTCTTTAAGAGACTGAAGGGCAGGGGAATGGGGGGGATAAGCAGGCAGACATATGTACATTCATAGTTGGGCAGGGACACGCAGCTGCCTTTCAAATGTATTATATTAAAAATTTACCAAAACTAAAAAGCACAAAACGCAAAAAATAAAAAGAAAAAAAAGCCAACTCTAACAAACTTTTTACCATACACACAAACACGGCACACACACACACGGACACACGGACACGGTTAGCGCACGTGTGTTGCCTCAATTAATTTGCGCCCTTCGCCTTGCCCTCTTCCAGTCTCTCCTGTTTGCTTTGCTTATTATTATTTATTAGGTTTTTTATGCTTTGCTTTTTGCTTTTCTTTCAGTATTTTTTGTCTCATTTTTTCTGTTTTTCTGTTTTTTTTTTGGGTTGACTAAGTAATTATTAAGCTCATTTCGGTGGCATTTAATTATGCAGCCTCTGCACATACGTGTGCGTGCTACAGTGTTGCCAGCAACCAAAACAGAATAGATATGCAGCAACAAATGAAAAATAGGAAGAAATATCTTCAAAAAAGGACAAAAACAGCAAAAAACATGTTTTTGGGTTTAAAGAGGCTAAAATGACACTGATTTAAAAATTCAAATAAATTCCCAAACTTCAACTTAGTTGGAATTCAATGAAAATCATATCTAAGAAACAAAAACAAAACAAATTTTGTAATTATAAAATTTCGAAAACTTTTTTGCAAGCCAAAATAATAAAAAAAATGAAATATCTTTAAAAGTAGGACAAAAATAGCAGCAAAAAACGTCGGTTTGGCTCTAAAAAGGCTAGAATGTCACCAATTTAAATATGCAAATAATTTCCAAAACTCCACCTTAGATTTTAGTCCGTCAATTAACAGAAGAATTCAATGAAAATCCAATCTAAGAAACAAAAACAAAACAAATTTTGTAATTTTTAAACTTCAAAATCATTTTCCAAGCTATAAAATAAATTAAATAAATACGAGGGTCGTTTGATAAGTCGTTGACTTTTTGTATTTGCCGCGCACCTGCTCTAAATACAACACTGCTCCTGTCAGCAGTTATCGATTAACAGCTGACTGTAAAATTTTGAGAAAGCTGCGTTTTTGGTTTGCGTTTTATAGGCATTGAAAGCAGACGATCTCGATCTCCATTTTCGTTAAAATTCACGAGATCGTCTGCTTTCAATGCCTATAAAATTTCGAAAACCTTTATCCCCAGCTTTTTTTTTATTTGTTTTTTAATAATTTTTGAGGGAGGAGTGTTTTTTAGAGCAGGTGCGCGGCAAATACAAAAAGTCACGGACTTATCAAACGACCCTCGTATAAGGACAGTTCGGTTCAGAAAAGGCCAAGCTGACAACCCTATAGGTGCGTGCTGGTGTGTGTGTGTGTTGTGTAATGAGCACAAAAGTATGCTACAGCATGCTATAGTGGCTTAAGCCGCCGTCGCCGCTGTCCTCCGCTAGATGGCGCACACCAATAAATCTACCCAGGGACCACAGACAACAAACGAAATCGGCGCATTGTGGCACATCGTGTGGCCACACACAGTGGCCTCCAATAAGCCCGTGAGCTGGTCGTGAGCAGCGCGTGTTTCCCTTGTGCCAACCATAATTAACTATTTATTTACCCCGTCAAGTAGATGAGAAGGTGAAAGGCGCAAGGGGATACTCTACAATTGAAAGGGAGTTTCAAATCGTAGAGAGAGACTAACGATCGTTTAATGTCTCGTGTTTGATAGATCAGATGTGGAGCAAAACTATCGGTTGCATAATTTAAATACGATATTTACTTAACACTTACTTCTTGATACTTTTGATTAAAAGTTTTAATATATAAAATGTTCTTTTAAAACTAAAGTAAGGGAAGTTTATGCTTAAAGAGTTCGTGCTCTTAATTTATTTTTTATTATTTTCTCATATTTTATTGCTTACCAAAACTATAAGAATTGATAAAGTAAGCTGCCTAACATCGATAAAATGTATAACTGCGATGATTTCAAAGCAAACTACTATGAAATACTATCGGAAGACAGTGGAATGAAACTTTGATAATGTTTAAAGCTATCGATACTTTTACAAACTCAAAACAAATTCATATTAATTATTAAGAACTTAAAAATTAACTACTATCGTATCGATACTGTTGCCATACTATCGCACGCCGTCGGTGCCGCATTGTTTTGTTTTTCAGCTGGAAAATTGTTTTCGATTTTCCCAACAAACCAAAAGTTTTCATTCACTTTTCAAAGCACATAAAAAAGTTGCCGTACAAAACAAACTGTAAACTATTAAATTAATTATGATTAAGTTAAAATCTCTGGCTAACATATTTCCCTGGAAGCGACAAGAAGGGAGACAGCAGGAGAGTGCAAGAGTGAGAGAGGGATAGAAAAATGTTTATAGTGCTTGCCCAGTGTGTACTTCTTTTGGTGCAAGCTTTGTCCTTGCCGCTGCGGCACTTTTAGCTTTAGCCCACTCTCCGTAGCTCTCCCTCTCTCTCTCTCTCTCTCTCTGTCTCTCACTCTGTCTCTGTCTTCGTCTGACCGCTGGCAAATGGGAATAATGAATAAAAATGACCGCAACGCAGCGTCCAATGCTTGTTTGCACTTTGTGCCGCAGGGTGGCAGCAACTTTTTGCATTTTGCCACAATTTTTTGCGCAACAGAGCGGCACAGAGACACTCAGGGGGCCAGAAAGAGAGAGGGAGAGGTAGTAGAAGGCGGGGTGACTAGGCGAGGGCAGCGGCAAAAGTTAATTGCTTAATAGTCGAGACATCGATAAATCAACGAAATATGCGCGTAAGCATAAAGCGAACAACGACGTCGACGACAAAGCGCACAAAGAATGCCAAAATACGAATGGCAAAAGAGAAAGAGAAGCCGGGGGGACAGTGGGGAACAGTGGTGGCAGCTAGGGAATGGAGAGGGGGGCGTGGCATGGGCACTGTGCTGAGCTGCTGCCGCTGCGGCTGTGCGGCAAATGCAAACAGACTGATTGATGGCGCCAAGTGATTTATTTATGTTAATGCGTGCAGCAACAACAACAGCAGCAACAACAACAACAACAACAGCAGCAGCAACAACAATGCTGAGCCAAATCTAAGTAGCCCGAGTACCTGAGACTTGCCCCACACCCCCAATTGCCTCCCCACTTCCACTTCCATTGCTGGCATTGCGAACGACCTCAGCGATTCACCTGCGACATTCGTTGTTGTACGTGATTTGAGGCACTTGCTGCTGCTGCTGCTGTTGTTGTTGCCTCAGTTGCTGCTGCTGTTGTGGCAGCGACAATGCTGACGATTAATCAACTTGCTGCGTGCGTGGGCGGCGTCACGCCGCGCTCGATAACAGCAAACGAGTGGGGCGTGTAGCGACACCCCAATCCCATTCCCATTCCCCCTTCCCCAAGTCAGTCAGTCAGTACCCGCACCCCCTGCCCTGCTGCCTGGTGGCAACCCTGCTGCGAATTGATTTCATTTATTTATTTTTGCTGCAACTAGCGAAAAACTTGTCTAAACACTTGAAATATATCTCCAAGTGCCGAAGTCGCCTTTGAGCGATTCGCCAGCGTTTCATCACAGCAAATAGCAAAAGAAATATACACTATACACACACACACACACACACTCACACACACACACACGCACGCACACGCACAGTGGCAACAAGAAGTTTCGGCACAGGCGACAAGAAACGCATCAAATGAATTTTAATGCGCGCCAAGGGAACCTTCAATAATTAATCAAGCAAATGGACAAAATGAAGAATGAAGAAATTTCCGTTTCACAGTTAACCTGTCCGTAGTACCTTAACTCTTTCCTTTCTCCCTCTTCCTCTCTCCCTCTCTTCATTCCGGCTTAATAATAAAATTGATTTGCGTATTAAATTTTAGTGCGATTGCAGGTTGCTTGATTAATGGGAATGGAATTCCGTTTGGTTTCAATATTGACGCTAAAGAAACGAATAAAGTGACCCATTCAAGGGAGTACAAGTGAGTTCTGGCTTAAAAGGGCTGCATTAAGTATAGATAGTAATCCAACTTCAAGCCAGAAGTCAACAGGAAGCTTTACCAATTCTCTAGAAATTCATTAGGTTGTAGATCAGGACTGTGAGGTCAACCTTTTTCCAGAAAGATCTTAGGTTTTTTCATCTATCCTGAAAAACTCTCATAATTTTACTGTCCTAAAAACTGTCCTGTTTTTTTTTTTGCTCAAATAGAACGTAAAATTTTATTTAATTTTATTTATAGTTTAATTTCATTTAATTTCAATTAATATAATTTAAATTTGATATAACTTTGATAAAATTGTTCGATTCGTATACAAATCGTCATGTCGAACTTTCCCATTGGGTTTTCACTCATAAAAAGAAACGTTTTGAAGAAATAAACAGAAATTTATATTTATTTAATAAATTTGATTTTGATAAAACATATTTTCGACATACATAAGATCATTGTCGATGGAGCATGAAAAAATACTTTAAATGACTTTAAGTTTTTGATTTATCCATTTTTTTCCCCTTTTTTTTCATCGTAATCAATCTTTCATAAGCTGAGAGCCTAGTTGTAGTTATAGCTGAATTTCTGATTCCTAGCACAATATTAAAAATTAATACAAACTTAAAGGAAAAATCAATAAGGAAACTTTGTTCTTTATTCTTACTAAATGTCTTAAGTTTTTTCTTCTCTCTCATACTTGACTATTAACTTTTTCCACTTTCTTTCTTTGTTTCTCAAACTATCTCCATCTTTTACTTGCTCTCTTTCCCTTTTTTCATTTGATTTTGGATTATTCTTCTTTAAGTGACTCATTAGATTCCCTTTAATAGGTTCCCTTCTAGATCGTCCTTTATTTTCATTGCATTTACAAATTCTTTTTCCTATTACCTTCATAATTCTGTACAGTAACCTTTCAAATTCCTCTAAAGACTTTAAGCTTATATACAAAAAAGGTTAGCCTAACAAAGTTTAAGGAATTTTTATTTTATTTTTTACCATAGTATACACTCTGTTATGTTTTTTTTGGAAAGAATGAATGTGAATGAAATATTTTATTCATAATTACTAAAATAGCAGTAGTGTAGGAGTATATGTATTCCAGCCCAATTGAAGCATAAAATTCAAACAGATCCAAATCGTCAATAACAGTGAGAGAAAATCACCGGAATAGTTAACGTTTGCCACGCTTTTGTCGCCTGATCCCGTTGGATTTGCCTGCCGTTTGTGCGTTCGCCTGGCGCCGCTTTGGCTGCGCAGCAAATTGTACTGAGAGCAGTGGCAGCAGCAACAAAAACAAAAACAAACATCAATAAGATTTTTATTGTGCAAATACTTTGCGTGGCACGTGTATAGACGCGAGACATTAAAAAGAAGCTAGAAAAATAGAAGCTATTGTTGATTTCACTTAAGTTAGGTGGCGAAAAAGGGTAGGCTTTGAAATAATGCCGAAAACAAAAGAAATTAATGTTAAATAAATAATCGGGAAATGGTAGTAAATTATAAAATCTAACTTGATAAATCAGCAACATTTTTAACTCAGCTAAATAACATGCATTTTATCGATGACTAAAACTTAATAATTTGTTATAATAACTTAATTATTGTATTTTGAACTTAGTTTTTAATTTGTTGCCTGTTTCTATTCAAGTGTCTCGCACTGTGCTGCTGCTTGTAAGTTCTTCTGCTTGCCCTGGCGCTGGCGCAGTGTTAGTTTTTGCCCCGCAGTTGATGCCACAATACTTTTGTGTCTGTCCCGTCCGACTCTGTCTGTCGATGCTCTGCTCTGGTTTGCTCCGCTTCGCATTGCTTTGCTGTCATTGCCTTTGGCTTTGCCTTTTGCGTGACCTTTTGCGTCGCGACGCGCGAACGATGACGTTGCCGTCGCCGTCGCCGTCGGTTTTTGTTTCTTTGGCCGTTGGCTTTGCTGCCTCAGCCGCTGACTCTGCCTCGCGTTGCTGTTGCTGTGCTGTTGACGTCCCGCAGCAATAAAATTGATGTCACGTTTTTATGACGCCGTTGATGAGTCGTTATCTTTGATTTCGGCACGCAGCCCAAACCGTGGGGAGCAGGAGAAGAGCGGGGGAGGGGGAGTGGCATGGTAGCACATCCCGACAGGCCGTCAACTTGGTTGTGCCTCCTGGTCAAGTTCGCACAACGTCTGCGAATCGTTCAAGTCGTTCGCCTCGCCGTATCCGCGTCAGGTGCTGCCTGCCGTGCGTCTGCGGTCGTTACCCGCTTTATTCCTTGTTCCTGCCACTCCCCAACCCCTTTGTCCGCTTGCCTTACCTTCGCTTTCCTTGCTCAGCACTCGTTTGGTTTTTTAATTTACGCCCAGTTCAATTTGCGCTTTTTGTTTTATCTCAAGCTCATAATTTATTATTTTTTCCTTCTTCGGTTTTTGTTGGCATTTGGAAATTGAAAAAGGGACGAGTACAAAGCGGAACACACGCGGCACTTTGCCGTTATGGTTGCACAGGTTTTTGTTGTTGCCGCTGTTGATGTTGTTGTTGCCGTGGCTGTGGTTGGCGTTGGTGTAAGGTGCACGCAGCAATTGCGCGCCATCTCGCTTTGGATTAGCTTTTGTTTATCGAAGCTTAAGGATTTCCCTCTCTATGTTCTGCTGCAGCCCATGTTTGGTTTACGACCACTGCAGACAACTATAAAACACAGCTGTGCCAGTGCTCCCCGTACTCCACAGTATGACCACAGAGCACGGGAGAGAGTGTGAAAGCAGGCGGAGGTTGTTCCCCAGGCAGCTTATGTTTCCATGGACTTAAAACTGCTTACAGATATGAGAAAACGCACGCAAAGCTGATTTATGTGCTAAGTTCAATTAAACATTTAAATTGCTAGTTTCGTGCGATCTATAGTACATTCGGACTGCAAATCTTAAGTAAATTATATTAAAAATTGAATTCGTAGTTGCACCAAACAAAGTCTAAGTAGAATTTAAATACAATTCAAATATAATTACCAGATATTATACGCAAGCAATAAAAATACCCTTAAATAAAGAAGAACTCCTGCACCCTATCTACACTCCCGCCAGAAACTAAAATTCAAATTGAGCGCGCTACCACACATGCAACCATGCGCACATTGCTGCTATTGACTGCACCAAATATATCGATATCGATCCATTGCCCTTTACAGCACCATTATGAGTTTAACAGTGCCAATTTGAGTTTAGCAGCAATTGCATTAGATAACAGTAGACATTGCTTACTTGTTGCTTGTGTAAATTTTGCATACTCAGTGTTTTTTTTTAAATAAACAATTAGCCGGAAAGAAACTTTGATATGTCAGCCCAATTGAGGCAATTGATAACGTAACAGTGGACTTTTAGAGGTGGCCAGTGTACATTTGAAATCTATCGATTATAAAAGAGTTGCCAATCGATGATATAAACACGAAAGCGCATCCTCTTCAGCTGTGTGTGCCTGCCTCTATGTGTGGGTGAGCGTGTGCGTGCGAGTGTGTGTGTGCAAGCGCCTCCGTGCAATCCATTAAGTGTTGAATATCAAATATCAATTGAATATAGAGAAGAAATCAAACGCGCCTCCGACTCCGCATCGCGTTCGCCCCAAATAGTTATTGTACATAGCGCGAATTTCAGTCGCTGCTGTTCCCGTTCCCATTCCCAGTCCCGTTCTGTTTGATGTTCGCATCGCTGTCGCTGTCTCCGTCTCCGTCGCTGTCGCTGTCGTTGCCGTTGTAGTTGTCGTTGTTGTTTTTGTTGCTGTGTATCTGTTGACGGCAACGCGCAACGGCCAACTGATGAGTTTCAATTGTTTTCATTAAAAGAGCAACACACACAATAAAAAAAAAAGAAAAATTTATGCGCGCGCCGCACGCCCCAAACGACGCCCCTCTACCCACTCCGCCCCAAACGTCACCAGCCGCAGCAGCGAAGCAAGAACACTAACAGCAGCTGCCCGCACCAACGGACGGACGGACGGACGCGCACACGCCCAAGTCACAACCCACCCAACTCTACAACCAGGTGCGACTCCAGCTCCAGCTACCAAATGGCCTCCAACAGTTTTGGCAGCGGCGGCGCAGCAGCGATGACCTCGGCCCCGGTATCAATCTCGGCTGCAGCAGCAGCTGCTGCGGCGGTCAATGCCGATTTGTGGCGCGAGTGTGTGGCATGGCTGGTGCGTTGCAAGGTTATTCCAGCGGATCACAAGGCCGCTCTGCCCGACGCCGAGATACGCATACTGGCGATGACGCTGCGCGACGGTGTTCTACTCTGCAATCTGGTCATCCATCTGGATCCAAGCAGCATGGATGCCCGCGAATTCAATCGCAAGCCACAAATGGCACAGGTGAGTGAGAGAGGAGGAGCGAAGTACGAAGGAGGCAGAAAACTGATTGAAGTGTTTGTCTCTCTTTCTGGTTACAGTTTCTGTGCTGCAAGAACATCAAGCTGTTCCTGGACGTTTGTCACAATCATTTCAACATACGGGATGCGGATCTCTTCGAGCCAACAATGCTCTACGATCTGTCCAACTTCCATCGGGTGCTCATCACACTCTCGAAGCTCTCACAGTGCCGCAAGGTGCAGCAAATGCATCCGGAATTGCTGTAAGTAAACCCCTCACCCCCCCAACATACGTCTGCCTTGAAGGTCCTTTGGCTAATCGATATTTTGGGCTTCCCTCTCTTTGCCTTTGCAGCGGCTTCAATCTGCAATTGTCGCCCACCGAACGTTCCCACTCGGATGAGGCCATCTACAAGGATTTGCATTCCACGTAAGTTTCGGAGTCACTCTCTCTCTACCATAACGAGCACTGAACCATGCCATCGTGTGTTATCTCTAGTTCGTGCCAGCCCCTGTCCCTGTCCCTGCTCCGACCCCGCCCCTGCCCTTGTCCATAGTTCCCCCGCACGCCGTGTTGGCATCTAATCCAGCTGCATTTCCTGTTCGAGAACTTTGGTCGGGCGTAGTCTTCCATTATGCGCTCACGTAGCTGGCCCCGGCAATGTCCCGATGGCAGCCGAGAGACCCGCTTAAGCCCTTGTCTGTGTGCTTATCAACAACAACAACAACAACAACATAACAATAACAAAACAGAAGCAACAAGAACAAGAACAACAAAAACCAACAAATATCCATGCCCAAGCTTTATCTAACGCTCTTTCTCTTTCTCTCTCTCTCTTCTCTCTCTCTCTCTCTCTCTCTCTCTCTCTCTCTCTCTTTCTCTTTCTCCCCTATTTTCTCTTTCTGCTCCCCCACTCTGTCTGTGTCTCTCTCCCGCTCTCGCTCGCTCTCCCACTGCGTCTCTTTCTCATTGTTTTTTCTTTGCCTTTTGCTGTCCCAAATTTTCTCACTGTAAATCGTCGTAACTCCCCCGCCTTGGCTGTGTGTGTGTGTGTGTATGATTTTTCCATGTGTGTGTGTGTGTGTGTGTGTGTCGCTATTACCCCTGCAACCCGCCATGCCTAAACCACACCACAAACGCAACCACCTCCTTCCCGTGCCACCCACCAGAAATGACATGAAGAAAACGGGAAGCATCGATGCCACCGGCTCCTCATCCTCGGAATATTACGAACGCACCTCGCACAGCGGCTCGCTGTCCGTGGAGGATGAGAACAGTGACATAACCATCGAGAACGGCACCGAGGACATCGATGACTACATCGAGGATTCGCTGTCGAACATGTGTGATTCGACGATCGACAACGATTCCGTCATAGTTGACGTCAACCAATCCGTCCAGGGGCAGCTGCGTGCACTCTCCTTTGACCTCAGCCTCGATGTGGTCACCAGCGGCAGCAGCACAGCCGATTGTGTCACGCCCACACCGCAGAGTGAGGCACCGCCCAAGCCGAGTACGTCCGCTGCCGCTGCCGCAGAGGCAGCTGCAGCAGCATCGGCCGCAGCTGCAGCTGCTCCGACATCTGCGAGTGTAACCAACGGTCCGAGCACATCGACTGCCGCTGCTGCTGCTGCCTCTGGCGGGAGAAGGCATTACCCCTCGACAAGCTCCTCGTCGTCGTCGCTCTTCGTCAGCGAGAGCCAGCGACTGCAACGTGCCGCAGCGGCCGTCTACAACTATCGATCCTCGATCCAATTGTCCACGGAGCACGAGTACGCGTACATCAACGACATCTACAGCGAGGATGATGAAAAGGTCTACGAGGATCTCTGCTACGTAACGTTCCAGTCAAAGGTCAAACCAGAGGTGTGCTGCCTTCATTCTCTCTCTCTCTCACTCTCACTCTCACTCTCTCTCCACCTTTACCTTCAACTTCACCTATATAACCTATAAATAATATTTATATCTGCTACACCAACACTAACACATCCGATCCACACCCGCCCGTATTGCCAACCTCACCAATTCCAAGCCCAAACCCAAACCCAGCAACCGCTTTTGCTAACTCACCTTGACTCTACTCGTACCTGTGTCTGTGTACGTGTATGTGTGTACCTTCGAAGATTTCTGTTCTTCTTTAAAATACCCTATAATCCCAATTATCCTCCTAGCACGAGCTGCAGAACTACTATCGGTCTTATTTTTCTTAAAGGTTTTGGCAACCTTTGTTGCTTAAACACATTGGTGGGTCGAGGTCAACGTTGGTAAAAATAAACACAATTTGTTTTATATTTTCCGATATATTTTGTTATCGATGAGTTACCGATGAGTAACCAAAATATATCGGAAAACAAAAATAAAATATAAAACAATTGTTTTTATTTTACCAACGTTAACCTCGAGCTAACAATAATGCGGTCTTATTTTTCTTTATATTCAGAATCGATCCAGCACGTTCTGCAGAAATATCGGTCCCATCATTCTATATTATCAGATAGAATCGATCCAGCACGTACTGCAGAAATATCGGTCTCATTACTCCTTGTAATCAGATAGAATCGATCTAGCATGTTCTGCAAAATCGAACCTACTATTGGTCTCTTTTTACATAATAATATAAAATGACTATCGATCCTACTATCGGCCTCCTTATTCATTATAATAAGAAGTAATCGATCATCTACCACGCTCTGCAGAACTATCGATCCTACTAGAGGTCTCATTATTCTTTATAATCAGATAGAATCGATCTATCACGTACTGCAGAACGATCTATCACGTTCTGCAAAACTTCCGAACCTACCATTGGTCTCATTTTACATTATAATATATAAAGAAGAACTATCGATACTACTATCGACTACCTTATTATTTATTAGAAGAAAACAATTGTTTATAATCAAAAAGCATCAATCCAGCACATTCTACAGTACTATTGATGCAACTATGTACCATATAATACTTTAAAATCCAAAAAAAAAAAACAACCTAGCACATTTCGAACAGAACGTGACAATAGATTTCTTGAAGATCGCATAACAAAATCAGTTTCCATGGGATTTTACACCAAAAGTTGGCAACACATGTTTATCAACATTTCACGTAGAGCTGTGAAAAGAATTTCCAAGCCGATCGAATGAGTAATGAAAAATTTTCCACTTCTTGATGGCTGGGAAAATTCCATTTTCCGTTCCTAGAGATGCGTTAAAGACTTGTATTAGTATCGTACGATAGTTAAGCAGCTCTTTCTTTACTCAACACCCTCCTGAAAGTCCCACCTGCAACACAATTTATACCTATACATATATACCTAGTTCTTGCTTCTTCATGCCGATTTTACTGCCTTTATGTCTATGTTTCTTTATGTTTTTGTTGTATTTGCTTTTGCTTTCCGTTGCGTTTTCTTGTTCTCTGTTCCACTCTGCCTCGAAGGTATTTGTGCTAAATTGATAAACCCCGCCCCGTTACCCTCACTCAATACACCATAAAAAATGCAATTTCTTTGCACGAAAATGGCAAGCAACATAAACGGAAATGGCAATGGTAACGTTTATTTTTCACGTTATTCTTTTTTTTTTTTTTTTTATATGTATAATCGACGAAACCGTTTTGCTGCCTATTGTAGAATGGATTTTATGCCGAACACGATTTATACTGAGTCATGCCAGAGTTTCCGATGCGTACAGATAGTAAAAAAAGAGAGAGAAAATCAAAAAAGAACAAAACACACGCACAGAAATTGATATCGATCCAAATATTTGGGGCTTTTTGTTTGCCAACTCTCGAGAGATAAGGGAGACATACAAATAGGATAGGTATCTCCGAAACCATCCAGTTTTCCTAAATGTTGATTGTGCATGAGTTGGCGAAGCACTTTATAAACGGATTTTCATATTTACTCGTATGTATTATTTCCTTAATGAAAAGAATTCCAGAAAACTCTTAAAGTTCTTCTTCAATTCTTTCACAACATTAATCGATTGTGCGATCTATTTTGAATTTGTGCTGTAACTGTACAAATGTATCTTCCCTCGAGCCTCCTTATCAGAGCTTGGCTACAAACAAACACCAGATTACATTTCACATATTCCACAGAATTTGATAAGAACTCTATATAGAGTTAATGCTCAGAGGGTTTGTAAAGAGAGCAAATTAAATGTTTCTCCACATGTTTTGTAACTTTGTAATCTCTTTATCGAGTAATCCCCAAATTTCTTTGCCTAAACAATTTACATAGAACAACAGTTTTTTATTAGCCACTTTCTATTAGTACAATAGTGTGTGTGTGTGGGTAGTATATGTGTGTGTGTGTGTTTTGTCTTGCTTTCGTATAACAATAGGCGAGTATCTACAATTATTCATTGCCTGATCTCGGGGAGATCGTCCCTTGAACTATCTAGCGCTTAGCGGGTAATGCTTTCAAGTCTTTTCTTTCAAATACAGTTCAAGTTTAGGAAAATTACAGCCAGGGAAGTGAGTGTCTCTCTCTCTCTCTCTCTCTCTCTCTCTTTTTCTTTCTTTCTCTTCTCTTGTCTCTCTCTCGTCTTTCTGCTTGCGAGTGTGATTTGCTGAAACAGGAACATATGATGTTTTAGCATCTCAAGCTTCCTTCCAAATTTCCGCTTCCCTTTGTCCGCTCATGGCTGTCCGTGCTCGTCATCGTCCTCGTTGTCGTCGTTATCGCTATCGTCACTATCGTCACAGCTGCTGTCGCAAGTGTTGTCCACATTGTTGTAGATGTTCATCAGCAGCGGCGTCACATTCATATCGGGCACCAGATGCTCCAGCAGTTGCCCAGCAACAACGCAGAGTCCGCCCAGTCGCGCCTCCATGCGGTGCTCGAAGCGACGGCGATGTCTGTAGTACTTCTCTCGCTCCGTCAGAGCTTTGCGCTTTCTCTTCGGCGTTGTCGCCATCGGCGCTGCACCACTGGCGACGCTCTTCGAAGCGGTGGCTGTTGTTGCTGCCCCTGCTGCTGCTGCAGGCTTGGCTGCAATGGACTCTGTCTCTGAGAGATCTGATATCTCAACGGCCACTGGGTCAGATGGTTCAGAACTCTCCTGGGAGTCCCAGTCGGTGAATGTATATGCGGGTGATAGCTCGGCGGTGACGACAGCATCAGATTGCTGCTGCAGACTCGACTCGGAAGTCTCCGGCTTGTCAGCACCAGGAGTAGAAGGACTCTCTGCGCGGCCGGGTGAGGCTGGATCTGTTGTATTCTTGGTACTTCTAGCTATACGCGGCTTGGATGAGCACTCAGCGAAGCTGTGGTCATTGACCAAGGCTCGCATGGCCACATTATTATTGGACTGATCCACGTTGGGCTCCTTGAGCGCATACGAGTGCAGATCTGTGGTCCGTTGGGTCATGTAGGTGTGTATCTCGCCAAAGAACTCCCACTCTTTGTTAAGCACGTCGATGCACTGCTTATTGAGAGGCGTTACCCGCATGTTTGACTTCTGGATGCGATAATGCTGCACCATATTGAGCCATTGTTTCCTCAGAGCACGTTCGCTGTGGTCGCCTATCTTGGCCATGTCCTTGAACTTTCTATAGAAAAGACAACAACAACAACAGCAGCGATGTGTAATGCGCAGTTAAGAAAAAAAGGAATTTTAGTACTTACTTCCATGGCTCAGCAGCTTGCTTTGTTGCATATTTCGAGAACAAATCATCGGCTTCAATGCGTTTTCTGACCAGCAGACGCTTCTCCTCCGCCGACCCTGAAATGAGGGAAGAATGTCTGTCTTAGCACGCTGCTTCTGCGGCAGTCGAGAAGCGAACACAGTTGCTTACACTTACACTTCCTGGAACCGCTTTTAGCATAGGTGTGATGATCCATTTGCGCAGTTAACTCTGCGGAAAATCCTATCCAATGCACGTGCACACAGAGGAGCAATGAAAAACGAACAAAAAAATGGGAAATTGGGATGCGTTTTAGTTCTGGTGTGTTGCTCTTTATATATCTGCCCTGGTTCTGTGCACAGTGTGTTAAGTTAACAGACGCTGTTATTAACATGTCTGGCGTGTCGTAGTTGCTGCAACGTGCACGTACCGACATATCGATATATTTTTGCCTGCGGTGTTGCCATACTGTTGCCGCGCAAAGTCTGGCAATTTCGTAATTTGAATTAAATTCATTTTCTTGTATTTTATTTTGTATTTAATTATTCGCTAGTTTTTTTTACATTGTCTATTATTTATTTTATTTTGTACGTTTTTTCATTTCGCTTAGTACCACCGACAATATTGCATGCAATGGAACAGCTTATGATCACACCAACACAAAAGAAGAGGAGGTCTACCAAGATTTGTGTGCCCTGCACAGAACGAGTAGAGGCCAGGTAGTAAATTGGTTCAACTTTGTACCGCATCCAAAAAATACAATAAATAGCCTGCAAGATAATGTTTAGCTATGCTTAGTTGCATGAACCCGTGACGAGGCTGCTGCCTAATCTTAGCTCAGATTGACTAATCGTCTCCTGGCTCTTTTCCCCCATCCCCATTCCTGTAGACAACATCGGCCACCAGCTTTGAGCAACGCGACTATGTCATACGTGAGCTCATTGACACGGAGTCCAACTATCTTGACGTATTGAATGCGTTGAAGTCCAAGTTTATGGTACCCCTGGAGCGACATCTCAATCAGGATGAGTTGCGTATCATCTTTCCGAAAATACGGGTAAGAATGCAACACTGCTCAGTCCATTCCCAGATTAAATATTTGACTCTGTTCAATTTCAGGAACTCGCCGATATACACACCGATTTCCTCGCGAAGTTGCGCGAATCGTTGTCACCCAACACAAAACACAAAATGGGTCAAGTCTTCCTGGAGTTCCGGGAGCCGTTTCTCATTTACGGCGAATACTGTTCCTGCCTGCTGAATGCCATCGATAATCTGGCCGATGTGTGCAAGAAGAATCAAATAATCGACCAACTGGTGCAGAAATGTGAGCGAGAGTACAATGTGGGCAAGCTGCAGCTGCGGGACATCCTGTCGGTGCCCATGCAGCGCATACTCAAGTATCATCTGCTGCTGGACAAGCTGGTGAAGGAGACGTCGCCGCTGCACGAGGACTACCGATCGCTGGAGCGTGCCAAGGATGCCATGATTGATGTGTCACAATATATTAACGAGGTCAAACGCGATTCGGATCATCTGGTGATCATACAAAAAGTCAAGGATAGCATATTCGATTTGAATTTGCCACAGAACGGCAACGATCTGCTGCAATACGGGCGCCTTCTCCTCGATGGTGATTTGCACATTAAGGCGCACGAGGATCAGAAGACCAAATTGCGATATGCGTTTGTCTTTGACAAGATTCTCATACTGGTCAAACCGCTGCACATCAAAACCGGCGACATGCAGTACACATATCGCGACTCGCACAACCTGGCCGATTACCGGGTGGAGCAGAGCCATTCCCGGCGCACGCTCGGTCGGGACACACGCTTTAAATATCAATTACTCTTGGCACGTAAGTCTGCCAAAACTGCATTCACGCTGTACTTGAAGTCAGAGCACGAGCGGGACAAGTGGCGCAAGGCGCTGACAGAAGCCATGTAAGTGTAGCCTCAAGGGGATTCCTTTTATGATAGATGGTATTTTAATGGTTTGTCTGTATCCTTCACAGGGAAAGCCTGGATCCGCCAGGCTGTCGCAATACGGATCACAAAATGGAGATCTTTACCTTCGATGCGCCCACAACGTGCCGGCATTGTTCCAAGTTCCTGAAGGGTCGTATTCATCAGGGCTATCGCTGCAAGGTGTGCCAGATCAGTGTGCACAAGGGCTGCATCTCGTCGACGGGGCGCTGCAAACAGAATCCAGTTAGCATACCGCCGCCCGTCTGCGATCGTCAGTTGTCCGAATTCAATTGGTTTGTGGGCAACATGGATCGCGAGACGGCTGCCAATCGTCTAGAGAATCGACGCATCGGCACGTACCTGTTGCGCGTGCGGCCGCAGGGCGCTTCCTCGCCCCACGAGACAATGTATGCGCTCAGTCTCAAGTGAGTGCAATAGTCTCTCTCTCTCTTTCCTTCTCTTTCTCACTAACATCACTTTGTCTCCCTTTATTCCATGCAGAACGGATGATCATGTCATCAAACACATGAAAATCAATCAGGAGAATGATGGCGAGTCCATGCTCTACTGTCTATCATCACGCAGGCACTTCAAGACCATCGTTGAGTTGGTTTCCTACTATGAGCGCAATGATCTGGGTGAAAACTTTGCAGGGTATGTGCCGGCATAGAGCATAAATTGAATCTCAATCTGAGTCCTAACTTGCATCTCTTGCAGGCTCAATCAGTCGCTGCAGTGGCCTTTCCGCGAGGTATATGCCACGGCGCTGTATGACTACGATCCCAAGGCGGGCAGCAATCAGCTGCAGCTGCGCACAGATTGCCAAGTGCTAGTCATTGGCAAGGATGGCGACAGCAAAGGCTGGTGGCGGGGAAAAATCGGTGATACGGTATGGATGGATGGCACTATAACTTAAAAGTTTATATAGATCAACTTTAATTATTTTCCTTCCTCTCTTTGTGGCAGGTTGGCTACTTCCCCAAGGAGTACGTGCAGGAGCATGCGGTGACTAGCGACGAGCTTTGATATTACAACTATGAGGTATACTTTGCACCGAAGGCGAGCACGCCTACAGCGGCCATTTCCGACACACCTGTAGCTGTACAAGCAACAAATGAGGACAACAATAACAATAACTGCAGTTAGATACGAGGAAGATGATGATGATGAGGAGGAGGAGGACGCGATGCAAGGAAGCGATATTTGTTGCACCTAGTTAAAATATACAAAAACCATTATTTTATTTCAATTTTTTTTATGTGTACTTTACATACATTTATTATTATATTTTGCATTGCTCGAAACATTTGTGCCAACAACGAAACAGAACAATTTTAGGAATGCATCACAGAATGTTCTCTAAATTTTAAATATGTTTTTAACTAATTGTATATTGCACACAAATCAACCATATATCACTATATAGGTAGTATGCGAATTGTAATGGCATTTTTAACATTTAATTTATTTACTATGTGTATATCCGTTATCCCCGGATACGTTTAATTAAGCAATGCGCTGCAAATGTCTAATTAGTTAACAGAAAATTGAATGAAAAAGAGAAAACACAAAGAAGAATGGGAAATTGAAAAGTGGCAAACAGATTGATTGATTAACAACAAATGCGCTGTGCGGCATTTCATAAAAGAAGCTTTAAACTTTATATACTTACCAACATAATATATATACAACATTATATATACCTATATATAAACTATATACAGATCTGTAATGAACGTGTTATTATGTATAATTCGAAACGTATATTTAACAGCGTCGAAGCAGCAATGAAGCCACAATCGGGGGCAAACAACAAAAGCTTTAGAATATAACATAAAACAAAAGTAAAAATTTAAAACAAAAGGAAACATGCTACTTATGTGAACTTATATATACATACATATATATATATATACATATTTACTAACTTAAATGTACCTAGAGCCAACGAATGCAGCAGACACCCGATCTGGCTGGCATGCAGAGATTAGTTAGTCGACTTTACAAAGATGTTAACATGCTAAACATACATACATACGGTATATATATATATACATATATCGAATACCGGTACAGTCCGTTCGTTTGCCTTTCACAACAGTTCTTCTTGCACCTTTGCGAAACCGTGTTTGCCGTTCTGTTCTCTTGCACTCGGGCACGATACAATACGATAAATAGCATTATAATTATAAATAATTGTCAGGCAGGAGGAGAGTTGGTTTCAATCAGCATATTCGTATTTGATGTGTATGTTGTATGGTTTCACATATATATAATCTATAAGTATGTGTATGTATTTCTCGTGGTGATCTTAACTGCAATATGAACGTGTTCTTTAGCACCTTTATTCACGTGAACTTTTTAGCTTTAATGCAAACAATTCCGAAATATGCATTTAAATGTTACTCAAATCCAAAGTGCACTCCATTCTTCTATTCCCTTCTCGCTCACTATTTCCCTCTCTCTCTCTCTCTCTCTCTCTCTCTCTACAATATTTATGTATGTGCATGTACTGAAATACGAAACATGTTTTTCGGCAGCTGAAAACACTTAAAAACCTTACGAAAACTTATGAAATAATTGAGAAATAAAATTGGGAAAGAAACAAAAACAACGAGAATAACGCAATGCCACAAAATGTGTATCTGGCCCACTGTATAAGGGGCTGCTTAAGTAATTAATTAATTTTATTGAAATATTGTCGCTTCCAGTTCAATGCCAATGTAACAAAAAGTATCAAATGTTATTGATTTTGTTTAAAGAAACGAAAGAAACAAAAAGAAAAACGTGTCAATGCACACACACACAGACACATCCACGCACACAAATGCGCTAATAAAGGACTTTGTATGTTTTGTTGTTCAAATTGTGAGTTTTTCTTTATAATTTAAATCAAGAATTAAATAATTGTACAGCCTGATGCTTCCTAATATATTCCCTTATAGGTTTAAATGGGCAACGTTCGTCATGCACACCCTGTAAAAATAATGCAGTTTTTATAACCGCTACCTATTGGGTAGATAGGTTTTATACTTAGTGACAATTGAGATTTCGAGACTACATTATTAAAGCTAATATATGAGTTATTATTCGCAAGCAGATCATGTTTATTTTAGAATTTGACCACGCCCCATTTCCAGCTCCATAAATCAATGAAATTCATTAAACAATTATTTCTGAAAACTTTGTTGCGATAGGATGATTATGTTAAAAGTTATTTAAGAAATCAAATTAAATTTAAAGAGGTTTTTGACTTCCAACACCCCTTTGCGAATTATGATATACAACAAAAGTACTTTAAAATTTGAAGTTTTACATTTTAAGGAATGGTTTTGGTCAGCTGGAGACGGGTATATCACAGTCAAGTTGAATGATTATTCCATTCTATTCATTATTCTAATACTTCGACTGCAGAACTATTTTGAAATTGAATTCTTTGATTGATTCAAAGCAAAAACTAAAGATTTTTACTCTTCATAGCATACATAAATATGGAAAATGGAAGGAAGTTAAAATTAATGGCTAATAATGTATTTCCTTAGGTTAATCTGATGATTTTTGCTAGTGTATATATACATATATTTTATTTATTTTTATTTACTCTAATGCTTGAAGAAGGTGACAGTCCAAAAACAGAAATCTGATTATTTTTGACAAAACCATAAACATTGTTCCTATGGCTTTATATATTATATAGCATAGTCTGATATGATCTAGCAAGAAGAGAAGCTGCAGCATGACTACGCCTCTATCGGGTCAGCACATTGTGAAGATCAGGAATATATATGTATATGGAATGACGACGAGTACATACATACATATGTACATGCTCCATTAATGACACTACAAAGTAACTTCACTTGTAAGTGGGAAACCTCAATTGCAACTTAAGAGAGTCTTTTTTTCTTATAGCGAACATGCCACAGGGCAGAGGAGGGAAGGGGAGTAGAGTGAGCGAGCAAGCAAGTGCTCGCCGAAGCTCAGGCCGAACCCAGCGCACGAAGAGAACCGCCGAACGTTGAGCGATGAGCGTCGAGCGTCGCTGAAGCATTTAGAAAGTTCGTCGACGGATTGTGAACCGGCGCTGGCAGAGAGAGATAGAGAGAGAGAGAGAGAGAGGGCAACCGGTGATCATCGGGTGCGGAGTATATTGGCCACTGTCGTCGGTACGGTGTTGACTGCCGACTGGGGGCTGTGTAGGCTGGCGGTGTTTAGTAAGCGGCGCAGAGTCAACAAGTTCGGTTCGGAGCGTTCGAGGGCAAAACCCGCGCTCGGCAAATTGCTTATCGCGCTTATTTTGGCTATTTTCGTCATATTATTCTGTTTAGCGCTTTGTTTCGTTCGGTTCGGCAGTACATTTTGTATATTATTTTTATTTTTTTATTTGTTTTTTATTGCTGCAGCAAGTGCAACTGCAACTGCAACTGCAACCGCAAGTGCCAAATGTAAATGAATTGCTCGAGTCATCTCGGTTTTCTAGCAAGTGTCTCTCGTGTATTGTCGTTGTTGTTGTTGTTGTTGTTGTCCGCCTAGCCACACTCATACACTCCATACAGGGTGCATGCCCTGCAGCACATCAAATATCAAAGATAATCGCTCTGTGCACAGTTTCGGCTGACTGCTTGCAAAAAAAAGGCTAAAAACGAAAACCAAAAAACTGAAAAGCGAACAAGATACAAAAGTATCTCGAGCTGTGTTTTGGCGCTTATTTTCATGCGTTACGCTTAGCTGCAATCCGCCAGTGTGTGTGTTGTCTCTACATGTTTCTATATGTGTGTGTATTTGTGCTTGTTTGTGCTTCCAGCTTAGCTTACAAAATGGTTAGATAAAACGCCAAAAGCCGCCACAGCAGCGCGCAGAGGAAAATCGAAAACTGCCAAAAGAAAAAGAAAAAAAAGAAACGAGAAATTGCAAATCGAAATCGAAATTGAAACTGAAAGTAAAGCAACTCATACATAACTCTAGCATATGCACGACCATATATAGTATATACATACATATACCATATCTACATCTACATCTACATCAATCTACCTGCTGCTCCATCATTTGTCCAATAAACCGAAACGCCGAGCCGCGCTGCCATTGGAACGCAGCGGCCGCCCATGTCCACGCGAAATATGTCGCAATTCCGAGATAATTCATGGGTGAGTTGAGTGGAGAGATACCAATCTCCGCTGTGGATGCAACACACACACGCACACGCACACACGTATACTAATTACTTGGTAACTACTAATGCAAAACTAACTAACGATCGAGCGACTTTTACTTGACCCAAGCGACAAACGACACTTGGCCCGCGCTGGCGAGGCTTCACAATTTGCGAACTTCGCAATTTGTAACAATTCAGCCGCAACTTAGTAACCCCCTAACCCCCCTCCCCTTCCCCCTAGTGCGTCCCTTATGCGCAACTTAATTAGCACGAATCGTTAATTAACCTGTCTTGCCATCTGTGGCCCGATTGGCCAATTGGCCCCCACGCATCTGCATCTGACCCGCTTCGCGCTTCGACGCGCTCTGCCTCTGCCTCGGCCGCTGCTGCTGCCTCTGCTACTAAGATACTGCCGAGATGCTGCTGTAAAACTGGCACAATCAATATGATTTATGATCTATCGCCCCACTGTCGCTTTGTCTGTGCATTTTGTGTTTTGTTTTTCTTTTTGTTGCGTTGTCGATTCTTATTGGATTTCAATTCGAAGCCGTTACAGCCCGCACAGTGGTGTGAAAATTAGTGAAAACTTGTCTGAATTGCCACAGGCTGTTCTCGCTCCCTTTACGAATGCAAATTAGTTTTTAATTATTTATAAATCGGGTTCACGGCATTAATTAATCCCAGCTGCGAAACCGAAAGCGTTGTGGACCAAATTCAGTTTAAAAAAATTAGTTTTCAAGGTCTTAAAATGTTGGCAATTTTGTTAAAAAATATTTTTATTATAATCAAAAACTGATAGATAATTAGTCTAATTTATTTGAATAGAGATTTAATCTTCTTTATAATCTTTTTAGTTCCCTTTTAATGATTTAGCTTGAAAATAATAAAAAAACATTTAAAAGTTAAATAAATTCTTTATAAATTGTGAAGAACTCTTTTGGAAAAAATATGACGTTTGTTTGTTTTTTTATTAAACGACTAATGGAAATTTAATCCAAGCATTATATTTATAATCTTTTCTCTTTCCTTATAATGATCTCAACTGCAAAGTAATAGAAAACATTTAAAATTAAGTTCAGGCTCTAAACATGTGCAGAATTCATCGAAAATACTATGCCAGTCACGTTTAATGCTAACATCGATAACTGATGCTTTAAATTTAATTAAGTTAATGGATTACTCTAATTGAACTGCGCTTGAACTGAATTCAAAACATACAATTTTATTAATTTTTTTTTTTATTTAAAGTGAATAAAATAACATGAATTACTTAGTGTCCTCATAATTTATTTTAATCGGAGTTGTTAAAGATTGCTAAATATCTTTTGTCGTGTTCTTAAAAGGTTTTGGCGACCTTTGGTTTTTAAACTTATTGTAGCTGGCTCGAGGTCAAGTTCGCTAAAAATAAAGAGCTAAAACCGCAAGTGAAATAACTGATTTTGCACAAGATATACATAGATTCTTTGTTTCGCACAAAACCTAAGCAGAGTAATCGAAGACAGCAAAGAGAGATTTATTTCCTAATCGAAACCGCGCTTTCTTGGCAGATCTTCAAACAATTGACCGATAACAATGGGGGAAGAAAACAAAAAATAATGCTACCATATTTGATTTGCTTTCAGGCGATGCTGATGCTGTGTGCGGGTCATCATCGTCTATCACGTCCGTCGATAAGATCTAGTTCATTTATTTTCACTCGTATGCAGCATTCTTGAGCGTGTTTTTATTTTTTATTTGATATTTTTCTGTCATTATTGTTGCGTTCTCAGATCACGTAGTATGTTTTTGTTTATTTTCTCTGCTTCTTCTTCTTCTTCTTCTGCTGCTGCTTAATTGTCGTTTTTCTGTGTTTGCTGCCAACTTTCTAAGCAAGTTTTGCCCCAACAATAGGCCCACTTTCGTTCTGCCAAGAGATCGAGGAATCGGGGATTCGAGAACACACAAGAGAGAGATATATAGAGAGATAGAGAGGGAGAGAGAAGAGAGCAGCGATTGTTATCGCTCTGTGCGTCTAATCACATTACGATGATTAGGCCAAATTTGTTGGCAATTCCGATAACATGAACTGCAGTTCCGTTTCCCATAGCACACAGCTGCCTCTCATCTTGCTCCTCCTCCTCCGCCTACGCCCCACTGTGTCTGGCAATTTATTGCGCAAATGTCGTGACGGCGACTGTGGAGGCGCATCTGTGGTGCAGGTGCCACAGTCGCAGGTGGTGCAGCTGCAGTTGCAGCTTCCTTGACGCGGCTTCAAGTTCAATTACGGCAAATTGTCATCAACTTAGCGTCGTCATCGGCCAAGGCATTGCCCGACCGAGACCGGAGACTTGGCCAGGCCGGGCCAGGCCAAGAGCAGCCCCGACTTGGGCTGGAGCCGTGCGGCAACTTTCACTACGAACATGGAACGCGGTACGTGGTACGTGATCTTGCCACATGCTTTTCCTGCCAATGCCGAACATGAAGATGCAGATGATCACGAAGTTCATTACGATCGCAGCTATGATCGTTGCGATGATTCGATGACGATGACGATGACGATGACTCGTTGCTGCGGCTGCTGCACATTTTGTCATAATTTTCATGTGGGAAAATGTTGTTGTTGTTGTTGTTGCTGTTGTTGTTGCATCTGAAAACGATTTGCGCCGAGGTCGAAGTCTCATCAACTTCAACTGGTTGTGCTGGGCGGGTTTCCATTTGCAGACTCTGCGGGCTTCCACGTCTCGTCTTCTTCAGCCTCAGCTTCTTCTTCCTCTCGTTGTTTGGCATATTGCAAAATCGCTTCCACATAATAAAACAAACGACAACAACAACAACAACAGCGATAAACATGACGAAAAACCACGACAATGAACTTTTAATTACCAGACTCGTTTCGTAAAGAAAATATTCAAATTAAGTATAGCGAAATGAGAGAAAAGCAGAAAAGGTGAAGAGAAAAACGGCGGAAAACTTTAACCATCGTACTACGCCGCAATGCATCCGGTGTGCCGAACCCAATTTAATCCTCGGGTAGGTATTATAGATGGATACAAGAAAGGAAGCGGGCGGAGCCATCCCAGCGAATTCGAGTGAAACAATATTCGAATTCGACTGCGAAAACACAGGCCCCATTATCGAGTGAAAAGTATAATCGGTTGATTTGTCCGATTTGCTATGCGGTTTCGTTTTCGATTTCGATAAATTTCGATTTTCTGAATAACTGCAAAATTGTCCAGTTCCCATTCATGTTTCTCTT
This sequence comes from Zaprionus africanus, assembly GCA_018151435.1. Classification (NCBI taxonomy): domain Eukaryota; kingdom Metazoa; phylum Arthropoda; class Insecta; order Diptera; family Drosophilidae; genus Zaprionus; species Zaprionus africanus. Next base: position 436,945 of record JAECXB010001995.1, read on the forward strand.
TCTTTTTCCGCATGGCGAAGATGATCGAAGTTTAGCGAAAGGTTACCAGAGCCTCAGGGCTGGGAGTCGGTTGGATATGGTTTGCACACCTGTTGCCTTCTATTTATAGCATGTTTATAAGCAATTGAGCCCGAACTATTCGAAATTCGAAACGCCTGAATTGCTGCACATTCCCGCCGCCTAATGCGTTTTTTATGCATTTCAATCGAACAATCGGCAAAATACGAAACTAATTGTCGATCCTTGGGGGGGTGTTCATTCGCTTGTTTTAAGGCGTTTCCCAGTCCCGCCTCAAGGTGTACATACTCGTATTATATTAGCATTATTATGTAAACTAGGGAAGTGAGGTTATGTTACATAACATCAATGTGTTTTAGTTTATCGGAATTGTTAAACAATTTAGTTTGTAAAAATAAGCAATGATTTCTTTTATGATTTTCGAGAATATTCTATTCCCTCTAAAGGAAAAATGTATAAAATCGTATACAGAGTAATTAAAGAAAAAATAGAAAGAAGCAAACTGGAAGAATGAAAAAGAAATAGAGGGAACAAGCGGCAAGGAACACGATACTATTGCAATGAGGCAAAGAAATACGAAGAGAGTTGCCAAATGAGAAGAGCCAATGGGAAATTCTGCTTAAAAGTAAATAAACAGAGATAGAATGAAATATAATAATAATAATTTACAAACTTCTTAAATAACTTCTTAGTTGATTATCCGAACACAATCAAATTTTACTAAACTCAATTGAATGGGAATTGTTGGCGGCAGATCACTGCTTTATCCAATTGCTCAAGGTTGCCATACGATTAGAATCAGCTGTCCAAATCTATGTTCTAAGCATCTGTTAAATTTATGCTAAGCACCTGTTAAGTCTCATGATAAGCACCTGTTAAGTCTTATGTTAGCAAGTGTTAAGTCTAAATCAAATCACTTGCAAAACAGTCTCTTCTCACCAAACATGTGAAAAGTGAAACGGCAAAATTAAAATTAATAAATTTAAACCCTTGCTTTTCATTGAAATAAAAACAACGAAAGTAAGGCGGTTGCACAAATCAGTGAACCCGTAAATTATTGTCGACCTTTAATAATACGTCTGCAAATAGATTTTTATCTATTTACGGAGGTGGAAGGTGGCGAATTTGAGAACTAAATGTACGCCCAATGCAGATACATATTTTCACTAATTTTGATAGCTCTAATACTATATATAAATATAAATAATATATTTTATGGTCGCTGTGGATCAATATACAAAAAAAACCAACTAAATAGTGAAGATACTTAAAAAAAAACCGTGTAGAATAAAGATAGGAATAGAAAAAGAAAGAGAGATAGATAAAAAGTATAATAGATAAATAAATAGATAAATAAAAAATAAGTTAATAACTAGGGTCAATAATAAACACAGAAAAAAGAAAATTCAGATAGGATAAAAGCGAAGTCAATGAAGAACGAGGAGTGAACAAATAAGGAACTGCTGCTTACATAAGTCCTGAAGATCACAGGCATCTTTGGCTGTTAGATAAACTTGGCTACTGATGATGTTCATGTTGATGTTAATGTTTATTGACGCAGTTGGCAATGTGTTATTGTTGCCAATGTTGTTGTTGGTTGCTCTTTGGTTTATTGCAAAGTGTTGCCAATTTGCTGCCGTGTGTGGAAGCTGACGGCGCAAAGAAATTTCGCGACAATTAAGCAGTGAAAGTGGTGGCGCCGCATACGCTGAACAGCGAGCAGCGGCGCAATGGCGATAACGATGACGATGACGATGACGACCACGACGGCGACGGCGTTTCGGTGTGCCAAAAGCAGATTAAATGCCGAGGCGACAAAAAAGCCTAACTAAACACACAGCAAACAGAGTAACAACAACAACAAAAACAGCAACAAAGCAAAGCAAAGCAGAGCGACGAAAATTAAATGATAAACTGCACACGAAAAAACAGCAACAACAACAACAACAAAAACTATAACAGAGGGAGAAATATGTGTGTTAAATATAATTTTGTTTATTATGTTACGCTGCACACACACACACAGACATAGTTATAGTATGCGACTAAGTTGGCTTTTTATGGTTGCAATGAGGCTTCGCTATCTTTCGACGACGCTAAAATAATAATACCCCAAAGAAAGGGCAACAATAACAGTCTAAATGCCGAAAGTTGTATGCCCCTGCAGGTTTTTATATCCTCTGATAGTTTCTTTACTAGTTATATACAAAGGTGTATGATTGAATAATATTGTTATATTCACAGTTAGTTATAATAACTTCAATTGCTGAACATATAACGAATATTTTTTTATAAATTTGTAAATTTTTTCATATTTTCAAGTTTAAATAAAATCTATTCTTTCTAAGTGATTGTTCCTATGAAAACTATAAAATACAGTTGCCCGATTATAATGAATTGATTAAATTCTATATTTTGATAAATTTCTAACTTTGATAAATACAAATAAGTTAAATTTTTTTCGAAAATTAAACCTGTTTTAAAAAAAAGCTTTATTTCGGTCGATTGTTCCTATGGCAGCTATATGTCATAGTGGTTTCAGATTTTTATGAAATTTTACGTGTTTATTATTTATACAAAAAAAGATTGATATATCAAATTTGATTGCAATATCTTAACAAATAACAAATATTGGCCGATAGTTTGAATGGCAGCTATGCGATATATTGGTGCGATCGGGCTTGTCCCGACTTATATACAGCATACAGCAATAAGAAGCATGTGTGCCAAGTTTCGTTAAGAAAGCTTTAAAATTATGTGAATAGTTTACGTTGCAAGAGACGGGCACTGGGATATACGGACAGGCGGACGTAAAAAATGACAGAATGATAAACTTTAAAGCGTGGGAGATGCGTTAAAATGCGTTACGAACTTCTGCCCAAAATGAATATACCCATTGCATGTTTATAACAAACTACAGTTAACTGAGCGAGTTGGGGTCTAAACTAAAGTGAGGCCCAACTAAGTGGGAAATTGCAATCGTAGCGCATCGAAGCGACCTTGAAACGCGCGTGGGAGCGAGATGCAAGAGAGAGAGAGAGAGAGAGAGAGAGTGAGTGAGAGAGGGGCAGGGGAACCAGAGCATTATAGCCCAGTCACGTTCAATGCTGCGGCCAGCAAGTTGGCCTATATACGAAGCCAAACTCCAAAAAAAAGGCTAAAAAAAGCTAAGACCCCAAGAGCGTGGAAACTGAATGTTAATTGATTTACGAGACGCAGACAGAGCTCCATTGAAATTGGTAACAAAAACGTGCCCTGACTTTGGCCTAGGCGCACTGGGTGACCTCGTTAAGTGCAAGAACAACAACAACAACAAGAACTAGAAGAGCAACAACAACAGCAACAACAACGTTGAGAAGTAGAAATCTTTTCTAGCTAGAAATGCTCCAAATGATCCGCCCGCATGAGTTAGCTGCTTTTGGGCGAATACACTTGCCGCCACTTGGCCAGTTCGATTGTACTCGAAAGCACTCAAAGTCGTGCACTCACGCCCGTGCTCACACACACTCACACACAGACACAGACTCACTAACACACACACAGTCAGCTTGGCATTCGGTTGTTTGAACTGTGCGAAATTCTTTTCAGCAAATGATTCGCTTTGTGCGGCACACACTCATTTAGTGCTGTTCGCATTGACTCAGTGTTATTCATGAATGCCTTTGATTGTTGCTGCTGCTGTTGTTGTTGTTGCTGTTGCTGATAAACAATTAACAACAATTGCGAAAAGGTAAACATATCGTATAATCAGCCCAATATTCTGACTACTCGTGCGCACTTGTCATGCCAACCAAATTGTCAAAGTGGGCGTGGCCATTGCCATTACCAACACTGACCCACATAGACACTCACACACTCACACACACACACACAACAATTGCAACTAATTGCCGACAGTCTGCCAAGTTTGCAATAACTCTAGCTAACCAGCTAGCTTCCCTCCCTGCCTCTCCCACGCCCACACACCCCGTGAGTGAGTAATGGGAAAATTAGATTTAAGCGATTTTAACCAAGTTTACGAGGCAACAAATAGCAGGGTTTATAGTTATGTTAGTTGCTACGAGCCCCATGGCTCCCTTTTGAAATGGGAGACTTGAACAACGGTTTGTATTACCTCATATTTGTGGGCTTATTCACGGGTATTCACAGTGAGAGTGTGTGTGTTCTAACTGTTTACAGCCACAAATGTAACTGGTACAGACCATAAACAAAGTAGCCAGTTTAACCATAACAAACTGTATATAGTTTAAGCTGAGAATTGTACCGATAATTAAGAAACTCAACTTTTACGCAACTTTGCAATGTTTTTTTTAGACTTCTCAGTTATCGGAAGGCAAAATGTAACCGATATCGATATATTTAGCATACTATACAAGATATATGTATTTTAAAGTATATTTAAAGCTGAGCATTGTACCGATAATTAAGAAGCTCAACATTTGCACAACTTTGCAATATTTTGTTTCGACTTCTCAGGTATCCGGAGGCAAAAAGAAACCGATATCGATATATGAAGTATACTATACATGAATATATATGTGTGTATATGTATGTTAAAGTATAGTTAAAGCTGAGAATTGTACCGATAAATGCCAGAGTATTTGACAATTAAGCAACTCAACTTAAATTTTTGTGCAACTTTGCAATGTTTTGTTTTGAATTCTCAGTTATCGAAAGGCAAGAAAGAAAGCGATATCGTGTTGTAGAATAGTATACATGAATATCATATATATATGTTAGTATATGTATTTTAAAGTATAGTTAAAGCTGAGAATTGTACCGATAAATGCCAGAGTATTTGACAATTAAGCAACTCAACTTAAATTTTTGTGCAACTTTGCAATGTTTTGTTTTGAATTCTCAGTTATCGAAAGGCAAGAAAGAAAGCGATATCGGTTTAAATGTATACATGAATATATACATATATGTTAGTATATGTTTTTTAAAGTATAGTTAAAGCTGAGAATTGTACCGATAAATGCCAGAGTATTTGACAATTTAAGAAACTCCTCAATTTTGCAAAGTTTTGTTTTAACTTCTCAGTTATCGGAAGGAAAAAAGAAACCGATATAGATACATTGTAGTATACTATACATGAAAATATATACGTGTGTATATATATTCTCTCTTTAGCCATAACTCCGCCTTTAAAGGTCATATAAAACACACATATGTAGACATATCATACTCATTTCGAGGGTATTTCACCTGCGTTCTTTCGCCTCAACTACGCAAATTTCATTTGGTTCTGCAATTTCCTGTCGACTGAGGAAATTAGGGTGTATCTGTTTTTTTTTTGCACTCTAGTTTATGATGTATTTTGAACTGGTAGACCCAGTTTCGCCAGTTCGCTGAACTTGGGTAGGCCAACAACGATAACGATAACGATAATGTGGCAACTCGATTTGCAGTTGATAATTTGAGATATTTCATAAGACAAACCCGAATACACACATGAATGTGTGTCTGTCTGTCTGTGTGTGTGTGCTTGCTAATTGAAAGTTCGAGCATTTTCCGGCGTACTTTGGCCCCACGATCTTGGCCCATTGTCCGTTGCCCGGGCTGGCCAACTGCGGCTGCGGCTTTGGCCAGTTTCATTGAGCAGCCTTTCAAGGTGGATATCGATGTGCTTAAACACACACAATACGAACGAACACAATGCAGATCGTGTGTGTGCGAGGGCAGTGCGAGAAGTTGGCGACAGTGTTGGGTAACTGATCTTAATTTGTTTAACATTTATTCAAGAATTGAAGAAGGAAGTATATATTCAAATAGCATTAAATAGGTATTAATTGCTATAAAATTTTATTTATTTATTTGAATTTTTAGAATCATTAGAGATTTCTGTTATTCTGCTGCGGCAACCCTCGCTAAGTGTTTCATTATGTGTTTCTAATGACAGTGATTCTTTACTAGTAGTCAATGCCGCTCTATGCCGCATACCCTGTAGACTAGAAAGGGAATAAAGAGTATATGATATTCAACGAATAGCTTAGTCTCTCCTTATTCTACAGGGCATCTTCTGGTCGACTACCTGTCACTTGGCTAGACTTTTTCACAGGGCGTCAGTTTGCGCAATCTGCCACAACGTGCGATGTTCTGGTCGAGCTCGTCTCGGCTCCGACTTGTTGCCACAAATTGTCGGGCCGTTGTTAATTGTTAAATCGTTAATTGTCGCTTGCAATTGATGCCGCCTGCACCGGCTGCCCCAGTGCGAGTGGTTCTCCTTCTTCTTCTCCTTCTCCTTCTCCTTCTCGTTCTCGTTCTGGTTCTAGTTGAGGTTTTTGTGGCTCTAGTTCAGGTTCAGTTGCGGGCTCCGATTCTGGTTAGACTTGTTCCAAGTTGTGCCATATGTTGTTCAGTTACTTGTTGCTTTTGTTGTACTTGAACTTTCTTTTGGGCCAGCTTGGTGCTTGGATATTATTGTCCCCATTGTGTGCAAGCACACACGGCGTATACGCAATTCGCTATTTAAAGCACTCGATCAATACGATAAACTCTTGACAAATGTTGCTACGTAGTTAGTCATTATATTGCGCTACGCTGTGATTACTTAATTACAGTGGCAATTCGCTAAGGTGCATATAAAGAGCTTGAAACTAAACTTCTAAATGAGCAGAAATCAATGAGAAAGAAGGTTCTTTAAAGTTTCACTTGTAATTCCAACAGGGCTACCAAAAAGACGATAGATTTAGATGAAAAATAAGGGATGGACAAGAGAGAAAAAAAGGAGAATAGGTTTTTGTTTAGAAAAATGACTAAACTTGATTAATTTGGGAAAAAAAAAAATAATTGTGCATCATTCCATCGATGATGTGGTAATGGTTTTTTTTAAATTGATGAAGTACCTAATCGAATTATAGCAATATGAACCAACATTTATGAACTACTTGTTCCTTTTTGTGATTGAAGATCGAATTAAAAACTCGAGATAACGATTTGTATATTCAAATTTATCGCTAAAATTATATCAAAAAAGAAGTTATTTTTGTGCAATAAATATAGAACAGATTTGTGGACTGTAAGATTTTAAGATTTTTTCAGGCTAGACGAAGAAAATATAGGCCAGATCTGTTCGAAAAAAGGCTGGGCTGGCAGCCCTGCTTATTGTAGTATACAAAAAATAAATGTTCTAGCTTTAAAATGAAGCTTACAATCTGCTGTTTATCGATTAACGGTGGCAAAAGAGGGCGTGGCTAAAATTGAATTCGTTCTGCGTGAAATATAAAGATATACTTTCCTCGAATTTGGTAGCCCCAGCTCTATCTAATCTCTGTGATCTGATATTCATGAAGACTGCCGAAGAGAATGATGAGCTTGATCAAGCTGATAATAAAGACGATCCTCTCTAGTCAACTTGGGTTCATTATGCGACTCACTCTAAGCTGTTTCCCCTGTTGCCAGGTATGAGTAGTTGTTTTCCCGTTGTTGTTGTTGTTGTTTCGCTTTGAAGTTCATTGGTTTTATCTGCGCGTTAACTTTTTGCAATTGCTGTTAACATCGGTCATGCGACTATATATAGAAAGCAGCGCTTGCAATGCTATCCACTTGAATCACAGTGTATCAACAACAACAACAACAACAGCAACAGCAACTACAACATGAGTGGCTCATTCACAATAGTCAGTTGTCGTCTTGACTGATGCCGGAAGTAGGCAGAGCCACAAGCGGTCGCCAGGTTTGGACAGTGGACAGTGGACAGTACGATGGGCACAATTGCACAAATGCAGTGGCAGCATGCCGGCACGTACATGGGCAATAGAAAGTGCCTGTCACACCCCATACAATTACCCCCCCCTTTCCCCATCCCTCTCTCCTTGCCCAAAAAAAAACCCAAACAAACTGCGTAGAAAAATGCACCAACAGCTTGATTCACCTGCGGTACGCACCTTAGTTAAGTTTGGTCTAAAATACTATATAATATACTACATAATACTGAGCTAATAATACTCGTACCTAATATACACACTATATAATACCCTGTATACTGTAGATATATACCCTACTTTATCTTACTATATTGTACTTGTCTTTCATATTGATAATTTGAATAATTTTTCAACAATTTTAATTGCTGCCACACCTGCGTGACTCCCTTTCCCCTCCCTTGCTGTCTCACTATCTCTGTTTCTATCTATCTATCTCTTTCTCTCCCTGTTGGTGCGGGTGTTAAGCTTGCCAGTGCGCGCTCGTATGGCGTGCTGAAGAGTTTGCGCTGCTCGGCCCGCTACGCCAAGAGCAAATCAAAGTCAGCTATCAATCTGAGTGCGCATTCCAAGCAGCAGCAGAAGAATCTGAAGAATCAGGAACAGCAGCAACAACAACAACAGCAGCAGCAGCAGCAGCAGGAGCAATCGGAGGAAGCTGTCTATGCAAATGTTGAGGAAATTATCCAAACGAGCGAGATCGAAGAAGATGCTTTAATGGGCAACGCGCAGGTAAGCCGAAGAAATCGATATCGAAATCGAAAGCGAAACGAACATCGAAATCGAAATCGAAATTGAAATCGCTCCCTAGTCGCCTCCATCTGCGTGTTCCATCAACTCCCCACCACGACCACCAACAGCAACCGATAACAGCAACAACAACAACTGACTACCGATAACAACCGATAACCTACAACTTCAAGTTCACATCGCCTCCCACCGATTGCGTTAATTGATGTACATTAATTTTATTATGTGTTACCCACCACCGCCACCCGCATTCCACCACACACACACACACCCCTCGCCACCGTCGCTCTTCACCACGCCTCCCCTCTCTTGTGATCTTGGCTTGACTAAACCCGGTTTCCACTCACCGTTTAGCGAGCAAGTGCAACTTTTAAGTCGTTGGCAACACTTTTATTTGTATTTTCTATACATACAGTTGCAATAAATACCCACACACACACATAAACACAGGCAGCTAGATTTATGGCATTTCTTGCTTTGATTCGCCTTGCTCTGCTTCTGTTTCTTCTTTTTTGTGTCGCATAAATATTTTGCAAGGTCTTTCTGCCTTGCTCCAATAGATCGATCCACCTGTCAACCGAACTTGAGCCGGTGGAAAACTTGAGTGCGAAAGGTTTGAAACTTGGCTACACGTTTGTGCAAAGTTGCCACAGAGGGCGCCAACTCAACGGGTTTTTTGATTTGAATGCAAGCAATAAGAGCTTGCACAGTGGAACCGATTTGAATAATTAAATACAGTCGTGGACAATATAATAGAAACGTTCTATTTAAAACTCAATTTTGATATCTACAGTGTGTTACTCTTTGCAAATAAAAAATGTAATTAAATAATGAGTTTTGATTAGCTAACTCTAGGTAAAAAAATCGGTAAATCATTAGAGACAAAGGTTGGCATAGCAAATATTATACATACACATCTCATAATAATAAAAAATAAATAAAAAAACAAGTATTTCACAAAGTAGCCCACTAGGATCATCAGTATTCAACGTTCAACTTACTTGGTAATCGAGTAAGCCTAAGAATACTTACATATATCATACAAATGGGTAGTTCAGCCATTTACATATATGAAATATTAATAAATGACAAATATAAAGTGTATAGGTTTCTTCACTGTACAAATCTTATTATGCAAATATTTAATATTGAATATTAATTATATTTTTGTATTTCACATTTTGCAAAGATTTACTTGACACACTGTATGTGTAGTACCAATTTGGATCAAATCCACTGTGAAATATTGGCCAGAATCACTATTTTACAAGGTTGTCACTCTTAAAGCACTTTCAAACACATTTGGGATATAGAAAACATAACCTCACCTCCAAAACGTTTCTAAGTATATGAAAATACTCATAAATATTTATATTCTGCCAATGCAAACTGTTTTTCTCTCAGGGAACTATTTTTTACACATTTGTAACTACCTTAAATTCATTATTGATTATTATATTACATTATCCAGCAATATAGAACGCACAAATCACTTAAAATTTGGAAAACTCTGCAGATTAATGCATTTTCACAGCATTGCTTAAAGGTTGTTCGTCATATGCTCTGTCACATTGATTCTTTCCTAACACATTTCCCTACAAGGTACTCGTATTTTGGTTTTGGTGTCGGTTCGTAATTGGTTCTCCAGATCACACATATGCATTATTATCTTGCCAATATGTACATCTAACAAGTTCTTTTTCGTATTTTCAGGTAAGACTCAACTAATGGTTACCCCTTCCTCCCCCTTTGACCAAACAATGCAATCACGTAAGTCTCAGTGTGTAATCCTAAGTCAAAACATTATCAACAACAACAAAAAACAAGCATAATAATCCAAAGACAAAGAGCCGAAAATAAAAAATACTCGATTAACGGCTTTTTGGTCATTATTGTCACATCTGCTGGAGACTTTTATGGAGATGAAATTGACAATCCGCGACTCGCAGCCCGCAACCCGCGACTTGTGCAAGAACCCTGCGAATCTCGGTCAAGCAACAAGTGCAGCTAACTTCGCAGTCGCAGTCGCTGTCGCCGCTTGCTGCGCAGCTGCTGCTCGCGTTAGCTTCGTGTCGTGCGAACTGCGGCGGCGTCTGCTGATAATCAGCCGCTCGAAATGCTAATGCAAATACAGACGGACGGACGGAAGGACAGAGGAAGGGAGAGAGAGGGCGACAAACAGACGGACGGGCTCGCATGCAGCGACGACTGCGAAGCTGCATAAATTTGGGGCAGTTATGCAACTGCAACAACAACACGAAGAACAGAAAGAACAACAACAGCCTCTGCCTCTGCCTCTGCCGCTGCATCGACTGCAGTAACTAACATTGCCCATAATACCGGTACTTGTCAACGGCGGCAGAGGCAGTGGCAGCAGCAGCGGCGGCAGCAGCACGTGCATTTAGCTGGTTAAGTTATTGCGGCAGCCAGTGCACAGTGGGCTGAAGAAGGCTTTATGATGGATGAGCAAATATTAAAAAATTATAAGGAATTTATATTGGAAAATGTTTAATTCATATGACAAATGGCACGTAGTATAGTAAACATAAACATTAGAAAACATATATAGAATATTTATAATATATACACTAAACTTAATATATAGATAAAGTACACATGGTATAAATACATACATACACATACATAAGAAACATACATACATATATAGAAAAGATTTTACATTTGTAAAACAAAGTTTATTTTTAGGCAAAAAATTTGTTTTGAAATTTGTATATTGCTAATATAACACTTAGGAACTATTTAACAAACCTTTTATTGTATCTATGAATTTATTATGCATATTTCTTTTCAAGATAAGTAAAACATTGATTGATTGTTTTTTTTTTTTGTTTTACAATATAATTTAAGTTACTGATACAACTAAGGATGCTAGAGACCAAGAAAACAAAGGGGTTTCTGACCTGCATGCCTTAAAAAATAAAAGATTATATATAAGATTGACCTCGTGTAAGCTAAAAATACGTTTATAATAAAAATAGATAGTTCAGCCATTTACTCAAAAATTAAAAAAACCGATCAAACTCTTTTCAAGTCAATTTTAAAAATAATTTGAAAAATTTTTATTTATTAATATTAATTGAAAGATTTGAAAACCAATTCAACATTAATTAGAATTGAAGTATTTTCTGAACTGTATCAAAAGAAAAAAACTAATTTTATTTTACACTTTCTGTTAGATATGTTAGTTAAAAAATTGAAGCCAATTTAACATAAGTTTGAATACTCGAAAATGTAATTTCTGAACGGAACAGAACAGTCTCATACAAAGAAGAATTTATTAGCTAAATAAGCAGCATTTGCAATTATCACAGCTATGGCCCCACTGTGCGCACTGGCCAACGGTAACTGTGTGTGCGCAGCCCAATCAGCAAGTACCGCTTTGCATGCTGCGACGACAGCCCGCTATACCGTAAGAGTGCCGCCTCGTCTCGTCCAAATATTTGGCCTACGCGTTGTCAACAACAACAGCAACAAGAACAGCGACGGCGCAGCAGGTGAAGAGCAGCGACAGCGACGTCGCCGTCGGCATCTGCGTCGGCGACCAACAGCGAGCATTGATGCAGCCTGGTGCAGCCGGCAAGATGCGCATGCGCTGCGCGCTTCTATCTCGTTCGTATCTCGTTAGCTGCTTGCGCTTGCAATACCCTAAGTAAGCAGCAGTGTAGGGTATGCGCGACTTGTATAGTGAGAGAACAATGTTGAAACTATTTGAGATTTAAGATAGTTTTCGTTGCTTTATTTTTACGGTATTGAACGAATTTTTAATCAAATACAGTACGAAGTGCAAACTTTATTTAAAAGATAAGTGATATTGTTTATAATATATAGTTAAATATATATCTCATTTTATACATAAATATTTATGATGATATATGGATAAATTCATGACGATATCTACGTGTAACTGAGCGCTGTCGCAGAGTCCCTTTAAAATGTGATATATGATTTCTTTACGATATTTGAAACTTCGACAATAGAATATCGTGGAAAATGGCATAGAAATTGTTAGAATAACTATAAATGTAAACAGGCTATCCAAGCTGACTATATGCAGTTATTATCCAGCAATTTAATTGCAGTTCAAATGCACGATAAAAATAATTGCAAGGCTAGAACTGCTTGAGAATAAGTTTACGATACTTTACGTACTTTACTATACGATATTGTGGATTTAACTATATTATAAACTATTCTATATTATTTTTTTATACAACTTGCTAATGAAACAAACTTTTATGAATTTGAAGTTGTGGCTAAATTCCTCTCTATAAAGAGTCACGTCTATTTCCCAATCAAGTCTCTTTTGGGTTCCATTCAAAACTTACGATATTGAAAACAAAAGAAAAACCTGAATGAAGCTAAGAACCTCCGCTCTTTATGCTTTGTTTCATTGTTAGAGACGAACTTCACAGACAATATCGAAACGTATCTGCATCTCTAGCTGTATCTGTATCTCTAGTTGTATCCGTATCTTTAGCTTTAGCTCTAGCTGTATCTGTATCTAGCAGTGCGGGTATCTATCTCGTCGAACTCTGCTTCTCATGCGGCGGCGCTTCCATTGGTTCTGTTGTGACGCTGCTGCCGCTGGCTTCGCTGCTGCCGCCGCTGCTGCTGTTGCTGCTGCTGCTGCTGGCGACGCTGCCCCGTTCTGCCGACGCGCGGACTGGCTGCGCTTAGTCTGCCGCCGTGCGTTGTGAACGTCGCGTCGCCTCGACACATTGTAGTCTGTCTGAACCAGCTGCGTTTTTGTTTTATATTCTTTTTTTGTGTGTTTCGAGTCTGTTCTAAATTTAGTTGGGTCGCAGGCGCCGCGAGAGGCGCAACAAATGTCGCAGTCGCCTCCAACGTCGACGTCGACGCCGTGTCTGTGTGTGTGTGTGCCTTAATTCGAATATAATTTCTTTTCGGTAATTCTCATTTACATAACGCACACACGCGAATTGATGTGCGGAATGGGCGCGTGAGGCGTGCAAAGCCAACAGTTTTCTATCTATTTCATTGAACATTCCCTCTCTTTTTTTTTATTGTTTTTTGTCAAATGTGCGAAAAAGCAACAACAACATGCGAAGCATGCAATGTGATCCAGTTTTGATTCTCATTCCTTTCCGTTATCAATTTTTGATCGATTCGAATCGATTCGAGTGCAAAACATTACAGAACCTCTGTGTGTGGAGTGCATTTTCCAAGGGGGAGTGGGAGAGAAGGGGGCGGGGGTGTTTAGAACATGCCGACGACCTTGGGGCACACATTTTCCACACTTTCCACACATGACATGATCAAACTTGAGCTTGAGATGTCATCGAGCAAGTGACAAACTACAAGATACGTCGACAGATAGATAAATACATCTGTGTATCTGCCAGATACACAGCCAGCTATCTTTGGACATTGCGAGTGCATTGCTAGTGCCACACCCCCTTCCCCCTCTCATCCCACATTTCAGCAGGCTAAATGCAACTTATGACCGCAACATTTCCAAATGAATCTCAAAATAATTTTCTTGTTTGCCGTTGAAATTGTGCCAATTATTTTGAAAATAGAACACAATGACTATCTGCCTCTTTCTCCCCTCTTTTCCCTCTCTGTCTCTGCTAGAGTTATCTATAGGTATTATGTGATCTGAGGGCATTAGCATAGTTCACAGTTGGAGCCCTTGTCGAGCCTCTTTCAACAACTTACTTAGCGCCCGTTTGCCGTTAGTCGATGCCCATTGTTAATTAGTCAGTTCATCACGCAAAGAACAGGCAGAAAAGAGAGGGAGAAAGAGAGGAGAAGGGGAAGAGGGAAGGGAAGGGGAGTTAGTTATGCGACATCTCATAAATCCCGAAACGTGTGGCAACAAAACAATGCACAGAAAGAATTCCGCTGGCACGAGAAAAAAACAAAGCAAAATAGAATTCGGTTTCGAACTCGAATCGAAACTAAATTGCAGCCTTTTCTTAGAGTGAGCAAGAGAGGGAGAGGGGGAGAGAGGGCAATAAGTTGACGCACTTGTAGAGCTTCACGTGGGGGAGGAGCAAACTTATAGTTAACAATTTATCGAACTCCAAAGGCCTTAATTATGTTAACTGCCGAATGTCTCTATCCCCCTTCCAGCACTGCCTCCCTTCCTCCCTCCCCCTCTCTCTCTCTCCCTCTCTTTCTAACTCTCCGGCTCAAGCATCTCTTGACATTCTCTCGGCAGCAGCTGCAACTGGCGATCTACTGGAGAATTCGCTTGGTCACATTTCCGGAACGGAAAAGCTTTTCCACTTGAGCATGTGATACGCAGCGAGGCTTCCCTTTCCTCTCTCCCCCCTCCCTTCGTACAGGTGTAAAACAGGCAGATAAAGATAACAAAGTGGCGGCATTCGCGCGCACTCGACCGATCTGCCGCGATCTGTTATCGGTCGTGCATTATATAAGCAAGAAATTCATCGTGTTATCTGAGCCATATCTAGCCCTGAGCTAACAAGATCTCAAAAGCTGTGCAAAACTGTCTCTCTCTCTCTCTCTCTCTGTTGCTCTCCAAGTATACAGGTATATAGACCTATTCATGTGTACATATATGTATATTCATATATTCATTAACCGTAAGCACTTTGCCATTGATTGCGTCTAATGGTCGCGGGGTAATTGCTCGTACTAATACCAGATGCGACTATATCTCTCCCAAGCACCGTTGCAAACGTGACTTTTCCGATTTAGTCATTAGTCAGGGGTGTCTGTGTTGTGGACAAGATAATGGGGAGACTGCAACTAATTCTTGAAATTAATTTTCGATTCACTCAGCCAAGTAGCATCGTTCCCGTTTAGCGAGCATCTGCTGTGTCTCCGTCCATCTCGTTGACAACAATTAGTTGCTTTATAAAGCACTCTGAAGTCGTTATATAGTACAATACTAATCCAACAGCAGTTGAAATGCTTCATTAAGGGAACGTACCCCCCCCCTCCTCTCCGACCTTTCGCATTTGGCGCAACATTTTGAGATAAGTTGCGAAAATATTTGCTTAACTGAAACAGAAAGCGACGCACATGAAAACGAATGCGAATACGAATGCGAATACGAATGTGAATACTATATGAATTTTTATAGCAGATACGTCGCTATAAACTTGTAGCATGAGTTGGCATCTGATGATCGGGCTACATATGTAACTCTCGACTCGGCTATTTTTGATCCCAATGCTGCGTGCGCTAAGGGCAGACCGAGCGCTCTGTAAATATTATAAACACATCTAGACCTTATATACAGCTGTATACATATAGTACATATAAATTCTTGATTTCGGCAACGGGGGCCAATGGGCCAACAAGTTGTTTATTAGCTGAGATAAATGTCGGCTATAAACTACCGTCCGTCACTGACTCCAGCAGGCGAGGAGTGATCGGCTGCAAACACGTGTTTGCCAAGCAATTTTCATACATACATACATATATTCTAGTATATGCATTGTGTAAGACCACAACAGACATATAGACATAAAGACTAACCGATTCGGTTACATATTTTCCATTCGCTTGGGCGTTGAGTTTCAGCGAGCTTCGCAGCAGAGGGCCTCCCCCTTGTCAGGTGTGCGCCTAGTTGTCTTCACTTATTTATGGGTCAGGCACATTAACATAATGCCGGCACCTAAATAATCACCGATTATTGCCCACTTAGGAGAACTAAAATAGCATATGAAAACTGGAGCGTGTGCTCGTTTCTTGCAAGCGACTTGCTTTTATATTACAATATGCTTTATTTATAGTTTTTAAAATATAAACCGAATTTAAACGCTACAAACTCTTCATTTTACAGTCTATCGAAACCGAAAGTTGACAATCGGTTTTACAGCATTCGCGATCGAATTGCAGCTGACCACACGCACGCTTAACAGAGCGTGACACGAGCCGATGTTAACTAACAGCGCAAGTCGAGCACTCAACTGTGGCCATTCCTTTTTACATAATGTAAACACAGCTTGTGCACTAAGCACTGTTCAGTGCTTAGTGGCTTGTGGCTGTGCCTGTCTGTGTGTGTGTGTGTCTGTCTGGCTGTGTAAGGCTGACCTTGGCATTGGCACTGGCTAAAGAATTATGGCTTTATGCGTTTTTCGCTTATTTATTAATCATAAATTGCCATAATGGGAAGGGAAAAGGATGCCGCGCGCTAAAGGATTTTCAATTGCCTCAGCTCCCGTAGTTGTTGTTGTTGTTGCTGTTGTTGTTTTCTCGCTCAGATTGCAATTGCATCGAGTTTATTTATAGCCAGTCTGAGGACTGAGACTCGCCTAGCGCACTGATTGTTTTCATGTGATTCCACTGCTGCTGCTGCTGCAATCGCCTCCTGCTTCGATCCGTCCGTCCGCGACTGGGGTAATTTATGTTATTTGACTTTTAAACCCGGCTCCATAATTGCTGGCTCCACTGTGCAGAGCCCTTTGCAATTAGCCTCCGTCTTGCTAAAGTGGGCAATGCCTGGCCCGAAGACGACGACGACGACGACGACGTGGAGTGCGTCGTCGCGTTCTTGGCGCAGGTTCAGCAGGTTAACTCGAGTGGGTTGAGTGAGGTTAGGTACGCCTTCGTTAGAGATGCCTTGCGATTGTTTTCCCCCGACTTGTCGCACTCGAGCTGAAGCTGCACTCCATTAGTTGAATACGTGACATATCAACGTTTTGTCGAGGCTCTGCCAGGTTCTGCTTCGGCAAAAAGTAATTAAATTTTATATCAACGGACTTCTTTTCTTGTTTATCTCAAACTAGAGTTGTTTCTTCTTTTGCTTTCTCTTCTACCTTCTGCCTTCCACTCGTTTCTCATCATCTTGTTGCTCTTTAGAAGAAACTATTTAAGCACGTAATTAAATTGTTTTACTTACTACGGTTTCGCTATGTTAGATGTCCAAGCATACCAAACCAATCGGAACCCGAACCGCAACCTAAGCCCGACACAAAACTCAGGTTGCATCACAGCACAAAGCAAGCTGATAGAAACACACACACACACACACACAGCAATAATGAGAGCGCAGCTTAATCACACAAGCTTTTCATGTTTGTTTTTACCTCATTGCCCTCCCACACCTACTCCTACTCTCTCTCTCTCTATACATATTTCTTTTTTCTGTCTTTCTTTCCCGTCTCTCCAACCCTTTCTGTGATGTTTGCAAATATTGTAAACATTCTACACTTACCGTACACTGCGAGAAATTCAAATAGGGTGCTCCCTAGAAATACTTTAATATTTCTTGAAAATAAAATACTTTTGTATTTATTTTCATTATTCTCAATTTTCATATCTAGGTCGATTTACTAAGTTTGTCATTTGTTTTTTTAGTAAAAATTCATAAAATTGTATGATTTTCTAATACAATGTTAGCAAATACACTGCACTGCATACATACACTGCAAGAAATGGGGCGCTGCCATAAAACTAATATATGTATAAAATATGTATGTATTTTAAATATTCTCAACTTCCATATCTAGTTCGATTTACTAAGTTTGTCAATGTATTTCGAGTAAAAATTTATAAAATTGTATTACAAAATCATAAAAAAACGAATCCATAGAGGAATTAGCAGAGCTATAATTTTATAGAAAGGTATAATTGATATTACTTTTTCTCAGTGCATCTTTAACCGTTTGAAAGCGTTTTCTCCCATAACGCTGGTCACGAACGCTACGCGAAAATACTGAAACTATATGTACTATATGTAAAAATATACATACAGATATACCTATTAGAACATATAAAAACAATAGTCAAACTTTATAGTTTTTCATTGTTTCTGCGTCTGTTTTTGAGAGTTACAGAATTATAGCTGAATCATATATGACTCTCCCATAAATGCAGGGTATTTCAAAGTGAACATTGAACATTTACTTTCAACACAATCGAATTTAAATGGTAGTTCATAAGTAGATAATTACATTATATAATTGCCCATCCAATTCGAGATCGGGTTGTGCGGAAACAGAAACAAGCAAAGAAATAGAAATCTAAAATAAACAATTCATAATTTTCCAAGAGTTCGAAAACAGTTGCAGGCATTAAGGCAAAAGCATTTGGAATTTAGGTTCAAGAGGATTAGATACGAGTTCTATTTTCTACAAAATGATCGTATTGTGTGGAATCAAATTTTTAAACGGCCACTGTGCTGACTTGCATACATACATACATACATATAGTAGGGGAATAGTAAGTGTGAGTGTATTGTGTCGCTGGGGAAGACACAAAACATACGGACGGACGGACGGAGAGACAACATTGAGGGCGGGCAGTCGCTGTCAATTTGATGCCAACGCGGCGATTCTTGGCACAACAAACGCAGAGACTGTTTAGCCTCGCTCTTCCTACGCCTCTCTCCTCTCTGCGTATCCCTTCCCCGGTGCGCTCAATACCCTGTAGGCTTTTGAAATGCGCTGAAGAGGGTATTTTGACGTCATAGGAATTTTGCTTTCATTATTTCTCGTTGAATATGTTTGTATGTATGTATTTTCAGACTATTTTATTAAATATTTTCTAATACTCCAAATTTTTAAAATATTATTTTATTATTTTCATTTTGAAATTTTAATCCTTTCTATGGTGTACAGCAAACTCTCTTAGGCGGACACTCTCCGTCAGCCCACTTATATGCGACCAATCCACTCAAAAGAGCAAATATTCTTCGAAAAACTACACAAATATCGTAGATAAAGTGTCCGCTTAAGGGGGGTAACACCATAGAGTTTGTTAGAAGAGTTTTACTGTTTTTATATGTTTAATGAGTCCAACTTTTTGTATTAGTTTAATTTAAATTCATACGAGGTTACAATATTTTATGCTATAGGGTATCTCGCAGTCTATTCCTCTTCTTCCCTATTCTTCTTATTTGTTCTTAATGTGCTTGCACTGTCCCTTGTCGCTGCCTTCATCGCTGCAGTTCAATAAACAAACCGTTTTGTAATCTTTACCTGCAGTGAATGTGGAGCAAAAGTACATCGATGGGGGGTCGGGTTACAGAGAGAGATCCCCCCTTGGGCATTCACACACATAAGTCATAGGCAGGGGTCAAATAATACGACACTTGTTTACGAGAGAGGGCAAAGAAGAGTCAAACAGAGAGGATGAGAGAGAGAGAGAGACATGCTCTCCCTTCCTCTTTTTCGGACTGCAGGTGATTCTTTTGCCCTTTTCTTCCCCTTTTCCAATTATGTCAGAGTGTTAAAGTGTGTGTGTGTGTGTGTGTGTGTGTGTGTGTGTGTGTGTGTGTGTATTTACATTATCAGTTTGCTTATGTAGGTGAGCGTCGGCCTAGCGCTTTATGCTTTTTATGTTTTATATCCGTAGGGTATCAGGGGGCATGTGCGTTGCACTGATAGCTTGGTACTAAGTGAAATACTCGTATGAAATAATTATGATTTGGAAATATTAGAATTAGTCTAGTAAAATATAAATATATTTCCAATATTTCTCAACTTTTATTAGTTAGCATTCGAGTTGATATTAATTTTATTTATTAATTATATATTCTAGTTGTGTTTCATAATACCAATATTCTTTCAGTTGTCACTTACGGATATTAATATATTATTTAGTAATGAACCAAGATTCTTTGCATTTGCTATCCCCTAAGTAGGGCATACACAAGTCGTTATTAACTCTGCCTCTGCTTTGCTCACATCAGCAAGAACAACAACAACGGCGACAACATCAAAAGCAACAAGAAGGTTCTTCGTGTATGTTGATTCTTCTACTTTGGCTTCCTTCTGCTGCGTTGCTTCGCCACTTCTCGCTCTCCGTGTGCGCTCGCTGACACTCTGCCCCTCTCTCGGTCACTCTTTCTCTCGCTCTCTCTCTCTGCCTCCTTGGCTGCACTTTCCAGCGGTTCCGTTTAGGCTTCGCACTCGCCTTGCGGACAATTTACCGAGCGCACGCAATGCAGACCGACGGCAAAATACACAAAAGAAATCACATAGAATCAGGCAGACAAACCAAACGGGCGAATCGAAACGGGTGAAACGGTTAATAGTATCGTCTTCTAATCGCAAGTTTCTTCAACATACAGTACGATGAATCATTTACGTGTGCCCAAGTTCAGACTGGGCGGCAAGGATAATGCTGCCGTCGCTGAGTTGCCCGTCTCCGGGGACAGCAGCAGCAATGGCAACAACAATAATAACAACACCAACAACAACAACAACAATAACAACGCAAACAACAGTACCAACAACAACAACAGCAACAGCAAAGGATTCCTGACGCGCATTAAGCGCTACTCGGTGCTGGGCAACAAACTGAGTCGCCGGCACTTGGGCAGCATGACACTGCCGAATGGAGAAGCAGGTGGAGGAGGAGGAGGAGGAGCCACTGCTGGCAAGGATCATTCGAGCAAACTCGTCACCGGCAGCTACAACATGACCGGTGGCAACTCGGACGATCATCGCTTGGAGATTGGCGCACCCATACTCATATCCACCACAACACTGGACACAGATCGCTTTGGCGTGACCGAGGAACGGCTGAAGCAGATCGGCGGAGGCATTGCCAAGACATCCTCCATAGTGCGCACCCTGACGCCGCGCAGCTCCGACGAGGAGGAGTTCGTCGACGCTTGCGGCACGCCGCCAATCGAGAATACAACGTCCGTAGAGCCTAAGGAATCGGAGCAAGAAACACAGCCAGAACCAGAGCGAGAACAAGAGCAAGAACCAGATCCAGAACCTGAATACTTTGCCACGCCCACACATCGGGCAGAACTGGAGGTTGCCGATCTGCCATTGCCGCCCGTGCCCGTGGAGGCGCCAATGCGTCGGCCACGCATCGCCCGGCAACAGCAATCGCAGTCAGTGCAGAATCTGAATCAACGTTCCGAGCTGAAAGTCTTTCTCTACAAGTCCCCATCGATGTCGCTGAACATGACGGCACCGCCACAACTGGGTCTCAATCTGCCCCAACTGCCTGAGCTGTATGGCGCCAGTGAATTAAGCCTGGCCGCCAGCACGCCTGAGGAGAACAAGGAGAACATCGTGGGCAAGGACAAGACCAATGGAACTCTACCCACAGCCAAGCCAGCTGAGCGCAATGATGATGATCCCATGATCTGTGGCTTTCGGGTGCAGGAGCAACGCTTCCGCAGCATTGAGTCTCTGCGGCTTCTGCCATCACAGCTTAGTTCGCAGCGCAGTCTGACCAGCTGTCGCAGCCGGAGTCGGAGTCGCAGTCGCAGCTGCAGTCGGAGTCGCAGCCAGTTGAGTGTCAACGAGGAAGACTTCGACTATGATCTCAAGTCGGTGAGCTATCAGAGCCTGAACGCGCAGAACCTGTTCGTCTCCATTGATGAGCTGCAGGAGATCACCAGGCAAATCAACGAGACAGAGGATTTCAGTCGTGAAATCGATCTGGAGTACTGCCAGCATCGGGATCAGTTGCGTCCCAGCGAGCGTCGAATCACGCTGCTGAAGAACAAGAATCAACGACTCATTAGCTTCAATCACAACAAGGAGAAGCTGCGCAAGGGCTGGCACGGCATGAAGCATTGGTTGGGCGAGGAAAGCAGCAAGCTGAAGGAGGTGGTGCGTCAGCAGACACCACTCAAGCGCGTCGCCCAATCCAAAACGAATCTGAATCAGTCTCTGGGCAACACTAGTCGTCAATCTCTGTCACCGGAACGCAGCCGACAGGATCAAGATCGGGACATGACCGTCAGCTGCGAGGATGTCACTGAGCGGACCGAGTGCGATACAACCTTCTCGCAGCATCCCAGCGAGGAGGATCTCTCGCCGCACGCCAAGCGCTTCAAGGACGAGGTAGACTGATTGCATTGTTTGGTCCCTGGCCGATAACAACCACGTTAAGCTAGCTATAAGTCCATGTTGGCGTCTGTTCCTTCATCTAACATATATATCTCTCTTCCTCTTTCTTTCATAGGGACAAAATGGCTTCGAGGAGCTGCGGCGTTATGTTAAACAGGGCGGAGACTTTAGCAAGGAGCTCATCTTCGTACTGCAGGAGCGGTAAGTGAATATAATCTCAACTGAGTTAGGAAAAGACTAACACAGTAAGGATACTTTGTTAGGCTCTTCACTGGGTTAGGCTCTTAACTGGGTTAGACTCTTCACTGGGTTAGGCTCTTCACTGGGTTAGACTCTTAACTGGCTTAGGCTCCTTACTGTGTAAGGGTCTTAACTGAGTTAGACTCTTCGCTGGCTTAGGCTCTTAACTGAGTTAGACTCTTAACTGAGTTAGACTCTTAACTGAGTTAGACTCTTAACTGAGTTAGACTCTTCACTGGCTTAGGCTGTTAACTGGGCTAGACTCTTACCTAGGTTAGGCTCTTAATTGAGTTAGACTCTTCGCTGGGTTAGGCTCTTTACTGAGTTAGACTCTTCACTGAGTTATGCTCTTCACTGGGTTAGGCTCTTTACTGCGTTAGGCTCTTTAGTGAATTAGGCTCCTTCAGATGTAAAACTCACTAAACACTGTAAAAAGCCGTTAGAACGAGGATATATCTTGAAGCACTCAGTACAACGTCCTATCTATACTAAGGCTAATCCTTTTTGTCTTCCTTACTCTCTCTTTGTACTCTCCCAGTGCCGACTCGGAGCTGATCTACTCGAAGTCACTTTCGAAGTTGGCCAACAAACTGAACAAGGCTGGCCGCGAGATACCCGGCAGCGTGGCGGATGCTTGGCGTGGTGTGGCTACTGAGATGGAGAGTCGCAGCGACATACATCGCCAGCTGGCCGCCTCGCTGACCGATGAGCTGGTGAAGCCGCTCAAGACGGTGGTGGACAATCATCACAAGACGCGCAAGGCGGTAAGTGAACCTCTCGCACTAACTGAGTTTTGTCAACAGATAAACAGCATTTCTATTCCTCTCGATCAGGTGGAGAGCAATGTGGACAAGGCGGCGCGTGTGCTAAGCGAATGGCGCGCCAGCGAGGCAAAGGCCAAGAAGGCATCTCACACCGCAGCGCGGGAGAACGAGAAGCTGCAGGATGCAATGCTCGATGTGCGCATACAGAAATCGCCATCGATAGCGCTGCTGCACCAGGGGCCCAACAAGTTGGCCGCCGAGAAGGAGCTCAAGTCGGCCGAAAAGGATTGCGTGAAGCTGGACAACAAGCGCAAGAAGGCCGAGGAGGCAGTGAAGCGGGCCGACGTCGAGTACTACACGCTTTGTGTGCGTGCCGAGCGTGCCCGCGTCGACTGGGAGATGGCGGTGCTGCGAGGCTCATCGCAGCTGCAGAGCAGCGAGCAGCAACGCTTGGGGAATATGCATAATTTTGTGCAGCAATATGCAAGGCTTGTCTCCGACATGAATCCCATACTGGGCACCCTCACGCACGGACTGCAGCCGCAGCTGGATGCGTGCAATGTTGCCAAGGACCTGCAAGTGGTGCGCAACATACGTCGCAACTCGGAGGGTCCCAGCGAGCAGCTGCTGCCCGATTTCTACTGTGAGCACACAACGTTGGCCATGAACCGCGAGCGACGCAAGCATTCGCTGATCAAACTGCTGCAGCTGGTCAAGACCGATCTGGAGCGTGAGCGACGCTCCAGGGATGGACTGCGTGGTCTATCGCAGTCGTTGAACAATCAGGATCACCAGAATATCACCGACAAGCTGTATCATGTGAGTAGCAACGAGCACGAAGTCTGCAAATGCCAGCTTGCTGACTTATCCCTTCACTAATCCTTTGCAGATTCGCTCCATGCTGACGTACTTGGAGGGCGCACGCCTCAAGTTGCACTCGGCGCTGCTCGAGCTGGATCACAAGCCACGCACCACACATCCGCTGGCACAGCACATACAGGTAGAAGGCCCCTCTGTTTATCAATCATGAAACATGTCTAATCCTCTCGTGCATTTGCTTTTTCAGATAACGCGCGATCGCACCGGGCTGCAGCAGAGCATTCTCAAGGTGCCCAACTGGCTGAAGAACAACGATAAGTCGCAACACTCGAACACTTTGCTGTCGCATGACTCCAGCGATGCGACCATAGCGGACGAGGATGGCGACCTAGACGAGCACGAGGATCAGCACCAACAACAACAGCGACAGCTGAAGAACCTGACCAACAGTTCGTGCGCCAACATCAGTGTGGTGACAGCGGCTCCAGCACCGCCCACCTCGGCGCTGCTAAAGAACTTCAATCGCAGCAAGAGCAACATCGAAACCTTCACCAGTCAACCAAAGATCATCTCCACGACGAACGCATCCCTGGCCGCGGCAACTGCAGCGACAACGCATGCGGTCAAGGCACGCACATTGGCTGGGGATCGCGGGCAGGCGGATGGCGGTTCCAATCAACAAGACTCCGATTTCGATGAGTTCAGTTCGCAGGACGAGGATGAGCCTGAGCCGCCACACCAACACCAACAGCAGCAGCAGCAGAACTTCTATCAAAATACGCAGGAAGTGCAGGGCACACATAGCAACATCAGCAGCAACTCCAAGGACGGCGGCGGAGGTGGCGGACAGGTGCTCGGGCGCTGCAAGGCGCTCTATAGCTACACACCAAAGCTCTACGACGAGCTGGAACTGAGTCCCGGCGATGTCATCGAGGTGCATGCCAAGCAGGAGGACGGCTGGTGGCTCGGCGCCCTGCGCAATCAGATCGGCATCTTTCCCGCCACCTACGTGGAGGAATGCGTCTAGGCAGCTCGGTTCAAGTGTGAATAATGCATATGTATGTGTGTGTGTGCCTGTGTGTGTACGTGTGCGAATCTGTATGAATGTGCGTGTGTGTGTTTCTTTTTAAGTCACTATCTTTCGGCTTTTCCCCATATTTACAATGAGCTTTAAAAAGGTCTCTGCATTAATTGTATTTCGGATCTTACGATTTATCTTATATACACATACACCATATCTTTTATCTTTGATATAAGAAGAAAGAAGAAGAAGAAGGAGAAAACACAAATGTATTTGTATGGAAAACATTTTTTTATTATCATTAACTTTATTATAATTATGATTATTATTTATAGCGCCCAGTTGAGTCATAATTCTCCGACTTTTATGAATAAATAAAGATTCTGAACTAAAAAATAATGTGAAGAATATACATATAATATGAACCTAACTATTTCGTTTCTGTTTAATTCATATTCGTAACCTTTATATGGCGTTGAATCCCGTCTCTATTGCTAAACCTTCCCGCTCCAGTCTCCCGTGTTGCTGTCTACAGTTCAATCATTGAAGAATATACAATACATACATATATACTACATATCTCTTTGGTTTATTTTAAAATATACCTAAAAAAATTACCTGCCCCGGGTGAGGCTCGAACTCACGACCTTAAGATTATGAGACTTACGCGCTGCCTACTGCGCCACCGAGGCCTTGTGACGGAGGACAGCCTATAACATAACATAAGGATGTTAACTTAAACTGAATCTAAAAATGTTATTTAAAGGATCATTTCATTTCAATGCAAGCCAAGCGCAGAAACTCTGCTACAATTCACAGAGTTCTGTTAACGCTGTGTTAGCAGAAGGCAACGTTTTGGTTTGTATTTCATAATTTTTAATTTCTGGACTGTTTACGACCACTTCTGGCTAAGGATTTAGATGAGGGTTTCCAAGAGTTGAGAAACTATAAACTCAATTGAACGCGAATGGTTTGTCGTTCGATTTTACCTTCTTCATTTAATGGCCAATTGCGTTTGTGGGAATATACGGAACATGTAGAAGGCGGTGTATTAAATCCTTTAAAGTATATTTTATTATATCATTTCAAATTTCCCGCGTTGCTCAACTGTTGTGAGATGTAACACAACAGTGGCACAACAGTATATCGAAACTGTTGCAATTCAAATGTAAAATCCGTTTTTAAATAAGAATTGAACTTATGTTTAGTAATTATTTATTAATAATTTTTCTGTAATAATTATATAATATTGTATACACAATATTTAATAATCGGCAAATTACTATATAAATAATTACTGCCGATTATTAAGATATTCAAAGTAAATATCGCTTGCACATGATCGATCTATCGAATTTTTACATTTGGCAACTCTGCAGTTCTGCAATTTACCGTTTAATGTTTTTGCGGGAAGCAGTTTCACAAAACGATGGTCAAAATGTTGTGTGGATAACAATATTAATAAAAACATGTTGAAAATACAACAATCAACGAGCGAAGAGCTCTTGCAAGCTGCGTACAATAAAATATCGAAAGAAAATACATTGCTAGAAAAGGAGTTGGCGTTGGAAGAAAGCTCTATGGAAATTGAGCAGTCCAAGCAGACGTAAGTTTCATTTTGTGTGAAAAA
Organism: Zaprionus africanus; assembly: GCA_018151435.1. Taxonomy (NCBI): domain Eukaryota; kingdom Metazoa; phylum Arthropoda; class Insecta; order Diptera; family Drosophilidae; genus Zaprionus; species Zaprionus africanus. Next base: position 463,674 of record JAECXB010001995.1, read on the forward strand.
AAAGGTTTCTAATCTATTGATTTAGTCTATTGAAGTTGCTGAACAAAGCTCGGGAGTTAAACGAGAATAAAAGCAATATCATGAAAACTAATAAAACATTAACTGAGCAAATAGCAATTGTCTCTGAGAAACGCGACGTGTGTGAGGCGCAGTACAAAAAAATGTTGACCAAACGGAATCTGTTCAAGAAGAAACAGACAGCAAAGCTGCTTGTGGAGCAAAAGCGTTACGGGCAATTGTCGAAGGAGGTAGCCTTAGTGGCTCATGTTCCGTTTACCTTCTCACTATCAATTGTTCAACCCACAGCTGCAGAAGCTGCGCCTGTCTCAGGCTGTCCAGGAGAAAGCCACTGAGCTGCAGAAGACGATTAACAATGTGGCTAAGCTGGAAGCAAGAGTGCATCGGTATCGGGAGTTGAAGTTACAGTTGGAAGCAGATATCGGGCAGAAGAAGCAGATAGCACAGAAATCGGGTGCACAATTGGACTCGGAACAGGTGGGGTAAACGAGGTTTAAAGCATTGAAGAAGTTTCAACCTTTCTTACCCTAATAGAGAAAGACGGCCGAGCTGCAACTGGAGGTTCAACTGAATGAGGCTTCTCTTGCTCAACACTTGGACTGGAATGATCAGTTAGAGAACAAATTGATAGCGCAAGAATTGGAGCTAAAAGCGCGTGAGAAACGCAACTTGAAACAGACTCGAACAATTGAAGCAACTGAACGCAACGTGGCAGAGAAGCAGGCAAAGATTGATGAGCTCTCAGCTCAATATGAGGATTTGACGAATGCCCGTGAGATTGCAGAGCAGCTTTACCAGATGAAACTCAAACCCCTTCTAGATACTAATACCCAACTTGGCGCACAATTAGTCAAACAAAATTCAGAGTATCGCCAAAAGCTCAACGAGCAGAAGGATTACCTGGCCCAGCTGCAGAAGCTATGTATCTCAAAGGAGGAGCAACAGGGGCGTATATTAAAGAATTTGGCCGACGAGAACTCCCAACTGGAGCAAGAGTTAACGGAAGCCACGACACGCCATAAGGTGAGTAGTTCTCATTATATATTAAATATAATAAAAATGACATCCCTAACACATTGCAGGCAATGGTTTTGGAGATTAAGGAGAAGATAAAGTCAAAAGAGAACGAGATTTTGAAACGTCGAGAGGACTTTGTTCAGCTTGAAAGACAAAATAATGTGAGTCGTCCAAGTTTATTATTGATCTCATATTTAATCTCGATAAATCCTTTTGGTATAGATTATCATTGCTGGACTCAAACACAAGCTGGCTCGCGTAGGCAACTTAGTCTGCTTCAAAGTCAGGAAACTGGATGCATCAGTCCAAGATTAAGCCAAATAACAGAGCAGTAGCAGCGCAGTTAAATTAAATAAGTTCTCTATTTGTCAGTTTATTTTAATTTCAATATTCTTACTTAGTTCTTTAGATCTTTGTTTGAATCTAAAATTATGTTTTAATACATTGACTATTTTGGCCTGGCGCCATATATAAATTACTTTAATAAAACTTGACAATGTTAACTTACTTTTTCGATGTTCCAAATATAACAAAATAAACAAATATCTATTTCTGTTTCCTTTTTTAACTGCAAATAGATATATTTGCTTTTCTGTGCATCACTTTTTCAATACTATGAAAAATATGTCTAGTGATAAATTGTTATTTATCTGGGAATAAATGGGAGGTGCAGTATATAAAAATAATATTGAAATGTAATGTAAAATGTGAGGACAAGTGAGTTCATTGTCGTGAATCCTTTGCAGAGGAACAGTGGCTTGCGGAAAGTATAGCTATTTTGTGTATTATTTAAGCTTCATTTTTTTTTTGTTGTACGATGCCACAAATAAATGTTTTTTTTTTAACATTTTCAATTCGAAATTACGCTTAACTAAAACCAGCTAGCGACTTTCGATTTCAAACGTTGTTTTTCAATGCAAACACAATAGTTGGCAACGCTGTCAGCGAATACACCAACCACTAAAAAATACCAAACTCGAGCCAACATCGATAGCCTCGCGGTAGAAATCGATAAGTAGATGTTTTTCTGCATTTATTTATTGTACATTTCTTTTTGCGTCAATTCGGTTTTTGTAAACATCGTCACCATCTGGCCAAGCACCGCGTTCAACCCAACAATGGACAGCGATAGGGCGTGCCCTCCTTGCAGCAATACTCGCGGCCCGCCTGCAGTTTCGTGTTCACCCACTGGTTGTGGCAATTCTTGATGAACAAATACGCGCGTTCCTTGTGACAATTGTGGCCCAGCGTGGCGCAGACAATGTTCGCCGAGTTGGGCAGGTGCTGGACAATCTAGAGAGAGAGAGGGAAAGAGAGAGTGTTAGGATTGCATTGAGCACTGTGGGCGGCACACACTCACCGCCTCCAGGCACTTGGTCTGGCATTGCTTGCGTCCGATGGCATTGCAGGGATACATGCGGTCCATCTCGTTGTGGATCAGTGGCTTATCCGGCAGCGCGTTGCGTATCTGGGAGGAGAGGAAGACACCGCAGGTGCAGGGCACGGGCTGATTGTCCGCGGCCTCAGTTGGAGCAACTGTTGTTGTTGTTCTTTTTGTTGTTGTTGGCGTCGGTGGCGATGGCAGTGTGTTGTCCAGGCTGGATGGCGTCGTGCTGGTGACGGTGGTGGTGATTGTATTGCTTGCACTGCCACTGCTGCCCGGCTCCAGGTCGAGTTCCACGTCGGCAGCTGTGCTCTCAACTGAGCTCGGCGTGGTGAAGGAGGAGATGGCGGAGGAGGGGGAGGAAGTGGAGCTACTGCTGCTGCTCATGGAGATTCCGTTGCTGCTGCTTGTTGACTCCATGCTGGCATCCGCTGACTCCGTTGCAGTTTTGGTCTTGGGCGAGGTATTGATGATGAACTCCACGGATGAGGGCCACGCTGCCTCCGTCGTTGTTGTTGTTGTCGACGTCGTCGACGTTGTTGTTGTTGTTGGTGGCGCTGTTGCTGCTGTTGCTGCTGGTGTTGTCGATGTGAAACGCAGCTTGAAGCGTTTCTCCTTGACAAAGTTGGATTTGCCATACAGAGGCTTCGTGTAGGCGAACTTACTCGCCGCCGCCAGCTGCTCCTGAGCAACTGCAGCGAGCACCAGCAGCACCAGAAATTGCACATTCATCTTGCAGGCTGCAGAGCAAATCGGACGTGGTTAACCAAGCTCACTTGGGGCACACTCGAGGAAACTTACCCATGTCTTAATCTCTTTATATATTTCTATCTCTGTCTCTCTCTGTGTGTTTCTCCCGATTCTCGGTCGAGTTCTGTTTGTCAATCGGTTGCGGCGGGCGCATTTTATGCTACGTTTTCGACAACGTTTGCACTTTTCCGGATCTGCTCGGCCAACGCTCTGACCCCCAACAGTGCGCTTCCATGAAGTTCAAGTTTAGACTCCGCATCTCATTTTCCACCAGCTTCAGCAGCGTCATCAGGTCGGGGGAATTTGGGTCAGGGTATCGCGCTTAACGCTTGCGTTGCATTTCTATTTCTTCGAATTAAATCATCTTTCTGAAAGCCTCATAATGCATAAATCTTTAATTTACTATTCTAATATTGTAAGTTAATGTTTTTTTTGTAAGTTAAGCCTCACAAATATTATTACAATATAATTTTTTTATATGTTTTCAATGTCAAATTGTTTGAAAAAAAAATTCAAAACTGGCGCGCAATGACTGTAAAAGAGCACATGTTGCCAAGACATTGGTATAACACATCGTTGGCAATATAGTGATACTTCTATCGATATATATCGCTAGCAATAAAAACCTAAAATAAAACAGCCTGAAGGTTGGCAACGCACGCAATACTGTCTGTGTAAATATAAATATATATATACATTTTATAATCGCGATAAGTTTTAGTTGTCAAAAAGCTTGAAAATTAACAAAGTTTCAAAAAATTTAAAATTGGCGCGCACTGGCTAAATGAGAATGAATGCTGCCAACTATTTGGAATAATACAAGTTGGCAATATACTACAACTGCTATCGATATATATCGCTTGCGAAAAATACTGAAAAGCATAGAGCAGCCGGTAAGTTGGCAACGCGCACAAATATCTGTGCATCTGTGTGTGTGGATAATTTTAATTGCCGGCTAGTCGGTGTTTATTTCTTTTATTTTACTTAGTTGTTGTTGTTGCTGCTGCTTACGAAGCCAATTTGTAAGCGATAACAACATCGAAACCCTGCACGACAGCAACGCCGACAGTCGAGAACGTGCCAAGAGAAGCAGCAGAAGCAGCAACGAGAGCAGCAGAAAGATGCCCGAGTACGTGCCACTGACAGGTTACCAGCAGCTGCAGGATGCACTGAAGGTGCATGGCAACGAGAAGTGTCTGATTTACATTTACTTCTTTGGCGAGAAGGACGCCAAGACCGGCAAGAGCTGGTGTCCCGACTGTGTGGCCGGTAAGTGCGATTGCCCTCCACCTGCCTTCCCTCTCTTACATTATCACTATCTCACTTTCTCCTTGTGTTTTCAGTTGAGTCTGTTGTGGATACCGCATTCCGGGAGCAAGCTCATCCGAATTCACTGATTTACACCGTGGACGTGGGCAATCGCGAGGCTTGGAAAGACACCAGCAACAAGAATAGATTCCGCCAGGCGCCCTTCTCCCTGAAAGAGATACCCGCTCTGCAGCGCTGGCAGTCGGCGGAGCGACTCGATGGCAGTCAGCTGCTCAAGCCCGAACTGCTGCAGCTGTTCTTCGAGGAGGCCAAGACACAGAGCAACATCGACACCCAAAAGCCTTGCAAATAGATGCCCTCTCTCTCGCGAGAGAGAACTCTGCCCATGTCTCCGTCTGCCTGTGTGCGTGTGTTTGTGTGTGGGGTTGGTGTGGGTGCAAGTGTGTGTGTGGTGTGCCGAGAGAGAGCGTAATAAACATGCTTGAGTTAAACTCAAGTGCGCGCCAAACCTAACTCAACTCAATGCGCTCGAGACTCCACTCAATTGGGCAATGCTGGGGGAGGGAGTGGGGCAGCAGCAGAGGCAGCAGCAGCACGCTGGCTGGCTGGCAGCCGCAAACCTGGTCGGCGTTTTATTAGCACGCACGTCGTCGGGCAGGACGAATCGTACGGCGCGTCGTCAACAGTCGCAGCGGCAACGGCAACGGCAACGTCAGCCATCGCAGTCGCAATCGCAATCGCAGTGGCAGTGGCAGCACCAAACGAACGGTAAACAAGACACGCACAAGCTGAATAAACGGCGCGCGTTGCTGCCCCGTTGACCGCTCGGTGTTTTTTGGGCAACGGTTTCGTTTCACGTTACTTTTTCTTCTGTTTTTTTTTTTGTTTCTCTTTGTTGTTGTTACTCCTTTTTTTGTGGTTCTGATTCGGAAGCGACTCTGTTTACATGTTAACCGTTACAATATTGTCGTCGTCGCTGCGTGCGCGCGGCCTTTGCGTGTGCGTGTGCGTGTGCGTGCAACAACAACAACAACAACAACACGAGAACAAGCAGAAGAACAACAAGAAATGTGCATAAAAACAAGCCGGAGCCATTAAATATTAGCCAAATCAAATGTAGGTAAAGAAGCCACACAAACACACACACACACGTGTAAGAGTGTGTGGGAGGGAGGGGGGTAGGGGAGGAGTCGCTGCGGTTGGTTGGGGCACAGCCTGGCCAACCTTGCTGGATTTACTTGGTAATCTGCAAAAGGGTTGCAGGCAGACGAGAGGAGGCAGGGGGGTTTGTGCGTGGGTACGAGGGAAGGGGGTGTGGCACATGGCAGCTTAGCTTGCCGGCAATAACTGTTGCGCTTCAACTAACCTAAACGTTGCCCGCCCCCTCACCATTTCCCCTTGGCTCCCTTCTGCTTCGAAATTGATTAATAAATCTGTTTTTCGATTCGATTCAATCTTTTTGTGATGTTCTCTCTGCTGCTGGCGCAGTCAACAGCGGCAAGGTGCTAATAAATGTTGCGCGTTGTCACACAAACAGCAACAACAACAACAACTACAACAACAACAGCAACTACAACAGCAACAACAAAAATAATAATAATAAAAATAATTCTTGTATTTTCGAGAAAAGCTGAAAGCATGAATTCAATTAGACTATGCCGACACACGCAGATACAGATACAGATCTTAGAATCAAACAGATACAGATACATATTTAAAATACAGACAAATACAGATACAGATCTAAGAAGAAGACAGATACAAATACATTTCTTGGCTACTGTACAGTGCGTCAGAGCCGACGATCGCCCTTGATTAGCATTATATCTTCTATCTTCTCGCAAAACAGACTAATTGGCGTCCAATTGGATTGGATTAATTTGTAGAGTTGAATGTAAAAACAAAATGAAAGTGAAATCTATACGATTAATGGAATATTTGATAGAGTATTTGTAGATTGTTCCTTGAATATGATATACAATATACATATATTGTTTTATATTAACATTTTTCTAACCTTACTTTACCTTAAATAAACAGTTTTGTAGTATTAATATTTAATGTAAATGTAATTTTGTTGAATAAAAAGTGTGTTTTTGTTTGTAATGAAATTACCCGACAAACATAGAGTAGCAGGGTATTAAAAGTTTGTGCTAACTAAAAAAAAATGAATTCAATTGCTGTTTCGGACAATTTAAACTATAAAGGATGAACATGTCTTCTTAAGTGCGTTACAAACTTCTGCCTAAAGTGAATATACCTTCTGCATGGGTAAAAACGTCTTACATGAACTTTGAAGATCAAGTAATAAATCCAGTTCAAATACAATAATTAGAACTTTTTAAATGCTTGCAATCGGATAAGCAACATAGAAGTTATAAAAGAAATAAATTTTAAGGCATAATGATATCCAAGTCCCACAAAGTATGCAACAAAAAATATGCTGCACATAGAAGTTAAATATTCACAGTGGAGCACACTTAACTTAAGCTTTCTTGTTTGTTTGATTCTTGATTTGAAAAAAAAATTTCGAAAAGCAAAGTTAAAGGGAATATGCTTAGATACTTCCTTTCCGATTGTACAGTAAACTAAATTTACCGTTGCACGTAGAGCACAATCAACAGATGTTGGATGTGCACCATCGATTCCCAGAGAAGGTTATCGATATAGAGTTGAGTGCGACATTGGACATTGCACGGAATTGAACTAACTCAAGATCACAAGATCTTGTGATCTCAAGATCTGTCACAAATCGAATCACCTTGATGTGGCACACACACACACACACACACACACACACACACACACACACACACACACACACACACACACACATACACACACACGCACACACACTTACACATACGTGTACACATGCCGACCTGGCAATAGTTCGACTCGCTGTCAACATTGCTTTCGCATTCCAATTTCTAGCCCCATGACATCTTTTTGGCTCATTTCGAAATTATAATATCGAAAATATCTGTGTATATAGAACGAAATCTATTTCTCGTTGCCATTTCTTCTTCGTCTGTTGTTGCTGTTGTTGTTGTTGTTGCTTTCATTTCATTTATTTATTAATCTTTTTTCCTCTTTCCTTGTCGTTTGTCAATTAAAAACTAAAAATTCTTAATGAGCCCCGTAACAGGCCCGACAACGTTGCCAGAGAAGGGAGTAAGGGGAGGGGCAGGGGGGTGCAGTCGGGGGTGCTGGAGAGACCCTGTGAGGTCTCGCAATGCGCGAAAAGGCATCGCGATGTCATTAAAGAGCTAATAAAAATTTGAAAAAAAACAGAATAAATTAAATTAAAGATTGCTTAAAATAGCCCACAGATGGGTTACTTATAAGCAATGCCACGCCCCCTGCCCCTGCCCCTGCACCCGCTGACCACCCACGCCAGATGTGAATCCATTTGCGCTTGATTCGTGCTGATATTGGATTTGCCAGAGATCATTCCGATTCTTCCCCCGCCCCGCCACGCCCCGTTGTTGTTGCTTTAAATCATTCAACGCTCTGTTGATTAGCGAAGATCTGCAGCCCAAGCATGTGTGTGTGTGAGTTTTTGTGTGTGTGTTTGTGTGTGTGTGTGCGATTTATAGTGTCATCCAAAATCATAATTTATTAATAATTTCCAACAGCCGGACAGGTGTGGGTGGCTCTGTCCGTGTCTCTCTCTGTGTGCGCCCGATTCTCTTCGAGCTTTGTATATTTTTTTATTTAATTGACGCATTTAGTTCACAACAACAACAACAACAGCAGCAACAACAAATTGCGAATATATAGTGCATGCGTACTATACCTATGTGTGTATGTATGTGTGCGGCTCGTCAAATATGTTCACTGTCCGCGTTAAGCACCTAACGACAAATGGGATTGCAAAGCAAATCAAAAATTCACATTCGATAGACGAGCGATACCCAAAATAAGCCCCCCAAATAACATTGTCAATTCTCGCTTGGAGCTACTGATTCTCCTTCTTCTATTAATTCTTCTACTTTTTCCAGAAAGTGGGGTCTCTCTTCATTGCAGTTTGAAGTTGGTCAGGGTGACTCTCTCCCTCTCTATAAAAACAATTTGTATTCGTTGTTTATTCCATATAATTAAAGGGTTATCCTTATTCAAGCCTTGTTTATTCTTCAAACCTCCTTCCTGAAATCTTTTTCTTCTTAGTATTCCAGAAAGTGGCGTCTCTTTTCTTTGTAGTTTGTAGTAAGTCATTGGAAACTCTCTCTGTCTCCATAGAAAGTTCTCATTTGGATTTGTTGTTTAGCTTTAAATCTTCTTCTACTACAAAACTTCTTTTAATACAAATCTTCTCATTCTTCAAATCTCCTCACATCGTCTTCTACTTTAAATGTTTTCCTTGAAACAAATCTTTTCATTCTTCAAATCTTTTCATTCTTTAAATCTTTTCATTTTTCAAACCTTGTTTTTCCTTGGTCTTCTTTGGATTTGTTGTTTAGCTTAAAATCTTCTTCTCCTTCTTCAAACCTTCTACTTCTTCAAAACTTCTCCTTCTACAAATCATTTCCTTCTACAAAGCTTCTCCTTCTTCAAACCTTCTTCTTCTAATCTTCTTCTTCTTCAACTCTTGTTCTTCTTCAAATCTGAATTCTAATTCGCACTAATTGAAAAGTTTCGGATTACTACTTAACCTCAAAGGTGCTACAAAGTATCTGTGATTTGCGTAAACCGGCAGGGAAATAAATACAAATATGATCTATTTAAGTGGATCTCAATTTACATACACCAGAGAATGTTAAACCGGATTGCGGTTTCAATCTATTTAGATTGATAAAAGCTTTATATCGCAGGCATTCAATTTGAGGTTATGAATGTCTCTTGATCTTTTTGTGTGTGTTCCGTAAGATGAGACACTTTATGGTAGTAGTAGTTAAAGAGATGTTAGTTATGTTTGATGTACGACAATCTGTTTGCTATGCGATAGTTTGCTCGATAGTTTAATAGTAAATATTGGTTAGCTACCTGTCCGTACTTGGAAGTAAATCGTAGTTAGTTGAAAAAGGGTAGTAAGTAATTCATAAACGATACTAAATAATTGACAGCATTCTAATTCGTTAGCCGATAGTATACGATTATTTAAAGGAGAGTTGTTGGAGCTCATACGATAGTAACTAGTCAATAGTTCAGTAAAAACTTGAAAGCTGTAAGCTTAAAGTCTACATGTGATAATTGATAGCTGATAGTTTAATTAAGTAGCAATAGTTAATACTCGATAACTAATAACTGTATGTGGTATTTGTCAGTCGATAGTATGTGTAGCATATCTAATGGACAATAGTAAATGCTACCTGCTATAATTGTTGTGGCAATCGTCGCTCGTATTTAGTCGATAATAGTTCTTACTATCAATATTTAACAGTCTAAATTCCAATCAATCAACAGTCTAAGGTATGTTATCGATAACTCCCAATCGATTGTTAATATTCGTTACTTATTAATAGTTAATTTCAACATTCAAAGTCTCACACTTATGATTATTCATCGATAGATGCCAATCGATAGTCAGGCAACGGGGACAGCAGCAGCTCCTTCCTTATCGTTGCTGTCTCTCTCTCTTATCGCGTCGCACTGCAACTGCTGCGGGCGGGCGGGTGAACGGTGCCGGGTCCGCTGCCTTATCAGCGAAAGCATCCGACCAAACAAACCAAACCAAACGCCAAAGGCAGCAGCAGCAGCAGAAGCAGCAAGCTAGCAGAATAAACAAATGAAGCTGACGCTGACGTCGCCGTCGCCGTCGACGCGCTGTTGTCGCTAATGACGACACACGCGACGCGGCTTGCGTCCAATTCGCCAAAGGGTGGTGGAGAGCAGTTTGCGCAGCAGGGGGGCTGGAAGGGGTGTGGTGGAGGGGGGTGTTGGAACATATTTGAAAATCGTTAACAACGTCAACGCCAGCAACAGCAACAGAAACGGCAGAGGCAGCGCTTGTGGCAGCGCAGCGACGGCGACGTTATCGGCAAAGGCAGTTACAGTGCGCAGTCAGTCAGTCGAGTTGCGACGGCGACGCAGTTGTTGTCGTTGTCTCCCACCACGCGGCGATTGGGATCGGACCCGGCGTGTGAGTTGCGGTTCGCGGAACGCGATTCTCCATTCTCGATTCTCGATTCTCTCTCGCTGCTCCGGTTCCGTTGCTGACGTCGCGACGCCTAGTCAGCGTTGCGATTGCTGTTGTTGTTGTTGCTATTGTTATTGTTATTGTTGTTGTTGCTGTGACAACGTCGCTTCATTTTAATTGTAATTACACTAGCAAATGAAAACAACAACAACAACAACAACAACAGCAGCAGCAACAACAACAGCAAAAGAAACTGCCTAGCGAGCATCATCGATCAATTTCGTTTGCCCATTGACGAGTGCCGTGTCACACTCACACACGGAAGCGCAGACACACACAGAGACACACACGAGCCAACAAATGAATGCACTCAATATTGAAGCGTGATCAAATAGAGAAACGCGATCATAATCGCAAGCTGGTGGCGGCTGTGCGGCAGGAGGGGGAGATGGAGGGAGAGAACAGAGAGAAAGATAGAGAGAGGAAGAGGGAGAGGGAGAGAAAGAGAGAGCAGAGAGAGAGAGAGAGAGAGAGAGAGAGAGAGAGAGAGAAAGAGAGAGAGAAAGAGAGAGAGAAAGAGAGAGCCGAGAACATTGTAGAACAAGAGAAATGAGTAGGAGGGAAAGATAAAATAAAAGGCCTGAGAAGCTCCTAAAAGTTCTCCAAGAGAAATAAAGTGTGAGAAAGAAAGAAAGAGACTGAGAGGGACAGAGAAAAAGAGACAGAGGAAGAGAGAGGGAATGGGAGTGCGAATTGGAGAGAAAAACAAATAACTAGAGAACTGAGAAGCTCACACCAGATCTCTAAGCAAACAAAGAGAAAAATAAATAAATAAAAATTTGAGATAGAGAGAGAAAGACAGAGACATGGAGAGAGAGAGAGGACATAGAGAGAGATATAGATATAGAGGTTGAGGGAGATATAGAGATAGCGAGAGAGTGTGAGAGAGAAAAACAGAGACAGAGATTTAAGGAAATAGAGAGAGACACAGAGAGAGACAGACAGAAAAGAATATGACATAGAGGCAGAATGAGATTCAGGCAGATAGAAGGAGAGAAAGAGAGATAGCTATACATATGTACATACATGCATAGGAATAGAGGCAGTAGAACGAGACAAAAAAGCTAAGAAAGTAATAGTGTGGAAAAGAGACATGTAGAGAAATGGAGATGCAAAGTCAGAGATGTATAACGAATGTGAGGAAGAGTTGATTATGAAGAGAATATACATTTACCAATCACACTGACTGAGATAAAATGAGAAAAAAGAAAGAAATAAAGCAAGCAATACAAAAGCAAAAAGTGAAACAGATATATAGCGAAAAAGAGCTGAAGATAGAGATAGAAGTGACGAATACTCAACCTTAGATCTAACAAGATTGATGTTGTTGTTGCCAAAGGTTTACACAGCCCAAAATAGTTTGCAGCTTAACTCGGACAACAAATCAAAATCATTTGTTATCTAAAATGAACAGGGGCGTAGTGAAGGCGGGAACTAGAAAGAAATGACAACGGACTAAATAACAGTGCAGTATATATGAAATTAAGATTATTCTTACTATATCTGGAATAATGCCGAATATTCTGTAGTATTTTGAACACACACCAATATACTATATATACTAGACATACTCACTATATATTTGACCTTGAGTTCTTTGATTAATTTTCACAAACAATAATTTTAATTGGAATATTTTCTACAAGATTTTCTCTTCTCTTGGGAATTGCAAGTTTTAAGAATAGAAATCTGCTTGGAATGGTTATATATGCATATGTTGGCGAATATATAGAAAATAAATAATATATTAATATTGTTTAGTGCCCGGTGAAGTTGTTGTATTAGAATATCTTTAAAAAATGTCAATGTTGCTATCTTTTTATCATAAGATACAGCACTTTGCAGGGCATTCGTCAGGCGACTTGACTGCAGTAGAATGATTAATTAATAATAAATGAATGTTTCCCAATTCGTGACTTTTAGTTGAAGTATGAAAGGAATATAGAAAGATCTTTTCAGAAAGAAACGAATCGTAAATACTTTATAAAGAGAAACAGAATTGAAATATTTACCCTGCAATTAACAAATAACAGGGCAGGGCATTCACTAGTCGCATTGGATGCAGCATTCACGTCGCGTTGATCGTTTTATTTCGTGCTCGATGGCGGTTCGGGTTCCGATTCCTATTCGGATTCGGATTCGGGTTCGGGTTCGGTTCAGTTCGTTGCTGTTCTGTTCTGTTTTTGATTTCAATTTTATTATTTTGCGTGTGTGATTAAAATTGCTACGGTGTGTGTGAGTGTGTGTGCAGGCGCATCTGTGTGTGTGTGTGTGTGTGTGCTGTGTCTGCTTGTGATTCCGTTTCTGATTCGGCCTGGTCTCGATGGCTTTTCTATTTCCAATTTAGTTTCCATTTCGAACGGGTCCGCACCGACCAGACGCGCTTCTCAGACAGAGTCAATTTCCCGAGCGTTCCACTCGAGCGACTCTCCAGCGATCCCCCCAGCACCCCGCTCCCCTCTGGCCACGCCCACTGCATAGAGATCTGTAATTAGAAACTAGTAAAGAAAAAAAAACGCGCGCGATTCGCTGGCGATCAATCTGAATCTGAACTCGTTTACTGAGGGAGACTCCGCGTGCTTGCGCGTGTGTGTGTGTGTGCACCGTGTGTGTGTGTGGCTGATAAGCTCGCATAATTTACGCTAAGCGGACGCTGATTGAAGAATAACGCGCGTAAAAAAAATAAATAAAAAATAATTTTGTTGTCTTTTTTACTCAATTTTTTTGCTGTGTTCTGTGTACGAAATAAAAATAAATAATAAAATAAATAGAAAAAGAAACCAAAGCAGAGAAACCTGAAAAAGTTATCAGAAATCAATGCGATAAGCGCTTCAAGCGGGAATCGCGCAGCAGCAGCAGCAGCAGCAGCGGCAGCAGAAGTTACGGTAGCAGCAGCAGCAGCAGCGGCGTCGCAGCTGATAAACAACGTTTGAGGTGAGTTTGAAGCTTTGAGTTGAACTCAACTCGGCGGCAGGTTGAGTTGAGTTCTTCGTTCTGTTGAGTTGAGTTCGCCGACGCCGGCGCCTGCGTCGATGACGTCGTCGCAGGCAGGACGAGAGAGAGTGAAAGAGAGAGAGAGAGAGTGGGAGAGCAAGCCACGGCAAATGGAGCGGAGCAGCAGCAAAGAGCAGCAGCAAAGAGCAGCAGCAACAGCAACAAATACAGTGACAACTACAGTTACAAGGCAAAGCCGCAGCCGCGGTTACAGCAGCAGCTACGGCAGCAGCAGCACAGCTAAGCACAACAACAACAAGAAAAACGCACAACGACGTCACCGTCGACAGCGCCGTCAGCGCCCTCTGTGCGAAAGCATCCGCGTTGGGGAAAATCAGTGCAGGCGGCCGCAGCGTCGTCCTAGGCCATGTGCGGCTAACGCAGACAGAGAGAGCAAGGGAGTGCTGCGAGATAAATAACAAAAACAATAACGAAAACAAAAACAAAAACAATAATAAAAATAAATAAATAAATAAATTAATTGAAAAGCGGCGTTAAAGAAAAACGCCAAGGCAGCAACAAATCGAAATCCGAATTCAAATCGAAAAATATTTTTTGTTTCCTTCGTTGTTTTTTTTGTTGTTCTTTTTTTTGGGTGTGCGTGTTTCTTCTTCCTCTTCTCCTGCGTCTGTGGTTCAGTGTGCGCGAAAATATGCGAGAAAACGCTTAAATTATGGCCGGGCCCAACGGTTAAATATGCTGTTAATAATAGTAGAAGCCAGCGCGAGACAGTGAGAGAGCGAGACAGGCAGAGAGCAAGAGAGAGAGAGCGCGTGTTTGCAAATAATTATTAACAAATGAGCAAGATATAGAAAAGTTTATGCGAAAAACAAACAAATCTCAAGCGGTGTGCAAAAATCTCAAGCGAGCAACAACAGCAACTGCAACAACAACAACAGCAACAACAACAACAGCAGCAGGAGCAGCAGCAGCAGCAGCAGCGGAGGCAGTGGCAACGGCAGCAATTATTGTTATTGTTTGCACATTGCATTGCAGACAGCAGCAAGAATAACAACAACAACAACAACAGCAGCAACGGGAACAGTAGCAGCGCCGTTTGGAGCAAAAGGTAAGTGACCCCTTGCAACAAGAACAACTGAGAGCAGAGGCGGAGGCAGAGGCGGAGGCGGAGGCAGAGCAATTAATGTTTTCGTTGCGCCTTCGCCCTTCGCCTGCTGCGGCTAACGCAATTTCATTGCATACGCTCAGGGGCGACCGCACAGGGCCGGCAGCTGCGGGCAGGAGGGGGGAGGGCCACTGTGGCTGTGCCTGGGCCGGCAGCTGTTGTTGTTGCTCAATGGGGCAGGCGGCACAACAACAGCTACAGCTACAGCAGCAGCAGCACGGCTGAAGTAACCGTAACAAACACAGCACGGAGAGAGACAGAGGGACAGAGGGTGAGAGAGAGGGAGAGAGAAAGCAACGAAAACTGTCGGCAAACATTTTATTTAACTTTATTGTTGTTGCCTGATGCCGCCGCCGATGCCGGCGCATGCGTTGAGTCCAAAAAACTGAGCTGCTCCTGTGAGAGACACAGAGAGAGAGAGCGAGAGAGAGAGAGAGAGCGTACCGGAGAGCGGTGGCAGCTCAAGAGCCTGAAAGTCACTGGTGAAGCAAAGTCACGACTAAGCCCCAAAATGAGGTTAGAATTTATTGAAATTTCCAGTTGACTCTCTTTTGAGAGTTAACTTTTTGTTGCACATTTTATAGACAAACATTGTATATTATCATATTTGTATATAAACAATAAATGTTTCTATATTATTTTAATTTTATGCATCTAAATGTTTTATTTTTTTAAATCAGTCTCATTGTAAATAAGTTTGGGGTATTACTTCTAGTATGATATTTATTTCCTTGCTTTTCAACTTGTTTTTTTATAAAAGAACCCATGAACTGAATCAAACAGTAAAGAATATTATTTAGTAATTTTGATCATAGCAATATTTTTACCAACTAGCTTTTAATAGTGATGGCATGAATACATGTATTAATCGATTATTGCATTTAATGATTTATTGAATCTAAAAATAATTGATTGAATAATTAATCGTGTAGGAATGCAAGAATCGTTTATTTGTAATTTAAAACAAAAGCTGTTGTAGTTTTTATACAATGTAAGATACACATAAAAATAAAGAATATATAATTTTTTTTTTGATATTTACATTATTTTATTGTAAAATACCTACAATTTATCCGCTTAGTTTTGAAAAATGCAAATGCAATAAAATAATTTTTGATAATCTATTACAATTAGCATAGAAAACTCAATAAAATTCAATCAAATCTCACTTTATTTATTATTAAATAGTAATTTTATATTGTTTTAAGGACAATAACTTTGAAGTCATTTATTTATTTATTAAAAAAAGTGCAAATAATAATTTAGTTTAATGGATTTATAATATTTTGTTGCCTTATCTGTTAAGACTGGTAAATTGTGAACTTATTTAGTATAATTAGTCAGTATTTTTTTAGTTTTTCAAGGATAACAACTTCGAAGACATTTATTTTTGTATTAAAATAGGAAAATGTATTTAAATATATTTATGATTTTTGTAGCCTTATCTGTTAGGACTGTTAAATTGTCAACTTATTTTATTCATTCCCTGCGGAAATCGTTACTTTTGTTTCGCTTTAGTCACAGTTCCTGTGTGGAAATCAGTTTAGTATTTGTTTTCAGTATTTTTGTGACTTTGGCTCACCTCAAGTCACAGTTTCACTCAGCTGAGCCGGCAAAGGCTCTGTCCAGTTTGCACGTGTTCACGCCGCCGCTTGAGTGGATTCTCTTTGAGCTACTCGACTGGCTGAGTGTTGCTGCTGAGTGAGTGTTGCTGCGGCGCTTGAGTGTGTTTTGTGCAGACTTCTTTGACACGCTGTCGCTGCTGCTGCCGCCGCTGCTGCAGCTGCTGCCGCTGCTGCTGCTGCTGCTGTTGATGTGGTTGTGGTTGGTTCTTCTTTATCCGGCGTAGGGCCTAAGGCTGAAATATCCCCAATATATCCGAAGGCTATTCTCATTCACATAACATTCAAATCTTCCACCCACTCACTTACACACTCACACCAAGCAACACCAACACACACACACACTCACACACTCACACACACACTAACACACTCACACACACACTCACACAGGCGGCATCTTTTTGTGTGCGCGTCTTGGTTTCGTTTCCTTTTTTTCTTGCTCTCGTTCAGCAAGCACTCTCCCTTTCCCCCCTCCCGTTCGCCTTTCCCCCTCCGTTATCCCACTCCCCTTTTAGTGCCGCTTTTTACGACGCCTTTGCCAGTCATTTTCGTCGTTCTGTTCCGTCTGTCGTTCTGCTTTTCGTGTACTTTCCTTCGTTTTCGGCCTCACCTTTCTATGCCTCTTTCGACTGCTTTGCGCTGTCTTTGCTGCCAACAATTTGCGGCTGCGAATTTAGCTGCTGCTTTGTTCACAGCACCAGCAGCAGCCGCAACAAACTCGAGACAACATTGGTATAATAACAACAACAACAACAGCAACAACACTAACAACCTTTGGCCCGCCCCCTCGATGGAGATTGGCATAGAAAACGCAGCAGGAACAAATTGGCCCCATTAATTGTAATCAACTCGCATACCTGTTTCCTCTCTCCCCTCCTCCCATCTCCACCCCCTCTCCTTTCTCTTCTCCTTCTTACATATATTCCTCCTGCTGCCTTTGCTAGAGATAATTGCAATAGATATCGCATATTCATTGCATCTTATCGCAGCACTTGAGGTGTCTTTGATAGTTTTCAAATTTGAAGATTAGTTGGGGATATGGAAAATGGTGTTTTAAGAAAGGTAGAAAATGCTGTAATCTGCAATGAACTACAAATATATATTGTATATAGGTTTAAAATCTGTCATGAACTACAAAGATATGTAGTATATTTGCATGTTATATGTATTCCTTATGTTATTTTTTCCTTCTCTATCTTTCTCCGTTCTCTATAATTGACAATTTATATAAATAAATGCATAATAACAGGCCCGTATTGAGGCGTGTGCGTGTGCAGGGTGTGCAGTGTACAAGGGCCCCTGGCTAGGAAAAAAATTAATAATCTAATGATTTTTCTGATATAAAATCGAGCAATCAGTATTAAGTTTCTATAATTTTGTAAAATGTAACACGAACTAATCTTCATACTGTATTATTAAGCAAGGCAATTATATTAAATAGGTGCCCCGAAAAATTGGCACAAGGGCCCTCGAAACCGTCCCTACGGCCCTGTATTATAACTTCTTTCAACAGCATCATCTTCAAAATGATTCTAGTGAGTTGAAATTAAAAAAGAGGTATACGAACTATGCGTAAATCAATCTTTATCTCTTTAAATATATATAAAACCGTTCTTTATCATTTAACGTATGCGAAGAAGATAAATGAATGTTAGAAAATGCTAAAAGTGGCAATTTAATAAATAAACCTATTAAATACATAACTTAATTATATCACAGGCACATCAAAGGGCCAATGCAAATCGAAAAGGATGAGAAAACTTAGTCAATTATTTGGGATCTCGAGCTATCTCGCTATCTGTGCCCTTTCTACTATAAATAGAAAGCAGACGATTCCCTTTCAGGTTTCGTTTTTAATCAAATGTGCCCAAGGTGATTTCTGCGAAACGAATATCTTAAGAAATGGCCAAAAGGTACTTAATTAAAACCAGAACCTAAGCCCCAAACTCAAAGTGAGAAAAAAGTGTCCGGGAAAAGGGATGCGAATCGCCAAAAATAACCAAAAATAACCAGCTAAGTCAACAGCAAATTTGTTGTTCCTTGTGTTTGCTTTAATTTTTGTTTTTTTTTTGTTTATAATACTTTTTACATTTCCGTTTCAAATGTAATTGAAAGTACCGCAAAATAAAAGTTACTTTTCGTGCATATTTCGTAATGAAAAAATAAAAAATTAAAACCCAAAGACGAAGGCGAAAATGAAGCGGGCCATGTCAGTGCGGCATCCTTTGCTGTATTAGTTGGGTTTATTTTCCCGCAATTTGTTGTATATTTTTTTGTTGTTTCATGACTGGAAAAGTTGGCATATTTCAAATGGTTTCCTATGTTAGATTTTTTCCAATTATTGTTGATGAGATGTGAGGATGATTTGGGTTGGGAAATCAAGGCACGGGTTGACATAGGCGAATAACTTAAGCTGCTGCGTATTCTTAATATAATGAGCAGTCTCTACCTTAACTCTCGGCTTGTACTTGATAAATTACGCATATTTATACAGCTTGCATTTGCAGGGTATCTGCTAGTCGGCACTATACTTGCACGCTGTTTCCTCTTTGTTTTAACAAAGTTATTATTGCTTTAATTTCGTGAGTCAGTTGAGCTGAATGCGTCGGACAAAGTTTGTTTTTCGGGGGTCGCCCCTGTGATTTGTCTTCGCTTTTACCTTCCCCCCCCCCACTTCTTTCGTTCATTCTTTTCCCAGCTCTTTTTACTTTAACAGCGTTGATTTTATTGTTGTTGTTTCTTGTTTCGTCTTAAATTAAAAAGTTGCTGCGTTCCGATAAAAAAAAAGTTACAATTTTGCATTAGCGACAGCAACTCTATGCGGCAACTCTGTTGCCCTACAGCAGGAGCAACAAGAACAACAGCAACAACAAGTACAACAACAGCAGGAGCAGCAGCAGGAGCAGCAGCATGGGAAACATATGTGAGCTGGGGAAATCTTTGCAATGCTCGATTCACTTTCACAGCTTGTCCAAACTTCGTCGCCCTCGCTTTATTCTTTTCTCTCTTTTCTGCTTTCTTGCTTTGCTGTTGTATTTGCGATTTGTTGTTGTTCCTGTTGTTGCTGTTGTTGCCTCTCAAGTTTAATATGTTCCCCAAGGGCCTCATTAGTGGCGCCCCCTGCCGGCAACTGCCACCTAATATAAAACATTTGCTTTGCACTATTTGACGTTGTCGCTTTTGGCCTGGTTTCGCTCTGCTTTGCTTTGCCCTCTCCCTGTTTGTTGCTCTGTCACTCGCTCTCTCTCTCTCTCTTTCCCACTCATACTCTCTGCATATTTCCCTCGCTCTCTCTCTCTCTTTCTAACGTTTTGTATGTGATGTCGTTGTTGGGCAAAAAATAAAAGTTGCCAAATTTGAGATTAAGGTTTTACTAACTTTAAGTGGGGGCCCTAATGAGCGTTATTATGAAGGCTTTTATTTATTCATAGAGCTGCAAAAGGAGCAAAAAAGAGGTAGGTAGAGACAGAGAAAAAGAGAGAGAGGGGGAGAGAGAGAGAAAGAGAAGGGGGAGAGAGAAAGAAGGAAACAAATTGCTATCACTGTGAAATCTACAAAAATGTTGATTAATAACTTTCAGCAAGAACTTCACTGGTGTTATACGTTTATTTAAAGAGTCAACTGTGAAAGAGTGCCCCCTTTTACATTAAATTTGAACCACCCCTTACAAACAGACCAATGCAATTGCTGACTAAGTCTGAAAGTTTATCAGCTTGTTGCTGTTTGATGTTAAAGAGATAATTTCCATCGATTCGAAAAGATCACTTTGCGTTTGTCAAAACACAATCAGCTATTCACAATCTCAGTGCTTACACGTTTATTCCCATGCGTCCGCACTGTGCCCCACCTGCCTTACCTGTCTCCCTTCCTCTCTCTCTGCCTCTTCTTCTATACACCCCCCTCCTTCTCCTCTCACTTTGTTTGCCACCAAAAGTCGCTCACGTTCTGCGACAAAGCAAACAAAGCAACAACGTGAGTGGAGCCAAAGGCAGAAGAAGCAGCAGCAGCAGACGAAGAGTGGAAAGTCAAAGTTTGTGAGTTGCCTAAAGTAATATTAATGGGCATGGCAGTTCATTGTTTAAATTACCGCCCCCAGTACGTTCTAGACCCCCGCCAACCCCAGCCTTGCCACATGCCGCACCCCTACGAGGCTGCCACGTCTGCTGTTGCTGCTGCCAGGGCTGCTTATTAGAACAGAATGCCTGGACAGCCTATGCAAACATCAACAGCCAGCAACAACACAGCAGCAACAACTCAGCAACAGCAACAACTCAGCAACAACAACAACTCAGCAGCAACAACAATTATAAGCTGGCTAAAGCAGCACTCAGCAATTATTTGCATACGCAGGAGCGAGACGGCGTGTGTGTGTGAAAAACGCGTGAAAATGCTGAAAATGTTGCTCCTTGCTCAAATAAAAACAACTTAAAATGCGCACACAAGCCAAGTGACAGACTAACAAATACCCTGTAAATGTAGCAGTGCAAACTGGCCAGTCTAGTTGAGCAAGTCGCACAAGAAGCCACTTCAACTTAAAAGACACCCTCATGGCTTTCTTTCTCTCTCCTTCTTGTGTTCTTCCTCTTCTCTCCTTCTCTCTACCTCTGCATCTCTCTCCCTCTCTCTCGCTATCTCACTCTTTCTCTGCATACAGGGTATTTAAGCCGTAGCTAAGAAAAAACAGTGGAAACTTCTTATGATTATTATGAAAACGCCAACCCAGTGTCAAAATGCCAACAGAGAGGAAGCAGGGCGCAAGGGAGGGCGAGTCCGGGCAAGGCATACATGGCATACAGCCCGCCCACTGGCAGGCAGGCAGATGGAGGGCAGCCCAGTGGGTTCTGCTGAAATTTCAGAAATTTCTATGCGCCACGTTAACCGCAGTGCGCGCCGAGGCAGCCAGGGAAGGCAGGGAAGGCACTCGCAGCTGTTTGTCCAGGCTGGCTGGCTGGCAGGCAGGCTCGGACTGGCATTTTAAGTGATTTAATGTTTGGCTTTTGCTTGCCGAATTGATGACGCTGACAGCAGGGCAGGCAGAGGGGCGGCAGGGGCGTGGCAGGGGACAAAATTACTGGCGAATGCTGCGCATATTCAGCATTAATCTATACGCAAGGCGGCGCAAAGCGACGAAGGAGAAGCAGCAAAGAGCAGAGCAGAGTGAGAGAAGCATGGGAAAGGAGAGGGGGAAGTGAGGTGGGGGGAAAGGAATTTATGCCACAGGTGTTGCTGCTGCTGCCAATGGCAACGTCAACATCACTTGTTACCCGCAATTTAACGCGCTTACGGCCATATAACTTAATTCCACTGCAGGACTGAAGACACAGCAGGCCAACATGGCGTATGCGTATTAAAGCGACATCTCGCACGCACACAGAGCCAACACACACTCGTTCACACACACACACGCACACACATGACAATTGGCCATATTTAGCTAAGGTTATTGACCAACATTTATGGCCAAGTAATTTGTTACTGAAGCGCACAGCAAAGCCGACTGAGCCAATTTGGGAGACTTGCAAGAAACTTTCCACATGGTTTTCCTAATGCGCGGGAAGCAAGCAGGGGTGCAAGCAGGGAAATCGAAGGTGG
This sequence comes from Zaprionus africanus, assembly GCA_018151435.1. Taxonomy (NCBI): domain Eukaryota; kingdom Metazoa; phylum Arthropoda; class Insecta; order Diptera; family Drosophilidae; genus Zaprionus; species Zaprionus africanus. Next base: position 485,588 of record JAECXB010001995.1, read on the forward strand.
TTGAAGACAGAGAGACGGACAGAGAGACGGACAGACAAACGGACAGACAAACGGACAGACAAACGGACAGACAAACGGACAGACAAACGGACAGACAAACGGACTGAGTGACGGACAGAGAGACAGACGGAGGGACATAGACAGACGGACGGACAGAGAGACAAACCGACACAGAGAGACAAAACCGACACAGAGACAAACCGACACAGAGACAAACCGACACAGAGAGACAAACGGACACAGAGAGACTAACGGACACAGAGAGACTAACGGACACAGAGAGACTTACGGCACACCCCTTCACTGCCTGTTACCCTTCTACCTTATGGTAGTCACTCTAAAACAACTCAATTTTCAAATTTATATCCCTTAGTTAGGATATAACAATTTAATTTTCAGCTTTCTCTCTCAAAATCAACCAAAAAGTATAATATTCCAAAGTAAAAAGTGTGCAGAATTGAAAAATTTGCCCCATCAATTTTTTAAATTTCATCGTCGCGTTTCAAGTCATCAACCGGGAAGTCACCCAGCTCCACAGCGAGTGGAGTGACGAATCCTCCATAGTTAGGAGGACAGACAAAGTATGAAATGCCATTAATGCTGTAAAAAAAAAATAAAAAAAAATAAATAAAATAAAAATATGCTGCGCTTATTAACTCGTACCTTCCATTATTCTTGCCAAGTGGCTCGTCATAACGAACTCCAATAAATGTGCCAGTCTTGCCGTCAATTGGTCCCTTGTACATAATTGTTGCACGACGTGTTGTCTTTCCAGGAATAGTGATCTGGCAGCGGCCTCCAATCTCGCAAAGATCAGCTGTCTTCTGCATGCTCTCATTGAGTTCGCTGCGCTTGGCCTCCAACTTGGCCTGTGCATCATCACTGTACTTGCCAAGCTGATTCATCTTTAGAAAATTGCGAACTGAATCGGTGCGCTTCTCATATTGATCGTTAGTCATCTCGAACTTCTTAATGTTCTCCGCGTCAATGCGAAAGTTGGTGAACTTATCAATGACATGCAAGCGCAGTCCATCACAGTTCAAATAGGTTCCAACCTTGGCGGCGTTGTTATCCAATGTGGTCAAGTAATCTGCGCCCTGGTAGAGCTCAACCTTCATGGAGGTAGCCAAGCCTCCAGTCACAATCTCCAGCTTATTCTTCAACTGCTTGACGGTCATCTCCTTGCTGAACTTCAAGTCACATGCAACAGTGTCGTTGAGTGAGTTGGACACGTTGGCCTTCACGTATTTGCTCTGCGTAATTGCCAATGGTGATTTTTCAGACATATTTGTGTATTTTCAGAAATATTTTGTGTAATTTAATTTCAGATTTTTAAACTCAATGTGAGGATGAAAAAAGGATTTTAGATTTGTAAACTCGATTACGTGTATTTATTTTCGTGTATTGTATTTTCAGATTTTTGAACTCAATGTGACGATGTAAAATTAGATTTTATTTTTCAGATTTCCAAACTCGATCCGACTGTGTGAAAACTGATTTCATGTATGACTAAAATACAGAAAGTACAGAAGCCACATCAACTAGTTGGGGCGACAAGGTTTTCAACGCCTACTTTGAAAATCATTTTCAAATTCAAAGGGAAAATGGAAAAGTAAACTTTAGTTTTTTATTTCAATTTCAAATTTTTGAAAAAGGCGCCAATAAAGCTCAGAATCGAATGGCGGCATTTTCAAATTCAATTCAAATGAAATAGGGAAAAGGGAAAATGGAAAAGAAAAGTTTTATTTCAATATGAAATTGAAAAATGCGCAAATAAAGCTCAGAATCGAACTGGGGCATTCGCTATTCATGCCTCATCCCTCGATGCGGCTCAAGTGTTGCGTTGCGCGTTTTGTTGTACCTTCTCCTCCAGGGGTGGCTCTGTATGCGCATATCCGATGAGCATTGAGTGCAGAGGGGGACGGGGGACAGGGGGACCCTTTTGAAGTGTATTCCCAGCCAGCACTCGATGGCATTTAGCTTTTGTCTGTCTGCGCTAGTTGTGTGTGCTTCATGTGCAGCTATTAATTTTGGCATCCTCCATTTGCATGTGCCTCACGTAGTGTGTGTGGTGTGTGTACACAGTCCGGCATGGCCAAGGGAAACAGCAACAGGAGCCGCATTCAATTGCGCCCCGTGTGCGTGTGTGTGGGTGTGGCAGGGGGAGTATTCACTTGAAATGCGAACACACTCGAAATGGGGCCTCGTGCCGGCGGCGGCGGCGAGGCTCGATAACAAAGTTATTGGACCAACTAGTCAACTGGCCACAACAACAACAATAACAGCAGTGGCAGCAGCAGCAGCAACAACAACAACAACAACAGCAGCCACAGTAGCAACAACAACAGCAGCCACAGTAGCAACAATTGCTGTTGTTGCTGCTGCTGTTGCTGTTGTCATATCGCACGCACAGGCCACGCCCCGGCAGCCAAGCCGCCCCAGCAATGTTGTGACTGCGAGGCAGTAAGTCTCCTTTCATTACACCCCCCTTCCTCCACCCCTCTCTGCTTCTTGACTGCCTTCCCCTCCCTCCCTGGGATGCCTTCATCGCTGAGCTTTCTCCACTTTTGGCTTTTGTGCTGACATCGTCTAATTTCAATTTATTTAGCTTCCAATGACAACGCACAAAACGCTGAGTGCATTGCAGGACCAGCTTCAAGTCGCTGCTGGCCAAGTTCGAGCACCTCCCCCTCTCCCTCTCTCCGCTCTCCCTCTCTGTGCTGAAATCTGAACTTCTTTGGGGAGGCTAATTTCGATGTTGATGTTGCTGTTGATGTTGTCGATGTCGTCGCTGCTGAGCGCGCACTTTTCTTGCTCTCCCCCTCTCTCTCTCTCTCTCGCATTCTCCCGCTCACTTTGTCCTTCTTTCACTTGCGGCGAGTCAGCAGAAAAGCGAAAAAGCTGCCCCCGCCCCTTGTCCTTGCCCTTTGTTTGCCCGCCCGCCGCGATATCAACAAGTGAAAATGCAAATGTGATTATTTATTAAGCGCTTTAAATAATTCCGACTTTTCCTTTCCGCTCCCAGTAACCAACACCTCCTTACCCCTCCCCCTTCCTCTCTCTTTCGTCCCCATTCTAGCTCACTTCCCTTCTGACTTTGTTCCGCTTTCCGCTTGCTGTTTTCGTTGGCAGTCTTGTCCTTTGCTTTGCTTTGCTTTGATTTACTTTCTTCAAGTGTCGTGGCGGGGAGGGTTACTGTGACGGGGGAAGGGGAGGGGGAGTGTGGTGTTGGTGTACGGCACTTGTTGTATAGGGCAACAGGTTACAGGTAAACAAGTCGCGCTCTAATGGAAATGAAAATGGAAATGGAATGGAAATTCATAGCCGGAGCCAATTGAAAATTCAACAGCAAAATGCAAAATGTTTTGTAATTGCCGTCGTTGTCAACGCAGCGCGTCCTTTGTCTGCCTCAGTCGCAGCGCAGCAGCAGCGCAGTCGCGCTTTTCCGCTGTGTCTGCGGCTCGAGCTTGATTAAACGTCAATAGGATTAAAGCATTTGGCCATTGTGCCTCCTGGTTGCCATGCATAATTTGGCTTCCAAGGAAGCGCCGAAAATATAAATTAAAATGAGGAAATTAGAATGAGAATCGCTTGGCGCAAGGAACCTCGAATACTCTATGGACAAGTTGGAAAAGGGTGCGCAAGGGCGCAAGGATTGAAGGGGGTTTTAGGAGGGTGATGAACTTTTCTTTTAGTCGTTACATTGAGAACAACTTTTTATACAACTTGCTAAACCATTTACTTGTATATCATGTATACTTTTTTAACCAAGCTTTACCATCCAATTAAAGATAATCGCTATATACTTAAGCATTCTATGCCATACAAGACCATATAAAGCCGTACGGCAATACATTATCATTGTGTACCTTTCATTACCAGAGTGTAGTTTCCGATAAAAATAATACTTTATCCTACAACACTAACAACACTATACCGTCACTATACCATACTATATCATACCTTGTCATACCATGCTCATTGTATGCCATACTTTACCATACCTTAAATATACCATAATATGCCATACTTATTCATATGGACATGGTATGAATAAGTACCACATTGTATGGTATAGTAACGGTATAGTTATGGTATAGTATGGAACAGTATGGTATAATATGGTAGCGTATGGTATTGTTTTTAGTATATTATATTTTAGTATATTATGCCAAACTGTGTCATGTGTCCATACCAATTCTATATTATGCCATACTGTGTCATACTCTGTCCAAACCATGCCATACTGTGTCATGCTATGTGCACAATATGCCATACTGTGTCATACTCTACCCATACTATGCCATACTGTGTCATACTTTGTCCATATTATGCCATACTGTGTCATACTATGTCTATACAATGCCATTCTGAGTCATGCTATGTCCTCAACATGCCATACTGTGTCATATTATACCTTTACTTTACTATTACGTCCTATACTGTGTCATACCATGTCCATACTATGCCATACTGTGTCATACCATGTCCATACTATGCCATACTGTGTCATACTATGTCAGACTGTATCATACTCTGTCATACATATTGTGGTATACAAAACCACCAGTACAATAGACTCTTGCATATTTAGCTCATATCATTATATATTACATACTTGGTATGGTACAACTATATTCGATATTCGTAAGACTTAAAGAACTTCAGCATAAGGTCCTGCAACTCGAAATTTCTATTTTGTATTGTCTGTCCATCAATTACGCAACCACTCAAAACATTCGATAATTCCAGCTGGGAATATGTCATCAGTGTCGAAAACACACTTGAGTAGCCTATATACTTTTGCTTAGTAGGGTGTTTAATGAGCGTTTTTTCATCGTCGTTTTCGTCTTCGTCTTCGACTTTGCTCGTCGCTCTCCGCGCTTCAACATGCAAATTAATTTTAAACAATTTCGTTTGCTTCTCACTGGCGAACTAATACAACGACGTGGATGTTGCTGACGCAGTGACGTGCCCCACTCCCGCCCCCTGTCTTGCTGCCACCTTCACTGGTACTTGCCACTGCCCCAGGCAGCAAGGCTGCTTGTCATATATTTTAGTGCCGGGAGTAGCAGGTGAGCAGTCTCAGGTGAGACTCGCGCTGCGGCCAAATAAGCAAGATTAGGCGTTTAGCAGGCGCCTCGAGTGGAAGCCAAGTATGCCGGCGTGGCGTTTCCTGGCACATCCTTACCTAATGCTTTCTCTCCTTCTTTCCAAGTGTGTGTGTGTTGGTGTGTGTGTGTGTGTGAGTGTAAGAAATGGTCTTTCAAAATTTCAATGTTGCCATTGTACCCAAAATGGGCGACAGCTGCAGCCGCCGGGCGATTTCATTTAGATGCCGAGAATAGTGGGGAAAACAGGTGTTCAGCAGGAGGGAGATAGAAAGTGAGAGTGAGAGAGGGGGAGGTGAGGGAGGAAGGTGGCTGTTTGAAAAGGGATACGCTTGCGGAAAAGCAAAAGCGTGTCGAGCCAAAAATGCGGCAAGGTGTTTGTAACGCAAATGAAGCGCAAAGCAAAGAGTGAACGACGGCAAATACGTAAGAAAGCGTACAACGTGCAGGGACAGATACATGAGCAGTACACACACACAAACACACGCACACACACACACACGCAGACACACACACAGACGTACCTACGCTCACTCAAAACACGCACTCGAAACTCGCTTTGTGTGCTACCCTCAGCTGCCTTTGCTTGTCGCTTCAAGTGGCACATCGGCAACTCAGTCGTCCCGCTGTCCAACATAATGAAGGATAATGAAGATGGATCGCATATCAAGGCACAAAGCTCTGCTGCTGCGGCTGCTGCTGTCCCTGCCGCCCTCAGTGGAGCCTATGAGTGCCAAGCATATTCAATAACCTGGCTGCAAGCCTTGCCTCCACATGAATTTATCACCTTTTCAAACCTCGTCGAGCATTGCAAATGTTCTACTGTGCAAGTGTTTGTAACAGGCAGCAGAAGGCGTGGTAGCGCCCAAAAGGTGTTCACCTAATAACTTAATAACCTATAACTTGATTTAACCACGTTTGTCTGTCCGTTTGTCCGTATGAACGCGCTGATCTCAGTAACTACAGAAGATAGAGACTACAAACTTGTCATGAATGTTTCTGCAGACTGTACGCAGATAAAGCTGTTTGTTCATTCTCTCTGCCACGCCCACTGCCCAGGCAAGTTTTAACTTCACAAAGTATAAGGATTAATTCTATGCAAACCTCTGCTACAAATTGCAAACTGATTAAACTTTTAACTTTAAATTTATTTGTGTCAATGTTTGCCATAGTTTCAAGCCTCTTTTTGTCGACTTCCTGAACTCGTTGTCCATGAAGAAGACATGCACGTGGGCTGGTCACACCTAGACTATATGGTTATTCATTCATACATGGTTATTCAATCGACCAGGCTCGTTCATATATGTTTATATTATAACTAGATTTTGTATTCAATTAGCTTAATGATGTTAGTTCCGCTAGCGGTTCATTCGACAGGAGTGTGTGTTAAACAAATTCGAATTAGTTTAATTGCCAATAATAATTGAGTTGTGGGGAACACACACACACACATACACACAACGTGCCCGTTATGGCTTGTAAATTAACCCAATGAAATAACGGCAATTGAGTTAACTAATTACATCGACCGCATTTTTCCTGCCCAGCTGCTCACCTGCCCGACCCTGGCTGGTGCATTATCCAATTGAAACAATTGAAAGAGTTCGACAAGGTCCTTCCACACTAACACACGCACACACACACCCACACACACTTTGCATATTAACTAAATATGAGACGATTACCTTAAGCATCCTCGCTGGCCATAGCCAAGGAGAATAAGCCCGGCCAACTGTCCGCTCTCTCTCTGTGCTTCTCCCTCTGCCTCCCTCTGTCTCCTTCTGCCTCCCTCTCTCTCTCTCTCTCGACTTCATTTTCTTTACGAAGCTGCCTGACATTCGTCTTAATGCGCTTAACTGCTCCTAGGCCCACATGCACTGAGAGAAATGGTCTGCAAAAAATCAGAGCACGAAGAGCAACGATTTTTCTCAGTTGAAATTGATTGAAAATTTGCATAGATTGCGCACGCTTTCTTTGCCGACTTCCCTTACCCTTTGCCTGGCCCCCACCCCTCCTCCACCCCTCCCCTTCTGTTCCTTCACTCCTGTTGCACAGTGTAGCCGTGGCTCTTTATAAATGTTGCGCACTTTGCTCCCAAGTTGGCTAAGGTCGAGCGCGATGAATGAACGAGTGAATGCTCGAATGAGTCAAGTGCATAAGAGAGAGAAAAAGAGAGAGAGAGGGGCGGAGGGGGCCGGCGAGCATATTGTGGCTGGTTTCTTTCCATCAATCCGTATTTCTTATGCCATCTTCAGCGTGACGGAAGATGAAGACGCCCTAAGCCGTCGCTCTGCCATGGCAATTTATTCCGCAACAGTTGGGCGAATCTCATAAGGTCCTTCTCCCCTCCTTCTTCTCTTCTTCTCCTTCTCCTTCTCCTCTTCCTGTTCCCTCCTGCTGCCTGACCTGCTGCCTTGCCGAACCGGTCGAGCCTCAGTCAATCTACAAACTCAACCAACCAATTTCATTGCTATTTCCATTTTCATGCCTTGTCCCCTTTTCCTTTTCCCTTTCCTTACCCTTCTCCGTCTCTCCTTCCTCGCATTTGGTTATATTAAATCTGTCTTCTATTTTGTGGTGTGTACACACTGCGCCCGCAGGCGACTCGTTTAGCTTTTTCTGATTCAGACATGAGATACACATGCGTGTGTGAGTATGTGTGTGTGTGAGTGTGTGTGTGAGTGTGTGAGGCACTTCCTGACTGCCGTCGCCTGCTGTTAGGCTGCAATTTACAACAATTTAATTTACACAAGACTCGAGCCGAGCTGAGCCGAGGCAACCCCTCGACCCTTTCTCCCCGCGCCTCTTACCTGACCAATTAGTAAGTCAATGTGCATGTAAAGGTGTCAACAGCAAGGCAAATTCTACAAAAAAATGTGTTGCCCCATCAATTTGTCCCTTTGGCCTGCAGAGCGAGACTGCAAATCAAAATGCAGAGCGAAATGCACTTTAATTGCATTTCAGCAGCAGTAAATACAATTTGCAGGCAAATGACATGAATTACATGTAAAACATTTCAATTGCCGCCTAGAAATTTGCTGCGGAAAGTGCAATTACTGCAAAATGCCAAGGAATGTCTTCGGCAGGTACCAAGGTACTAAGGTACTTTGAGTCATAGATGGGAGCAGAGGTATTTTAATGGCTACAGTGGTGCAAATATTGAGTTAGGTACACATAACTAAGGTATTTCGATCAGTTTCTAATACACAAACAAAGACAATTGTGGATAGAGAAATATAGAAAAACGAGGAAGAAAGGTTTAAGATGCTTATCTTCTTTGATCGTTGCAATACTTGTTATATATAATGGTACAGAATTGAATGGAATGAATGTGTATATTCAATTTGAATGTCTTACTTTGATTAGACAAACAGACATGGTTAGATCGATTATCCTGATTCATCTTGACTTCATATATGTATTTATACTTTATGGAGTCGGAGATGTTGCCAAAATGAAGATAGCCGCTGTAAAACATCTGAAGATACCGTCCTAAATCAATAAATATAACTGAGCTACATTTAAGTACTGATACACAATGTATTATATAGTGACGAAATATAGAAATGTTTTAGATTGCGACAAAAAACATATACAAAAAAAATAAGATACCAAGACTTAATTCTTTATATTGGTAAAGTAATAAGTATAGAGAGGAAACTTTAATAAATTGGCAAATAGATAAAAGTATGGTCAATATATTGCTTTTGTTATGTTCAGGGTCCGGATAATTAGGTTTGTGGAGGCCTTTGGCCAGTGAAGGGTGGAGGCCCCTTTTTCAATCTTCCGAACATCTGTACAAAGATAAAATTTTGAACAATTGTTGAAAGTTTGCTTATGAAGGGTATAGGTTATTTATTCTAAATTATGAACAAAAATTACCAATCATCGAAATTTTGTTCATTACCTGCCCGCTTTTTATGAAAATGTCTCGGTTTTACGAACACAACTCGTATATACTGCCACGTTTGGTACGGGGGCCGTTTGGTAGAGGCCCAAGTGCCACTGGCCTCAATGGCCCCTTGTCTAAATCCGGCCCTGTCAGCATTCCCGATAACATTTGTACCAGTTTCAAGAGCATAGCGTTTTTTGTTTGCGTTGTTAGAGGCGTTGAAAGCATACAATGTCGTTTTTCGTTAAAGCTCAGGCGATCTTTTGCTAAGTTTTGACCAAAAGAACCGATAACCGAAAGTACATTGCTCGCGAAATTTGAAAAGTCACCTTACTTTTTGAACACACCTCGTATATGTATATGTATGTGTACGTTTGTGGATAGATTCAGATACATCTCTGCATACATTTGTAGGTGCAAAGATACATTTGTAGATACACATACAGATGCAAAGCGGTTCGGAATTGGTTTTGTCACGCCTTTCACCAATTTCAGCAGCTTCAAACACACCACACACACTCGCACAAACACACTCGCACACACACACTCGCACACACACATGCTGTGGCAATTTCGCAAACTGTTCGTTTAACAAGAATTAGCGGCCTCAAGTTAATTAAAAAATTCTCGGGACATGCAACAAGTTGACGGCTGGCCGTGACGCACGAGAATTGCGCTGCTGCTGCCACCGCCGCTGCCACTGCTGCTCCCGTTACCGCTGCTCCCATTGCTGCTGCTGCTGCTGACGCCGACGTTGCCGTCGTCGCATCTATTGATAGAATTTATGATTGCCATTGAAAATGTTGAAATTATGAAAGCCCAAGCGAGTGTGTGTGCGATGTGTGTGTGTGCGATGTGAATATGTACAGAGGAATACACGAATACGCATGTGAATATGAATGGTATTCACGGCGATGGCCTTTTCTTTGTCAGGCAGCGGAAATTTATTGAAAACACGTTGCCAGCCGCCAATAAATGAAACATAAATTCAAACACGACACACACACACACACATGCATAGACAGACGTACAGTTCACACACAAATATACATATGTCCATACATGTGTAGATATCTATGCTTACGTAGCTGATCCGAGTGTCTGAGTGTATCCACAAGATACTGGCTGCGTCTGCCCGCCTTGTCTGTCCTTAAACACATTCTCAATTGCATCGTTAAGGCGGTTCCCATGTGTAGCATAACGTTTTGAGGTCATGTGGCGCTTAGTTCCGTAAATACACACACACACACACATCGAAAGACACACAGAGGTAACTGTATCTGTAGCTGTATCTGTTTCTGTAGCTGTAACCGTAACCTTTGCTCAAGCCCAATGCAAGATACTTTTTGCGCCTGCGGCAAACGATGACGATGGCGAAGGCGAAGGCAAATGCAATTGAAAAGCCATTTAGGATCGCTTCAATGGAGCCTAAACAGGCAAATATGTTGCCCAACAGCCGTGGGGGAGCAACTGCGAGGGTGCGTGGGGAGAGTTGCAGCTGCAGTAGATGGTTCCTGTCCCCCTTGCTGCATCCTCTGCTTGCACTCCTTTCTTCTTGTGGCACGCATTTAAAACGGCACTAACGGCAATTTAACGATGAACAAAAGTGCTGAAAGCCATTGTCAAGTTGCAAATTTTACAGCTTGCAGCTTGTAAGTCGTTGTATAAGTCGCTCTGTCTCCCCCTCTCTCCATCTCTCTCTCTTGCTCTCTTTTTGTTACAGTGGAGTGTCCTGTAGCTCTACCTAAGCTGTAGGTAGCTATAGATCATTGAAGCTGAATCTACAAAGCTTGGCTGCTACATATTGAACCTAGAACGTCGACTTTAGTTAACCTTATTACAATTTATTTCTATTGCAGTTTACTTTACTACATATGCTATATACCAATTCTATTCGATTAGGCCCTATAGTATAGGATTTATATAGCTTTGCTTTACTCTATTTGCAAGTGCCAATACTAAGACATATTGTCTACAAATTTCATAGCCCTACCTCTTATGGTCTTCGAGATCTAGGAGTTCATACAAACAGCAGTCAGTGCGCCTCGCCGTTGAAGCTTGCACCAATACCTACACTACCCTGCTATCCTCTAATAAGAGAAGCCTTCATAGCAACTACTTTATACTATACTATATATCTCCATGACACCCTTCATAGCAAATACTGCCTTCCGGCATACTCTGCATAGTATATATATACTATATATTGTACTATATACCTCTATGTAGCCCTGCATAGTATAAACCTGCTTCCTTCCTGCATACCCTTCATAGTATATACTAAATATATACTATAAACCATATATCTCTATCCTAGATTTGGCTCCTCTGCGCTTTTTACATTATTCACTTCACCTAATGTTTTTTTGTAAACTTTCCCGAGTTGCATCACGCAAATGCAATACACTGCACGAAAAACCAGTTAACTTACAGGTATTTAATAGTTTAACAAGGGAATGCAATAATACTAACTGCTATAATTAATGCTCAAATCGAAAGCTCTTGAGCCTCTCCTGAGGTTCACTCCCAGTGCAGTGTGCACTTAAGATTTCTCATATTCCTCATAACATAGTCCGGCAAGGGGGTAGGCGGGGTATGGATTGAGAGACAGCTGCAGTTTGTCATTATTTCAATTTGCAATCGAGCCAAATGACAAACGCTGTCTATAAAGTCCTCCACTCTATCATGGGGTCTCTTGAGGTTAGCTCGCTCAATTCACTTCATGGCACGCAATGCGGCAACGTGAGCGGAGCCACTAAGGCGCATGAGGGGCAGGGGCAGGGGAAGTGGGCAGCGAGGAGGGCCATGGCAATTGCATTTAATTGCGAGCCCCGATGCAATTAGTCAAAAGCCCAACAACAACAACAGCAACTTAACTTAACTAAATGCAACACGCGAGCACTTGAAGTGCCCCCTCTCCCTTCCTCTCTCTCCCTTCCTCTCTCTCTCTTAAGTAGCCTTGTAATGTGACATCATGTATACGTAAGAGGCACCACCTTCTCTCTCCCCAGCTCGTCCCTCTGCTACGTCTTGCTCGTGCCACCAAATTGGCTTGGTCAGCTGCCGAGGAGCGGAGGAGCTACGCACCTCATCGTACATTCAGTAATAATCCCCTTTTGCCGCTAGGCATTAGCCACAACTGTTGCCGTCTTGCTCGCACACCTGTGCTCTCTGTGGCTTCAACATGCTACGTGGCACGCCTAATACTCAGTCAGAGCCCTACAATATTTATCCAAATGAATACGCTACAGTATGCACTGCCAGATGGTGCACAAAGTTCAAAGAAATCAGCTTAACTCTTAAGAAGTTTGATTGGTAATCTTAGAGAGATCATAACAAGTTGAAAAGGAGAATTTAAAAAAACAAAACAAAAAAGACATGATATCAGTTCTTTGTATTATAAAGGAACAAACGATGACATTTGCTAACCTTCTTAACAAACTGAAACAAACTCAGGCTTACGAATCGCTATACTTTGATTCTCTATACTACATCATTATTTCTTTGTAAGTCAGTTATTAAATATTATCATCATACAAGTAAGAGATTCCTGACTTAAGAGCAAACTAAATTTAAAGTCCTTGTGGCAAACTCTTTATTGTCTAAAGTCGAAATCGATATCGAAAATCCTTTAGAGTGCTTGTCGATTTTCGCAGCCAGGAAGCACTTTGGGCGTTCGATTGGCAGTCCAAGTCTTCAACGTTGACGATGTTTGACTTTGGAAAATGTAATGTGGAAACCGCAAAAATGATTTCATACGCGACGCTGGCGACAGACGCGCCACATGACACTCACGTAGGCTATGCCGGGCCAGGTTTGCAGCAGGGATGCTGCTGCTGCTGCTGCTGCTCCTCCGCTCCCTCCAGCTTCTCCTGTCATTGGCAGGCCCCTTTGCCAGGACACAAGGCAGCTTAGTTAACTGTACAAATATTGAGCACGACCAAAGCTGAAGGCAAACAAGATTTTACCAATGCTAACTGACGCTTTGACTTCCACCAGCCACGACCCTAAAACGAAAAACAAAATGAAAATGAAATTGAAACTGGGGTTAGAAGAAAAAAAGAATTGAGAACACCCTGTCCTGACTGTTTGCCCGACTGAAGGCACAAAATGAAATTGCTTCGACGGGCTGTGACTATTTATGAGCGGGTAAACTAATCTGTTTCTCTATTTTACTTTCAGGTAATGATGCTTCAATCGTCAATGAACTAACTAATCAGAGTGAGATGCAACTATTGATAATCTTTTTGAAGTAATCATATCTTATTTTGTATTAAGTACAGTTTATGATAAATTTGAATTTTGATATAAGTTTTATTTATTGATGCTTCAGATTTATTTGGATTAAATTTATAAAGTTTAAAAAGTGTCGTTCACAAATCAGTTTATGAGATTAAATTATTGATTTGCGGGGGCGGTGGGCGTGGCACCCAACATTTGAAATAAACTTCATCTGAGACGGGTAAACAGAAACCTTCACGCCAAATTTGGTGTCTCTAGCTTTTATAATAGCTGAGATCTGTGTGTTCATCTGGTCATCCGGACATCCGGACAGACAGACAGACATGGCTTAATCGACTTGGCTAGTTAAATACATATGCACAAAGTTAGTATACCCTTTTTTGACCATTTTCAAGGTCGAAGGGTAAGAAATAAGTGATTGTCATATTTAGAGGGTTGCCAGATCTTCAAACCTGGCTGTCCGGAAACTATTCTGTTTTTTTTGCTCAAATAAAACGTATTTTCAACATAATTTAAGAAAACTGTACTTGAATTTTTATAAATTGCAGCCTTTCTTCACTTGTTTTACCCTTTTTTTTATTTTTATCCTTCCTTTTTAATACGATAAAGATTGTCTTAATATAGGTAGAAGAAGCAAAACTAATAATGAAAATATTTTGTATTTTTTGACTGAAATTGAGCTTATGGCCATTTGGTTTATTGAAATATTCCAATAATTGAAATTTAATATTCAATTGTGGTTAGCCAACTGGATTAACCTATGCAAGTGCTGGCGGGCAAAACCACGAGCTCAATTCTCCCCACTCATATTTCAGGGCACGTTGCATAGTTTTTCCGGCGGGTTAATTCATAAAAATAATAATAAGAAAAACATGCAGAGCAAAGCGCATAAATTGCCACTATGGGCGTCGCAATGGGTGAACTGGGCGTGGCAAACACAATTTTGCTATTAGTAGAAGGGATTTTATTGCAATTAGAAAATGCACTTTATGCGCTCGCACCAACGCTGGCAGGACAGCAAAGTGAGACGTGCGAATGCGACATGAACTCGGGGTCAGGCGTAGCAAGCGAGTCGAGCAGGACTATGGAAATGGAGATGGTGATGGTGAGGGTGATGGTGGGTGTTCCAGTGTCCTGGAGCAGTGGCACAATTGCGATGGCATTGCGGTTGGACATTCGCTCTAATGAAGCATATCGGGCCACAATTGAAGCGATTAAATATGCAGCAAGATTATCAACTGCATAATTCATCGTGATTATGCGCATTCGTGCATTCGCCCCGAAAAGTGTCGGCATTTCAACACGTTTCCACTCTGCCAATTTTTGTTAATTATTTTCAGTCCGCCCAGAGCACTAAATGCGATTCATAATGGTTCCTCTACACGCTTTCCATCAGCATTATTGCTTAAATTGAAGTGAAGAGTGCGCTGATATGAGATCAAAGATCTAGGTTGGAATCTATCCTTAGCTCAGTACTGTTAACTCACTAGCCAAGCAAGCTGGCTTGATTAAATTGAGTATATATAAAGTTAGTTATGTTATTCATTCACACTTCAAATTTCATATGAATTACTCATCATGATCCTGGGTTATGCCCGAAACAGTGTTGGAGTTCTTTGTTTGGGCAACTGAAAGGGTTTCTCTAAATGATTTTTACTTGGAGCGCTTAAAGCTCGCTTCCCTCGCTATCTTTCTTTATCTTTCTCTCCTCTCTCTCTCTCTTTCGCAGACCTTCTAGCGACATCTCTGAAATTGGCTCGTGAATAAATGATTTATTGCCTAATATGCTTTAAGATGTACTAATTGATTAGGCAATTGTTGACACGCCCCGCGCTGCTAATAAACAGCAGCCAAGTCGCGGCGCTTCAGTACGGTGCGGGCGTAGCTGAAGTTCTCAAGCGATTTTGTAGGGCAGTCGTAGATTCGTCATTGTCGGACTGGGGCACACAATTATTTAGAGCATTGTGTGGTTTCTTCTTGGTGCTGTTGATTCCATCTCTTTCGGTTTTCTGTCGAGGCGTCAAGGCAAATATTTCAATTCACATATACACAAAGGAGTGTGTGTGTGTGTGCGCTTTAAAAATAAAATTTGATGAAAACAATATAGAGAATTGACGCTGCAAGCGTCTGTCGAAATATTTATAGAGCGTTATTTTTCAGATGTCTTCTTTATGTTCGGCAGCAAATCGCCTGCAATTAAACGCGTGACATGTTCTGCGACTGACTGACTGTGTGTGTGTGTGTGTGTGTGTGTAAGTACTTGTCGCACTCAATGTGTGTGTTGCTTGATGAAGCTTTAATTGCTCGACCATACACAGTCTCTCTCCATTGCCAAGCCAGCGCGCGGCAACGCAGCGTATGAGCGATATTTAATTATCTTCTCTGTGACTAATAAACAGATTTCACTCTCCACTCCTCGCACCTCCTGCTGCTGATGCTGTTGCTGTTGGCTTTTCATGTGTTCGCTCTTGAGAATGTAAACAAATTTATTTAGTTAACAAGAAAGAAAATTTATGTGTTTTGCCATTTGCTGGCAATGTTGGCGCAAGGCGAAAATCATTTGCAATTCATTTCAATTTTTCCCCTTCAATTCTCGCAAAATCGCTGGCAAAAATTATGAAAAATGCCCGCGCGACATTTGTTTGTGTGTGTGTGTTTTATTTTTTTGATTTTCGGCCCCCGTTGACAAAGTGAGATTCGTTTATTGTTCTATGGCTTAATTAATGCGCCACGATCGGGGACATTCGCGTTGGCCTCCTTCGCTGTAAACTGAAACTGAAACAAACTGTTCATACTGATTTATGTGTGTTGTGCGTTGTGTGTGTGTGTGTGTGTGGGTGTGTGGGTGTGTGGGTAGGGGGCGTAGGCAAGGGACAAGTGTGCCGATAGCAGGCTTTGTATCATATTTTTACGAGGCGACTTTTTATTTATCGCAACAGGCATAAAATCCGAGCTATTTATTAGCGCGCACACATAACTCAGGTTTTTTATTACAGTGTCTGTACTATATTTATATTTTCTATATCATGTTTATCGCAGTGTTTATAGGAAGTCAAATGATTTGAGTAATAAGCGAGCGTGAATCCCACTGCGACTTCTCTTTCATTTCGATAATGAGACACCGCTGGGCAACTGCTCTCAGTCTTAGGGTAATTTATCTTCGATGTCGCTCCTGTTGCAAGTAGCATGACAAATGAAACCATATTGCAACGTTGACGTTGCACGGGCCTTCCACTTTGACACAAGACTTATTTTTGTTCCTGTCAAGATGAGACTCCACTCAGCTTAAAAGGTTTCCCACATCTAAAGGCTCTAAAGACTGTGCTGAGTTTAATGCAAATGTATAATTTACAGGGTAGGTTATCGTTCATAGCATATCGCATACTTGACTTACTTCCTTTCGAATGCTTCTCTTGACGTGCCCAAATTTAATTTATGTGAATACTCGTAGTTTTGCCATGAATAAATAGTCATAAAAACGAATGGAATATTATTTTAGGACACTTTGTCCACTCTGCTCGTTGACCTCAGAGAAGTCCCTCCAGTTGTGCCCAGTCCGCAGGGTCCATCAAAGGACGTACCCGAACGTACAAAAAGCCTTTAGCCTGTTCAAAAGAGGAGAGAGCGAGGTACATTTTTATACCCTTGCAGGGGGTATGTTCATTTTGCACAGCAGCAACTAAGAAGACAGATACGAGCCCAGAGAAATATATAAAATATATAGAGAAATGGAACTAGCGCTGTCCGTCTGTCCGTGTGTCCGTACGCTCAACTGTCCGTCTTTTGCAGAGCAAGCTAGTCTCTTATTCTGCAAGGTACCTTGCTGAAACTTGGCACACACTCTTCTTATTGCTACATGTTGTATATAAGCTCGCAACGAGCTGGAACGTACCGATATATCGTATAGCTGCCATACAAACTATCGGACAATTTTTGTTATTTTTCAAGATATTGCAACCAAATTTACTGCATCGCACTCTTTCTATATATTAAATATGCATATAAAATTTCATAAAAATAGGACCACTATGACACCATATGCCATGGGAACAATCAGCCGAAATGAAGGTTTTTGTTTGAAGACCAGTTCTGATAGAAATAATAAGAGTACCAATCAAAGTAAGACTTAATTTTTTTTTTTTTTTTATTTATTTCCATGCAATGTAGTAAAAGTAACATAACAACGCAATTAACAAGTAAATAGTGAGATATAATATTAAATATTTTTATTCATTCCTTGCAATTCAGCAATTCGTATAGGAACCGTCGACGCAGAAAAGAGCCTGCAAGGGTATAAAACTATCGGCATGCCATAGGTAGCTTTTCTTTCTCGTTGTTTTTTAGTTTTGTTAGCCCTATTCCAGTTAAGGGCATACCTTGTATAACAGGAATGCTAATTAAGTTTACAATTTAGCAATTTATTTAAAGTTATGCAGAGTTTTTTGCAGGCACAGCAGAGCTCTGGTTGCGTAAAGCATATCAAGTTGAACAGTTTGATAGTTTGCTATAATTATTTATTGCGTTTATGAAATACATGTGTAATTACATGCACAAACACGTCGGGACAGACATACACACTCATACACACACACACGCATAGACATGTTCATCCGGATTCAACAAATGTTAAAGTTTTCTAGGCAAACAGCGAAATCAAAAAGGGCTGCCCAGTTGCTTCAATTGTTGCTGTAGTTGTGCCTGTAGTTGTTGTTGTAGTTGTTGTTGTAGCTGTTGTTGTAGTTCTTGCTCAAGTTGTTGCTGTAGTTGTTGTTGTTGATGTTACAAAATATTTACGAAAACAAAAAGCAGGAAAAACTAAAGTAAAACTTTATTAATTGCCCGAAAGTTTTTAAGTCGTCGCTCGTCGTTTCTTGTCCGCCGATTTGTTTGTTTGTTTATTTGTTTAGGTAATTAAAAATATAGCCATGCGTTAGTGTTGCCATTGTTGTTGTTGTTTGTTCTCTATTTTGTTGCGAGTTTCGGGCTGCCATGCGGCCAGTCCCACATCGCTTGGGCCTGCCTGTTGGTGACGTCAGAGCAACGTCTGTCAGCGCTGAGCCGCTTAAATCGTTGCTCTGCTCTTCGCTTCCTTCCCTGCCCTTGCCTGCCACTTGCCACTTGCCACTTTATGTAAGAGCGCCTTATTCGGCGGCCATCACGTCGTATGCGTAATGCTGCGCCTATTCGGCTTACATAAGCGTGTTCTGGACAGAGCGCTGAGCGCCGCGCTATGCGGCAGCTGGCTTAAGCAGCACGTGTGAGGCACGCTCTCAGAGTGTGTGTGTGCGGGGTGTGTGTGTGTGGGTGTGCGGTGTGTGTGTGTGTGCGTACATTGAATTGACACAATTGTCGACAATGTCAATGCCTTTGCCCTAGTCGGCGTCATCCTCAACGTCAGCGTCGTCATTGTCAACGTTGCGGGCACAGTGGAGCGCAGTGCGCGGAAATGCTGTGAAAACACTTGATTAGAATTTGTATATTTATTCAATATTCGATCGACAATGAACATTCATTTCGTACATACACAAAGACAACAACAAATTTGGCGTTGATCGCACATCACAGCGAATTGAACTCATAAAATGTGAATTAAGTTTATTTATTCACTATTGAATTCTCAACATTTTGGCAACACGTTTTCCCCTTGTTGAGCATTTTTTTGTTGACTTTTGCGCGATGATTTGATGATGAAATTGAAAAAAATTCCATTCTCATAGGGACGACTAAAAGCAAGACAGCGTCATTTGTTTAGATTCTGGAAACATAAACAAGAAAAAGGCACAGTGCCTTATAGAGTACACATGTTTTCTTATTCAGCGGATAGCATGAAAATACATTTATGAAGAGAAAGTTTCTAATTCTTTATTATATTTTAGAATGGGGTTAAGGTTGGAAGAGCTATAGATGTTTCTCTTTGAGATTTTCTTAAAATTATTAAATTGTTTAGGCTGAAAAAAGATTTAAATTAAAATGGGTTTAACTAGATTTAAATTTAAACGTAAAAAAATAAAAATTTATTTATTTTTTTATTACAAGCTATCGCATTAATACCAGATCAATTTTACTTTGCTTGGGCGGTGGGCGTGGCACTTAAAATTCGAATTTTGTATCATTTTTAAATATACGGGAACCTTCTTGCCGAATTTCGTGAGACTAGCTTTGTCTGAAAGCTGAGATATCGAAGTTTAAACATACGGACAAACGGACAGGCGCCTGAGTAAAGCTATACGTACACTTTGTGTTGTGTGCCACGCCTCCTTCTGCCTCTTGCATACACTTGTACAAAGTTAGTCTATTCTTTTTCGAGCATTTATTAAATGTTATCGTCAACTTCGATTTCAAAACAAATTTTCAACATGTATTGCACCGTTCTCGCCCCACGGTTGTTGTCATTCTGCCCAGTTGAGCGCATGCTGCTTGCGCGCAGGCGTCAGCTCTGCTCTGCTCTGCCTTGCTCTGGCGCTCTGCTGCTGTGAGCTGCACTCAACATGAGTCTAACTTGGAGTAGAACTCAAATGGGGAAACTCACTCAAGCTGCGCTGCACACTCACTCAATGTTTGGCTTTGTGTGTTTTGCATCGCGTGCGTTGCCCCACTGTTGTTGTTGTTGTTGTTGTTGCTGGTGTTGCTTTTATGTAATTACATTGCTTTCATTTTTTGGTGTTGCTACGCTCGGCTTGCTTTTCATATTTCGCATTTATCTTATTCTTTCTCACTTGGCTTTGGCCTAATGTTCTTACCTTAAACAAGGGCAAGGAGGCTGCTGCCACCTGCCGCCATTTTGTTTTGAAGTATCCATAAATTGTAATTAAAGCGAATAGAGCAGAGTCATTGTGTGTGTATGGCAGTATGCGAGGCATCAACTGGAAAGGGAAGTGGGGGCAGGACAAGGCGGGCGGCTCATTGTGTTGCCTGTATTTTGGCGCCAAAAATGCTAGGCGTGACACAATAAAGCACAAGTTGCAACAAACAAACTTTTAATTAGATTACTTCACAGTGCAGCTGTTGCATGCCCCTCCCCTCTCTCTACATCAAATTCTTGCTGTTGTAATGAACTATTTGAGCTTTAAGTGCACTCGTTGGGGGTGCCAAGCAGATGCTTCTCTCGGCTGCTTTACGATGATGCACACGACTCACATCAAATCTGCTACACAATCTAAATTTACAAGCTTTTCTCTTGTTGTCTTTTACAGTTGCTTGCAACAAAAGCATTGGTACTGCGGAGAAAGGGGAAAGACATATACCAAATCTGCTGTCGTTAACTTGTTTGTTGTCTCTGGCAGAACAAACTGCTGTAGGGGAACCTTAGGTGAAGTGCAGATATTCAATGCATCGTTATAAGGCATCAACAACATCTTTTAATTAATGTCAGTGGATGAAGCTGATCTATCTTAACTCTAAGTTGATCTATAGGAACTCTTAGTTGGTCTTTAGTTACTCTAAGTGAATCCAGAGTAACTCTAGTAGTAGATCTTAAGTAACTCCAAGCTGATCTACAATATTTCTCTTTGAAATTGTTCCTCCTCAGCGAAGTAGGTAGCAAACATCTGGGATTTTTAACGAATGAAGAGGCAGACTCATTACGAACAGCTAACAAACTCTAGTACACCAACGAAAAGCAGAAGATACAAGTTCCTTTAGTTGTTCTTGCAGAGTTTCTACTCCATGAAGGTCTCTACTTCTTAAAGTGCACCAAGCCTGAGACTGTTTGCCCTTATTCCCGATTCGGAGGATGTGTGCGACATTGTGATTCCCGTTGGGTTGAGGTTTTAAGTTGGATAACTGAAATGAAAATCATTCTCCAACTGGCGTCAGCAAACTCTTTTCCACGTATGCGACCACAACAACTGCAATTACAGGTGCAACACAACCACAACAACAGCAGCAGCAATGTCGCACAGTGAAGCGCGGGCATCAACGTTGACAGCGGCTGCCGTTTTATTATTATTTCTTTTTTGCTTCCCTCCCTCCCACGCTTTTTTTTTTTTGCTGCTCCCTTTGGCCCGCTGCGTACCCTTGGGGTGGTCGAAATCAACCAACGAACCAACCAACGAAGCATCCAACCAACCATCAAAGCATTCAACCGACCAACCCAGCAACCAACCGAGCTACACGTGGCTGGGGCATGCAACCAGCTAACAGTGTGGCATGCATGCAAAACACTCTCACACACACACAAAGCGAGAACGTCGCGCAAAATTGTTGTGCGTTTTTTCTCTCGCCATTTTAACATTTGGATATCGCGTTCAGTTGCGTTTTAAAGTTGAATAAATGATTAAACATCGACGCCGCAGCGCATTGTCAGTTGGGAAACAATCATCGCAGCGACGCATCATAATCCAATCCATTTGAATGAACGAGGCCATTAGACGAGTCTGCAATGTGCAAACACGAATGCGAGTTGATTGATTCGCCATGCGAGACAGGAAGGTGAATGGAAATGAGTTCGGAAGTCTGCAGCACTCATTGTAAATATGTAGAGCTCTTTATGGAGAGAAAGTATCTCTTAAATTGTAGGGGGATAGAAAGGAGACTAAAATAAAAAAAAAAAAAAAAAAAAATAAAAAAAAAATGCAGAGTTTCTTCCACTAATTGCACAATATTATAAACTCTGTTGAACCTTCATTAGTCTCAGCTTCGTTATGTTCTTAGGCAACTGTATACCGCATATCCCCTAACAGGACACTTTAGGGCAATCTCGATATCGTAAATTATACACAGATAATGACTATGGCCAAATACACTTGATACTTATTTAAAAATTCAGAAAGGTTCTGCTCTGCTGTGCGAATATCCCTTTCGAAATATGATATGATAGTTGAATACACTTAGCAGGCTACCAAATTTTAACGAGAAATACGCGACAACCTTTTCTTTTTTTTTGTATTTTTTGGCTGTCCCAGACAGACGAGATAGAAATATTGATAGTCCCTTGTCATGCGAGAGTGTCAAGCGGCGCCTTGCTGGGAGGCACATAGGAGGCTCTGAGAGAGGTGAAGAGCAACAAGAGAGAGGGAGAGAGAGAGAGAGAGAGACCGAAAGCCAAAGTGCAATCGAACATTTTGTTAATATACTTTATGAGTTTTGTCTGCGCGACGTGTTGCTCCCCCTTTCTGGCTGCCACCCCTCCTCCCGCTCGACCGACTCACGCCCCAATCGTGCCTGCCCCTGCTGCTGCTGCTGCTGCTCACGTCCTTCGAGCTGGCATGCCCCGGAGGGCATTGAAAGCAAAAGTGTAGCCTTAAAATAAGAAACAACTCGGAGGGGGAAAGAAAGACGCAATTTCTCACAACGAATTGCTTGATATGCTTTCTCGCGGATGAGAAACTTTAGTTTGTTTTGATAAATAATGATATTAGAAGTGTGGATTCCTCTTCTTTGTCTCTTTCTGTCAAATGAACTCAGTTTCATTGATTCAGTCTTCTCAATTTCCATGCAGAGATCTGCCTTGTTTTCTTTCTTTGAGGTCGATTCTATCTACCTCCATCTTTCTCCATCCTGTAGTATATTTTCTTGATCTTTCTATCCGTCTTTCTATCAATATATCTGTCTATTTTTCATCATTCTATCTAGCTATCTATTTATCTATTCATATATTTCTTCTCCTCTTCTATAACTGCAACATTCTTCCTTTGATTTGCCTGTCTTTCTCTGTTTTGTCTTCCGCTAAGAGGTGCAGAAACATCGATGATTTTGCACCTCTGCTTCCCCTCGTAACCTTCTGTCTTCTTCCTCTGCCTCGTTCTCTTCACAGTTTGCACTCTCCCCGAGTCTTCTCCTGCTCTTCTTCTACACTCTCCATACAGTGTCAAATCGTTTCACACATTCAGTTTGCCCAACTCGGTGAGAAGGGCAATTCAATTGACATTCCCTGAAGAAAAACTGACAAGTTGACTGAATGACTGACTAACGGACTGGCTGAGGGATAGAAAGACAGAGAGGGAGAAGGAGAGTGAGAGTGTGAAAGAGACAGAGACAGTTCCACCGACTGTCAGAGTGACGCACGTATTGACGAGGCGGCGTTGGCTTCATTGTCGTCTCTCTGCCTTTGCCTTTGCCTTTTTCTTGGCACTTTGCTCATCTACCTGGCGCTGAGTCCCTCAGGTCTTCAGTGTTGGCTCCACTGGCAGCAGCAGCAGCAACATCACCAGTACCAGCAACAATCACAAAATGGAAAAAAAGGAAAAGAAAAGGGAAAGAAAGAAAGAAAGAACGAGGAGAATAGCAACAAGCCGCATTTGGCTGCCAGGCGAAGGCTTTTGCTCTTTCTGTTGCCTTTGCTTTTACTTGTCGCGTCCTCGTTTCAATTTAGGCATTTTATTATATATATTTATTTATTTATTTATTTATTCTATGCTGCCCATTATTCGCCCTGTCTCTCTCCCTCCCCGTCCTCACTCGGCATAGTAGTTTCGTTCCGTTTCGTTCTTTATGTTAATGGCAAGGAACCGCAAAAGGTTTTTTACCGTACGTGAGTGTGTGTAGCCAGGCTGTGTGTGTATGGGTGTGTGTGTGTGTGTGTGAGTATGGGTGTTTGCTGAAATGGCAAATATTGCGACGCTGTTGAGGGAATTGAAAGTAAATAATAAAGGGACCCGAAAAAGGGTTGATTTACTTGGGGTCAGATCGTCAAATGCCAAAGAGAGCGAGAGAGCGAGAGAGAGAACGAGTGTTGAGAAGAGAGAAAGAACTTTCGCTTTGGGTGTGAGAAAGTGCCAAGCTTTTGCATTTCCTGGCCAGCTAATTGGTCATGCGATACGAATGCCGTAGGGAACGACAAGCTGACCTGCTGCCAGCTAGCCCCCTCCCCCTCCTCCCCTCTCTCTCCCGCTCTCTCTACCTGTTCCACTCCCTATTGCAATCCATTTCCGGCACAGCGTTGCCACCCGTTTGCACGTTGACGATGACGACAATGCTCCAGGCATTACGTTCGACCCGACACCGATGACGTGCGAGCGTACAGCGTACTCCCCCTCCCCCCCTCCGCGCCCCTATATGATTTGCAGTGCTCCGCTTTTGGCGCCCCTTTAGACACGCCTCCGTCTCTGCCTCCAGCCCGCCCAGAATGCCAACACCAGCGCCGCCTTCAGGCCACGCCACGTCGCCGCATTGAATGTCATTTGATGTCAATGGATTTCATTTTCATGCGCACAAATCAACGGATATTGTGCCCCGACAATTTCCGCCTTCGGCGAAACTCTCAAAAACACACGCCAGGCAAACTTACATAACCAAGACAACCGGGATAGTCAGTCAACATAGTCAGGTCAGTCTCAGTCTCACCTGGCAGGTGCCAGCGCTGTCAGGCGTCGCCACGAAACATCAGTGCCTGCAGTCGAAACACTTGTTGACTGCAGCGCATACATCCTGCAACATCTGCAACACACACAACAAAACAACAGAAGAGAAGCAATCGTGGCTCTGATGCACTTTCCTGATCGCAGAGATGCCTTGGCTGGAGAATAATTATAATATATTTTAGTTATTTGAATTGAGTTTCTTTTCATTCAAGGAATATTTATTAATTTTTGAAGTTTTAGATACTTTTTGTTTTTGGTGAACACTCTTAGTACTATCGATAGTACTGAGAGCTGTTCCTAAAACGATTATAGTTTGTTCTTTTCCTCTTTTAATATATTAAGATGCTCTGCCATTTAAATTATGACATCATTAACTAGCAATTCATATACTTTTTCATTCATCATTACTATCGATAGTTCTGAGAACTATCCTGGAATAGGAAGCAATTCATTTTTTTTTCTCCTCGGAATCCAAAAATAACTTTCAAGTACTTCCCACTTGAAATGATTACTTAATACTCTCTTAAATTGTTACTTGATTACTCTCCCCTTCCTCTATTATCGATAGTACTGAGAACGGTCCCTAAATAGGTTGCAGTTAGGTCTTTTCCACCTGAATCCTATAAATACTACCCCCTTGAAATACTTAATTACTTAATAATGCCTCTCTTAGATTGCAATTTACATACTTTTCGATTCTTCTTTACTGTCGATAGTTCTGAGAACTGTCCCTAAATCGGAACTTGTTGAGTCGTTTTTCCCCATTGAAATGATTACTTCATTCTTTGTACTTCAATTGGATTGCAATTGGATTGCCCCTTCCCTTTCTTAACTACTATCGATAATAAGAGCTATCACTATTTCTAACCCCCCTCTGTAACTGCCTATAATATTGTATTTCAAATACTCTCCCGTACCTCACTACTATCGATTGTACCAAGAACTGTCCCTAAATAAGTTGGTAAGGTCTTTTGGTCTGAATCCTTTGAAATAATTACTTAATAATCCCTTTCTTGAATTGCAATTTAAATACTTACCCCTTCCTCATTTCTATGGATAGTACTGAGAACTGTCGCTAAATCAGAAACACTAAGTAAGTGAGTACCTCCCTGAAACTAATGAATACCTTCAGATACTTCACCTTTTGAATGACAACTTAATAAGCGCTTTATTAGACTGTAATTGCCTTAACTGCTTTCGATATTGTCGATAGTTCGTGGAACTCAAATTATCTGCAGTTTAGCAGTGTGTGACCGGCTATTGGGTCTACTTGAGTTACCATTTCAGCTGAGGACCGTATGAGAGTTGAGCAATTGAGTGACCACTTTGACAACAGTCGAGCGATTCCAGTGCATAACACGGATACTATCGATATCCTCTTGGACAGTTGTAGCTGTGAAAGGAGCAACAATTGTGTGCTGCGTTTAAAGTTGAGCTCGTGGAGTGAGCTTGGATTGCAATTCCTGCGAACACCCCATGCCGATGCCATTTCCTGCGCTGTTTCCCTTTTTTGCTTCTATCGGACTCGGGAAATTCCTGGAAATTCCTGTTCGCCTCTTCACTCAACATTTGCTCGTTTTGCTTGTTTACTTTTTCGCTTTTTTCAGCCTCAGCCAATAGAGCAAATGTTGGTCTAGGGGAGAAGGAGCTATGTGGCATGTGGCATGCGGCGTGTTGGGGCGGCCATGACAACTGTAGAGGTAAAAACATAATATCGTATGATATGTGATGCTCCTACAAAATGTTCCGTGCTGCCTTTCCGTGCCTTGTTTCGTGGCTCCTGCTTTCGTATTCCTTCTACTTAGGCCGATAATTTGTTTTATGCGCCACGATAGAGCCCCAAAATGGCCGTCTTGTATCCGCATATCTCCAGAGAGATTATAATCTACATAAATAAGTTGCCGATAAGAACCCTTCGGAATTGGATAGTGTTTTATTTGGCACTGCGCTGTGTTTGTGTTCTCAGCCACTCGATTGCCTCTTTTTGCCACCCGTCGTGTTGTTGTGGCAGTTATTGTAATTTTTAATGCGCCTCACAATCTTTTGCACACGCACTCACACACACACACACACACAGACACACATATAAATAAAGGCGTATCGATTGCTGAGCCGACGAGGAAGAACAAAGGAACGTTCCAGTTGTATGACAAGCCACACTGTTGGTATTCGAGTGCCACCACTACACCCACACTACTGCTACCTTCATGCCCCTACCCCTTCCTTGTGCTTATCCTCATCCTGCCTGCCCGACCCAGAGCTGATAGAATATTCCCTTTGAGTGCCAGGAACGCACTCGCTGCCAACATTCATCGTCCTCGAACTGCGCTTCACGGTCTGAGTTTGGCGAGCTGAGCAAACAAGCAGCGAGTCCACTCCCTCCGCCTCCGTCTCTCTCTCCCTCTCTGTCTCTGTCTCAGTGTCTGCCTGTCTGGCTGCCTGGCTGCCTGCTCTCGGTCCAAAACAAATAATCTTTGGCTACTGCTGCTTCAAAGGCTTATCATATTGTATCTCGTAAGTCTAATTCGGAGTGGAGCCCACTCGCTCGACGATTCCGGCTACTTTTGTTGCATTAAAATTTCGTTTATTGCCAACTTGGGAGCTGTTAAATCGTCAAAGGGCGAGTCCCAAGTAAATCAAGAAAAAACACAAACCATTACAGAAACACTGGGGAAGAAGGGGTTGAGAGGGGGAGAGGGAAGAACAGAGAAACCATTCAGCGTAGTCGGTTAACTGCAGGCAAATAATTTGAACGTTAAGCTATAGAAATGAAAATGAAACTTGACGCTTTAGGGCTATCGATAAATAAGTATCGATATTAAGTGGCTTCGAGAAATCATTTGGGAGTCAAGGGTGAAGTTGACAGCTGCCTAATTTACTGAGTTAACGGATTATATTGCAATATAATAAGATATTCCTTTGATTTAGATGTAGTAACCAACCAACTGCTAACCTATCGATAACTTAAGTTTGCAAGGTCGTAAGGGTCTAAGGGATCTAAGATATTTGGTATTTACTTACTGATTATTCTACATTGAAAAGTATAATACGAACAATATCAAAAAGCTATCGATATTTGTTATCGATAATCTCAAAAGTAGCTTTAATGCCCTTGAATTTTCAAGCTAGCAAGTCTTAAGTGGAATTTAAATAACTAGTAAGAAATGGCAATTTAATTTACCGATGAAAGACTATCGATAAATAGTTATCGATATTAAGGGAAACTTAAATGTACGTAATTTACAGCATTTACTTGTTAAATCCATATAATATTATAAAAAATATATAAATATAAAATTAGACGATGTAAGTTAATCAGAATTGTACATATCGATAACTAAAATCGATAAGGTCGTTAGAGATTTTAGATATTTATCAAGTATTAACCTACTGATAATTCTCCAATTTTCCATTCAGAAGTAAAATTCAATCTATAGCAAAAATCAATCGATATTTGCTATCGATAACCACAGAAGTAGCGTTAATGGCTTTGAAATTTCAAGCAAGCACGTCTCAAGTGCAATTCAAACAACAATTCAGTTGACAGAGCTTAATACCATTGATTTTCGAAGAGATACGCCCAACTCGATTGTGGGTGGGAGTGTCTGCCACAAACATCGATTGCCACACCGATTACCATACCGTACATGTGTCGCACGTACGTAATTACTGCATTACATTGCAGCTTTTCTATTGCTAATCTCCAGTTGCTTTTTGCCGGAATCGAAACTGAAAATGCGGCAAATAAATGATTCGTTTTTCAGGCGATTATCGGCAAACTGACTGAATCGAAACCATCAATACTTCTCTCTTTCGAAATGAGCTTATGAGTGCCATACGCATGCATGCATGTACGTGTGTGTGTGTGCCAAAGTACACGTAATTGTATGTGTGAGTCCGTTGACAACGCAATTGATTTAATTGAGATTATGCGCCTCTAATCTGTGCCGAGAGTAAATTATATGGTTGGCTTTTCAATTGATATCGGAGCACTTGAAAATGCAAATTAAAGTGCACAGCACATGAATTTCAATTGAATGAGCCAGTGATGAGGGGGCAGCTGGGGCCGGGGCTGATGGAATGCTTCACATCCGGAACACTTGACACACACACACACACTCACACAAATGCGAACGAATGCGAAAAACGAGTCAAAGAAGTCAGCAAAATGCCACACTTTGTGCCTAATCGGATTTTCGAATAGAAATGGATTGTTCGCTCGCTGTCCATGGTCTTGTTTGGCTCAGTCTGTTCCAGTCTGTCCCGGTCTGTCCATGGTCCATGGCAGTCCATGCCAGTCCTGGCTTGACAAACGGCAACAATGTCAAATGTCCCGGCGGCAGCTTCGACAGCTTCGATGCATTTAGCCGGCAATTTGTTCGGTTTCCTTTGCTCCAGCTCGAATAGATAAATATGTTCGTTTCCCCTTCTTATCGCCAGTCAATAAATAAAATAATTTTATACGAAATTTCATCGCTCGATTGTTGTAAATATGCTCAAGTATCGCTTAAGCATGGCCAAGTTTATAGAAACCTTTGATATTGATAAATATCTGAAAGAGATCTTTGCATTTATTGAATTGCTTCAATTAATTTAAGGCATTTCACTTTGAAGCTCATTCAATCAATTGAATATTCCATACAATTACGATACTCACGTCATACTATCGCAACTATCGATTGAACTCAACTCGTATCGCCTCTGATCGCTTTGCTGGCCTCAATTCATGCGATATTCAGAATTTGATTTTCTGTTTTATGTTTTTTCCTAATTGGAATCGAGCGTTACGCACATTTGTGGGCCAAGGTCGATAGACAATGCCCCCCCCTGCCACTCCCCTTTGCCCCCGTTCTCTGTTGTTGTTCAATATCGCCTGCTGCGGCTTGTCGATCTCTCTCTTCCTTTCTCTCTCTCTCTCTCTCGGGTTGGTAGTAAAATGTAAAAGTTTTATGGACAGTTTGTGCATTTATCTTATCGGGCCATGCTACACACATTAAACATACAGATGTTTGTACCTATGTGCGTGTGTGTGCGTGTGAGTGTTCCGGCGTGTGTCTGCTGAGCATGAGTACGCATGTACTGCCTGGTGTGGACAGGGCAGGGTGGGGGAGCTTGCTGGAAAGGGGTTGCTTGGTGCAGCCAAATGTTTTTTTTGTAATACGCATTTATCTCTTTGTGGATCTGGCGCAGTGGCAACTGCGTCATCAGCAAACAATATTATCAGCAAAGTGAACAGCATCGTCGTCATCATCATCATCATCATCATCACCATCATCATCATCATCACCATCATCATCATCATCATCGTCATAATCATTGTCATCGTTATCATCAACATTCATCGGCGTGTATCTGTGCGCTAGTTTATTTTCATTACGTTAATTCATTTGTAAATATTTTCCTTAACTTTTACAGCCCTCACTGTAGTTGTTGTTGTTGTTGTTGTTGTTGCTATTGCTTCCTTTGTTGTTTATATACCGATTTTCCAGCTTACTCCCCTTCTCGACCGTGGGGCAAGGGTTCGTTTTTGGTCAGTACCGTCGAGCGTCGCCGAGGCGAAGGAATCGTGAGCGGGGAAACGGGTTGGGTGCTCAATTTCATTGGTATTTGTTGTCATTCATGCGACCCCATCAGCGCGGGCACAGTGGGCGACTAACCGACAGTTAAAGTAAAGGATTTCCCCCGTAATGTCATGGCAAACAGAATAAATGAGATAGATAATTGCAGTGTCCTGCAGTGTTCAATCTCGCCGCGGGCCCTCAGCGGGCAATGGACGAGTTTATTACCCACGCGAATTGTTTGCCACCGACTCTAATGGGGGATTATTGCCGACAAATTTATATGTATATTCTACATTATTAAATGGGAGAGGTATAGTAGTGAATAGTATGAGGAATGATAGGGGAAATATGTCACAGTAATCAGTAGAGGAAATTATAATAAAAATTGAAGTAATAAAAGGAAATAAAAAAATAAGATAAATAATATAATAACTAGAAAGAAATAAGAACTTCTAAAACTTATGTAATTGATAACAAGCAATAATGTAATAATTTAATAACATAATACATTAAATAAATTATTTAATATTAATACAAATAATATAATAATTTTATTGCTAATGGTTCTCTTACAGTATTTGGATTTTTAGTTCCTACTAGTTCCTTTGAGTTTCTAAAAAACTCCCATTTGGAATTGTACTTCCTTGAATAATTCCATTTTTCTTCTTCTATTGCGGAGTACATTCACAATAGATAAGGCATATTTTGAGCAGAAATGCACCACAAAATGTATTTTTTATGTGGGTTTATCTTTACCCAAGTGCAGCTTTTGCAATGCTTCATTTTCATATGTGTTCTTCTCTCAACAAAAACTACTAGATAACAGTGCAGTCAATATATACCACATATACTAAATGTACTACATAAAGCGTATATAAAGTATTTATATAAGGGGTTTGTTCTATATGTGTTGCTCCGTTCGCTGTAGAACTTCACTCACAATCGACTTTCAATTAAAACTTGTTTCACGTACTTGAACCACTGTGCTGCTCGTCTTCTTGTTCTCTTCCTGCTTCAACCTCTACTGCTTGTTGTTGTTGTGGGACTCATCAATGCTGTCGCTATTGTTGCTGTGCTTGTGTGCGTGTGTGTGGGTGTATAAGTGTGTGTGTTTAGTGTATTTGCATGCCATTTTTTATGGCAGCACACTTGGCACGTTGTCTATTTGCTCCCCCTCTTCTTTGCGTCCTCTTGCTCCCCCGCCTGCTTCCTCTTCTGGCTTCCTTCCATGTCCGCCCATTTGTTTATTTGCCTTTGGGTTAGTTCTGCGTTTGCACAATTGCAATTGATGTTTAAGCGCGTTGGCCATTAATTGCTCCGCCAGCTCTGAAGTGCTGCACTGTGAATGGCAAGTGAATGGGCAAGTGAATAAGTGTGAATACATTAAATGCAGCTCAAGGACATTGCCTGCATTAACTGGCTGAAACAGTCTGCTTCTTTGGGTTCTTTGGGTTCTTTAGGTTTTTTTTAGGGCGTGACACTGATTTATGCAAATTGTCGCTGTGTGTGATAAGCTCAGCTGAGCCCCGCCACACTCGACTCGTGACTGGGTTGCCTGAGCACAGCCCCTGAGAAGCATCACAATGAATGATTTAATCGCGCCTCCGGCTGCGGCTATGCAAATTGGCTAACATTGCGCTTTTGCCTGTGGCTTCCCAAAAAGGTGAGCACGATCTATGAGGAGCGAAGGCTTCACAAATTGTGGAAACAAGTTGCAGGTTGGGGTAGAGAAACACAGGATGAATGATAGAAAAATATATTTAGAATGTGTATAGCACAATTACCAATTCTGGCAACTCTATAGTGTGGTAAATATCAATGTGAATGAATATGAATTAATAACCTTTCTTACCAAGTCTCAGGATAAAGGTTTTTATTCTTTACAAATATTCTTCATCACGAAAGTTACGAACGAGTGTGATCGGCTGTGATATGCCCGCTATCCACCAATAAGATATTTAACTTTAATGTTTTCTGTTGCATACTTCAGGGTTGGTTAAAAAATCATTAGCTCTTTTAATTATTTTTTAAATAACTTCTGTAATAATTATCTGATCGCAATGAAATTTTCAGAAAGCATTTGTGCTTTAAAAGTTTATGTCTTTACAAAAATAAACTGATCTACATTAAAATTACACTTGAAATTGAGTTTTTATAGATTAACTTGGATACAAATTTAAAATAAATTTGATCTGCATGCAATAATAAAACATATAGATATTGAACTGGCTAGAGATCTAAGCTTTCATACGGATAGACAGATAGACGGCCAGTGATGTCTAAATCGACTGAGCTGTAGATGATTAAGAATAAGATTAAGAATAAAAAAAAGTTTGTAGGGTCTGCGACGTTTCCTTCTGTCTGTTATATATATTTTGTCTACCCTATCGGTAGCGTGTAGAGAATCAAAAGCATAAACAAAGGGTTAATGTTACACTCGCAACTTGCAGTCCTCATCAGCCTTATATATGACATGCTCTATGGAATCAGGCACGTGCCTGGCCATATATTAGTTGCCAAAATCTACTCCTCAGGGAGCAACAAAGTTAGTCGGGGCTGTTTCAAGGAGTCGAGGGAATACGGCCACACTCCACTGGAGGAGCACGTGAAACAGAATTAAATCGCACTTAAATCAAGACAAAGTGGCGCGCATATTGCCGTAACCAACTTGCGAGTTGGCAACGCGAGTTAAATGCACAGGAAGAGTTCGCTGTAACTCTCTCTCTCTCTGTCTCCCTCTCTCTTTGAGTGGACGTTATAAATGAAGGAATAAGCAGACGCATTTATTAGAAAATTCCACGCAGCAGTCGTTCATCGTTGCCCTGGTCCCGGTCCTGCTCCTGCTGCTGGTGCTGGTGCTGGTCCTCATCCTGGTACTGGCTCTGGTCCTTTGTCTCGACGCACTTGGCACTCCTCGGTGCGGCTCTCGTGCCGCAGACAGGCGGGCGAGGCTATTTATTTGCCACTTCATTATTGCACACAAGGTGCGAGGCGCAGGGAACGGGTAGAGTGGGGGGGCGGGGCAGGACTGAAGCTGGCTAACTGCCCGCGCAGCAGCGGCAGCGGCAGCTGTAAAATTAATTTGAAATGTTGACTGGGTTCTGCGGTACACCCCAATCCCCCATTGGGGTCGGTTCTTCAGCCTCAGCCTC
Source organism: Zaprionus africanus (assembly GCA_018151435.1). Taxonomy (NCBI): domain Eukaryota; kingdom Metazoa; phylum Arthropoda; class Insecta; order Diptera; family Drosophilidae; genus Zaprionus; species Zaprionus africanus. The sequence continues at coordinate 518,846 of JAECXB010001995.1, forward strand.
AGCCGAAACTGAAACTTGGGATTGGAACTGAGTTCAGGGGGAGAAACAAATGAAAAATTTTGAAACTTTCGCGAATTTCGCATTAAGTATTTAAAAGAAAATATGAACAGAATTTTCTCTGCTGCGGTTTCTGTGCGAGTGAGACGGAGCTAGAGAGAGAAAGAGAGAGACAGAGAAGGCTGCATATTGAGTTTGTTCAAAAATTGATTACGCAATCAACTGCGGAACGGAACGGAAACGGATACGCTGCTTTGCCGGTAAGTGGCTGCCCTAGCTAACCTTGGGTTAAGCGCTTCCTGCTGGCGTCTTTTTCTGTCTCTCTCTCTCTCTCTCTTTCTGTCTCTCTTACTCTGTCTCCTCGCCCTTGCACTACTTTAGCCGGCCTGGCGAGAATTTTCAGTTGGAGGTTTGCATTCGCAAAATATGCTTAAATTCATAAATTCCTCGCAATCCTTTCATCAGGTTGGCTGCGATGAAGCCTTAAGCTGACTTCACTCTCAGCCCGGATTTGCCCGGCAAGTCAACGTTGCGGGGGCGTAACAAGGAGGGAAGAGGGGGGGCATATTTTAATTTTGTACTTTTAATTACTGACTGTGGCGACGATACAGCAACACTTGCTAATTAACTGACAGCGCAACTGGCAGACTCTTGCTGGGCCAAGGGGACAGAGGGAGAGAGCAGGGAGGGGGGTCTGTGCCTGCGATTGAGACTGAGACAGTGCCGACAAAGCCGACGGCATTGGCCAGCGAATTTGGCTGGCAGAAAGAATTTAATATTAATAAACTAATTGTTGGCAGCACAAAGAGCTGACGTCGAGACAACAAGCTCAGAAAGAGTGAAAGAGACAGCAAGGGAGAGAGAGAGAAGGGGATGGAGAGAGAGACAAGCCAGCAACAGGAGCAGCGTCAGCGCATACGACAAGAAGAAGAAGAAGAGAGCAGAACAGAAACGCTGCTAACACTAAAAATAACAATTTCCGCTCTAATAAACATTTCCGCTTCGTGAAATTTAACATTTTTCAATAAATTAAGTGAGAAGAAATAACCATAAGCCATAACCATATAGAGAGATACAAGCACACATACATACATGTATGTTGGGTCACACACAGACACACACACACACACATACAGATACACAGCTGACACACCACAGGGAAACTCTTTTATTGTTTTCGCTTTTTATCATATTTGGGTAATTTTCTTATCGATCAAATTGAGCTTTTGCTTTGCTTTGGTGAATTTATTTTTAAATTTATGGCATATTATGGCAAGTTTATGGCACTGGTTAACAATATAATTATGTATGAATTTATGCTGGTCTTTTTTATGGCACATTTATTTGTTATTTAGCCAAGTGAAGTGTAAGTTCTTGGGATAATGCAAGGAGATAAGAGTTTTGTAGGGTATAAACAGGAGATATAGACATAGGATAGGATGGATAGGTCATAGGATATACATAAGATAATAACATAAAATATATATAATAAATATGAATAAGATATATTTTATTGGCTTCTTTTGGGGAATTAAAATTAAATCAATAAATTTGTTGCGGCTGCAAAGTGAAAGTTTCTGTGGGCTTCCTTCTTTCTGGGGTGCCTTAATAGTCAAACTGGCACCTTATAGATTCCCATATATTGTATAATACGTAGATATATTAATTTATATATACACATATATATGAATATAAAAAGAGGTTGTTTACCACATTGTCTATACTCGTATATGCGACTGCATTCTTTGAAATCAGTTTACTTTCAAAGACTCTCTTGTTTAAAGTAACCCAAGCTGTTGGCACTGAATTCCCAAAGGAAACTTGACTTTATATTGGGTGTATATGTACATTAGGTATATATGATACGTATATATTGTATATGCTTCTCAATTGCCTCACTCACATTCCGCACATTTTGCTTTTGTGTATCTGATATGATATGAAAGTCGTCGGGGACACGTACCTGAACGAAACATTAAACATGAGATTTAAGTTTCCATTTCATTTGTTTTTGATTTTCCAAACAAAGCGTTTAATGTTCCACACACAGACATACACAAAATGACTTTTACATGTTTACCCAGTGAGAGGGGGAGGGGACAGCGGGGGTGTTGGCAAGTCCCGCCGTCTGTCACGTACTTGTTAAATTAAAAACGATTACTTACTCAAATTTGCCGTTGCTTTGTTGCACTTCATTTAAATTGTTATTGTTATTATTTCCATATAAAGTCAGCTCCTCGTCGGCCCAAAGTTGTGGGCGTGGCCACGCCTGTGTGAGTGTATTTCAATTAAAAGGATACGCCGCAGGATCCATTAGAAGCAGCGTCTGCTGCGCGTGGCGCTGACAGCAACAGCAGTAGCAGCAGGAGGAACTGAAAAAGTACCAGAAGTGAAAATGAAAATGGAAAATGGAAAATGGAAAATGCCTGAAATAATGAAAAGAATAAAACTGAATTTTAAGCATAACAGAGAAAACGAAAAAGCAGCGCAGTAAATGCGAAAGAAACGCAAACCAGAAAGAAAGGCAATTCTCGACATGCCGAAGGTTTTATGCTCTAACAAGTTCAGTGTATTCCCCGATAGTTCATGTAATTGTAATATATATCACTACAGAGCTGATCAGTATTGTGTGCATTCAAATTAATGATTTACTTTCATTGGCATTGTTTAGTTAAATTAATTCCAAAATTAAAATGTGTTTTCTTACAAAAACGTTTACTTGGGTCGATTGTTCCTATGGCAGCTATATGTTATAGTAGTCCGATTTTGATGATATTTAATATGGTTTGCATATATATGCAAAAAGTCGGATTTTGTAAATTTGGTTGCAATATCTTGAAAAATAACAAAAAAGGGCCGATAGTTTGTATGGCAGCTATGCGATATATCGGTGCGATTCGGCTCGTTTCTACTTATTTACAGCGAGTAAGAATAGGAAGCACGTATGCCAAGTTTCATAGGGATATCTCTCAAACTGAGAGACTTGTTTGCATTGCAACAGACGGACAGACGTGCGGACAGACATACGGACACATGTAAGGACAGATAGACCGGAGAGCAGGATAGAAGGACAGACGAACTGACAGACGGACAGATGGACGGACGTACGGACAGACGGACGGGCAAACGTAAAGACAGACGGACGGATTGACGTGCGGACAGACATACGGACAGACGAACGGACAGTTGGATTGTATTGAGCCTGATTCAGAGGTCGGAGATGTCGCCTAAGGTGCATTATAAACTGCGGGGCAAAATCAACATACCCTCTGCAAGGGTATAAAAATGAGAACATTTTTGAGAGAAAGGAATTAAATAAACGAAGGAAAGCCGCAGATTGAATTCATTTAGCGAGTTCTGTGACTCACAAACTCTTGCGAAAACTCCAAAAACCTTCGCAACCGAGAGAACTTATGGAACTTGCTTCGAAAAGGAAACTCGACACGGCACTTTGTGAACGCTCGTTCGGTCATGGTTTTTAATTCAAACGCAATGCAATGAATAAAATGAATACACTCATGAGTTGACTTACAGCTTATGCAAAAGGGTTCAGTCTCTGCGGCGCCTCCTTCTCCTTCTCCGTGTCCGTGGCCGTGTCCGTTTGCGGCTCATTCCTAGTTTGGTTATGACAGAGAGCGTAAGGTGGAGGGCGTGGCAACTCTAAGCTGCTGGTGGCAACTCTTGCCTCAACGTTCACATCGTCGTCTTCGTCGTCATCATCAACGTCATCGACGGCTGCCAAAATCGCATGACAAGCCGCCATTTTGACGACAGGAAGCGCAAACTAATATATCCAAAAGTTGTTCATTTACATTGTGTGGTTAGTGTTGTTGTTATTGCTAATGCTATCGGCATGACGTCACAGAGGGAAGGGCAAGCCAAGGGAAAGAGTGAGATAGAAAAAAAAGCAGCAGGTGCAACTACCCTGTAAGAAACATTAAATTAAAAGAAAATGACCTTAGTACAAACTCTGAAAGTTACAGATGTTTAAACACTTTACAGGGTATATGAAAGCAAAGTTCCGTTGGGGCAACTTACTCACCTAATATATCAACATTGCCCCAATATTACAGGGTATACGAAGCCTTATGTGAGTTGTCAGCAAATGGCCTGTTCTGTAAACAACTTTCTGTTGTTTCTTCTTTAGCTTTTCCTGTTTTCGTCGCCGATATATGCGTGTGTGTGTTTGTGTGTGTGTAAATACCTTTTGTTTGCGCCTCGAACATCGCGTATACGTCACGTTGTTCCTTGACCTTGGCTAATGGGCTGAAAGTGAAAGTCGCCAGCGAACAAGGCAAACTCTGTTTCTCTTTCCCACTCGTTCTGCCTTCGCTGCCCAAGCGAAACTTTCTTCAGTTTCCCGGCGAAGACTTTCCCACTGCAATTAGCAGCTTTTTGCTTGTCTCCCTCTCTCTCTCTCTCTCTCTCTCTTTCTCTCCTCCTCTTAGTGCCGTTATGCGCATTTAATTGTTGCATAAAGGAAACAATGTCTCAACTTTGATGGATTCCTTATCCGACTACTGCAGCCAACGCTGGCATGGAGTAAAATATGTTGTTGGGGAGTTGGGTTTAGTTTTCTTGGCATTCCCTTGGGGAATGCTATGAGGATACTCTGTTTACATCGAGCTTTAATTGCGATTTAATGAGAATAGTTGGGCAGACACGAGAGCTATGTGTTGTGCGGCTGTGCTCCCTGCTCCACTGGGGTTGATTTCAAGGCGAATTTAAGGTGTGTATTTCCCATTTACCCCTTCTTGGTTTGTGGTGCTGCAGTATTCATGCATAATTGAGTGCATTGATTAGTTATGGCAACCCTATATGTTTCTTTCCCCTTCTCCAGTTCGCTCCTTCTCTCTCTCTCTCTCTCCAGCACAATTTCCGGTCAGCTCATTCATCATAAATCGATGCAACGAAGCTTCAATTAAATGAAAATTAGACATATCAATGCGCAGAAGGAGTATGAAGACAAGGGAGAGGAGGGGGGAGGAGGGTAAGGCATGAGTCAGTTACAACTCAGAAATTTACATGCAGTCGCTTAATCACTCATCTTGGCATTTAGTCAGCCAGACACGTTCAAATTTCATTTAGTTAATTCAATGAAGAGTTCTACGGCCTGCAAGTAACAAAAGGATAGAGGGGGAGGAGGAAGGGGTCAACTGTGAATTCGGTTTGCTATTGATGATTGTCTTATGTGTCTGTGGTTGGACTCCCTCTTCAGCTCCAAGCTGCGACTCTGTGGCTTTCTGCCACGACGTGACGCAAATGAAGATGTCGAAACGTGCCGAACAGATCGACAGCTCACCCAAGAGGGGAGGGGAGAGGGCGCTGCTTGTTAGGCGCCTTAGCATACGAAAACAGAGCTAGACTAACCCGAAAAATGCAAAGAAGCTGACAAAGCAAACAAACTTGGATTATCGCAGGGCAAAACAGAAAAACAAGAAGAAAAAAAACTGTCAGCAAATAAGTCAAAGAGGAGACATCAAAACTGAAGGCATTAGCAGTATGGCTAGATCCCTGGCGAATCAATCGATATCTATATATAGACACGAGAGAGATACGAGTGTAATAATCGTGTGGAGCAAACCGATAAGGCGCATTAAAAATGTTAAGACAGACGACGGCATAATCCGCACTGTTTACTCGAGTCTTCAGCTCTGCTCTTTCCGACTTCTCCGCCTTCTCCACCTTCTCTGCTTTCTCCACCTTTTCTGCTTTGTTTGTGGTTCTTTATTTTGGCTTAAGTTTGCCCTAAGCAGAGTTTTTTCTTTCATTGCCAAACTGCCATTCGCACTAATCTTTTTGCCAACACACTTCGCCTTGATCTGCTTTGATGCCTCGCCTCGCTGCGCTTTACTTTTCCTTTTCAATTTTCTCCCGTTTCTCTTGCAACCTTGCAGTGTATTAGGGCTTACAAAGCATCTCCTTGTTACTTGCCTTCTGCCGCTTTATCGCACTCTCTTTTTTGGGAACTTCTTTGCAATTCGAGTGCGTCGAAAATTATTTACTTCACAGCTCTGACAATCGCATTGCGTAGGGTCTTTGCACTTCGTCTTTGCCGCCGCAAATTGTCATCCGCTTTTACTTTTGATCTGCTCGACAAGCTGCTGCTGCTGCTTCTTTCTCTTCTTCTTTCTTTGGACACTCTGTCAATCCCTGCTTTGTGCAGCGCACTAAGAACTTCATAAAGCCGCTTGCAGTGCGCAAAGAGTTCCTCCCTCCCGCTGCTCCTTGCACCTGCTGCTGCAGCTGCTTTCGCTTTTCACCGAGTCCAGCGCCAGCTTGACGTCTTTGTGACACTTTGCACTGGGCCAATGAGGGACGCATGTGTGCGCATACATGTGCAAGGCACTGTGACTCTTTGCACTGCTTCCTGCTGGCTCGCTTTGTAGACTGCAAGGCTTAATCAGGGAAAGTATTTGGGGCAGACATCCGTTGCCGCCCCAGCTCCAGTGCCGCCTACAGTGACGTGCTCTTAAAAGCATTATAATAATATTACGTATACGCAGGGAGCACTCGTATCATAAATAATTAATATGCAAAAGGCAACACGACAAATGCCGTGCAGCCCGAGGCTAAGGTCAACCGCACACAACACAGCAGCCAAGCAAAAGCAAAGGCTCTCCCCCTAACGCTGTGTGTGTGCGAGTGTGTGTGTGTGTGTGTGAGTATGCGGGTATCTGTGGCTAAGTCTGACCGCAAGCTGCGTCTGTGTTGGCTGCTCGTGGCCAGGCCCACGTGCAGCTGCCACTGACAGTTAATAGCCCACGGACTGACCGCAGCTATGCAACATTTCCCCCAGACACAAAGACACAAAGACACACAGCTACAATACACACACACAAAGGCAGAAAACGCCTGTAACTTTATGGCAACTTAAATGCAAATGTACGAATTAAAAGGAATAAAGAAGAGTGTCGAGTGCAGGCGACCGGAACAAACAGAACAAAGAACACAAGGAGGCGCATTGAAATTTGCATAGCAGATGCATTTCCGTTTCGATTTAGTGATAAACAATATCTACAGCTTTGTGCAGTATAAAAGGAATATAGAATATATAGTCAAGCATATATATATTTACACATTTATAAGTCTACCTCTGTCACTCAAATTTGAACTCTCTCGCTGCTATAACACCTGAGCTACAGTCCAACAAAGACAGTTATATATACATATATCTTAACAGTTTAATGCCTGCTTTATGCACTGTTTTTATTGTTTGCGTAGCCATTACGAGTTCGGACCGTGTTCAGCTCGTAAAGCGAGCAAAAAGTAAATCAATTTGGCAATTAGTCGCATTACAAAAAGTGCCCCGAAAATTATTTAAGTGCCCATCCAGCAGACACAAATCACTCGTGCTCGTTAAATGCCTTTCTCATGCTCATTTTCCCTCTCTCTCTTCCTCTCTCTCTCTTTCTAGGTAAGCATGACCGACACTGGGCTACAGCAATTCCATTTGGTTGGACACATTTTAATGGCGCCTGCAATTTGTGAGTTTTTTAATATTTATAAGGAAAAGAAAGACACAGAAAGTTAGGATGTCATGCTAATATCCCGTTGAATGTTCCTTAAGTATTCATGCTAATGCATTTTGTGAGAAAAGTGTTCAGTCACTGAGTGCATGAATGAATGAATGGCGAGAAAACTTTATTTCTATAAATTAAATATGGTTGGCAATGAGTTGACTTGATTTTGGGTTGTGCTGAAGTGGTTTTTGGGTCAGTTCAGGTTTTGCCTTTTCGCCACTGGAATATCAGTTGAAGAAGATGGAGATATATTGTTAAGTAATGTTTTTAAGCTTAGTAGAAAAATCAAGTAGGTCTCATGGCTTACCGATTACTCTGTCGATGTGTCTACGATACAAGAGTGTTGAATAACGCGCAAATAGCGGCACAGCGTCAATATTGTCTGAGAAAGCCAGAGAAAAACGTTGAAATTGTGCAGAAAAGGCATTTAAAATGTAAAGAAAACAAGGCAGCTAAAACAAAAGAAACAAGCATAGAATAAATATATTAAAGAAGAAATTATTATATTTATTATGCTCAAACATAAAAGTGTTAACAAAAAGTGTAAAAACATACCTTTGAGATTTCTTTGACAAGGTTCTTTGAAAAAGTTTTTCTTCTTCAATTTTTCTCGCTTGTAAGCCGATAATAGTTCAAGCTTAGCATTTTTCTTTCGCATATTTTATAATTTATATTACAAAATGTGGTTAAATATACAATAGCTGATTCATAAACAATGCTAAAATCTAGGAGATAATAAATTATTTTTTAATTCTTTCAATTCAATGCAGATTTAGTTAAAGTTGTAACTTGTAAATTAGCTCTCAGATCTTGCAGAACAACTTTCTCTTCCACTCTACACGTTTAAAAAACAAGAGATAGACCTTGAATATGTTATATAGAAGTTAATATCCCATATCTGTAATTCACAAAATGAGTACAAATTCGTCTCTACTCACACTTTGTAGCGTATCATGCGTAGCTCTCTGATCTTGCAGAATTCTTTTGCAAATTATCTCTTGCTCTTCGCGTGTTTCACTTTCGTAAATTCATAAATTCATTAATTATTTACAATTTGAGTGTCTGGCTAGCCGCTCCTGCTGCCCAGATTATTGCTGTGAATAGAATTTAATATTAATTTTGATAAAAATGCAAAGCTAGTCTCCCCCCAGCCCCCTCTATAGCTGGAACCTCTGCTAATGTGCGCCTCATCGTCGTTGTTGTGCGCATAAAGAAATGTAATTAATTTGCTTTTCTCTCTCGCTCTATCTCTCTCTCTCTCTGTATCTCCCTCTGCTCTGTCTCCATCTGCGTCTCCTGCTTCTACTCGATCTTGCTCTGCTTCCCGCCTGCTGTGTTTATGCGGCAAAAATGTTCATTTATTTCTGGTACAAAGTCAACAGCGAAATGAAAGTGTAAATCATACAACATCAATTTTCATTAGGTTGCTGACAGGGGCTGGTTGGTCATTTTAGGGTCGGTCACGCTGTTCATTCTGTTGGGGGTGGCCAGCCGTAGGCGGAGTGAGGGCAGGGGCAGGCAGGACAGGCAGGATAGGCAGGGGAAATGCTGTTATTATGCTGGCAATTTAGTTGATTTGCTTAAAGTCCTCACAGCCAGTGAACAAAATTAATTGCATACAAATAGGCGCAGCCAAGAGAGAGAGAGAGAGAGAGAGGGGAATCGAGTTGAAGATAGTGCGAATAGCTTGGCGAGGCGAGAGAAAGATTGACATGCCGTGCCGAGAATGTGACAATGACCATCAGTGCAAAGTTGCGCCACATCCGCCGCATGTGGAACGCACATTTCCGAGACACGCTCCACGTCCTGTTTCCCATCTCCCTTATGCCACGCCTTCTTGGTCTCTTTCTTTCCCCCAAGCCGTACGCACCCGAGGCTTTTAAAACGTGCAATGCATACGAAGTGCTGACTAGCTCTTAGGATGGCTCGCCCCGCCTCGCCTCCTCTTCCTTTCTTTTTTTTTTCTTTTCTTTATTTTTCTATGCATTCTTTGCATGAGGTTCCTGTGGCATGGGAATGAAATTAAGTGGCGACATTTACAGCTATATTTTCCAGACGATATACATCTTGAAGTACAGTTGAAAGTTGCTGTGGCATGATCAATGTAGTGCAAGGAAGTTGAAGGCAGCGAGAATTCTAGCTCAAATATATTCCATATTCTTCAGGTCTTTAGAACTATAAAAGGGATCTACTTTTGCAACTACAGATAATGGGCGTATTTATAGAAAAGATTAAAGATATTTTATATATAGATATATCAGTGAATTAAATTTAAATCTTTGCTTACTTTTCCAGTTAAATTTCTTCCTTCAACAAACAACACCTTTAATTACAACTGCGCCTCCTTTCCCTGCCACCTCACGATTAGACTTGCCACTAGACTTGTAGCAAGTTTAATCGACTTAGAGCTGAAGTGCTTACAACCAGCCTGAGCTCGGCAAAAACTCAGTCTGGCAACAATAAAATCTTCTTGCTTTCTTTAAACTTTTGTCGTTTATGTTTTGCAACGAGGCAAAGCAAATGAAAATGAATGGCAGCAGAGAGACCAGGGGGGAAAGGGCATCAAATTGCCTGCCATGCGGCAAAGTGGCAATCTGAAATGTAACCCAAAAAAAGCGAAAGCAAACCCAGAGAAAGCAAGCAATGTCTAATGTTCGTGTTGTTGTTGTTGTTGTTGCTGTTGCTTATTTATTTCATTCCATTTCAATTTCGCGCTCATTTCATGCATATGATTTTAATTTTGGCTAAACACACGCGTGGCTGTGTGTGTGTGTGGATGAGTGCTATCTGCCACAGCTCTCCCTCCCTTCTTCTCCCTTCTTCCACTGCCCTCTGCCCTGCTGCCTTCTGCTCTGTGTGTGTTTGTGTGTTTTAACGCACATTTGCGCCGTTTGTAATTTAATTTGGCTGTGCACATGCGAAAAGGCGAAATGAAACGAAATTGGCACTAGGCAAAAAGCGGATTCCCATGGAGACGGCGCCCATGCCATATCATATCTTCCCCAGCCCCATCCCCAACCACATCTCTATCTCCTTTCCCTCCTTCCCGTTCTCATGCGACTTTCTGTGCTGCTGCCTGGCTCTTCTTTGTTTTGGCTTGTTCCCCTCAGTCTTTCCCCCCCTCTCTTTCTCTCTTTGGTTTGTTTTTTTGATGTGGCCACTGCCAGAGGCCACATAAAGCGCTGGACTCAGTGACAGCTGTCAAATGCTGGCAGCAGCTGGAGGCGCCACTGCTGCTGCTGCTGCTGCTAACCAAATCATAAATGACATTACAAAGTGAGATTGCTCTGGCAGCCCCTGCGGCCGCCCTCTACATCACCCACTGCCGCATGTTGCATGCAGCATGTAGCAGCAGCAACAGTTGGCCAATTGCACTTGCCGCACAGCTGAAATTTACGGCCGCCTGTCACTGCCACACTGCCTTCCTGCTGCCACTTGGCAAATTAAAAACTTCAACTTCAATATGCCGCCCACATTTAGTTCCGGCCACGTTCCCCGGATAGTTATGGCCGACAGTCGCCGCTTATGCGCTCGCTTGAAGGCGAAACTGGTCGAGATTTACGACTTTTTTGAATTGAACTGCCACCCTGGCAGCGATAACGATAAATCGATTTGCAATATGCACAATGTGTAGCGAGAGCGAGGAAAGTGCATTCCTTTTATGCTCTTTTCAAACTTCTGTTGACTTTAGGGGTTTCTTCACACTTAACTCCTTCTGGTAGAACAAATAAAGTGTGAGGTTATGTATATATTCTACAGTTACTATAACATTCAGTTTAATTGGATATAGCACAATTCTATAAAGCCTACACAAAACTAATTACTTTAAATAACAAGCACGACAGCTACAGTTGAGTTTACTGCACAGCGTATTTTGTGTTGCATACTTTGGGTGCAGATAAATTAATATTCTATTAAAATGTTTTCTTCAACAACTTTTATGTTAGTGATCCAAACGCAACCAAATTTTAAGAACTTATTTGGGCTTTGATATTTATTGTGTAAGCCAGAAATTAACTTTCTTGTTTTAAAATTACGCTTGAAATTCGGTTTTTATCAATTTACGGAGGCTGAAAGAGGCATGGTCAAATTATTAAGCACCATGTATGTACGTGCATTAATATTACATATTGACAACAAATTTGGTAGACCTAGCTCTTATTATCTCAGAGATCTTAGAGGTCATACGTACTGAAAGTCAGTTCGTAGAAAGTTTAAAAATATAAAAAGAGGGTTGTTTTATACGTGCCCTTTTTTTTGTCGCGCCCCCCCTCCTATTCCAAACACCACCCCTCCCCCGTTATCGGTTTTCAATAAAAACTAAATTTTTAAAATTTTTAAAAATTGGGTTTTTTGTTTTGGTTTTTTAAGCATTTAAAACCAACCACCTCCAAGCCCCAAAAAAAAAGGGGGGTTTTTTAATTTTTGCCTTCCTTTTCTCCCTCCCCCCCCCCCCCTACAACACCACACCCCCCCTAACAACCCATAAAAAGAAAACCAAAAAAAAAATTAAAAAAAAAAAAAAAAAGAGAGAATCCCTTTAAAACCCTTCAAAAAACAAAACAAAAAAAAAAAAAAACCAACAAAAAATAAAAAAAAACAATTAATAAAAAACGAAGTAGGAGTGAGGGAGTGTTTAATTTAAGGCAAAACCAAAAAAAAATAAATATAATATAAATATTCCAAAGTTATTATTCATCGTTTTCTGCAATGAAATCTTCAAGTTTTCTTTAGCTTCCTCAATTCTGAAAGAACACAAAGTATAATCGATATTTTAGACAATAGAATTCTAGCTGAAAAGCAAAAAAAAAAGTTTTTCCACCATAATCGTGATCTGAGGCAAACATGGAAATGCTGAGGAGTTTCTTTGGTTACATCTCACCAACATTTGTTGCCCGAATCTGAATCAAAATAAATTATATAGTGTTCAGATTAAATTCAATGCAATAAAAGGGAAAATGCATTGAGGAATTCGTCGAAGCTCTAGCGCAAATTGATTGCAGCGAAGTCATGCGTTAAGCAGCGAGAGGGGAGCGAGGAGGGAAAGAGCAGTGAGGAAGAGCGAACTTGACAGGGAAATGCGAGAGTTCAAAGATAATTCAGTTGAGTCAAGAATAAGGAATTTACGACTGTTGACAATGTGCACAAAAGTTACGTCAGTTTTTAGTACGCGGCAAGCAAACGATGTGTGAAGCTCTTGACGCGAAGCGATGAAAGAAGAAATGGAAGGAAGGAAGTGAGGAGCAAGGGGCAAGGGGCGTGTCATCTAGGCGTGCAATTTATGCAGCTCGCCTGGAATTTACAACTATTTTTATGAAGCCAAAGCCAGTTGGAAATGCTTAGGAGCCAAACAAACAAAATACGTGAAGGGCCAACAAGAAAGATGCACAGAATGATAGACAGACCGAAGGGCAGACAGAAAGATTGAGGCAGAGCAAGCCAGACAGACAGACAGAGAGAGACAGAGGGACTGGGAGACAGAGGGACAGAAAGAGGAACAAAGTTGTAGAGTTGGAGAGGCGAACAAAGTTGCCAACATTTGTCTGTCTACTGTCAAGGGGCAATCAAAAAAATTTGTACACTGTTAGCCACGCATGCAAATGGCCAGCAGCGAAGAGCGAGACGGGGAGAGAGTCTCTTCAAATGAAGCCATTTGTATGGCCAGGGCGAAGAATGTTGCCCGCTTTGTTATGTTGACAGCGTCATAAAGGCAATAAAGCGGAGGGACAGGCAAGCGGACTAGCTGCAGAACTAGCAGGCACAGACAGCACGAGAAGAAGAGAGTAAGAAAGAGGGAGAGAGGGAGAAGGGAGCATAGAGACAGCGCTCATCCATAGTTGTTCAAACCTAACTTGCCCATAAGTAATTTGCCTCATGAAAATGGCCAATTTGGCTGGGCAAAGAGTCGAGAGAGAGAGAGAGGAGAAGAGGCAAGAGGGAGCTGCACAAAACATGCCCACGGGGGGCATGCCGCATGGCACGCTGTGCAAAAGTTTTGTGAAGCGAACGTTCGTCGGTTCGGGCTCTGGCTCTGGCTCTGGCTCGGGCTCAACTGGGCTCATTGTTTCTAAGTTTGGGACAAGTTTTTAAATGCGAACGCGGCGGGCGCTCATAGCCATGGCCAAGTTTTCATCAAGTTGGCAAGATCGAAAGACCAGAAGGAAACTGTCTGCAGCGGAAAACTTGGCAACAACTTCTTGAACACACGCACACTCGCATACACACGATGCAGTTGACGCAAAATGTTGCAGCTTCGTTGCATTCGCTGTCTGCAGTCAGCGTGTGTTTATGCGATGTTTCAATTATGCCACATGCACTTGCCACAGTGCAGCTTCAAATTAACTAAGTGTTAAATACCTTGAAGTATTTTCATTAGGAAGGTGTTGAATGCATTCCAGTTGAATAAGCTGCGCCTCACTTGCTCTTGCAACAATCCTAAACGAATATTAAAAATATTTCCAATTTCGAATAAGTTAAAGGACAAAAAGAAGCTTACGATTTTTTATTTCAATTCATTGAATTGTTTTCAAATTTCCTTTTTCTTTGCAAGTCAAGCAGAAGTTGCTTTTGTTCACTTTATTTTCACAGCTCAGCCCACTGTGCGCTGCACACAATTGAAACAGTGTGGCAACGCTGTAGCGTCTAATGAAATTTTCACAATTAAATGCATAAGCCGCTTTAATTGTTGCTTTGCAAATGTAAATGCGATAGGAATTTGCTCACCTGCTGAAGAGCGATGGCAGCACCTGCTGCCTTATGCTGTTGTTGTTGTTGTTGTTGTTGTTGCCTGTGCTGCTGTTGGTCTATTAATAGCTGCGGATCAGGTGGAAGCGGAGGCAGCTATCGATTTTCAGCATACGTTCAGGTTGCATGCAAAAGGCGCCAACAGGCAACAGAAATAGTCTCCGCTGTGTGCGTGTGTACACTGTGTGTGTGTGTGTGTCGGGGGGTGTGCGAGTGTGAGTGTGCACACGGCAGTGTGTTAATTTTAAATTATTGAGTTGAGTTTTTGTTGCCACTTGAGTCCACATGTCAATTAGTTCGAATTCGTAGCATACTTTTTGGGGCGCTTTAAGGCAGGCTTTAAGTCACTGGGCCTCTGTGTGCGTGTGTGTGTGTGTGAGCATGTGCGTGTAAGTGCTACATTCTTAATGGTCGTTAAATTTAATTACTACTAAGCGCATTTAATTATTAATCAACAAATTGAAAGAGAATAATGCAAAATTGCCTAAGCATAATGTTCTCGTTGGATATGCATGCTCTAATTGGACCTTAAGGGGTTACCCATGACGTACACAAAAACACACAATAAACAGTAAAGAGTAGCAGTAAAAAGAGGGGGAATAACTTATGAGAAACTGGGCTGAGAAAACTTAAAACTTTAATTTAATTTCAAGAGTTGAAGGTAAAATGTTCCCAAAGTTTTTCGATTCTAAGTGATCTTTATAATCTTCTTAAACGTTTCGACTACTGAGAGTCCCAACTACCATATATAGTGCCATAATTTAAGCTTAAATCAAAACAAATTCTATAAGCATTTTGGAGGCCTTGTCACGCCCCATGGCAAAATGTTCTTTGTAGTTTTCGTTTTCGTTTTCGTTTTCCTTTTTGCTTTGTTTGTTTTCGCTTTTTTTCCTTTTGGTTGTGTGTGTGTGTGTTTTTGGCTTGCTTTGCCATAGTGGAGCATTAATTTTATGCATTAAATGCGTTGACAGCTTGTTTGCCACGCCCACAGCGCCTGGCCACACGCAGGCGTGCCAGCAAAGTTCCAAGTCTGGTCTGAATTTTGGGTCAGAATTTAATGCACGCAACGCCGCAGACACGACCACATAATGATGTGACACTAAAAGCAACGGCAAGGACGCAGCCCCCCTTCCTCCCCTCCCCTCCCTCTCTTCCTGGCTTGCAGCAGCGAAGAGCGCAGCAAAAAATGGCACACACGCCTTCCCCGCGCCAGCCCACTTAGCTGCCCCACGTTCAACGTCCCTTTTAGTGCGCAGCAAATTGCACACACGTCCAAAGGCAAACAAGGTGAGTGGGAGAAAGCATGAGAGAGAGCGAGACAAGGAGCTGGCTAATGTGGATTTCAATATTTGATAAGCTTGTGTGTGTGTGTGTGTGTGTGTGTGTGTGGCAAGAACAGAAGACATCGCTTATTGAAAACTTGAACTGCTGCTTAAAGGAAAAGTTCTTGAAAAACAACAGCAAGGCTGCTGACAGTGTTGCCCACACATCATTGGGAATATGTGAGAGGATAACAGTGTTGCCCACACATTATGAGAAATATGTGGAAGGATAACACTGACAGTCACCTCCATTGGGCAAGCAGACAAGGCCAGCGAGATCTCGACTAGAAACATATGCAAATGTGACATCATTATAATGCCGGGATCATTATGCGTAGTCCAGCAATGGCTCCTGCCTCTCTGGCTGCACTGGGACCTTGACTGGGCCTGGGACTAGGACTGGGACTGGGAATGGGCCTGGGCCTGGATGATGGGCACTCTAAGCTGACCGAGGCCAGGCACGCTGAACAGCTGTAAATGTCGCAATTGCTGTCAAACTGCAGCGACGACGGGCGACGTGATTGATGATGATGATAATGATGCCAGCTAAAGAGAAAGAGAGAGAAAGGAGGAGAGACAGGCAGAGAGAAGAAAAGCGAGAAGGAGAAATATAGAGACAGCACGACAGAGAGAGTTAGAGTGTCGGCGTGAGAGATAAATAAATGTTTTCTATCCCCCCGATAAGTGCGAAAGAGACAACGCAGCTAAGTGACGTTAATTATCGCTGTTTTGGCGTCCAGCTGTGTGGCCTGGCGACAGTTATCAATGGCAACAACAACAACAGCGACAGCAGCAATAAAATCATTAGCATGTACAACAACATTAACTGGGTTGGGCCAAGGCAAAGTCAATGCACGTCATAAAATAATCTATATCAATAAATTGGCATTAAATGAAAATCAGTTGAGTTTGATTGATGCACACAGCCAGAGTGATTGACGAGCTGATTGAGCCTACCTCAACAGCTTGCGAATCAATTAGAGTGTTACCTTAAGGGGGGAGTAGTGAGAGGGGAGTTAGTTGTGCCCTCGTCAAGCCATCTCGGCTTATTACACTGTGAGCAAAGAAGCTTCCTGGCGTGCGCTTGTGAAGTGAAATTTGGCAGTGTATTAATCAAATTTATATTAAAATAAATTATCAAATTATTGCATTTTAATATTTAAACTCTATTTTGTTGATAAGTGAATGCAACACTGTCCATCGCTGTGCAGAAATGCCAATTACTGTTAGCCAGATTTTTCGCACAACTCTGCAAAGTAGTTGGAAAGTTGTTGAGAGAGAAGAGAAAGATTGCGAGACACCTGCTTGGCATGTTGTGTAGCTACTACACACACACATACAATATATATACATGTATATATACAATTACTGGACCATTCGTACCGTCGACAGACATGTCAAAAGTTGCTTTATTGGTTTAGCACACACCGGAAATGGCAAATGGCGACGGGCAACGGCAACTGGCAAAAGGTAAAAGGCCAAAGAAGACGTGAAAATCAATGATGGCAATGCCAGGACGAATGGAAATTTCACTCTTTCTTACACGACACCTCCCCACCTCCCCTCTTTCCCCCTTTCTTCTTGCATCTTTGCACTCGCTTGGCATGCCGCTGCCTTTCTCTTCCTCTTTCTCCATGTTTCGCCTTCTCACTGTCTTCTTTTTACTCTTACTTGGCTCTGCCATTACACAGCAGCTCCTGTCTGTGCTGTCTGTTCAGCTGTTCACACACACACACAAACACGCACATATATAACACACACACACACTCATACACTTACACACATATGTATACTAATACACACACTGTGCAAATACATATAGCAAAACGCATGTTGAATATGCGGGCTGTAAACTGACTGAGATAGTTGTCAGACACGCACAGAGCACCCTCCGTAAACACACGCATACACACACACACACACACGCATGTATCTCTATGTTCACACCCACAACAATGACAGCGTCGCCCCCTACCTCCTCCCATCAACGCAAACAAAACTAACTGATTAAATTTATTCGCTCTTTGCATATCAAATTTATAGCAACATTTATTTTCCAACGAGAACAGCAAGCTAGGGGAGAGGGAGTGCAAGAGACAGAGAGAGAGAGAGAGAAAGAGAGAGAGAGACAAAAAAAGAGAGAGAGGGAGAGAGAGAGCATGGTATATTTGAAATGAACTCGTAATTAGATGCCCGACTATGAGATTAATTACGCTGCTCTATAAACAAATATTTCATTTCGTTGCTAAATGAAAATATTTAATGCCTCAAATTGTGTCGCTTACCTAGGGAATTAGACTCCCACTACAGTCTGTGTTGACCTTGAATTGAACTGTAACCAAAATATGCTCCTTCCATGATATATATAGAATATATAGAAGTGAAGCCCAACTCGTGGCTCCTTTTCTTAGCCTGATTCCACAGTAAAGCTCTTTTGTAGTCCCTTCTATAATTACATACATATCTCCTTAGTACTCTCTCTCTCTCTCCCTCTCTTTTTCTCACTCTCTCTCTCCCTCTCTCTCTACCTCTCTCTCCCTTACTTTGTCTCCTTACTTGCTTCCCATTGTTGTTGCTCCCACTGCCTCTATTCATTGAGCTTATTCAGGTACTCAATGGCTCCAGAGCTGCGTAATGACGGCGCGTTCATGTTGGCATTTGTTTATAACAAGACTTGACCTATGCCATAAACTACCATTGAGAGTGTGGGTAGGTGTGTATGTGTGGTGTGTGTGTGTGTGGCTGCCCACTTGTTGCGTTTTTCCCTGGCAACTAACAAAAGAATTCGCATTTTCTGCTTTTTTGTTCTGTTTTGGCGAAGAATGCTCGCGCGGCAGATACCTCAGTGAGTGGTAAAGCCCGCACATAACCTCAATCACTAATCACGAACACGACTTTGATGTGCCATAAAGAAATCTGATTTTATGGTGCGCACAACTAATGAGCTGTGCAGGCAAGAGTCTGGAAACTGAGTTAAGAGGGCTTTGTCTGCTCTTTATTATATAAAATGTAATGTGTATAAAGAGTTGACTATAGAGAGGAGTTTATTATGTTATATGCTAGCGAGATGATCTCTTCTAATCTGTAATGATTGAGAAGTCTGTAAAATAATTATATTAATAAATTTATAAACTGCACAAATAATCATTATTTACTTTAAGGTTTCCCTTTTTAAATTTTGAAAAGTTTGACTCTTATTAATATAACTCATATATTATTGTGAAGCTAACAAGCACTCAGGTTCGATATAGACAAACAAGTCTTGTAGAAAATGGACTTTATTTTATTTATTATTTTTCCACCCTTCGACCATTGAAAATGGTAAAAAAAGGGTAACTTTGTGCAAATGTATGTAACAGGCAGAAGGAGGCGTGGGAGACCCCAAAAAGTACATAAGTTCTTGCTCAGGATCACTAGCCGAGTCGATTAAGCCATATCTGTTTGTCTGTCCGGATGTTTAGATGAACACACAGATCTCAGCTATTGTAAAAGCTAGAGACACGAAATTTGGCATGAAGGTTTCTGTTTACCAGGCGCAGATTTAGTTTATTTCAAATGTTTGGTGCCACGCCTACCGCTCCTTCGAATCAATAATTTAATCTTCTAAGCTGATTTGTGAGCGACTTTTAATATATAGAATATTCTGAGTTAGATCATACTTAAGTAAATATAATACCAACATAGCATCAAAATTTCGCCGGACAATAAATACAGACGTTATTAATTACAAGCCTCGTTCGCTATGATTTTGTATACAGACCAGCTAGCTGTGACGTCATTGCAATGCTCATGTAGGAAAGAAAAGGAAAGAGAATGCGAGCGCGTAGCGCCATCAGTTATTCCTCAAAAAGACCTTGATGTGTTCTCGAACTTGTTTGTTTCACATTTCAGTTGCCTTTGATATGTTCTCACACTTTACAGTTGCATTTCTGGGCATGAAGAGTGCCACTCGTGGCTGATGATTTATCTGATTATGGCAAATACTTTCAGTTTATGGCGACACACTTTGCAGTGGCATTTTATGGGCTTTGGGTGTGGCAGGATGTGGCAGCTGCGGCAGCTGTTGCTCGTGTTGCGGACGCTGCGTTTCAAGTATTTGCGAATAAGTTCAAGCGAATTTCCATAGAATTTGGCAACAACAACAACAACAATAAGAAGGAGGAGAGGGAGAGGGGAGGAGGGAAACCAGAGGCAAGACAAGACATGACAAACAAGGCGCACAGCCAGCGTAATTGTATGGCTCTTGTTGTGCAGCCTGTCTGTGTGTGCATGCGTGTGTGTGCGTGTGTGTGTGTGTGCGTGTGTGTGTGTGTGTGCGCTTGCTTGTGATATGCGTAATTATGTTTGTATGCCTGTACTCGTGCGGCATATTGTATCATAAGAAAGCATTACAATGTGCCACGCACCGTCACGTCGAGCATATCAACATCAGGGTCGTGTTTTGTGTGTGTAAATAATACAGGGTGTTGCAGCCAAGATGTGTGCACTCCGAGTAGCACACGCTGCTCATTTGCCACACAGCAAATCGATAAATTGAAACTGGCTTCGAATATATTTTGTATTTCAAAGAACCCCCTGTATTATTGAGTGTGTCTCTCTGTCTCTGTTTCTGTGTGTGTGTGTGTGTGTGTGCTTTGTGTGTACTTTGGCATTCACATGGTCGCCCTGTGTGTATTTGTGGGCGTGTTGAAGACGAATGTCATTTCCACGCGACTTCCGCTGCCAACAACTTGGCTCCGTCTTTCCATTCAGCTGCGGCTGCAGCGCGTTACTTTTTCTATAGCCTGCTTTCAGGCTGCTTTACCCGTTTCGCTTGCTTGTCATTACTTGGCAGCAACAGTTGCTGGCATTGTGTTGCTGCCTCTGCCTCTGCTGCTGCTGTTGTTCGAGTTGTTATTGTTTTCCATTTTTACAACCATTTTTATGTGCTGGAATTGCTGATGGGCTTTGCGTCTTGATGTCCCTCAAGAGGGGTAGAAAAGGACAGGGAAAGAGAGAGGGAGGCAGAGGCAGATACCCACACGTAGCCACTATATATTCTACTTGTTGCTCGTGCTGAACTCTTGTGGCAACGACACACAACCTTCGCAACCTTTCGTCCTTGTGCAACAAAGTGAAGCGCGGTCGCGTAATCAAAGCGACCCCCGTTTATGTGCATTATAAATGCCACGCCCACCACCACCTCCAACTGCCAGCTGCCCTGTAATTGTAGCACTACCTGTGACTGATACTCACAGCTCGAACGGTAAATGAAAGTCATATTCGGACTGTGACTGCGACTGTGACTGCGCCTTTGCCCAATTCAATTATGCAACTTGCTGCAAATTGTGAATTCCCTTTGATTTATTCAGCTGATTGACACGAGCACAGAGAACAACAAGTAGCGAAGAAAGAGACAGAAACAACAACAGAAAAAGAAAGGAAATGAAAATTGTGCAAATTTGCTGAGCAACGTTCGCCAGGGGAACGTGCGGCAATTCCTTCGGGTCGCGCTGCGGAACATGGCAAATGGAACAAGTTTCGCCTCGCTTTGATCAATTTTTCAACGTACATTTTTACCCAAACTACATAGTTGCAGCCCCTTCTCTCTCCCCCCCCCCCGGCTCCCGCCTGAAACTGATTTGCTCATTTCAACTCATTAAGTAGATTGCAAAGTTTATGAAACTGACGGACGGATGAAGGAAGAGAAAAAGGAGTGGAAAACTATAAGAAAAGCGGCAGGAGGCAGCCGAAATGCGGATGAAGAAGAGTAGTGAGAGGGTAGTGACGGAAGGGGAGGGGGTGTAAATGTCTTCCGCCCGCAACTTTGAATACCTTCCACGTGCATGTGCGATGGCAAAACTTTTCGCTCGGCGCTACTTAAAGTTCTGTGAAAATATGAAAATTGCTATTGCAAATGATGTTTTTCAATTTGGGCGAGTTGAATTCATTTAATTCACTTTCCCATTCATTGCAAAGTGAAACGATTATGATAACAATGTAATGCACTCAATGAACTAAATTGTTTTAACCAAATGAACTTGTCCAATTCATATTCATAGCTCTGTGTGAATGTGAATGTGAATCGTGCACAAAACTATTCGAATTGCAGTTGAACAGCTCTCGCAATGGAATTATGTGGGCTAATTGTTAAACTGGATGACGAGCTGCAGAAGAGAGCTTTTCTGTAGGTATTATACAGGCAGATACCCTGTAAAAAAGGAAGGTGGATAAAGTGGAAGCAAGGGATGAATACATAGAAAGATGGAAGTAAGAATGTCAGAGAGAATGATTGATTAGGCATGAGAGAGGCATTGTGGGGGAGACGATAGATGAAGGAAATGTAAAGAGAATGAGAGAGTGAGAGGGAGAGAGAGAGAGAGACAGAGAAAGGGAGAGAGAGTATTTTAAGTGTATAAAATTTGCCAGTGACAGTGGAAGAGAAACAAAAAAAAATAAGACAGAGAGAGAGAGAAATTTGTGAAATTTATAGTGTCACTAAAGTGAAAAGAAAAGAGTCAAGGAGAAAGAGAGAGAGTAAAACAGGCAACCCAAGAGAGTAAAAGAGAGAGAGGTAAAGAGAGCTATATCCCCAACTCAATGCTATAGAGTTCCCACCCGCTTCTAGGCAACTGTCGCGGAGTGTGAATTGTTTGTACAACAAAATGAATACAAATCCAAAATTGAAAACTATTGCGGGAGTGCGGCGGTAATTGGCCGTTTCCAGGTAACGAATGATTGAATGGGTCAGAGAAGCGATCAAATTATGGCTGTGGCAGTGGCAAGTGGCAAGTGGCAAGTGGAGAGCGAATGATGCAAAGTGCAAATGGAAACTGCGAGTGCAGAAGTCAACTTCGAGTGCTCTGAGGCGATGGCGAACGTGAATCGAACTTTGAATGCGCCTTGCGGTTAAGTTGTATGCAATGGCATGTGGCATGGTGTGTTTGAGTGTGAGTGTGTATGAGTGTGGCATGGTGTGTGTATGTGTGTGTGTGCGTAGCTTTAATTAGAATCAATCAATTAGTGCGCATAATTAAGTTGCTCATTAGGCGTGCAAAACAACAACAGTATCAAGAGCAGAGGCACGCATGACAGCAGCCGCAGCAGTGGCAACAACAACAGCAACCAAGAGAACAACTACAATAGCAACAACAATAGCAATCATAAGGAGAACAATCAAATAGTCGCATAACAAAGCAAAGTCAAAGGCAGGCATCTCTAGGAGTTATTTCTTACATGGCATGCCTTCTCTTTCTGTGTCTTGCACTTCCCCTCTTTGTCGCTTTCTTTTTCTTTCTTTAATTTCTTTTGCCAATTTCAATTCTCTTTTACAGACTTGCAGCATGTTGCATGTGCTACGTATGTATTAATATTACAAACAGTTGCCCATTAATTGCTGCATTGTCCTCTGCTTGCTTCATGACATATTTCTGGCCTTTCCTCATTGTTTTCTGTGCTCTTCTCCCTCTCACTTTCGCTCTCTCTCTCTCTCTCTCTCTCTCTCTCTCTCTCTCTCTCTCTCTGTCTCTTTGTGTCTTATACTCCCTCTTCTCCTTTCACTTCTTTTCTTTACTCTCTGCACTGAGATTAGCCCTCAACTTGGCTAAATAAAATAACAATTAGTGCAACGAGTTTCTGCTCGACTTGCGTATACCCTGTAGGTCAATTAAAAGTCGCACTCGCAGCGGAACTTTATGCGCCCTAAAGTTGTGCATTTCACGCCACCTCAGCACACTTTATTTACCTGCCACAGCCTGTGCCCCTCTGCCTTTTGCCTAAATACCTTAATGCTCCCCGGGGCGTCGCTGGGTGGAGGCACATTTAAAGTGCCAGTGCGGCACGCCGTGTTGCCCGAGCTATAGCTTTGGCTATATAGACCATATAAGCACTCGTCCTTATGTCAGCGATGATAATGCTAAAGTGCCGAATTCAATTATGCCAGACCACACACACTCACACACAAACACACACACACACACGCAGTTGTGAACTTGCAACTTGCATAATCTGTGGCAAATTGCGCAAAAACGAATGGCTCTGCTTGGTTGCCTTCCTCTGCTGCTGCTGCTTCTGCTTTTTTTCTCCTCTTTTTTCCACATTTTGTTCTTCATTTTTTCCTTTTTCTGTCGTTTTTGGCATATGTTTAATCTGAATCTGCCAGACAGACGTGGCTCATATTATATGATGAACCCAGTCGGAGAGGGGGAGGAGGGAAGAGAAGCAGTCGATGTGGTTCGTCCATAAGAGCTTTCCGTAATGGAACTCAAAACTTGAATGCTGACAGAGATATTCGAGGCAAAGCTCTTCACTTCACACTGTGAAGTCATCGCGCTTTGTTTGTTGCTCATGCAATGCATGAATTTCATATTTCCCGCTTGAACATGCTAAATGCTGCAAAGCAAAGTTAGTTCAGTTTGTTTGTTGGCAGAAGAAAGCCGATAACATTTGTGAGATATGTATAACTTGAGCATCATCATAAATTCATCAATTAAAACAAGCAAGAAAAAAGGAGAGAAAAAAAGAAATGTTACGCCGCTTACAAATCGAATTTAATAACTAAATTATTGAATTGCGGGAGCGGTGGGCGTGGCACCCAACATTTGAAATAAAGTTGATCTGCGTCTGGTAAACAGAAACATTCATGCCAAATTTGGTGTCTCTAGCTTTTATAATAGCTGAGATCTGAGTGTTTATCTGGTCATCCGGACATCCGGACAGACAGACAGACATGGCTTAACCGACTCGGCTAGTGATCCTGAGCAAAAATAAATTTACTTTGTGGGGTCTGCCACGCCTCCTTAGCAAAAACTCTTTTCAAACTTTGCGATGAGTTTCAAATAAAAGAAATTAAACTTCAACAAATTCATTTGATTCCATAATAACTGAAGAAAACATTAAAGATTACATGCACTTTTATTTCGGTCAACTTCATGGACAACTTCTAATTACAGTTATAACATTTTATGCAGAAATCTTAATATTTCGATTGATTCGACACACAGTTATGATGAGAGAGAGGGAGAGCGAAAGAGAGCGAGCTGCACACTCAGTTCATAAAATTAATGAGAGTTTTTGTGCCCTCGGGATATGAGCGCATTAATCAATAAGAAGATATCTCGCGGCGAGTCAAGATGAGTTGAGCAAAATGATGGAAAGAAACGCAGCGCTTGCTCGACGTGCGTCATCGTCATCAAGCATACGCAGCGTTGGCTGCCAAACAGATATGACCATAGCCGGTATCAGTTTGAGCATGAGTATCTGTAGCCGTATCTGTGTGTGTGTGTGTGTGTGTAACTGTATGTGTTCGCCGGCTTGTGTGCACACTTAAGGAACTGCCATCAATGCGCTGTGAATTGCAGCAAAGCTCTCGACTTATTTGCCATCAAATTCTATTGATTTATTATTGCCGCTCATCATTCGACAGTTGCTATAAAGTTGCCAACGATATTCTCGCATTAGAGACAGGCACTAGGGGGAGGTGGGGCGGAGGGGCGTGTGTGTACAGCCCACAACGCACACATTAATTTTCGAAAATGTCTCAATAAAAATCAATATCAAATATATTTTGCGCTTTATGGCTTTATTAAGGCGCAGCGGCGTTTTTTTGTCGATGCCAGTGAAAAGATTGCCAAGTCGTTGCTCGTGAATTTGTACACATTATATATCGAATTTATACGATATATTTATCGCTCGCAACTGTTTCGCTCTTTGGGCATGCTGATGTGCAAATTTCAAAGTGTTTTGCAAGATAAAGAGAAGTGCAAACAGTAAACTCAACTCAACTCAAGTCTCAACTTGGAAACTTGTCGAGTTTTATTTTTAAAATAAAATCCCAAAATGTGATTAAATCATAAGCGCATCATAGTTGTGAATAATCAACACACACTATGCTAAAGAAGATATCAACATGCTTTGTGCCCTAGTTTTACTTAGTTATAACTAAATTAAACCCTTTGCTCACTTAGTTCACTTTGTACTCTGCAAACAAAGCTGCAGCTTCTTAATTTATTCCCCTTCCCCTCCCTCTTCAATAATACTTGTATGTGAAAATCTCGAAGAGGCAAACATGACACTCGACTCGTCGTTCAACACTGAAGACTCTTCTGCGACGACCCACAACACTGGCCAAGTGTCCTCTGACAATGTTGTTGTTTGTTCTCCTTGTTGTTGTTGTTGTTGTTGTCTTTGGCTTTT
Source organism: Zaprionus africanus (assembly GCA_018151435.1). Classification (NCBI taxonomy): domain Eukaryota; kingdom Metazoa; phylum Arthropoda; class Insecta; order Diptera; family Drosophilidae; genus Zaprionus; species Zaprionus africanus. The sequence continues at coordinate 544,605 of JAECXB010001995.1, forward strand.
GGACAGCACGTTGTAAAGTTCTACAGATTGTTTCAAAATAGTTTTGCATACTTTACGGCACTGCCTTGTTGGAGCTGCTTTATAATTTTAATAATTCATTAGCTTAAGCAAAATGCGACTATGCTGCGCAAATTGACTTTGAGTGGCAAGTGAATGAGTCTTCTTCTTGTTGCTGTTGTTGTTGTCGCAGTCACTCACTGTGGCTGTTGCTGGCTGCTCTCTGTTCTTGTCTGTTGTCTCTGGGAAGTTGTTGAACCCATCGCCGTTGTTGTTCCCCATGTTGTTGTTGTTGCTGGCATTGCAATTGTTTTTTTCGGCTAACACATCGTTTGCCGTATCTATGGGAACTCAGACAGTCCATTCTGTGCCCCATTGCTGTTGTTGTTGCTTGTTGCCTGCCAACAAGTTTTTGGCTTTTTCACAAAACTTTCGTCTCACCGCATTCACCTCGTCGTGCCCCTCGTCATGTCTCGATTGTGGCTGAAGTAGCGTCGAGTTTGCTTTTTGGCTCTGCTGACGTTTGGTTTGCCTGAACCGTCTCTAGTACCGTTACGTGTTTTCAGTAATGGCCCATTCCAGCCACAGAGCTTGAAGCCAAAGAAACAGCTTAAGGTACTCAAAAGCATTTCCAGCTTAAAGCGAACTTAAATTCTCATATTTTCTTTGATGAAAGAGACTTAATTCATATTGGATTTATTTTATATGAAGTTCTTGGAAGGCGAGGAAGTAAATCATATATTTTATTTAAGTTTTTGTGAAGACAAGACAGTTAGGAACAAAAGTCCTCCGAAAGTAAGAATTAACAGCATGAAGTATTAATAAATAAATGAAATTACAAAATGCATATAAATTATCAAATTTTAATCTAATTCGAATCTTATTTCAATGCGATCCGTTTGTAAGGAATGTGGAGTCACTAAAGACCTTACCTGCTCTCGTTTTATGCCACTAATTTCGTTAGATCTGAGTGGGAACTGTGATTTTTGGCTTACTCAATCGCCCGAGATTGGCTTCACTCGAAATAAGCCTCTTGCTGCAGTGCCATAAATGAATCAACGTAATCTCCGGCATTGTAGTTGAGGCCCAGCATTATGCGGCAAACTCAGATCCAGTTAGCACCCGGCAAAGGGGGGGTAGAGGCAGCAGTGAATGCCTTTGGAGGTGAATCAAAAGCAGCCATGGCAACTGTGTGTGCCATGGCCAGGTGAATCCTCTGGCCGGGCGAGAGATGATTTAAGCTGCCAAATGCCCACATTTCTCTGGCGCAAACGAGCTGTCAATGCGAACGGCTCGAGTTGGTCCAATCATCAGCAGCGGGCTCAGCATGGGGCGACGCATGACCCACATGTGGATCGGACTGTGCAGCTGTCAACATTCATACATACATGCGTACATACGCATCGAAGTACTGTCTCTGTCTCTGTCTGTTTGTCTGTGCAACCCACATTCCTTTGTAGGACTCCTCTTAAGCGACATTGGAATTTTTTGAGCCCTTAAAACGGAGCTCATTGTTAAAAAGCTGTGATTGAGAGCAGCTCACTTGGTGCCGCACCCTCTTTGACAGCCCCTCAATGTATTATGTATTTGATTAAAGGAAATATTTATTTATTTCCGCTTATGAACCATGAGAAGTATTTGGGCAGCTCTTGAAATTGATTTCAAAGCTGCCAAGTGTAGCTGAAGGTGGATTGGGGCACACTGCGCGATACCCTGTGGGAAGTACTGTGGAAGGAATGAACTTGATTGCATGATTGAAGTTTTGTAAGTGAAATCAAAAGAGAAAACCTCCAGTTAACATTTCTAGACTGCGATAAACCCTTAAATATTCAACTTTTTTGCTTAGCGCATTTTGTGTTGCATACTTTTCAGCATATCTTAAATAAACTTCAGCTATGTGCAATATTATCAATATTTTTTACTGTCTCACTGTTCATTTAGTGTACAGAGTATAACTTAGTCAAGCTTATGCACTCTTTAAATAAGTACAGGGTATTTTAAAGGGGATTGTTTATTTGTTCATACAGATTGCTAAATAATTTATTAATCTTTTCCATTTTCCATTTGTTCTTCTCGTTGCAGTGCACTGAATGCAAGCGCGACTCTGGCCGAGGCCGATGCCGTTGCCAAGGGCGCGAATTGTAGCTGTTGCTTAAGTGGGCGTGGCCGCATTCACCATGCGACTGGCCAAGTTGACGCAGAGCTTCACACTCCGAAATGCCGCGCAGAAGTGCACGGATCAGCCGCATGCCAAGGTTGAAGAGGGTGCAGGGGCAGGGGCAGGGGGGATGACGATGATGTGTGGGGCAGGGGCAGGCCGAATGGGAATGGGCCTTGGCGACTCAACTCTCAGAACGAATCAATATTTGAGTAAAGTCTTGGTGCATTTGTTTCAACAATGTTCTTTCTCTCTCTCCCCCTCTCTCTCTCTCTTTTTCACTTTGTCTCTTGCAGCGTCACGGCAGCAGCAGCAGCAACGGTGCGGGGCAGAGCATTGGCAGCGGCGCCAACTCAAACGGCCTGGCGGCCACAGCGGCAACTGCGACGAGGAACGGCAGCAGCAGCAGCAGCAGCGGAGGCGCAGGCGGCGGCGGCACTGGCAGCAGCAACAGCAATAGCAACAGCAACAGCAATAATACCGGCAGCAGCAGCAGCGGTAGCGGCAGCGGCAGCAAGCGCAAATCGAAGCCACGGACAAAGTGTTTCGGTGGCACAGTGTTTCGCTGTTGCCTACCTTGTCGCGGGGGCGGCTCCGCAGCCCCCGCCACAAGTCCGCCCCAAACACCCGCGCAGACACCGGACGAACTGAAGCCTAAGACGCAGACAGCAGCAACAGGAGCAGCAGCAGCAGCAGGAGGAACAGGAGCAGCAGCAACAGCAGTGGGAGAGCTGCAACAATCGAGCGAGAAGCAACAGCAGCAGCAGCTGCAGCAGGCACAGGAGCAGGAGCAAGAGCAACAACTACAACTGCAGGCAGAGCTAGAGGCCTGCGGCGCCGGAGAGAAGAAGCACTCGTTGGCCGACACGATTGGCACATCGGTGACCACGCCCATCTCCCTGAAGACACTCATCAACGACGTTGACGAGGAGCTGGAACAGCAGCTGAGCGCAGCGGATGTTGCAGCGGCGAGCTTGGCCAGCGGCTTGGTGGCACGACGCGCCGAACCGGAGACCCTCAGCGACGCCAGCGTCTCACCCACCGTCGTGGTACTGCAGCTGTCCGGCACAGTGACAGCCAGCACTGCGCCCAGCCTGACCCTGTCGGAGGCCACTAGCTTGACGCAGGCCACGACCACAACAGCGACTCTGCTCTCCACGACTGCCAGCAGCAGCGTGTCCAGTACCGGCATCTCCGGCTCAACGTCGCCGTCGCCCAGCGGCGTTTACGGTGCCAATCAGCAGCAGCAACAGCAGCAGCAGCAACAGCAGCAACAGCAGCAGCCAAGCGGCAGCAGCAGTACAGGCGGCGGCGGCGGCGGAACTGCTGCAGCAGGCTCAGCTGGAGCCAGTGCAGCACAGCGCTGCAGTTGTCAGCCACAGACCTCGCCCTTGCCGCACATCAAGGAGGAGGAGGAGTCCGAGCAGCATCAGCAGGCGAACAATCGCCATTCGGGCGATTCGTCCAGTCACGCGCAACAGGCAGTTGACGAACCTCTGCCACCGATTACCATAGCCGGCGGCGGTTATTGTGGCAGTTGCGAGAGCGTTCATCACTCGTCCGGCACCACCTCGTCATCGGTCACAGCCGGTGGAGGCGTCAGCGGCGGCGGCATCACAGCGCAGCCGGAATACGTGGGCGCATCGACTCCCTCGCCACGCATCAAGCTCAAGTTCCGTAAGCCGCACAAATCCTGCTGGTCCCGCATTGTCCTTGCGCCCATCGGCAGCAGCAACATCGGCGGCGGTGGTGGCTCATCGTCGGCCACGGTCATTGGCAGCAACTCGAACGAGACACTCGCCTCCAGCGGCGGCAGCACCGGCAACACCAACACCAACAACAGCAGCAGCGTCAGCGTCGCTGCCCATCATCGTCTCGCCTCCTCGTCGGCCTCCGCACTCGCCTCGCATCCCAGCAACTCGCAGCTGCTGCCCACCAGCAAAATGCAGGCCGAACAGGGATCCATTGGGGACCTGCAGAAGTACCACAGTCGCTATCTGAAGAATCGTCGTCACACCTTGGCCAATGTTCGGTAAGTGGAAGGCAGCAACAGTATGATCGGAACTGATCCAATCGCATGCACATTTAGTAGATTAATAAATCATTTATAATATATATAAAGTATGCATAGATCTCTTCAAAGCACATTGAATGTCATATAGAATTCCCATAGGAGATAAGCCAATATTGCATTATTATATCTGAGTTATCAGACTGATAGGATGACCAAAGGCGATTGACTTCTTAGAGCAGGAATGCAGTGGACTAAGCAGCTTACTGATCCTCTGACCAAACAAGAAAGCAATCTGCTTTCTAGAAACCACCTCCATCTCCTTTTAGTTGTTACCTAGTCTAAGGTCGTTTATCTTTAGATGCACATTGTTGACTCTGCAATGAGGAAGACGAATCGACCAAGCAGTATTCGTTTGAACGAGGAGGCAACAGCTGCGACTGGAAAGCGCAGTTCTTGTCCCTCCTCGAGGAAACATTTGCCCTCTTTCATTAAGTAAGCAGAACAAATCTTATCAGACTAAAAAAGGATCTTCGGGCATAAAAGAACAACTCTGGTCATCCATGCTAGACTCCCTTTTACAAACAATAATAATAAAAGATAAGAGGTCTCTTTAAAAAGTACAATTTTTCAAATTTTGCATGCAATGCACTTTCAAATATTTATTTATTTATTTATTTATTTTTTTTTTTTTTTTGTTATGTTAGGTACACTCTTCCCGATCATCTGTACCGAGTTTCAAGTCTATAGCATTTTTTAGTTTGGTTGTGAGAGGCGTAAAGGTTTTAAATGTTTTGCGTGCTCGGAGATTTTTGGTTAAATTATGACCAAAAGAACGGTCGCTGAGTTCGTTCGAATGCCAAAGTTTTGCTCACTGTTTTCTTTAATAAGTTACCTTACTTTTTGAAAACACCTCGTATATAATAAATATCTATAATACAATTTGAAAGTTTAAGCTTCAGTCAGCTCTACTTAATCAAGGAAGATGTCAGATAATCAAATTATAATAAATAATTTAAAACAATAAAAAAATGTTCAAGGTTAGAATCGATTAAAGGTAAAGTAATTGATAGCTGTCAGTTTAGGGTTGTCTCTTTGCAATTCTTTACCACCAAATTACGTAATAACATCACATATGTTTGGCATGAAGGATAAGCTGCTTTTCATTCACTATATATATCAATCCAGTTTAGCGTAAATTCTCTCCTGATTGAATCTACGTGGCGCCTGCGGTTATGCTACACGCATTTTAACGTTTTCCGTTTTTTAACGGAGTTGCAACTTTTTCTCGCTTATTTCTTTGCTTTTTTTGGCTTACTCTGAAAGACTTCAACTGAAGAATACAAAAGGAAATTACAGAAAATTGCGTTGAGAGAAAAATAAAATAAAATAAAATAAAAAGCGTAACAGCAGCTGAAGCTGAAACGAAACAAAGCGATGCCGAAACAAAACAAAAAAATAAAAACACTAACAGAAACAGAAACGGAAAAACAGAAACACCAAAAAGAAAGAAAACAAAAAACAACAAGCAAAATTAAAGCAAACAAACTGAGCGCGAACGCAAAGGCAAACAGACGCGGCAATATTATTCTTCTATTTACCAATATTTATACAAATGCCCGACTGCTTTAAGCCACAGCCAAAGCCCGTCAGCTTGGCTAACTGACTCGGCAACTAGTGCTCACACAGCACTGGCAACTCTCTCTCTCCCTCTCTCTCTCTCTCAACTACGTCAGTTGGCCGAGGAGCACGTGGCGTATGCGCTATCTGCTTTGTCTGCTGTGCCTGCAACAAGTTCGCTTCGCACTCGCCTCAAAAGTTAGTTAGACCAAGCAGCCAATTAGCGACTCACAATGAAATCAATTTGCAGTTAGTCGACTTAATCAAATCAGAAAAGTTAAGTGACAAAACTTTGCCGGCTCAGGTCTGCAGCCAGAGCCGTTCATAGACATAGCCACACCTCCCTCCTTTCCTCTACCTCCTCTCAACAATCTCAAAGGGCTGCAGCACAATTAATCGCTTAGACCCTGTGCGTAATTGAATACGAGTGTGAGGGCGAGATGACATTGGTAAATCGGCAAAGCGAGCGATAGAAAGTTTTGGCGAAAACTTTTCTGGTTTTACAGTTCGATTCACTTATCTATATTGTGGTTATTTAGCAGCAGCAAAAGGGTTGCCCACTCATGCTCAAAGGTGAAGCTTTGGCAACAGATACAAGAGTAGCTTATGGATGCAAAAAAGGTTACTCACGGCTATAAAGATACCAAGCCACCTTGTGTGGATGCAAAGGGGGAATTATAGAAACAAAAAGTATCTAAAGGATATTACAGAATTATGACAGAATTATCACAGAATTATCACAGAATTATTGTCGTCTAGAATTAGGCTTCCAATGATAAAGTGTATTATAGATACAGGAGTATCTTGAAAGAGAAAAGAAAAGGTTATCGCAAGTATATCTTCATTCCAACTATGCTTATTAACCCATGAAGCAGAATATATACATATTTAAAGAGAGAGTGAAAGAAAGTGAAAGAACAAGAAAGATATCGACAAGCAGAAGAAATCTGAGCACTTGAAATATAGCTAGACATAGTGAAAGAAAGAAAAGCGCACTCGAAGAAGGAAGAAAAAGAAGGAAGAGCTGGAGTCCAAGCAAACGAGCGACCTTTCATAGTTTAATTACATTAATTTAATTTTCTTCTGCCATGCGACGCCGAGCAGCTGTCCCTTACGTTCTCTTTACTCTCCTTTGCTTCACTTCTCCAATTCTCTTGTGCGGGCTCAATGCATAAGAGTCTTCCATCTTCGACAGCTCATTACAGCTCTTATCCCATTATCATCAGCGCGATTTAATTGATTCCTTTCTTCGGCACGAACTGAAAGTCACTTAAGTTGGACAAAAACTTAACCGTGTTCCCAGGGACTTGCCTGCAAAGCCGAAAACAAATGCGGAAATTAGCTTATCCATCGTTCTCTCTCTCTTCTGTCTTGTTTTCCAGTGGAAAGTTTCGAGCCACTTGCTCTGCATCTTTTATCGAAAATGAGTCATGCCAAGTGGAACAGCTAATGTTCAAATATTTTGTTACTTTGGGTTTTCAAACAGAAAAAAAAAACACTTGTGGTTTCTTTAAAAGCATTTTATACGTTTATAAGTTCTCGAAACGGGCGAACCTGCCTCAAATGGCGGGGGATTCCCCTCCCACCTGCTGGTTCTTGAATCTAACCGCGTCTCGATCGGTTGTTCCTTCTGCGGTTGTTGCTGTTGTTGTTCCTGGTCCTGGTCCTGGTGTTGCTGTTGTTGCGCCTATTGCTGGTGTTACGTCTGTTGTTGCTAGTGTTGCGCCTGTTGCTGCTGCTTGTGTTGCGCCTATTGCTGCTGGTGTTACGTCTGTTGCTGTTGCTGCCGCTGCTATTGCTGCGTCTTGTCGTGCGGCGAGCGGCTGCGCGACGTCTGCGTGTGGTACGACGCACAACGACGGGAGCTGCTGTTGTTGCTTCCTCAGTCACCTCCTCTTCCGTCGTATCGTCGTAAAGTTCCGTCTCCGTCTCTGTGTCCGTGTCCGTGGAGTCCGAGGAGCTATCATCCGTGTCCGTGCTGGTGGCATCAGTGCTGGCGTCGGCGGCATCAGTGGAATCATCCTCGTACTCATCCTCGCTGGTATCATCTGCGGCCAAAGCGACGCTGGCCACCAGGCAGAGACAGGCGAGGAGCAGAAAGCGTGAACTGAACTTCATCTTGTTGGATTGTTGTGCTGTCAAATTTCACTGAGAATTTGTCGATGTTGTCAACGCCCGCAGGTGGTTTTATAGTCGAGCAAATCTGAGGCAAACACACGTTGTTTGTACAACTTGTGATATCAAAATATGTTGCCAGCAATGATAACAATAGAAGGCGCTGGCATAGCACAGCATAGACGCCATAGACACACGAAATCCAAAAAAAAGCGAGCAAATATTGAAAATTTCAGCTGTGCGAATTGTTGCAGAAAAGCAAAGTGTAAATAGAGGATATACTCGCTGCAGGGTGGCCAATCAAAAGAAGACTACATCAATATTTGTCGCGCAAAGAGAACTCTTCAATTCACAAAAGCAGAAGATCAGCTGCGCAGTGTCGGGCGACATAGTCTACAGGAATATAGGAAAGTTCCCATTGCGACAGTTGTATATAGTAAATATGTTTTATATTTGTGTAGACATATCAACATTGCTTCATAAGATCCAAAAAGACTGGCTTGAGAACTCTTGGATAAGCTACTCCAGGCAGAGAAGAGACACTTGTAATATATATGAATTCTTCTTTCCTTGCTTCCCTGCAACATATTCTGTTTGCAGTTCCCCCCTCAGATTCCAAACCTTCTGCCGGGGGAGTGCTAAACAAAAAGTAAACTGCAGATAATCGATATCGGCAAATATAGCACTAACTCAATACTATATGCGGTTGTTTATGTCTGTATCTGATCACCAGATGGCATTGAGCAAACTGTCCAAAATAGAAACAGACTTGCATAGGTCAGTGTCTGGGGAGACAAATATTTGTGCCTGCGCATCGACACGCACTCGAGCATACCCTGTAGCAAGTGCTGCACATGTTGCAGTACCCTAAAGTTCAGTTGGAGGTCTGAGAACTGATACACCCTTAGTGCTATTATTGCATTCCCGTTCTGTGCCATCTCCCTGCAATCTCACTATATAAGGCTGGCCCCGCACTGCATATCGTCAGCCATAGCTACCTTGACAGCTCCGCGATGAAGTTCCCTCGGTTGAGCGGCTTGTTGGCACTGAGTCTGGTGCTACTTCTGGGTCCTGGTGTTGGCGATGCCAATCGGGGATCAACAACGCATAAAACGACATCAACTCGGCCAACGATAAGAACAACACCTTGCCCAACTTCGACAACACATCGCATTTGTGGTTGTTCTTCAACAATACCCAGTTCGACATCGACAACACCTCGTCCGAGACCAACAACACCTTGTCCAACAACAACACCTTGTCCGACAACAACTACAAAAACAACAACTACAACAACAACACCTCGTCCGAGACCAACAACACCTTGTCCGACAACAACACCTTGTCCGACTACGAAAACAACTAGAACGACAACACCTTGTCCGACAACAACACCCTGTCCAACAACAACACCCTGTCCAACGACAACACCCTGTCCAACGACAACACCTTGTCCCACAACAACACCTTGTCCCACAACAACAACTTGTCCGACAACGAAAACAACTAGAACGACAACACCTTGTCCAACAACAACACCTTGTCCCACAACAACACCTTGTCCAACAACGACGACAACAACACCCTGCCCGACAACAACTACACGACGTACATGTGGCTGTTCTTCAAAAACGCCTTCAACAACAACACCCTGTCCAACAACAACGACACCCTGTCCAACAACTACACCCTGCCCAACAACAACGACAACACCCTGTCCAACGACAACAACAACGACTACACCCTGTCCAACAACAACAAAAACGACAACACCCTGTCCAACAACAACAAAAACGACAACACCCTGTCCAACAACAACAAAAACGACAACACCCTGTCCAACAACAACAAAAACGACAACACCCTGTCCGACAACAAGAACAACTCGAGCAACACCAACTCCTTCCACAACAACTCGCCCCACAACAGCACCACCCAGAACCTGCCCCACAAGTCCGCCTAAATGCCCCCACAAACCACATACGACCAGAAAGCCGTGCCAGACTACGAGGAGGGCACCACCCCCACCACCACCAAGAAAACCACCACCACCGCCACCACCACGTCCACGACCACAACCACAACCACCTAAAAGAACCCCGCCAAGATCGTGTGGCAAGCCAAATCCCCCACCTCGACGCCCCGCACCGCCTCCCCCACCTCGACGACCCGCACCGCCTCCCCCACCTCGACGTCCCGCACCCGCCACCTCGACGACCCGCACCGCGCCGTCCACCGAACCGACCTCGTTCGAGATGTTAAGCAACATTGATCCGCCGATTTCTGCCACTGAATTGTTGATAATGTTTTTTAAGCCTTGTTAAATATCTGTTGAATAAATTTATAGCATTTTATAGCATGTCTGAGTGATTTTTGATGCAGTTTTTTCTGTTTCTATAGAAGTCCTTAATCTACAGAGTATAAAAAAACAAGCACGAAAGCTAAAGTGTCGAGAGTGCTAGACTGATTTCTTAAACATATTATCGTGTTAAATGTATTTTGTGTTGCACACTTTGCAGTGCTTTGGAAATAAGTATCTCTTGAAATGATTTTTTGAATATCTTCGGTAATAATTATCCAATTTACTGGAGATTAACTTTATCTGCGTTGTCTCTAAGCTCTAGATTATCAAATAAACGGACAGATAGACAGACAAACAGACTAACTGACGGAAAGAAAGACAGACAGACAAACATACGAACACACAGACAAACCAACAGACAATCAGACAGACAGACAAACAGACAGAGAGACAGACAGACGGACGGACAGACAGATAGACAGGCAGACAGAGAAACAGATAGAAAGGCAGCCAGACAGATAGACAGGAAGACTAACAGACAGACAGAGAGAGACGGACAGACAGACTTACAGACATACAGACGTACAGACATACAGATATATAGACAAACAGCGAAAGAGGCAGACAGACAGACAGACGGCAGACAGATAGACATACTGACAGATAGACAGACAAACAGACAGACCAACAGACAGAAAAGCAGACAGACAGACAGACATTAAGACAGACATACAGACAGACAAAAAGACAGAGAAAGAGGCAGACAAACAGACAGACAGAGAGAGACAGGCAGACAGAGAGACAGACGGGCAGACAGACAGACAAAACAGAAAGAAAGACAGATAGGCAGAAAGTTATAACACCCTTTTAAAGACAATCAATTGCACTCAGCACAGTTTAATAATTTCTTTCCTTTAAATTACCTATATACATTCCTATAAATTACCTATAAATATGCCTATAAATATTCCTACAATCATTGTTCACCAGGCAATCCGAGTGGATGCCCATAAGAATCTCAATAATTAATGTGCCGCAGCATCTATTCAGTATCACTGCTTGATTCAATGAGCTTTAATTATAGTACACTTCAGATCTCTAGCACAAGTTTCCGGCTTGAGGCTTGTGGCAGGCAGCGCGGCAGGTGGGCGGGGTATGCGATGTATTATATAATCATTTTCACGCCCAATTGAAGCCGTCAGGCGAACAATATGCACTCTGAATAATGCGTGGACAATTTGATTTACATAATTTCCATTAATGGCAATCAACTGTTGCGTTCGCTCCACACGCTGCATGCCACACGCCGCATGCCGCACTTCCGAATCCCTGCAACAATCTCAATCCCATTTCAGCCTGGCCGCAGCTGCCTTCAAGCCAAAACCCTTTCGGGCACACACACACACACACACACACACAGACACACGCACACACTTTTGTCACATTTCCGCTAAGCTGCTCAGCAGGCCTCCCGCGGCTCGCCTCCCCCCACACCGCGCTATCTGTTTCTCCCCCTCTCTCTCTCTCTCTTTCTGTATCTCTCTCTTTCTCTCCCGCTCTGCTGCCTGCTCTCGCTCTCGAGCATTTGGGTTGCTCGACAATAATTCACGCTTGAATGACGCTTCGTTATTGCTAGTCATTGAACTTCAGCAAATGTGTGCGTGTGTCGCTAGTGGGCGTGTGAGCTGTGCGTGTGTCCCTATGTGTGTGTTTGTGTGTGTGTGTGCTCTTGGGTGTGTATTGTTGCCGCGGCTTAATCCATTGCGAGCGAAAGAGAATTCGCCTCTTATTTATAGCTGCACCTCCAGAGCGTCTGAACCGATCTGCTGTCTCGCTCTCGCCCAGCCCCAAAAATAACTTGCGCTTAATCAATAAAAACGCACATTGTATCAATTTTTCGGGCGGGACAAGTAACTGGCCAAGCGGATATCGAAGCAGCTATAAATTCATTTTAAGTAAAGCCAAAGAGGAAAACAAAAGAAAGTCAGTCGAGAGGGACGAGGAGAAGGAAAATAACACACACACACACGCACACTCATGCGATGGGGGATAAGGACATCGATATGCAGTCGGAATGATTAAAGGGACAGTGCCAACAAAGGAAATTTATTCGCTTGCCTCGCAAAGCAATTGCGCGTTGCCATTTTCCATTTGTATTCAGATATAAAGATAAATTTCATTCGCATGCAATCTTCAAGTGGATTGCATAATACATGAACTTATTTCCGGGTCTGTTCGTCCATTGACAGTGCAGTGAGGATTACCATACTAAAGCAGATAAGACATAATGATATCTTACATGGCTACTAAAACCTGTTGCTCATCTTAAATATGAATCAAAAGCTTCTTTGACCTTTTTACTTTACTTGCATTTTTCACAACCCTCAAGGAACTTTCTGCCTGCAATTAACCTTAGGCAACTCATTTCAAAATTTAAGTGTTAAACAGGACCGAAGCTTATTGAAAGCTCACGAAAATTGATTTAAATTTAGCTAAATATTTTATCTCAAAAGCTTTAAGCTCTATAAGCTCTTGTGTACAAAGCTTTCAAAGCTCACTTGGCTTCTTCAGCCTGGAACTACCCCATATCCATTGATGCAACCTCACGCGAGAAAGCTTTAAGCTTGTGCAGCTTTCACCACACATGAATTATTCCGAATTGAAGCCTGGACACGCTGCGTATGAGTAACTTGAATGCAAATACATTCTGCAAATAATACATGCACCCAAAAGAAGGCAACTTCTCAATCGTTAATCATCAATAACGAGTTGAATATTGCCGAGTTCTTTCCAGCTAGTTGCTTACTCAAAGAGAAGAGAACACTCCGTAGAAGGTCAAAGGAACAGTGGAGCCACTTGCCACAAGTTTCCGCTGCTCGAACTGCGCTTGGCAGCTGCCTCAGTTGGCAGACTTTTGTGGAAACAGTGTTTTACATTTACTTGTACTGTAACGCTTGCAGCGCTCTTCTGCTCTGCTTTTGCTTCGAAATTTGGTTGGCAACTGACTGTTGCAGGAGGGAAGACAATACACACACGCACACACTCACGCACACCCACACAGTAACTGTATCTGCCTCTGCAGGAAATTGCGTTTCTCAAATAACAAAGGGGAACCCAGTTGGGTTCAGGATCGGGTGCGGTTTCTCCTCTGCGAGGGTCAGGCCAGAGGCAAACGAAACCAGCAATGTTCATTTGCTGCTCAAATGAATGTCATATGCCACATGACCGCAGTCCAAACCCCTCCAGCCTTAACTCCTCTTCAAAATATGCAGAATTTTGGTTTACTTTCGCCATCAATTGCACTCGTAATCCAATTAAAATAAAAAAAAAATCCGAATTATTGTGGCACACAAATTACAAGGCAGGCAGCCACAGTCGACACCTCCTTGAACAAATGTTATGATTTTGTGATTTCACAATAATTCGAGAACTTTCGAATTTCATTCGGCATACAGCATTCATGGCCCCTGGGATCCTCTTTCAGTGCACAACCCTTCGGGCCATCAATTATGTTATCCTTTTTAACATAACTAACAGAAAGAGAGAGAGAGAATTGATTTCACTGGAAACTTGACATGGCATGTGCTTTGCAAGCTTTTGTTTTCCAGCAACTTATATCGAAATTAAATTTACAGATATCTTTGCACAGTTTCGATTTCGAAGAACTTTAATTAAAAGCTGCAGCCAATGGCAAAACTGTACTGCGTTGTTTAAGAAGTGGGAATTATATTTAACAGCTTGACACTGTTGATACCTTTATCTAGTAGATTCGCATTGAATCGACTTGAATTGTTCTTTATTATGAATCCCAGCTAAGGAGACTTTGTGCAGCTCCTATGTTTTTGCAGTAATAAATAATGTAATTTATATATAAAGGTTTTGAAGAGCGTAGTTGCATGTATAATGAGGCGGAAGTGAAGTCTGGAAATTGTTTTTTTACATAGAAAGTAAAGTAGAAGTCGAATTGATGGATGTGAAACGTTATAAGATGTGCTTCAAAGTGTTTAAACTTAGGCTCAGGGGTGCCGGGCTTAAATCCCAGGAAAGAGCGTCGTCTTCATGCATTACGAATGCATAACATGAATGAAATACTTCTCAATTCAGTCATCGTGTTAATTTTTAAGGAGAAATAAGAAATTTTCACTAACAGATTCTCAATAAAACAAAGTTAAACTTAATAATTCTAAGAATTACTTGTAACATATGTATTACTTTCCTTGCTTTTCTTGTTCGTTCGAAGAACTCATACTTATTCCCAATCAATTTAATTCTAAATGTTCTTTTGTTGTGTGTGTGATTCTTCTAAGAGTGCACAAACTCTATCAAACTGAGTAGGTTTGAACTTTAACTCAACTTAATTCATTTTGAGCAAAGGCTATCCGAACATAGATTTCTTTCCTCCATCTCCTTCTCCTCCTTTCACTCCATTCAATTCTGTACACGAACTCTCAATACTCTTGTGGAGTTCTTTTAAGATTAGTGAACTATAGAGTACGAGTATTTCAACCAACAAACGCTTAGTTTTAGTATGCACCATAAAGAGAATAACTAGTACTCATAATGCAACCTGTATTCCTCAGCTTGTGACTAATCAAATATTCTGTTTACCTTCTCCTTTCTCTACTTGCAGGTAAGTTAGCTCTTTCTGCTCCTTTTGCTTCTGCTTCTTCAGCAATTACGAAACTGGCGAAGCAGTTTAATAAGTGTGGTAAGTAGTGGAATCCCGTGCGGGATTCACGCGAGTTGCACGAGACCTATAAACGCTGACTCGCGGCAAGTTGGGCACAATAAGAGTGCGCAAGGGGGAGGCGCATGTGACAAGTTTTAATTACCGTGCACACAGTAAACATTGCTGTGACTTGCACACACATGTTCGTGGCCAGAGGAGGCACAGCTAATTATCATTTCGATGGGGCGCGGATGGTAGGGAAGTGTGCTACCTTTAAGACCGACTGAGAGGAACGGAGCATAAAACAATTTTGATGAACTTGGCACGCGTCCGAGCGAGACCGAGTCACGCCAGGGAAGGGGCCAGGGAAGGGGTCGGGGTCTAATAGGCGGACTAAGTTCGTTATGCCGTCGCTATAGACAAGGCGTCGTCTGCATCGAAGGGCCGATCAACGTTTCGTTCGTCCACGTCTGCGTGCAATTTGTGTGCGCATTTTATGGGCCACAGGGCGACTGGCAACATGTTCAATCAATTTGACTGACGTCTTTGCCGTTGCAATTATGACTCGACTGCGTCTGCAGACGGCAAATGAAAGGGGGTACGATGGAGCGGAACGACTTGGTTATCCTTAAAGGCATTCGTGCAGCTTGAAACTTAAAAGTTTCGCCCCATTCACTTGCTAAATGGGGTCATAAAATGAACCAGCGCCGTCTAAACGGACAGTCAACAGATAATAATAACCCGAGAGGAACCTGGCAAAAGTTTCGCTTCGCAAGCACGGGCAGAAATTATAATGAACTTACAGAGAACGCAATTATCTTTAGGTAAATTAATTGAAAAGAGCTTTGAAACATTTACACAAATTACGCCTAAGTAAAGTTTAATCTCGTAAGCCTTAACTAGCCATAACTGTGGGCACTGCAAAACGAGAACGAACGAAAGTACTTTAAGGTCTGGCCTGAAGTAGAGATACAAGGATGTACACGAGTGTGGGAATGTTGAGTGTATTTCTTAGCTCTATCTTACTATGGATTGTTTAAGGTATTAACTGAACTAAGAGACTATTAAATGAGGTGAAAGATATGTCTGCTAGACCTATGCAAATATAATATAAAAATTGCTGGAGTAGCTAAGATAAATTTGAAAGAGTCATAAAGTGGAATGGGAAGTAAGAAGAAAGAAAAAGGTGTGTAGTCACTTAAAGTTCCTGTGCAGATGTATGTATTCTAAATATAAAGAAGTACAATATATTCTTAAATATAATACAAATATAAACTATGTAGACTTCTTCTAGCTAAAGCCATCTAAAGGTGCTTGGAAACTGTCTACAAGCTACTGTAACTTCACATACTCCTTTCTCTTTATAAACTTGAGAAAGTATCTGCACTTTTACAATATTTAAGTAAGCAAGTAACTACTTCACTTTCATTTAACGTATCGTAAATCAACGTCAACTGAAGCAGTCCATTATCATCCTCTGCAGAACACTCTCTTTCTTTCTCTCTCTTTCTCCCTCTCTTCACTTAGTTGCTAATGGAACACTGCAAGTACCTGACCCAATGTAACATTGTTGCATTGATTGGTGAGTATTGCTAAGGTTCCGCTGAAGGCAACAATGTAGCATTAGATTGGACTCAGTTCCTGGAAAATTGCGGAAACCTCTGTAGCTTTACCGAGAACCGAGAGCAGGAACGCTTTGAATGCGAAGTTAGCTCAAGGTTGGCAGCCCTGATCCACTGCATGAATACCCACAAGTGTTACAGTTACAGTTCTCTGTGGCGATTGTTCTTCTCCCTGTGCAATTGTGTGGGTGTGTGCGGCAGCATTATTGGTTTAATTAGGTAATCGGATTGCGTCAGTACACTAACCCTCCCCCCCTACGCCGTCCTCTTGCTCTCCCTTTTGCTGCAATTGGATTGCATCTGAAGTCAGGCAAGACACACAGAAAACACTTGCTCAAACGCCGAACAGACTCGGAGAGAACTTCAAATATTGCTGTTCCAATAATAATGATGATGTGCGTCCCTTCCCCCTTCGTTGCGGTCGGAATTCTCGACACGAAAAGTTTTTCACTTTCCTCTTCCTCCTCCTGGGGGAGTTGCGCGCTGCAGCTGTTGATAAATGTTTGCTAATTTCGTTAATCATACGCCGCGTTGCACAAATCGCAATAACACGGTAACGGCAACGGCAACGCCAACCCGCAGCAAACTGCATTCGTCACCAGCTCATCAGCCATTGTTGTCAGCCAATGCGTGTCTGGGATTTGGATTTGGCTTTGGAAGCCACTGCCAACGCTGCTACGACGGATGCCGCACGGTAACATCATTAAAGCCGCCTCGAGGGCATACAACAACAAGAACAACAACAGCAGCAGCAACAGCTCAACCAACATGTTGGCTAGCATCGCGCGTGCCTGGCAACATGTTGGCTTCGCCCGGGCCTCCACGGCCGCCGTTCTGAGGGCTGCACAGTGGCATGAGAGTGTGGGGAATGGGGGCCAATATAATTGAAAAACTTTGCTGATTACTACAAATACAATTAGTATATCATATTAATACTAAAAAATAGAAAAAATTATATAAAACAAATATAATATCCGTTTGGTTGGCTCGAGGTCAAGAATGAAAGTAAATAAGAGATTGTCTTTTATTATGTTATTTTCTTTTTCGATTGCTTTTCATGGCTAACTACGCAAATGATAAATATTTCACAGACAATATCCAACTTCGCTTGTTCTTTCTTTATTATTAATAGAATATTTAACTGATTACCAAAAATAGAATTAAAATTATTCTGCATTCTTGCTGAAAAAGTTTTGATCAATTCTAAAGAAATATGTGAGGATATAAAGTTTAAAATTTAATAGAAAAATAAGTAAATTGTCCTTAATCTTAACGTTTTTTTAAACTAATAATAATTCTTAATATAATAATATAACATTTTTTTGATTAAATTGTAAGAAATTTTAATTTCAATAGCAAATTTTGATCAGTCTGACTGTTAGTCGATTTAATATATGTATATATATAAAAAAAAAAACAAATAAATATTTGAATAATACACAATGAAATATTTCAATATTAAAAAATTAAATATTTAAAATTAAATATTTAGACATGCATACATTTCATTTATTGTTTTTTAATGAGATTTATTGAATTGCTTTCAATAATCTTTACTTAATTTTAAATTTAAAAGAAGGAATTTTCTGAGTAATTTTTTTAATTTTACATATAAGATTAAACATTTTAGACTTTCGATTGTTTGCAATAAAATGAAGGCAGATGCAAATCAAAGTTATTTTGCAAGTAACTTACATAATTGTTGTCAAAAGTTCAAGTTGTATGCAATGTTTTGCCCTACTGTGCGTACGCTGCACTATGCAAGGTGCGTGTGTTGCTGAGGTTACAAGTCGTAGTCGACGTCGTCGTCGTTGTTGTTGCAGTTTATTTATTTGCTCCGGGTGGCATTTGTTTGTTTTGTTCGCACTGTTTGCGCTGTTGCCTACCAATTTCGTGGGGCAGGCAAGCGTGCAACACACGCGCGTGCCTCACATGCTGCCAGGCATCGGTCAGGCACACCGATCCAAACGAAGCTGGAGATGAAGCTGCCGCTGTGGCTGAGCAGAGCTAAGGCTGAGGCTGAGCCGTGCCGAGCCACAGCCGAGCAGCGCCGAGCTCAGCGGACAACGAGGCCGAGCTTAGTCCGAGCTTACGCCGCTGCAGTTGCTGCACTGTGTCACTCGCAGCTCGTGTCAGCTCTCGTTGCCGCTCGCAACATGTTCGCATAGAACGCCAAACGAACGAACGAACCAACGAACGGAACCAGCAGCGCACGAGCGAAGAAACCAAACGAACCGCAGCCGAGCGGCCTCGTCGCTGGTCGCGAACCGTTGCCGCTTGTCAGTTGCGAAGCAAACGTCTAGCGTGAAGGTTTGACAGCAGCGATTCGACGCAACCGAAGCAGCGAACCGGCGGCAGCCACAGCCAGCAGCAGCATAGCAGCGCAGCAGCAGCACCAGCACCAGCACCAGCAGCAGCGGCAGCACGTGCCCAGCAACACAGCAACAAATTGCAGCAAAATATTCGCAACAGAAGAACAGCAACAGCAACAACAACAACAACAAGAAGAACAAGAGCAACGGTGCGACTTCTTCACTCGTTTTTTTTGCCTATTTTTTGACAGTGTGTGTGCGTGTGTGTGTGTGTGCGTTTGTCGCGTGTTGAGTGCCGAAGGTGCTTCAAAAAGGCAAATCAAAGTGCACAGCAAAGTGTAAAAAACAAGTACGGATAAAGTGAAAGAGAAAGAATGCCCTGCAAAAAAATAAAAAATAAAACACAAAAAAGGGAGAGAGCACAACAAGAACAACAAGAAGAGAAGAAAACAAACAGAGCAGACACTGACAGCAATTAGTGCAGCGCATTGATCAGTGCACACTGTGGCAGCGAGCCGAACTTGTTGCAGGCAAATCAGGCGCCAGCTGCCCCGCCCTCTGCCCCCCCGTTTGCCCAGCCACGGCACGATCCAAGCTGACTTTAGTTGCTTGGCCTTTTTTTGGCCAGAAACTGTGCACATTTGTGACCCATATATGGTCGATACAGTTCACGTTAACGGCCCAAAACAGTCAGCCCTCTGTGCGTGTGTGTGCTGTGCGTGTGTGAGTGTGTGCGTGTGTGTGTGTGTGTGTGGGCGTTTCTCATTTCATGCGATTCCCAATTTATTGCGCTAAATTAATCGCTTTTATTGATTGTTGTTGTTTGCTTTGCATAAATTTTAAGCCGCCTCGCGACTTCGTACCAAGAAGAGACTGTAGATAGAGGAAGAGGTGATAAAAGGGGGAGGGGGGGTTGCGAGGGTTACAGCACTATCTCTATCTGATCTGCAGAGGTAGGCAAGCAGGCAGGCAGGTGTTGCGCCAGCGATAAGCGGCAGACAAACAAAAGCGCCAAAGTGTATCGTGCCACGATTAATGTAAGCCATGAAAGTGTTTAGGCCGCAGTCTCTTCTAGACTGGCCCCTGCCCTCTTTATATATTCCCCTCTCCCCCCTCTACACTTAATTGACAGCAACAATTTGTCAGACGAGTCAAAAGTGAAATTGCAAATTGAAAATCCATCGTGAGCTCTATGAATTTTCATATTCATCATCATCATCATGATATAATATTATTATATTATATTCCCCTATCAGTTGCTATCAATTAGCTACGCGATAGACGACACATGTTCTTGGCGCTGATTCAGTTGGGCAGTGGCAGGGGAAGGGGAGGGACGAGGCAGGTAAACGGAAACCAGAGAATGTGATAGACAACGTCCACTTTTGGGCCCTGGCAGCGAAATGCGGCCGAATTGTCTAAGAATTTTTGGCAGCTATCAAAATTGTGTGCGAAAGAGATAGAACGATAGCAGACAGAACAGAGCAGACAGAAAGCAGAAAGGCAGAAGAGCAACAGCAAAACAACAGAACAAAAGAAGAAAAAGAGCAATAAAAGTGGAGGCAGCAGCAACTAAAACAGTCGAAACAATTTTAAAACATTCGTCAAGCGACTAGCGGAAAATGTAAAACGTCAAATGACAGATTTGCATCATTAATGGCGAAATTGAAATACCCTGTAAAAGAAGGGGAGGGAATATAGTAGATGAATAGAAGAGTTCGTATGTACTAAGTGCTAGTAAAGTAGCTTTCATATAGTCAGCACATTTTTAAACACTTGCTATAAAAGTGCTATAAAAGTGTAAAGCAAGATACACATATGTAAGCACTTATGAGCAAGCAGATTTTTTAAACTTGAATTGTAGATAACTTACATAAGAAACTTTCGATATCAAGACAATGCTATAAATGTGTATAGCAAGTATATATATGCATAACGGAAAGTTGCAATTTCATTTGGGCGAAAATCCTTGCCTACGATACTATCGATATCAAGTAGCTATAGCTTAAGAAGCTTTCCTTTAGTCAGCAGACTTTTACACTTACCATAAAAGTGCTATAAAAGTGTATAGCAATATGAATATATGTAAGCACTTATAAGTACTTATAAATTGTAGATAACTTACATAAGAAACTTTCGATATCAAGACGTTGCTATAAATGTGTATAGCAAGTACCATATATATATGCATAAAGGAAAGTTGCAGTTTTATCTAAGCAAGAAAACTAGCAAATTTGCAAAATAAGAATGCGCTATAAAAATGTATAGCAAGATATATGTATATATCGTAGTAGCTCGAATGACAGAGAACTTGGTTGAAAAAGTTTTGAAATCAGCTGATAAGACTTTACTATAAATGCATATAGCAAGAAAGTTTATATTACAGTTTCATCTATTCGAGAAAACTCGCGAATTTGACAGATAAGAATGCGCTATAAAAGTGTATGGCAAGTTGAATATGTACGTATATTTTATGATTTGACTCTTTTATGAGCCACGATAAGATATGCAAATAATTAGAGAGATAAACTCGAATTGTGCTTTTGCCCAGGAATACCCTGTAATAAAAATGTAAACCTAATAATTTATAGCATGTTACAAAGTCAGCCAAGCGACACTTGTTTTTGTGCCAGGGTATTCCCAAATGAAATATTCGCTTAACGAAATTCATCAAGTGGATTTTGAGCTGCATATTTATAGCACACACTGTCACTGCCCCCCGACACTGGCGGGCCCAGATGGGTATGTGCGACTAGCAAAGTTCGAAGAGCTTTACTCATATGATAGATAAGTGCTCATGAGTCGCATAATTAACGCACGCTACAGTACGCTACATAAGTAAATGTACGCAAGGTCTGAGTGTGTGTGTGTGAGAGTGTGTGTGAGAGTGTGTGTGTGTGTGCAACTAAGGTTAGCTGGGCAACTCATTTCGGTGGCCATTTGATGTGAAACTTATTTATATTTATAAAACACAACGCGCAGTCGACTGTGAGAATTCTCGCTGTGCTCTGCAGCAGGTGAGGGGAGGCGAAGGGCGTCGGGCAGCGGGCGACAAATTTGGACGCTGAAAATATAAATAAAAATAAATCAAACCCAAGCGCACGGGCCGAAAAGGTGCAAAACAAGGACAAGAGAAATTAGAAATTATTCGAAAAAACGTATCAACGTAAATAAAAAGCTGGAGAAAATTAAACAAATAATAATAATAATAAATAAAAGTAACAACAGCGGGCAAAGGCCACACAGACACACGCATTGCTGTGGCTGCGTGCCTGTGTGTGTGTGTGTGTGTGTGTGCATTGCGTACTCATGCTTTGTCTTCCACCTCAGCCAACAGAGCGGATACTTGCTCCCTTTTAAGCGGACGCTTACAGAATTCCACAGAATCGCAAAAAAGAAGAAGGAACACACAGACAAACCAAAAAATAAAACAATTTAAAATAACAGAAAAACACAAAAACCGACAACAAAAATTACAACAAACGCAGGCGCAACGCACGCATAAGCGAATGTAAAAACAAAACGCAAAGCTAAAAAGCAATTAAAAAACGTAACAAATTGTGCCGTAAGTCAAGTTGGGGGCGTTTGCCCAACTCCCCAGCAATAACAGCAACATCCACAACAGCAGCAGCAACATCCACAACAGCAACAGGAGCTACAGCAGCAGCAGCCACAGCCGCACAAAAGGTAACTCGATAATGGAAAACAAACTATTCATAATTTGATTAATTATTTATTAACAACACTGAACGATTGAAAATTGAACTGAAACTCGAACTCGAACTCGTAGGTCGAAAGTGAAATACTCAAACTAGAAATGGAAAGTCGCATTCGCATTCGCATTCGCATTCGCAATTGCAAGTGCAGGTGTTGCTGCGTTGCGCATACGCCGCGTCGGCCGTCGCCGCTGGGCGCTGTCGCTCGCTCTGTGGCAGACATGTTTGCGCAACGCATTCGCACTCGAGTGCATTTAATTCGATTTGCGGTGAAATTATTCGGAGTAACATTCATTGCGCAAGCTGCAGGGAAAGTTATTCAAATTGTTGAGCATGGGTTAACTTTAAATGATTCACGAATGCAACTGACAACTGACATCTGACCGAATCGAACCGAACCGCACCATTATGGGGAAGGGTTGAGTGCCGCAATTGCCGCATGAATAACCATCATTCATTCATCATTTAAAGCCACTGCCTATGAATGCATTGCGAACTCATCGATGCAGAAACGAGACAATTGAATCGATGTAAATGAGCGTTAAATATGCTCGCTATCTGCCTTTTTAATTCATGAATACTCGTTAATGATTGAAAAGAATCGTCTATTAATACGCAATTAAGTCTCTCCACCTCCCCTCTCCTCTGCCAGTCAACTTCAGTTTGACTAAGAGATTATGTCGAGCTCTGCTTGGCCTTTACCAGGCAAAACCTCCACTCGAAATGCATTCACAAACACTCATTGCGAGTCCGAGTGCCACTCGATTGTCCACGCATGGCGCATAACTGAAATTCCTGCTGCGGCAGTTGCAGTTGCACTTGCAACGCCAGCTTCACTTGTTGTTGCTCCTGCTACTGCCGCCGGGGCAGATAATTGCTGCTCGATTGGCAGAAGCTGTGGCAGCAGCACAGTGCCGCACGAAAGTGTGCAACTGTCTGTGAAATGAGTGCATCGATTAATGGGTCGCTTACCAAGAAGTTTCATTTCCGATTCATTGCACGCTCATCAGGATCGGAGTGCTTCATTTTCGATAAGTGGCTAGAAGAGTAAGATGCTGATGGGGCTGGATGTGGTTGTATTTGATTGAAGGCGATAGAAGGATTGATATACTCTGGATTGATGGACAGCTATATAGATGGATTGTTAGATTGTTGATTAATAGGAGAATTGATGGAGAGATAATTCGATAAATAGTTGGGATAAGCAGTGATAAATAGATTATAAATGTATAGATAAATGTATCGACTGACTGGAAAGATTCAAAGCCGTAGAGATTGAAATGTTGATGGAGTAATATATATATAGATAAATTAATTGGCAGATTGTTTGACGAATAGAGAAATAGATAAATAAATAGATGGATAGATTGATAGAATGAAATATAAATAGAAATTTAGGTCGTTTAGTTGATGGATTGATAGAATAATAGATTTAAAGATAAATAGCTAAAATGATTGATAGATTTATAGATCGAAAAGAGAGATTGATAAAGAGATTAAAAAATTGATAGACACCACAGATACATAGCTCAATAGATTGATTGATAGATTGTTTGGTTGATTGATTGATGGATTGATTAATTGATTGATGGATTAATAGATTGATGAATTGGTAGATTGATGGATAGTAGATTGATAGCTCAAATTTATTGATAGATTAAGAGATTGATGTATTCATACCATTGGTCGTTGATCCATTCATAGATTGATAGACTGAAAGATTGCTAGATTGATAGGTTGAGCGCTTGATAATTGATAGATTGATACATTGCAAGATTAATAGATAAATTGATAAATTTGATAGTGTGAAAGATATTGATACGTTGAAAGATATTTGGATTGATAGATAGATTGATTGCAATAATAGATTGGTAGATAAAAATTATATAAATAGATAGGCAGATAAACGAGACGTATAAATAGTAAAACCAACTTCACCAAAAGAAAAATAGATTGATAGATGGATTAAAATTTGCCAGACAGGATAATTCTGTATATACATTTATAGACAGATAGATAACTCAATGAACTGAGTGGATATGACGTATTGTAGATAAGTCAGATAGTTGTTTACTGGACAGAAAAACAGACGTGATTGAAATATTGACTGATAGGTTGGATTATATTCTGAAAGATTGATGGGTGATTTAGTTCGAACATTTCTAAAGATATATTGTTATTTATCTGAAAATATTTTTGTTCCTTTCTATATAAAATACTGAATTAAAATTTGCCAAACAGAAATTCTCCGTAACTGCAAAGGAACGAAAATAAACTTGCAATCGGTTTGGAATTCGCGTAACACTTTCCATCAATCAATTGGAATATATCCACACATACTCGAAACTCGCTTGTCCGAGTGTTTTTATGGCAGTGGGTTTATTTTTAAATCGCAGGTACTCGAGTGGTTCGCCAGAAGTGCGACTGCTTTGCCTAAAACTAATCACGCTGGAGTTAAGGCGACACGTTTCATAATCGCATATCGCGGCTGCCCGTTGGGGCTGTTGAGAGACCCTGTTAGACCCCGTTAGACCCCATTTGAGCAGTGGGCCTTACACAGGCTGAGCGGCCAAGCAGCCGAGCGGTGCCAGATAAGATAAGCACCCCGGGGCCCACTGGGCTGATACCGTCTATACTACGTAGAGCCGGCAGCGACTTAAGTCTCAAGTAGTTGTTGGGCCTCGATTGTTTCGCCGATTGTTCTACGTATGTCTGGGCC
This sequence comes from Zaprionus africanus, assembly GCA_018151435.1. Lineage (NCBI taxonomy): Eukaryota > Metazoa > Arthropoda > Insecta > Diptera > Drosophilidae > Zaprionus > Zaprionus africanus. The sequence goes on from JAECXB010001995.1 coordinate 569,846, forward strand.
CCGAAAAAGAATTATACAATGCGAGTGCAAGTTGTGTGTGTGTACAAGTGCTCACACACACACACACACACACATGCACACACACCAATACATGCAGTTAGCGATTGGTATCGCGAGTCTGTGATTGACGCATAGTCACAATTAATGGGCGACATGGCGGCTAAGAAACTCGCGTCTCTCGTTCTAAAATCAGCTAACTTTCTTCCTCCCCCACCCCTGTTGCTACTTCTCTGCCCCCTGACAGATTTAAATGGCCCGATAAGTAGTGTGTGACTGTGTGTGTGGCTGTGTGTGTGTGTCGATACGATGTGCTTGATAAGATTGAGATAAAGTGTTGGCTTTCAACATTGCTAAATATAGTCGAGGTGTGTCTATTTTTCGACGTGACTGTGTCGCACACTCACACACACACACATGCACACACACAGGCAGGCAGGCAACTGCAGAGCCTGCTCCTGCTACCCTGCACTCGCCTCGAGTGGCTCCCACTCTAGCCTCACTTAAACGATTTGCATTTACACTCTGCCAATTACTGTCGCCCTCCCTCTCTCTCTCCCCCTCTCTTTCCCCCCCTCTCTCTCCCTCACTGTGTGTCTTCCTCTTCCTTGCCTGATTCTCTTTTTGAATGTATTGGCAAATTAAGACAAATTTAATCAAATTTGCCTCAGTCGGGAGTCGAGATTCACCGAGATTTTGCTACTAGAAAGGGGGACAAGGAGTGAGTGCGAGTGAGAGTGACAGAGAGCACACGAAGAGTGAGAGGGAGACAGGCTGCCCGGGGGACAAGTCACATACAAATGCAAAAAGTAAACATTTATTCGAGTCTGTCTCTCTCTCTCCCTCCCCCCTCTCTCTCCCTCTCTGTGGGTGCCTTCCTTCTGCTGCATCAGCTGCTCTGCTGCTGGCAAAGTTGGATGCGTTGGCCACATTGGCTTTATGGGCTAATTTGAAATGTGAACATGAAGCTATTCATATGCATTCGTTGCGCAATGGCCGAGGGGAATTGCAGTTGACTTGTGGCTACAAGTGAATCCATTCACTTGCGAAAACATTGTATTCATTTGCGTAAGTGGTGCATGGTCAACGGTCTCCGGCTTGGCAAATACTTTGCATTCACATTGAATGACTCGTGAATAAGTTTACAACATTGTCATTTGATTCAATTGTGCACACTCTCATGCAGCATGATCGCATGGCTTGACTGACTGTTAAGACGAGTGAGTGCCCCCTTTCTCTCTCGCAGACTGAATTGAAGTGAATTTTCGCTTATTCATTTTATGATTGCACTCATTTATTTATGAGTGCAATTCTACTCAGTTAATTTGCTTTTCTTTAAATCAGTAGTGCACGCAAGCACTTAGTCACGAGTATTTGGGAAAAAACTTCAATATTCATTTATGAATTCATTCTGAATACACTCATTATTTGTGAATACATTCAAAGTAAGCAGTGAGTCACGGGAAATTTGAGAAAAATTTTAATATTCATTTATGAATTCATTCATAATGCACTCATTATTAGTGAATACACTCATTATTCATGAATACACTCTAAGTGGTTTGAATGTTAAGTCAAGCAAATTACGGCATATTTTATATATTCATTAATGCATTCATTTTGAATACACTCATTATTCATGAATACACTCAAAGTGATCTGCATGTCAAATATACCTGTTAATAATATGATGTCTAATACTGAGGAAATTGTGCCAAGTATTCACTCCATTTATATGGCTGAGTGAATGTATTCATGAATATACTCGTTCATTCACTTGGCAATATAAAATGCCTACCAATATTAAAGCTCTTAGCTTTTTCTGTGAACACACACACATTTAATTCACTTCCATTTTAATCATTCAAACGATTCGTATTCATGAGTCTCTGCTCTGCTCTGCTCGGCATTCAAAGCCACTAAGAACTGCAAAAGTAAGCAAATTTTCAGAAATTGTTTCTCCATTCGACAAACGCCTCAATGGCCCAACAATTACTTTAGACTACTCATTTACCCATTTACCCAGTTACGCCCACTCACGCCCGCCCACTCGTCCATTCATGCGCCTGCCTGGGCACTTGCGAAGAGTCGAAAGCATTTCCATCTAATTTGACACTCAAGTTGCCAATACAAAACAATTTATCTATGCCCCTCTCTTCCCCCTCACTCTCTCTCTCTCTCTGTCTCTCTTCTTTTCTCCTGTGCTTCTCTTCTCGCTCTTCTTCTTGTGCTCTTGTTCTTGCTCTCCTGGCATATTCAATTATTGTCGTTTAGCTTTTATGCTTGGCTGCTGCAGGAAAACTAATTAGAAATTCAATTCATCATATTTTATACTGCCAATCTGCATCTAAATCTGAGTGTGAGTGCGGGTGTGAGTGTGAATGTATGAGTGTGAGTCTCAATATGAATCTGTCTCCGCAAATAAATTGCTTGACTTGCGGGTCGATTGGATCGTGATGTGGCCCAGGCACCGTTTGAACTTCAACTTGACATAAATTGCAGGCGTTAATTTGCCATTAGCACGCTACAACAACCACAACGACAACAACAACAAGAACAACAACAACATGAATAACAACAAAATGAATATCAACAACAACAACAACAACAATAATCGAGTGCCCTACAACAAATGACTGTCGACAGGTTGGCAGCTTCGATTTGCCTCTCGATGCGGCATGTTTTTTATGCAAATTGCTTGGCCACACATAAATAATCGATACGACTGTGTGTGCGAGTGTGTGTGTTGTAACATTTATGGCTGCCATTTTATATTGAGCGAGTTTGTACAACATGCCAAAACATGAGACTCGCATATTGATTGATTGCGACAGGGCAGCAGCAGAGCCAAACTGGCCTTATCTATTCGTTATTTGCTGCCTGACGCGTCTATTTAATTACAAAACTTTTCAACTCATATTAGCCATAATAAATTGTGTGTGTACTGCCTGCCTGCGTGTGTCTATGTGTGTGTGTGTAAGGCACTTTTTAAGCCAAACACAACTCAAAGCAGCAACCGCAGAATGTGCGAAAGGCGGCTTAGCCAAGTCCCTTTTTGGCGTGCTTAATGTCAACTAAGATGGCTCAAAAGAAAAGCCACACACGCACACACACACACATGCACACACAGACACCCTCGCACGCCTTTATGTGAGCTCCAAACTAAGTGAGAAAAGACATATTGCGTATACGCACAATTGCACCGCAAAAGATTGCCACAAAACAGAACTGAACTTCCATTGAGCGAGTTCAAGCGACAACGAACTGCGGCACGAACGCACTTGGGAGTCTGCACAAGCAGCGAAAGCCATAAATAGACTGCTTTATGTTAAGGTGTTTACAGGGGTTTTTCCAAAATATTTATGCACACCTTGTCTACCATATACCCTTGCAGTGGGTGTATTAACTATGGCTGGGAGTTTGCAGCGCACACGAGGAGGCAACTTCGATCTTTTATAGTTTATGCATAAGTTCTGACTCGGTTTCAATTATAGCAACAAGCCATGTTCGTTCGTCTGTTCATCCGACTACCATTAAATATAACTAGTATGGGAATGATTGAAAGATTGGAAGAGCCTGCAAGGGCACCGACATGCCAAAAGTTGTCTTCCTTTCTAGCACATAGAAATATTGCGTCTTTATATGAAGTAAGGTCTTACTTAGAATGTTGTATCTTTTATATGTCGCTCACAAATCAGCTAAAAAGATTAAATTGTTGATTTGCGGGGGCGGTGGGCGTGGCACCCAACATTTGAAATAAACTTCATCTGCGCCGGGTAAACAGAAACCTTCATGCCAAATTTGGTGTCTCTAGCTTTTATAATAGCTGAGATCTGTGTGTTCATCTAGGGAGCCTGACATCCGGACATCCGGACAGACTATAAACTTTGTGGGGTCTCCCACGCCTCCTTTTGCCTGTTACATACATTTGCACAAACTTAGTATACCCTTTTTTGAACATTTTCAATGGTCGATGGGTATAAATATTTAATAATATATATTTACATCAATAATAAAATATATTTTTCTTTTCTTAAAATTTAAACTAATAATGAAAATTTCGACTAGGCAATTACTGCTTTAAATGAGCTCAGAATATATCTAGAAATTCCCACACAAACTTTATTTAAATAGCGAAATTAAATTGCGCTCTGCGGGGAATTTGCCAAGTTCAAATAGAGAAAGTAAAGTGATAAAGGCGAAAACTTGGCTCGAATTTGAATTTGAATTTGAGCTCGAGTTCTCATTGATTTCCGGCCAAAAGGCAAAGTGAGTAAGCACTTTTGCGAGACACTGTTTGCGCGAAACTCACAATGGCAAGCAGACAAGGAGTGAGCAGACAGGGGGGAGGGGAAGAAGCAGCAGGGGGGGGAGGTGTACACAAAGGACATTAGAAAGTTGTAATGGCATCGCGCAGCGAGTTGTGGCCCGCTTAATGTTGACAGAGATTATGTGACAATAAGCGCAGATAATATACACGTGCGTGTGAGTGTGTGCGTGAGTGTGTGTGTGTGTGAGGCAGCCGAAAATTATATAAGGGCACTGTAAGTGTTGTTGCTTGCTCTCTCTCTCTCGCTGAGCGAGCAGCTGCCAATTGTGTAAATATTTTGTGCCAAAAGTGCAAATAGAGAAGCCGTCGATAAATCGAAGCTCATGACCAGCCTTGCAACAGCAGCAGCAGCAACAGCAACGACGGCAACGACGGCAACAGCAGCAGCTGTGACTTGTCGCTGTGTCTCTGTATCTTGTAGTATGTTTTGTATCTCAATGTAAAAACAAACAAGAAATATTAACGTCGTCAGGCTGTGCAGGCCTGCTACCCTGCTTCAGTTCAAGAATATGTCTAGCAAATGCAATCTGAGAAGCTCCGCTGCTGGCCAAAGCTAGTACCCGCTAGTAGGGTATGGCAAACAACACAGCAGGTGCACAGAGGCCACATATCGAGGGGGGGGAGGGGCATATTGGAGGCGGAGGCTGCATGTCAATTACGTTGCTCGATTCAGTTCTGCTGGCAGATTGGCTGCCTCAGAAGCTGTTTGTATCTTGCATCTTGTAGGTTGTATCTTGTAGGTTGTATCTTGTAGGTTGTGTGTTGTGTGTTGTGCCTTGCGTCAGCTTCCTTTCCGTAGTCGCATTTCGGAATTTGTGAATCGCATGCAAATTGAATTCGTTGACGTTGTCGCCGGCAGCTGCTCAGCTCCTGCCAGCTGCGCCTGTCACTGATTGGTCGAGCATCTATTGTTTTTCCCCCTCCCCCACACTCCTTCTTCCTCTGTGCGTTTGCGATTGGCATTGCATATGCAAATTGTCAGTCAATTGATCCGTCGGTCCGCCGTCCTCTGTCCTCTGTCCTCCTTTGGCATTCGCCCGTCGCCGCAATCTACTCACGTTGCCTTTCAGCATATTTGCCCCCACTTGGCTCTGCTATTAACTTGGCTGTCAACCGCACATGTTTGAATACGTCAAAACTAATGAGCATATGAACTGATTCACTCCGACTGCGTCTCCATTTACCAGCCCCCTCTTCCCTCTCCTAATGCGCACGTCATTTGGGAATTTGGCGAACAATGATGAAATTCTGACCACATTTTTGCATTAATGTTGCCGCCAGGAAATCGGAATCGCCAATCAACATCGAAATTGTCATCGGCATCGAGTGTGCTGCTGTGGCGGGGGCGTGGCAACGGGGTCAGCAAATGAGACAAAATAAATTTGCATTTTGGTTTCGCAATTTCGATGATTTGCCATTTGCATTTGATTATTTTGTCTTGGGCAATTTAATCGATTCGCAGCAGCTGACAGAAATGTTAGCCAAGAAAAGCTGCAGAAGAGAAGAAGAAGAGGAAGGAAGAGAAGAAGAAGAGGAAGGAAGAGTAGAAGAAGGACAAACAAGAGAGGCGGGAAAGGGCAGCAACAAGTTGTGTGTATCGAAAATCGATGACGGCGCAGAGGCAAGACAAGCACGGAGACAATGCTGGGCATTATTTTTATAGCCAGCTCGGTTCTATACATGTGTGTGTGCGTGTGTGTGTGTGTGAGGCTGGAGCAGATTGCCTGCTCTATGAATAGAAACCCGTAGCCAAACAATTCAATTCAATTAAATCGAGTAAGGCCGCGTTGCGCGTCGTAATCGTCAGCCAAATCGATAGAAGACGATCGATAAAAGTAATTGCAAACTGTTATCAATTGATTTTCAGTTAATTCGCTTTTTCATCAGCACTCGAATTGGGAATGGGGCGGAAAATTGCTGCTGCTGCTGCCGGTCCTGCTGCTGCTGTTGCTGGTTTACGGCTCATTGTGCAGAGAGGACAAAGGCGAAATGCTTTCATTAAGGTCATGCCGTGCCGGGCAATGCAACTAAGTAATCTTGCCCAGGTGGCGACAGAGAACATGCTCACAGACGAGCCATTATCATGGTGCTCATCATCATCATGATGGGGATGATGAGCTTTCTGCTCGTGTTGCCACATCCCGTGCTTGCGGTCCTTTGTGCCGCCTTTGTGTCGTGTCCTGTCGGGCGTGGACTTCAAAGCGCTTTTGTTTTTTGTGTTTTTTTTTGCCACTTTCTCACTCCACTTCTCAGTTGTAGTTCACTTGCCACTTTACCTGAAATTTATACCGCCCCCTCTCAGCTGGCCACGCCCACTGCCAGTTCAAATTCCAGTCGAACTCTGCAGCTGGCAGCTGTTTCGTGCCATTTGACGCTCGATTAAGAAACATTTATGAACGTAAGCAGAACGCACAGTTATAACACTCACAGAGAGACAGAGAAGGAGAGAAAGGGGCAGAGAAAGAATAGAGAAAGAGAGGGGGAAAGAGGGGAGCTAGCAAGTCATAAGCACATCAATCAATCGCCTTAATTGCCATTATATCATTTTGGAATTCGAACATTCTAAACCGAATCGCCCTTTAATTGAACACTAACAACAACAACAGAAATAACAACAGTGGCGGCAATTCATAAACCAATCGAGAATATTGCGAATATTTGTTTAAGAGCAAATTAATTCATTAGTTTTTCCACACAACACACTTATATATCTTTATCGATTCGGAAATCTGTTTTCACTCCAAAGCGAATTACGCGCTAATCAAATAATCGCATCAAAGTGAACAGACACTTTGTAAACAAATTAGGGATTCCCAGCCGAATATTCACATTTTTTATCTGTATATTTTTGTGTGAAAAATGAAAAATGAAATAATATTCGTAAAAAGCTGCACAAAATACGGTTTTCCATTGAATTGGTGCGAACTGAAGCCAAAATTCATTTCTAAATATTTCATTTTTACACCCTTCGACCATTAAAAATTGTCAAAAAAGGGTATACATAGTTTGTGCAAATGTATGTTACCGGCAGAAGGAGGCGTGGGAGACCCCACAAAGTATATGTATATATTCTTGCTCAGAATCACTAGCCGAGTCGATTAAGCCATATCTGTCTGTCTGTCCGGATGTCCATATAAACACACAGATCTCAACTATTATAAAAGCTAGAGACACCAAATTTGGCATGAAGGTTTCTGTTTACCAACCGCAGATGAAGTTTATTTCAAATGTTGGGTGCCACGCCCACCGCCCCCTCAAATCAATAATTTAATCTTTTAAGTTAATTTGTGAACGACCTATAAAAGATAGAACATTCTGAGTTAGATCATACTTAGGTAACTATAATACCAACATAACGTCAATATTTCAATATTTTTGCAATGTATTTTATGTATTTTAATGAGGTAAAACAATATGCCTGCAAAAGGTCAATTCCAATTCTAACTACAAGCTAGTTGAATTTTTTTTATGAGGTGCATAATATAGAATAAAAATTCGAACTATGTGTGCTTCTTCTTTCTGATTCTGTGCAAATTGGTTATACGATACTTTATGTTCGCCATTTGTTTACTGTATTTGTTTGTCGACTCGCTGATGTTTTATTTAGTTTAAACATTTGCTCGCCTGCTCTCTCGAGAGAGGCACAAACTCAACTCGGTTGCCTGCAATTTAACAATGTTTTAATGAGTTGCCGTCGCTCTAATTAGTTGTTCTACTCGTTGTTGTTGTTGCTGTTGTTGTGCCTGACATAAAGTTTGGGCAAACATTTAAATCCAAGCCTTCTACTCATTTCGAATTCCCTTTTTATTTTGCCCTCTTTCTTTCGTGCACCCAAATTCGTCTGGCTCACACGGCAGCCATTTTGCTCTGCCCCCGTTGGATACCTGGGGCCCACCTGGCTACCTGCTGGCAGAGGTAGAGCTACCTGTTGTGTATGAATTTGCAATGAGTTTTTGATTAGCTTTTGACATACGTAAGCAACCCCAGTCGCAACGAGGTTCGGGGCAGCAGCAGCAGCACCAGAGTAATCTGCTGCTTCTCTGGCAACTCTGATAAAATACACGAAAGTTTTTGTGGCCATTTTTGAAGTTCTGCGATGAACACTTTTAACGAGTGTGTGTGTGTGTGGCAAGTTGGCAAAGTGTGGATAATAATTAATTAAGCTGAACTTTTCAGCAAAGTGCACAAGCAAGTGAGAAGGCACTAGGGCAGGAGTGAGAGTGAGAAACCTAGTTAAATTTTGCACATTGATTCGAAGTGTAAAACTATTCTTTTTTTACAAGGTATTCACACTTAATGACACCTTATTAAGCTTGGCATGTCAATCGAAAGTCTTTTCTTCCCCTGCATAAATCAACTTGATGCTGCTCGGGCTTCCATTTGACTTGCTTGAAAGTTTTGCGGCGACGCAGCTAATTACTTTGCAGCCGAAATACTCAAGGGATTTCAATTTCGACTTCGATTTCAATCAATCTTGTCGCAACTTGTGCGCATTGAGATAGCGATAGGCTTATCCCACCCCCAAAAGCCGACACACTGACAGATATATACAATATATATATAATATTGTATTGAATATATGGCACAATTATCGCCCTTGGACAGTCTGCCTGGCTGAACGATAGCCGGACTAATGTGAATGTTATTGGCTTTTAAACAGCAACGCAGACAGCCATAGACAGAGACAGGGATAGAGAAAGAGGGGGAGAGACAGAGTGATAACTGCTACAAAGCAAACACAAATAAGTTGTTCACTTTTGTATATCGCTTTGATTGCGACTTTGATTTACAGTTACTACAGCTTATCGCAGCCGCCCTGTCGAGTGCTGAGCGAGTGTGGGACATCGTGTAAATGGGCCCCCAAACACATGTCAAACACTCGATAACAACTGTTCGCACCCCACGGGTCTATCGATTCTAATAATTTACGAAAAATACATTGCCGTGTATGAGTGTGTGTGTGCATGTGTGTGTATATATGTATACGTGTGTATATTGATAACACTGGGAATAGCAACTTAAACTGAAAGTTAATTGTATAAATAAATCAAGAAATAAATGATTTATCGATTAATCGAATATGCCATTTTTAAATGTAATCGTAAAATCTTTAAGCTACATTTTATTGACAATTACCTAATTTAGTTTAACTTACTATCGATAAAGTTACGAAAATATATCGATAAAAAATCGATAATCGATTAAATCATGAAACTTGCTTGGAATATAGGTATGCATTGTAAAACAAAGAAACACTATGCAAGGAAATGCTAAACGATTAATTCCAATCGCATAATCGGAACTATATATCGACTATTGATTTTAGTTAGTTATCAGTTTAGTTTTCTATAAACTCTTCATATATAAATCAACTTCGATAGAACTTCATTGACTTTAATCTATAAGTTGTCTACAAGATAAGCTGTGAAGCAGCAATCGAGTCAATAAATAGAACTTGACTAAGCTTAAAAGTTCATACTATCGATAGCTGTAAATATTCACCACGTTTTTGGAAATTTTATCGCCAGCGAAGCAAATAATTGAGTTAGCCGCCCATTTTGAGCGTAGGTCGTGGGGAAAACCCAAAATTGATTTTGCGCACACAATGTTATCGATATACAAAATTGATATTTTAATAGGGACACTAACTCAATTACCAGCTGACCATCTCCGACGCCGTGTGGCACGTCAAATGCAAAATGCCCCACAACAGCAACAAAGTCGTGGCCAACTTTTCGGTCTAATTGAATCAGGTGAAAGTTCTGCATTATCGACTGACTAGAATAGTGGAGCAAAGGGGGGTGGGGGGAGGGAGGCAGGTTAACTTTGGTGGCATTTTACAAAGTTGCCGTGCGAACAAAATTACACGCTGCGCATGCAATTAGAGAAGGGGCCACCTCACCTGCCCTGCCCTGAGCTGGGCGGGCCGCACTTAACTGCAGTCCAGCCCTGGCAGTTAGTGGCCAATCCCTAGCTCCTCACCCCTCTCTCTCTCTCTTTAGACTGAACTTTGATAATATTTGAAATATGCAGCCCACTCATAATGCAGACAGCGCAGCCAAAGCCAATTACCACTAAGCAGTGTCTGTGTGTGTGCGTGGTCTTCTTGCAGGCACTGTGACTGTTGGCTGGCAGAGCAATTTGAGGGCGACCCCAGTGCAGTGTGTGGCCCAGTTAAGCTGAGCTCCCTTTTCGATCGACTCGACTCGGATTGCATGTTTCATTATGTTATGATTGCTTTGCAATCGGGCATCGATTCCAAATAGAATAGAATGGAGTGGAGTGGAATAACGGTATTAATAGAGCTGCAACACGAGAGCGAGAGACAGCGTTGTAATCGAAACTCGATGCGACTGAGGCAACTTAAAGAGCAGACTTTGTTTGTGGAAGGCTGAGGGAATTTCGCAAGCAAGCTCAACTTGCTTCTGCTCTTTCGCAATGTTATCCTTAGCTGTCAGGGGGAAGGAGTGCAGAGCGGGGAGGAGGGGTGGCCATTAAAAATGCACAAAAGGTGTGCACGCCACATTGAATTGTGCAACGACTGTCGACTGCAACGTGCCACGTGCAACGTGCAATGCTTCTCCATCCATCCACAGCAGCAGTTCTTCAAACTAAGAAAGAGAGAGAGGGAGGAGGAAGGTAGGTGAAGTCGTCGCGTAACTACTCACCTGACCCTTTGACACGTTCATTTCACGTTCCGCATTCGCTGCACAGCGAATGGCAAAACGAATCGAACCTGGCAGCGCGAAGCAGACCATGTCGAACGCGTGTCAATTTGATTTAATAATGAGTGGCATTTGCAACAAATGGGTGAAACTTTCCAACGACTAAGTCTCTGCTCCCCCGCTGCCCCACTTGCAGTTGCTTCTCCCTCCCAACTGGACTCAGTAGCTCTCTTTCACCTTATCCACTTTCAGTCACAGCTAATCAGCTAAGCAGTGTGTCCTCAATGGGGCATTCGCTGGGCAGTGGCGACTAGCTAATGCGCTGCAAAGAACGTGGAAGTGTACTTAGCATATTCTTAGAGCTTATTTACTATTCATATCTTATTCGATTTGTGTTAGGGAAAGTAATTTCTATTTAAATGTTCTCTGCTTGAATAAACAAATGAATTTTCATGAAGTAAAAAAATTAAACATTCTCTAATATTCCCTAGAACATAATTAATGGAATCAATTTTATTTTATATCTTCCTGAGCCACCACTTCCTTTCAGTGAACTCTCAGTTACTCTTTGCTTTACTATTCTAGCTGTTACTCAATTTTAAACTAACCTCACTCACTTGATCAACCTGAAATTGAAAGTTGTTATAGACGAAAAAGAGAAGCAAATTGACAAATTTGAATATCCAGAACACCATTTGAAAATACCTAGCACAAAAGTAACAAGTCGAGTGTACTCAAATGAAATGACTTCTGAAATATATAACTTATATTTTAAGCACGTACTGTGCTGCATACTTAAGGGCGCCGTTTGGAAGTTTATTACTTCTTTAAATTATTTCTTAAATAACTTCTATGTTAACTATTTGATTGAAACAAAATTTTCAGATATCATTTGGGCGTTAATAATTTTTGTGAATGCAGAAAATGAACTGTCCTGCATTGCAAATAACACTTGTACTTTGCTCTTAATCCATTTAAGGGGCGAAAAGGGGCGTGATAAATATCGAAAAATAAACTTTATTTTTCAATTGCAATACACACACCAAATTTGGTATTCGCTAAGAACTAAGTATTTATACGAACGTTCGTCGAGATCGAGGATATTCAAACGGACAGACAGACGGACAGACAGATATGCAGACAGACTGAGGGAGACAGACAGACAGACCGACGAAACATGGCTATATCGACTCGGCTGTTCATGCTAATAAAGTTCGAAGTGTCTGTCACGCCTCCTTCTGTCTGTTACATTCTTTCCGAATGACATAAATCTATAATGCCCTTCCATGGAAAGCAGTGTATACAATTTTTCAGCCTTGGCCATCAAACTTTGAAATCACGAGGTATCTGCTAGTTGCACTGTTTGTGCTATCGCAGGCATTTGAATGCTCAGTTCGAATTCTGTTTTTGACTTCTGCCTGGCCTCTTCGGAGGCACCGCAGGTGGCTCTACCTCTCTCACTGTCTCTCTCTCTCGATGTCTCTGTCTCTTTATAAGGTGCCTCATTAGTCCACGCTGTGTGTGTGTGTGTTTGTATGTGTGTGTGAGTGCGGTTTCGTCTCACTTTTTGTTTGTTTGTGCAATTTTTATGCGTCGACATTTTATTGGCGTTTTGTGTTGGGCCTTCGTTCATCACGTATACGCAGCGTGCGCCCCCAGTAGCCTCGCAACGCGGCAGCTTGGCAGCTTGTTCTCTCATCCACCTTTTCGTGGCTTTTCAGTTTTATTTCATTTTACTGTTTTTTTCACGGTTTGTTGTACTCTTCGCTGCCTTTCCGATTGCCAATGCTGCCGGCGTCGTCGCCTCGTAAGTCTTTCATCATTTTTATTGGTTTTTCCTGCTGCCCCCATTGCTTCTCTCTCTCTCTCTCTCTCTTTATATTTATGTGTGTGTGTCCCGCTGTCTCTTTGTATTCAAAATTTATTAATTCCGCTCACCCGCAGCTGCTTTAAAGAACAAATCCCCAATGTGGCGCCCTCCCGTGACGCCTTTTTCACACATCGCACATGATTAATTGCGCGTGTGTTTGTCTGCCAGGGGAGTGGAGTCTGGCAAGGGGCGCCCTCGTTCTCCTCCTCGGGCTGGTAACCGATAAATGATTGCGCCCCAAAGTTTTTTCTGCTGCTCTGCTTGACAGCCGCCGCGTCGCGCATCTTGCACAGCGGCCCCAGCTGCGGCTGCGGCTCGCCGTAATGAGGCCTGTCATTAGCTTGTTTTATGTCGCTAATCAACCACGTTGACCAGGCCACTTGCCCCCCTCCCTTCACCCATCACTCCTCTCACACTCAGTCAGTGGCCACGCAGGCCATTAAATCGTGCGCGAACTCTTTAAGTTGTGACGTCAACAGTCAGCAGCGAAGATAAACAAATAAAGCTGTCTGTGTGCGCTTGTGTGTGTGTTTGTGTGTGTATATATGTTCGTAATCCGATCAAGTTAGCGTGGCACAAGCTGAAGCGCTGCCATTGCCGCTTTGCACATGCTTTCAATTGCGCGACATCGCTTTCCTGCTTTTCCGCTTTTCCGGGCATCAAGTTGTCAGACATAAAATGCAGACAATGCAGTTGCCCAGAGGGAGGCAGGGAGGGGGTGCAGGGTAACGACAATGCCTTGTCGCTTGTCGGGCAATGCAAATATTTTGCATAAACTACAAGTGTCAGCCGGCAGCAGGACGAAGCAGGAGGAGGAGGAGGCACCAACAAGAACAGCAGCAGCAGCCATCAAACATCGAGAGCATCAATGCTGTCAACTTTATGCCAAGCACTGACAGGCCCGAGAAGCAGAAGAAGATGGAAACAGAAGGCAACAGAGAGAGGTTGGGGGGGTGAACATGGGGCAACAGCGGGCAGGGAAAGTGGGAAACTTGGAGTTGCTAACGGGATCCGTTCTTGACCTGCTTCACGATAGTTATGACGAAAATATGCGTCAAGAATAATAGGCACACACACGCCACACACATACTCCACACACACCACATACACACCACACACCACACCACACACCACACCACACACACATACACTACACACACCTCCTTGCTTTCCCCTCCCCTGCCTGTCACATGTCATGCAGATAGCTGGCAAAAGGCTTGGGATTGGGCGCCTGTAGCACATATGGCACGCTCGATGAGCCTTAAGCACATCAACGTTTATGGGCTTGGTCGAGCAACAGATCCGACAGCCAGAGTATGGCATATACGATATACATATATATCCGTAAATGTACATGCCATATGTACTTGAGCTGCAGCATCGCAAATGGCCGTACGACTTTAAGCCGCTTTATTCTACGGCCTTCTTTTGATTAGAGCCCTTCGTGCGTAGGCCCACTGCAAATCAAATGGGAGCCACTCTCCCCCTATTTGTCTTTCCCTCTCTCTCTCTCTCTATCTGCTTCTTGGCATGCCACACTGGGGACTATTTAGTGCACAGAGGAGGAGCTAAGGGCACATGTCGAATTGTTCAAATAGAGCAAGCTAAGCCTCAAATGAATGAGCGCAACCGAAGAGATTCCCTCGCAAATAAAGAAGAAGATATTCTACTTACATTGAGTTAAAGCCCGTAGAATATATCATCCATCGATTGAGAACTTGCCAAATATGTTTTACTATATTAGATTAAGCTATAAAAAAGATTCGAGTTTTTTTTTTACGATTTTTAGAATGAATTCTGAATGATTATTTTGTATCTTTTTCGATGCAAACTGTTCAAACTACAGAAAACATGGCCAAGTAAGCTTCGACTTTTTTTATACGCTTGTAGAGAGTATAAAAATTCAGGAGTATGCAAGACAATTTAAGAGAAATCTCCAAACGCATAAAGTATTGTATACTCGTATATTCTGAGCCAGCATCAGCCGAGAAACCGAACTAGCCCCCCCTTTTTTTAAAAACAAAAAAAATTTTTTCTTTTTAAAAATTTTTTCCATATTTTTTTCCCCCCCTTTCCCCCTTTTTTTTTAAAATAAAAATTTTTTTTTTTTAAAAAATCCCTATTAAAAATTTTATAAATCCTCTTTCTTTTTTTTCCCCTTTTAAAAAAAGAAAAAAAAATTATTTAAACCCAAATTTTTATTATTATTATAATAAAAAACAAAACCACATTTTTTTTTTTTTTAAAAATATAAACAAAATTAATTTAATTTAAATTTTTTTAAAAAAAAAAAATAAAAAAAAAATAAATAAAAAAAAAAAAAAATTTTTTTAATTATATCACTAAAAAAAAAAAAAAAGAAAAAATTAAATTTTTAATTTAAATTAATTTTAAAAAAAAAAAAAAATTTAATAATAAAAATAAAAAATTAAATATAAAATATTTTTTTTTTTAAATATTTAAAATTTATTTTTAAAAAAAAAAAAAAAAAAAAAAAAAAAAAAAAAAAAAAAAAAAATTAAGTAGTTTTAGGTATTTTTTTTTTTTTTTAAAAAAAATTGAGCTTTTCTAAGCCCATCACAGACTAAGACTGAAAGTCAGAGGTCAACAAGGATTGCCGCCAGAGCCTTTTCCTAGTCAGCTTTGCCTGGCGGAACAATTGCGGCACAGCCAGACTAGCAGACAGGCAGACAGACATTGCTATGCTTGAGAGCATTTTCCTGTTTGTTTAGCCGAGTTTACTCTGCAACAGTTGCAGTTGCAGTTGCAGCTTCTTGTCGCTCTTGAGACTGGGCCGCGAAAGGGCAAGGCAAATGCATTAAAGTCGCTAACGAGCCGCAACACTTCAACTCCCACTCAGTTGTGCCAATCAAATTTTTTTTCGAGGGCGCCCTCCAGCGTTGCCAACCCGCGCGCACACACGCATGAAATGTGAAGTGCAGTGCAGAAAGGGGCAGCTGTTGCAGCGCTGTAAGTTGCCGCTTTGCCTGCGGGCTCACTTGCAACTGGCCACTCTCCAGCATCCTCTCTGCGCGGGGCAGGACCTGTCTGAAATGATGCTAAATTAAAAATGAACCTTCAGCACGGTTTGCGCCCAGAGGCGTGGCTGTGGAAAACTGCACAGCAGCCCAGGTAAATCGAATTTCGAAATACTCGAATTGATTTTCGGGGGCATGCCACATGCTGTGGAGCTGGCTGCACGGCTTGCATTGTAGTCAACTTTTTTGCTGCTTCATTTGCTCTGCTGCTGCTCTTTCAGTCCTTTTAGTCGCCCGCAGCGGCGCAAATAATATTTGAATATTGAGAACAATAAAGGGGATACCCTTTGCCCTTCATTTATTGTGTGAGCTCTGCTTACTTTGTGCGACAGGCAAATAAAGGCGTGACAGTAGTGTATGAAGTGTTTATATTTGAATTTTGTGCATTCCTCTGTCTGTATATACGCGTTGATCTCGGCTGTTTTAAAGGCTAGACACATCAAATTTGGCATAGAGTTTTCTGTTTAAACTGCGCAGCTACAGTTTAATTTGAATGTGAGCTGCCACGCCCACTGCCCCTGGCAATCGATTATTTATCTATGCTTGAAGTTTAACAATTGTTTTCTTTATGCATTTGAATTCAGTGTATGATTCGAATACTAAAACAGAACAGTTGTTAAGGATTTCAATTCGAGCGGTACTGACGATGAGCTTTAAAGATTAAATTATTGATTTGTGGGGGCGGTGGGGGTTGCACCGAATATTTCAAATAAACTTTATCCGTGCCGGGTACACAGAAACCTTCATGACAAATTTGGTGTCTCTAGCTTTTATAATAGCTGAGATATGAGTGTTTATCTAGTCATCCGGACATCCGGACAGAAACACCTACATGGCTTAATCGACTCGGCTAGTGATCCTGAGCAAGAATATATACACTTTGTGGGGTCTGCCACGCCTCCTTCTGCCTGTTACATACATTTGCACAAAGTTAGTATACCCTTTTTTAACCATTTTTATTGGTTGAAGGGTATGAAATGATTTCAAGCAGCCTTTCTTAAGCATTTCCTGCTTATACTATAACCAATAAACATTCTGTCAATATTCTATTCTATTCTTATCATAAATCGAAGCAAAGAACACTTTCCAAACTATCGTAACTCTTTTGAAAGTCAATCGATTTGCGTGCGGAAGTTTCTAGAAGTTTTTTACATTCGCTATTTTTGCTTCATCACTTTATTTGTTTATTCTTAACTTATTGCGCTTCTTTCTCGATAATCTCAGAAGCATTCAGGGAATTGAGTAGACCAACAACAAGAACTGTTTCAAACCTTTCTTTATGTCTAAGTTGGAGCAGGCGGACGGCAGTGTGGCAGCCACAAGCATTATGTTGTTATGCCACAAATGTTGGCCAAATGTTCTTGTTGTGCCTGTCCCTAATGTTGTTGTTGTTGTTGCTCCTGTTGTTGTTGTCAAACAAGCAACACGAGCCGCAATCCTGAGGGCCAACTAAGTTAGCAGCAACCTGTTGACTGAATCAGTGGCATGCAACAACCACAACAACAGCAACAACAACAACGGTAACTGTGGCAGTGGCAGTAACGGCACAAGCTTCAGCTTGTTTCTGGCTGTATTTGGTTGTTGGCTCGTTTATTTTTTATTTGATTTAAGCTTGTTTCCTGCGCTTTTATTGTCGTTTATCTTGTCTGCTCTGACAATTCGCAACGAAAATCGATAAAGTCGGTATGAAATGAGCCCCCAAAAACAGCAGCAGCAGGCAGTGGCAACGGGGCAACAATACACACACAAACACAAAAAAAAAAAAAACCAGCCGCACAACCAACACAAACACACACACACACACAAGTAAGGGCAAATTTTGCCACAAGCAAATTATAAAGCAAAAACGAATGCGAAACAAAAAGCAAGAAAAACAAGAAAAAGGCGAAAGCAAAAGAAAATGCAAAGGCAACGCTCGTTGCACACCCTTTTGTTGTGTGGCAAGAGATTTATAAACATAAACTACATTTCAAAAAGATTTATTCAGTTAATAATTGCCAGAGTTGCCACTTAAATTAATTAAAATTAAGAAGAAAAGTTTAAGCTTAGCTTAATAAAATGCTATACAAAACAACACAAAAATAGTTAAGAAATACAAAATTAAAAATGAATTAGAAATGAAAGATTTACAAGGCTAAAAAATACAAAAAACAATTAAAATACCACAATACTAAATGCACAAAAATAAATACTAGCAAAGTATTTATTCACACTCATTTAAATAAACGAAAAAAAGCTTAAACTTAAATAAAATACCAAAAAATATACAATAGAAAAATAGTTAAAAAATATAAATTTAAAAAAAATAAAAATTAAGGATTTACAAATTGAAAAAATACAAAAACAACTAAAAATACCACATTACTAAATACTCAAAAGAAATACTAGCAAAGTATTTATTCACACTCATTTAAATAAACACAAAACGAGCGAAATTTAAGAAAAATACCAAACAATGCCTGGAAATACTAATTTGCCAATGAATACTGAATAAAATATTATGCCACTCATCCCCTCTACCTCCTCCCTCCGTGGCCCCACCTGCGTCACTGAAAGCAAGTCCCAAGACCCCACGGGCTGACACTGTGTATCGAAGCAAGCCCATTATAAACATTGTGGCAGCAGCATCTGGAGCATCTTGGGGCCATATACTATAGGCATAAGATATATATATGTATGTATATATACAATATACTTGCACACACGCCCGCATACAATACACTGACTGACAATATACTGACTGACTTCTATGGGCGATCCCACGAAACGTTATGAATAATGTGAAGAGCGTAAAATTTCAATGTGAGTGGGAAAACAGCAGCAGGTGGTCGTTTGGAGGGGTATAGAGAAGTGAAGAGGGGGAAGGGGGGTGGTGAGTAACTGAAGCTGATGGCAGCACATCAAATTTCCTTTTGCATAACAATGAAAAAGAAAGCTGCGCCTAATTATGCCAAACATGACTGGTAACAACGTTAAATTATGTAAAGTTAAGTAAAGACCGAGAAATGACACAAGGCACAACAACAACAACAACAAGAGCAACAACAATAATAATAAGAACAGCAAACACGAGGCAGCAGCAGAAGAGAGGAGCCTCAATAAACCCGAGTTAAAGAGAAAAGACAAATAAAACACAATGATGATATTATAGACACGCAAAACGAGCAATAACTTGAGCTCAAATTGGGATTTAAGCACAAGAAAATGTGAACAAAGATAGAGAAACATTTATTGAATAACAAAAATGCTAAAAGAAATGTGATAACTATGTTTATGGGTTTAATTGTTCAAATAAAAATGGGGAAAAATATGAGAAAGAAAGAAGAAAATTGTTTTAATAAAAATGAGAAAAATATAAGAAAATTTTTTAAAAAAATAAGAAGAAAAGTTGCATTTTAGAATAATTGAAAGAAAACTTTATAACTGAGAAAAAAAATAAATGCATTTTATGCAGATGATATAATATGGTATATGTTTATATAACTACTATATAAGATAATAATTATCACTCCAACTTAATACTCTCAGACTATTTAGAAGAAGAAGTTGAACGAGTTCTAGAAAATCTTGACTAAACATGCTTGACTTGCCTGACATTTGATTGGTATTTTTATGGCTTCAACTAAATAATACTCACTTTGCAAAGGGTACTCTCTATAGAATATAATGAATAACACAACTCATTACGAAGTTTTTAACTTGATTCAAAAGTTGCGACTAATTTGTTCAATTTAATGGGAACTCAATGCGATTTCTATGCAAGACACACACACACATTAGTATAGTTCAAACTTTTGCAATTCTCTTGGGTATTACATGGTAAAGGCTTGTGCCACACAGCGTAGCAGGGACAGGAAGGGGGAAAGAGAGGAGGGGGGGGGAGTAATTGCATGGGTTTCCTCTTGGGTTTCATAACGAGGGCTCTGCTTCCATTCCGCACAGTTTGCTCTACAAATGCCTGCCACCTGCCAATAATGCCCTGGTCGACATTATAGTTCTCCATGTTGTTGTTGTTGTTATTGTACTCAAGTTAATGTTGTTGTTGTTGCTGATGCTGTTGTTGTTGTTGCTGCTGTTGACCCTCATATTTATTTGCCTACTAATTTGTATACAAAAGTTGCAAAGTAGCCGACGTCGCCACCAACAAAAACCAACTTAAGCAGCGGCACACACGACCAGCACACACACAAAGACACACACACACACACATATACAACCATGGACACCCACACAGACAGCACTCAGACGCACGCTTTTGTGTATGGCAAACAGGCAGCGCGGCATGTCGTGTCCTGTCGTATCGTGTTGAGTTCTCTCAAGCAGCCCAAGCAGCTCAAACAGCTTCCGTTTCCGCTTCCCTTTGCTGCTGCTGCTGCTGGTGGCAGCCTTTGCGGGCTGCGCAACTGGAAAAGAGGCGTCCCGAACCCGGGATCCTGACGCAAGGGTTGCCGCCTCGCTGAACACTTGAGCAGCAACAACAGCAACAACAACAACAACAACAGTCACAACTAATGTGCGGCTGCTAGTTACATGCGGAATGGGATGCTTAAAGCGGCCTGCGGGCAGACCAAGAGGTGGGAGGTTGGGGAGTGGGCAGGGTAAAAGGAGGCTGGAGGCGTGATGTGTGTGGGGGCGCCACTGTGTTGTGGGGTAAATGTAGCAGAAAACACTTCATAATTTAATTAGTGCTGCAGCCCGTTAGACAGTTGAAGGCGTGAGTGTGTGTGTGCGAGTGTGTGTGTGTGCAGGTGAGGGCAAGAAAAAACATCATTAATAATTATAATAAACAATTTGACGCACGTTGCCATAGCAACTAGCATAACTAACACAACAACAAAAGCAACAACAGCAAAGTCGCGACTCGAGGCGAGACTCAAGTGGCGGCTGTGGTAAGGGGGTGAGACAGGGGGAGGAGGGGAGAGGGAGTAACTGAGAGAAGTTTGTGTGCAAACGAAATCAAAAGAGAAGTTTGCAAGCAGCTTTGGCTTTAGAGAGAGGGAGATGGAGAGAGGGGAGAGAGGGGGGGAAGACGGGAAGAAATAAATATGTTTTCATGTGCATAGCAACCTCACAGCTTAGAGCACTGCAGGGTATAGCGACGCAGCAACGCACTGCAGAGACATTATCTGAGCTTTCCTTGCACATGGCAGCTGAAAGCTCAAGAGGCGGTAAAGGGAAGATAGGGGGGGGGGAGTTTGCAACAGTTGCGAATCTACTGTTGCTAATAAGGAGCAGGACCTTTTAGAGGCCAACAAATAAATTAAAAACAAATGAAATATGCATGCTGGCAATGAGTGTGAGAATTGTGAAACAGAAAGCGCGTGTAGCATGCTTTGAGGCGCACAGCAGCGAGCCACGCAAATAGAGCGAAAGCAAAGCAAATACAAACTGAAACTGCAAAGTAAAAAGTAAAATGCGAAAAGTGAAGCGCAAAAAATTTTGTTCTCAGGCAAATGAAAATAAACAAAATATTTAGACAGGCGACTGGGGAAAAAGCAGCTGACTAAAGAATAAACAAGAAGGAGGACGAAGGAAGAAGTCAAGAGGGGGAAAGTAGGGAACGGAGATTGAGTTGGCAGGGGGCAAAAGGAAGTGCGTGATTTATGCGTGTCGTGAAGTGATTCCAACTGAAATAATGGCAAAATGATTTTCATAAACTTTGCCAGTCGAACCAATCGACAAATGTGTATGTGTGTGTGTGTGTGTGTGTGTGTGTGTTGAGAGCTCTTTACCTGTGCGTTCTGCAGCGCGTTGGCAGCACAATATTTTTTGCGGAACGAAGCCAATTTGTTAAAAAGAGCAAGTCACTTATGCCGCAAGCTTAGAGTGAGCGCCAGAATGCAAGGAACAGCAACAGGACTGTCAACTTACTGTTGACATAAGCTCTTTGTAGTGCTGCCCACTTGTGCAAATTGGGGCAGAGAAGCAAACTATATGGGGGCTTCAAAATAAGCACTAGTTCTTGATATGATGGTGGTTCTTCAGCTCAACTGTCAAAGTGCTTAAAGTCAAAATCAAAATAAACAAAGTTGGCAGCCCAGGCGACGTCAATTAGACAATTTGGCATTTAAAACAATTTATTTATTTATTTTTAAAATATTTTAAGTACAAATAAACTTTAAGGAACATAAAGTAAAACAGGGCTGTCAACTTATGCTCAACTTAAAAGAGAAATGGGGCTGCCAATACAACGCTTTAATAAAAGAGCTGCCAAGCAGTTCGAAGACTTTTATTTATCCATAAAATCTGCATATTTATTTAAGTGACAACTGGTTAGTGCTGCCAACTTAGTACATCGAAATGGGGCTGCCAACACATTGTGAACGATTTCTTATCTAACTCGTTCACCTGGCATGCTCAACATGCTGGCAACGAACATTTATCAAAGTCATTGCTGCCAACTTGCTTTTAGTTCTGCGTGTGTGTGAGTGTTGAAAACCGATTGGCGGCGCTGTTGAAGACAAATAGCTGTTTGCACAGTTCGCGAACATGTTTTATGCATAGAAATACATTAGGCAGTCGTAAATGGCGCTGCCAGCTTGTCGCGCAAACATATGACACACTCTCCCCCTCTCTCTTTCTCTTTTCTCTCAGTTTCCCTACCTTACACACACACTCACACACACACACGCAAAGCAGTGCGCACTCAAAAGATATTTGATTTATTGAGGTTGTTAAAGCGGCGAATTGCTGGGGAAACCGCAGAAAGACAATAATCGTGGCACGTGTCTGTCGCGCAGCCAAAAATGCCAAACTAAGAGAAGAGCCACGCACAGCGTATACCCTGCCACATGTGGCAGCGCCGCAGGGCAGTGCCACAAGCAGTAAGATGTTCGCGTCGCATATACGTTTACTCGACTGCGATGCTCGGATTGAAACCAGATGCCAGTCGAAAGTTTGGCGACTAAAGCGCGCATTTATCGCCCTGCCACTACCCACACTCTCTCTCTCTCTCTCTCTCTCTCTCTAACCTTCTTCCTTTCCCCCTCTCTCTCTATTTTCCTCTTCATATCCTTTCTTCTCTCCCACTCTCTCTCTGTGTGTGATACTAAGCAGCTGCTGACCTGAAACTTTAGCTTGCCTTGCTCGCCATCCTTTCACTTACTCTCTCACTTCTCCCTCTCTCTTCCACTCTCTCCCTTCCTCTCCCCATCTCCCTCTCTCTCTTCCTCCAAGTTGACACTGTTTCGGTGCTTACTTTCGGGGCAGCTGTAGCAATTTCTCTTGATAATTTTGTTGTTTTTACTTATGTAGTTTGTGCAAATGACAAATTATGCACAGTCTCTGCAGGCCGTACATGACCTAGCCCAGCCCTCGGGGGCAGGCAGTGGGCGTGGCTGTGGCCGTGTGTGTAGTTGCAGCCTATACGCGTTTGTTATTCATTGAATTATTATGTTATGTAATTGCCTGCCCCAAAATGTATGCAACGAAAAATGCCAAAGCGCCGCAAAGTGCCACGATATCTCGCTCTCCACATATTTTCCTCTTTGTGTGTGTGTGTGCGTGTGTGTGGTTATGTAAGAGCCCATAAATATTTTGACAGGCGAAAAAACGACATGAACAGTGGAAAGAGGGGGCGGGTAAGTGGGAGGGGCAGTGGGAGGAGGCCGCGCAGTGTCAGCAACATTTTTGGACGAATGAGCTGAGCATCTGTCCAGGTTGATGTGATGTCTGCTCATCGCAGCAGCCCGTGATAAGCCAGCGCCAGCTGCGGGTGTGTGCGGGTGTAGCCATCTATGCCTGTGTGTGTGTGTGTGTGTGTGTGTGTGTGTGTGTGTGTGTACAAAACAATTTGCTACAAAATCTCTACAGCACACGGCGAGCGTTTGAATTAAGGCGCTTCCACTGTTTGCATTGTGTGTCACAGATACAGAGACACACAAACACACACAAGCACACACACACACCTGCACACCCACATAGCCATAGCTTAATGCTTTCATGGGCCTGCCTGCCTGCCCTCAGCTCAATGGAACCTGAATGGGGCTGCCTGTTCGCCAGCTTCCTGCCAGGTTTCGTTTTTTTTTAAAGCCGCCGAAGCCGACCAAATGCTAAAAATTCCTCAAGTTCTGTCCGTTCACATCGATTTTGCATTTTCGTGTTACGTTTCCGCTCCACCCCAGACCCACCACACCCCACCCCATCCACTCTCTTACTTTGCTACCTTTTGCACTTCATTCTCAGCTCTGCCCATTCGAATGCCACGTAATTCCTCTCAATATGTATTCTTTGTTGTTGTTCTTGTTCTTTTGCTGCCTGTTCATTTCTTTTTTTTGGTGACCCAACTCAGGCCCAACGAACTGATTGACTGATGGAATGATTGCCGATTACGTCACACATTCCATGCAGAGCGGGAATTTCTCTACAAATAACTTAGCAGGCGAGTCCAAATATTCTGAGGTTTGCAAGACTTAGAAGCCAATATAATGAGGCTTAAGTAAAGTAATAATCATTGGGAGAGCTTTAAAGCTGTTTAAAGCTTGCTATTTGTGCTTTAATAATTTACTTTCAATAATCTTTGCTGTACGGTAAATGAAGTTCCTTAGCTGCTTACACAAATCTCGCGATTAAGTTGCTGTTTTCCGAGAGATTAATAAGCTGCTTTCATGCGCTCTTCGCGAACAACTTTTGCAACTTGCATTAAACGTGAGAAGGAGGCGAAAATCTCTTGAAGAGTTTCACTTGCATTTTTGGCCATTTTACAGCCAACTTTGGCTGCTTTCAAAGTTTTCTTCAATGCGAACTTCAACAATAAAGTAATGCAGCGGAGTTTCTGCCACGGCGTGCAATAGGCATGGATAAGGCATTGTGGAAATGAACTTGTATCAAACTTAATGAGTTTCTCAATAGGTGAATGATATCCAGAAAGGGTGAGAGAGACAGACAGACAGGCAGACGGACGGACAGGCAGACAGACAGACAAGCAGACTGACAGACAGACGAGAGTGCGTGCGAGTGACTTAAGTCAGCAGCTGTTGCCGCACTAACTGCTACCTTAATCACCACCGTCGTCCCTCTCTCTCCCTCTCTCTCTCTCGCTCTGCCCCACCTGCCACTCTGCTGTTCTTCGCCTGCACTTTGAGACCTCAGCGCCAGCTAACGAGCTGCCCATCAAAAGGTCAAACCCCTGTCAGCTCGACCAGTGGCGACAGTGTAGCCTGAAAGTGTAGCAAACCTTCAACCTCAACCCCATCATCAAATTGGTTTTGCGGCTTTGTGGCAACGTCGCCGCCATCGTGCCGGGCTCGCATTGTTTTTGTTGCTGTCGTTGTTGTTGTTGTTGTTGCTGTCTTTGAGCTGTTAACTTTAATTTCGATTGGATATTTGTGTGCCACAGCGTTGGCTTTAAAGCCAAAAACCCACAGAGCACGCACAATAAATTAAGCAAATTTATGGCTGGCTTCACGATAATTCCCCCGCCCTCCTCCACCTTCTACCTCCCACCAACGTTCTGCTCCCTTGTCGCTGCTTTTGTTGTTTCCGTCTTCTTCTTCTTCTTCTTCTTCTTCTTCTTCTTCTTCTTCTTCTTCTATCGCCTTGCCACACCCCCTAAACGTGGAATTTGGAATTCATTGCTTACCACTTTCGCGTGCCAATGGCTCCGAATTGAATTCATTGGCTCTGCCAGTGGGGCAACTACACACACACACACCCACACTGCACAACATGATGCGGCAACTTAGCTAGAAGAACTTGAAAGTGAAAGTACAAGTTGCAGGAATGCCTCAAGGCAGTAAAGCGAACAGAAATTTCTATGGAGAAGGTTAGGTTCTTGTCTAAACTGCCATACCTTTTTAAATATATATAAATGAAGTTGGAAGTTTGGATATACATATGGTATAAATATATATTATTATTTTGTCTCTCCTTTAACTGTTTCTTATTTTTAATATATTAAAAGACTCTGTTTAGGTAGCTCAGCTCATTCTTAAATGTATTTTGCGACTCGTTAATTAATAAATCTTTGTTGTATATATCTCGAAGGCCTTAACTCAAGTTGTTTCCTTAGGGTAAGGGCAATCTAACAATTTCAAATTTATCATATAACTTTCCTAAAAGTTTACTTGGAGGTACAATTACACGAGGGACTCATTATTATGGTACACCTGATACCTAAAAAAAAAAAAAAAAAAAAATTATATTTATGTAAAGGGATATGGATTTTCGTAGTCATTTTCATAGAAACAGAAACTTCAAAAAATATATCTAGTAATGTATTATAAATCGTATAGTTACTTCTTAGAAGTTACTGGGAGATGAAATTACACGAAACACTTATTCGGTTATAAAAGTACAACTAATCCCTACAAAACAAAAAAAAAAAAAAAAAATATTGTAGTTAATGTAAAGAGTTATAGAAATTCGTAGCCTTTTTCATATAATCTTTAAACATTAAGAATTGCAAATAAAGCGAGTCAATCTTCATATACAAACATCTTAATTTTTTTTTTTAAGTATCTTAAAAGTCACGCTGTGCTAATGTTTTTCACAAGCCTTTCATTCAAACTTGCCTTCTCCTCCTGCAACTCCTGAAATTCCTGCTGCGTGTCAGAAATAATTGCATATTGCATAGAAAGTATTTTCTTTTTGCCGTCTGGGCTGATTCCAGTTAAGATTGGAATTTTTATATTGCCAACTACTAAAAAAAAAACTTTGTTGTGCAGTTTTCCAGGCGATTATATTAAATACTTCTTGTTGTGCTACTTCTTCTGCTGGGCCTGTCGCTTGACGCACTTCAATTTCGCTTTCACTTTGCCATTGACTTTGGCTTTGGTCTTCGCTCTGGTACCAGTACTGGTTCTGCTCCTGTTCCTGCTCCGGGTCTGCTCCTGTTCCTGTTTCGTCCTGTCGCTGTCGCTGGCTTTCAGTGCGGCTTTGACGCTGGTCTGGCTTTTATGTCTTTGATTGTCGTGTTACCTTTAAGTCGACGGTTCCCTCTGACCTCTGTCCTCAGTCTTGGGTCCTCGGGGCTAAGCCCTTGTCCCCGCCGCAAGCAACTCCATCCAGCACGTACGGCTTAAATAAGCTTAAGTAATGTGCACTGCTTTCAGTGCCAGGGGCAGGAGAAAGAGAAAGCAGGGGATGGGGAGCGGAAGCAACCGTCTAGAACTTCTGTTCGCTGGCTCATTTCATTTAGCAGCACGCGGAGGTATTTCATTATTAATGGAACTTTGATTAAATTGCCAGGCCAGACCCCCGTGGTGGCCATATAAAAAATTTACGATGACAAATTTACACAAATTAGACGAAGTATTCAGCCTCATCCGCAGCCGCAGCCGCCTCGACCTCGTCCAACTCGTCCGCGGATTATTTACATTGCCCAGTTCGGACTCAAAGTGAATTTTTTGCCTGCAGGCTTCGTTTTTGTAGAACTAAAAGATATAAATGGAATTACAGCTGGCTGGGATTATTATTAAATATGGCCAGAGAGCGCTTCCTGGATGGCAGGCCAGGCCAGGCCAGAAAAGGCCACTGCACATTTCGTGATAGAATTATAACACCCTTCCGGGCTGAATTTGAAATCGGTTGGGCCATAACGAGAATATTGCGTGTCTAGGGGGTCTCAAAATATGAAAAATTCACGAATCTACCAATTAAACCGTTTTGTAGGTTTGCTATTCAACGATAATATCTTAATTGGTTCATTGAACCAGCTGTTGGTAAAGAGTTTATTTCTGAATTTGGAAACAGACAAAATTCAAAGCAAATATATCAAGTATTTTAAAGGCTTCAGTATTTTCAAACTTACAACAATCTCGGAACATAATAAGCAGAGTTATAAGCTCTAAAGAGGAACGTACCTAAGCTTTACCTTTCGTTTCCTTTTGCCTCTTGACAATTTTATAGCTGGACAGAGACTCGAGAAGAGTTCTGCTCGGAAACTGAACGAGTGGACGACACTGGACCCAAGGCATTTACATAATGTGCAACGTCAAGATAATGCCAAGGTCGACAAATGTCACATGACATCAAATTTCTGCAATATTTCGTTTTATGTCTGTCCCTTTTCCGCCCACCTGTCCCTGTCCCCCCCAGTTGTCCTCGCTCAAATTGTATTGCACTTATTGCGGCTATTTGTTTTAGTCATTTGGGTTTTGTTGCCTGCTGAGTCTATTTGAGGATTTATAATGTTGACCTTTAGTCCGTGACGCTGCCTGGGCGTGGCTGTGCCCGGGCCTCGCTAGGTTGAAAGAGAGGAGATGCAAATAAAGACAAGCATTTACCCAGCTCTCAAGTCTTTAAACTTTATTGATCCACTTACCTGCACAAGATTGAATTCTGACAGACGCTTTAATTGTGACTACTTCCACACACATTCGAGTAATATTCAAGTAATATTCATGTCAAATTCGAATGTGAAATAAATCTTTAATGCTTCTCTTGTGAAGATAGTTTTACAATGTCTGTCAGCGATACATATTTTTAATTAATTGCAATGAACAGTTTGTCTCTGATAGAAAATGCAATTTGAATTGTATTATATTTCTTGTTCCTCCTACCCCCTCTCTCTACCCTTCTCTCTTACTATGTAATTGAATAAAAACTATCGTTGTAAATGAATGTAAGTGAATGCACATGAAATTGCTTTTATATTTGCTATCAGGAGATCAATTGACATGTGTCACAGCCTGTTAGCAGCGCATTATCCGCACTCGACTTTATTAAATTTCATTTGTGGAATGTTTTTCATAGTATTATTATATTACGTATTTTTCCCGTTTTATTTATTTTGGTTATTTCTTGTTTTTTTTGGGGTTTTCGTTATGCTTTCTTGGTAGCGAACGCAGTGAGCCGTCGTTAAAAGCCAATTAGGTTTTTAATAAATCTGTGCACACACATCAGTAAATAGACGTGCCACTCATCGAATGCGAATACGTATTCTCGTGCTCTCATTCGTATTCGATAAACGCTGTCGGCTGTTTAAAGCCCCCCACCCTGCCCCTGCCTCGATTCAGTCGAGTGCGTTTAATGTGTAGAGGATTCCTTTTTGATTTCGTATTATGTGTATTATTTTTTGTGTTCTGCCTTGATTTTCGCTCCTTTTCGCATGTATTTTCATTTCTCATTTTGAATTTCAATTTTCATTCAATTCATTTTGATGCCCTTTAAAGCAGCTCGCGCTCTCGCGTCGAGTGCCTGCAAAATGAGGTCGACGGCTGCGGCTGCAGTTGGGGCGGCGACACCCTTTGGGATTCCCGGCCTTCAGACTCTTTTCAGCCGAGAGTTGACTTGATATATGGCTAATGATGTTGACAGCGCGAGAGACAGAGACAGAGGGGAGAGAAGAGGAGAGAAAAAGAGAAAGCCAACACAATGGATGGCGGTGGTCGGTGGGCGTGGTAATCAACACATGCTTATACGTGAGCTTATTGCAGCAGGCTCATTGAGCACCTTCGCGCTGGAAAAATAAGTATTCTATAGAAATTAAAACACATTGAATGCCGCACGCGATAGTCTCACGATGATTAAATTATCGATGGGCAGGGGAAAGATTCTTAAGGTTATAGACAAGAAAGCATAAAGAACTCTTCACGATAATTGCTTTCGAGGTATCGAAAGTTCATCGACTTTTAGATTGATCGAAGTGAATTTCGATTTAGAAAACGATGCAAGATTGAAATGGATATTTGAATGAATCTGAAACAGTTTGAAGGACACTCTGCACAAAAGGTTTTACAGGCGTGAATATTTACTTCGATAATTAATCGTTTAAGCGAAAACATTTCCCACTTTGCCACAATGAAAGTATCGAAATAAGTTTAATTGACTTTACATTCGATTTTCATTCCAAAATAATAAGAACGAAATACTCAGCACAATAAGTTTAATTAGCATCGTTGACTATATCGATAATTAATCGTTTAATGCTCAATATGTTAAACGAGCAGACGGAAAGCATTTGTGGTTTACTCTTTATAAAATAATCGATGGCTGTTAAAATTAACTTTACATTCGCCTTGCATTCCGAATTAATGAAATAAAACACTCAGCACAATCAGTTTAATTAGCAACGATATCGATATCGACAGTAAATCATTTAAGACTCTTTTTGTTTAACGGGTAGAGGGAAAGCATTATGTCGTTACTTTACTTTGCTATGTTACTCATTAGCAAATGAAACAGATATCAGTGGGAAAGTGTTTGCCTTGCGTGGGATGAATCAAAGACTAATAAAAATGGTAGCCATGATACCCTGTTGGTTATGGAAAGTAGAGAGTATTAAAGTATGTAACGATTTGTACTCCCTTCCTGCTTTACGGTTTATTGATCTATTGGGGACAAGTATTTTGATTAGTATTGCCCATTAGATATCGCTGGGGCGTGCGGGTATCTACGGGGTCGAATCCCAGGCAGTCAATCAATATGAAGGAATTGCCATAGCTGTTGTTGTTGTTGTTGTTGCTGTTGCAAGTTGTGCAATGTTTGCGCTGAGTATGCAAATTGCTTTATTGTGCCCCCCGCCCGCTGTGGCAGCCGAGAGTGGCCGACAGAGTAAGCAAACCAAATGTGCCCCCGTGCCCCCTGACCCATGCTCCCAGTCTCACCCGCTATCAAATAAACAGACCGATGCGTAATTGAAGACGTAGCCAGAGACGGGCGACGTCATTGCAAGGAGCACAGGGGTGGTCTGAGGTGTGGGGGGAAGGGTTTCCCCACCCCAGTGATTGTTCTTTGGCAGCAAGTCATTCTTTCGTTTTGTTGTAAATGAAATTAAATTGATTTTCATTTGCATTCGCTTGGAAATTATGCAACGATTTGGTGCAACGTGCCACAAACAATAGTTCAACTGAAGCACTCAGAGTTTGTTTTTATCACGGACATAAATTACTCGTTGTGCACGAGGGTTGTGACAAGGGATTAGAAAATGAGTTGTTTTTCAATCAATAATTAATCAATCAGCTGCGTTGCGGAATAGTTTGCAATATTGAACAATGTCCAGAAAGGGTAAAATTGTGTGTTGGAGAACGTCCAGAAAAAAAAACAGTGTTAAGTATTGGAAATATCCATGAAGGGAAGAATGGATTGTCAAGTGCTGGAAAATGTTAAGGAAGGGAAGAATAGTGTGTAGAAAAGTGTTGAAAAATGTTTAAGAATGAAAAAAAGTTCTCAAAGCATTGGAAACGGGAATGGAAGAAAAGAGTAGTTTGCAAAGTGTAGGAAAACGCCTAGGAAGAAATGAATAGTGTGTAGAGTGCTGGAAAATGTGCGCAGAGTGTTGGAAAATTGAGAACAAAGTGCTAGCAAATGTAGAGGAAGCGGAGAAATCTAGGAAGGAAAGAATGGATTGCCAAGTGCTGGAAAAAAGAATAAGGTATAGGAGTATTGGAAAATTCAAATATATTTTTTATGCATATCGATAACAACGATATCGATAGTATATCCCTGGACAGAGGGTGCTCAGCTTTTCTGAAATAATTGACATGATTAGAACAAGGAAATAAAATGAAATGTGCAGTAACGTCGATATATTGCTTTGTTAAGGTTTGCTTTGTTATCGAAATCGATAAACTTGCTTAAAGCATCCGAAAGACAGTCATCATTCCACTTACTTATTAAACTAACTAAAAGCTAACCTATTGAATACACCTCGCTGTTTCAATCGATTGCAGCGAGGAATTGAGGTGAATAGAATTCCCCAACTGCCTTTATGCGACTCTTGTTTGCCTGTCGATGACTTTGCAAACAATAAATTTATATATATGTATGTATATATCTCAGTCCCTGCCTTGTGCACCTCAATCAAACTAATTAGGCCAGTTCGCTTGAGTGATTAGTCACTTTCATCTTCATTTTCATCTTCATCATCATTGCGTGGTTTCGCATTTCACACTTAGAGTTATCAGAAATCTCAACCCACTGAGGGTAAATTAACCAGCCAGATGAAGTGAAGAAAAAGTGAGAGAGAGACAGAGAGAGAATGAGTGAGCAAAAGGAGAATGGGAGAAAAGGCAACCACGCAATCAATTAGCATTTCCCGCTGTGATTCTCCCTCTACCTTACCTGCTCCCCTTCTGTCTCTGCCCACGGTCCACCTCTGCTTTCCATTTAGTCAGGGCCATAGTTCACACTTCATAGTTCTCCACTTCAAATGTGTGCACTTAATTATGCGGCTTGTTAGTGCTGCAAAACGAGAAAAAACGCATGAAAAGCGAGAAGAACTGAGAGAGAGAGAAAAGCGCGGAAAATCACAGCAGCCAAAAAAAAAAGTGTATTTATTTTTTTGGCTTTTTTTTTTGGCTGCCACGAACCCTGCCCAAGGCCAACAGCTGCCCAGCTGGAAACGTATGTGCGACGGGCGGGGGGAACTGCTATCGCGCAGCTTGTCTCTTGTGAGTTTTGTGCGAAGTTTTGGGGAAATGCAACTGCGCTGTCTGCGCTACATGTTGCACTCGAGAGTCGGAGGCAGCTTGTGACAGGTTGCATGTGGCGGCGTGGGTGGAGGTTGACAGTGTCACTCAAATATGCGACACGCGCGACGCCCCACTGGGTGCTCGTTGGGCTCGCATTGGATTTATTTTTTTGGTGATTTTACAAATTGCCTGCAAGCCTTGGAATGAGATAAGGCAAAGAGTATTCAAATAAACACTCGAGTGGTAAATGAGTACACTCAGTTGTGCATGAATAAATCACGAATCTCTAATCAACAGAAGAAGTGTTTTTCGGCTAGTGTTGTTGAATTTTGTTCTGCACTTTGAGGCTGTGTTTCAACTTTCTCTTACTTCAAGTGCGCCTCAAGATAGGCAACAGTTTTGAGTCGCGTTCGAGTTTCAGTCGCGTTTTCAGCGTCAGGTTGCAGTCTTTGCGACTTGTGTGAGTAACAGTATTTTGTGTTCCATCTCAGCCCACAAAGGTAACCCAACCCACAGAGAAAACAGCAGCAGAACCACCAAAGTGAACCACCATATCAACTGAACACCAACTCAATCCACTCAATCAACTCTGTACCACCTGAACTAAAGCATAATAAAGCAGAGCCATGGCCGACAGCAATGGCAGCAATGGCAGCAGCAGCAACCCGCCGCCGCAGTACATAATCACCACGCCCAGCGAGGTGGACGCCGACGAGGTGCGCTCCATGGCCGACCTCGAGCTGAGCTCGCCCGGCGACGACAGTGTCTTCGGCTCGATCTCGGAGCAGCAGCAGCTGCAGCAGGTACAGCAGGTGCAGTTCCAGCAGCAGCAGCAGACAAAGCTAAGCCACACCCAGAAGTACAGCCAGACATCCAGCTCGAGCAGCACCAGCAGCAAACTGGCCACACGCTCCTACTCCGTGACCAGCAGCAGCAGCAGCAGTGCGGCTGCAGTTGCAACACATTCGCAGCAGCAGCAGCAGCAGCAACTGCAGCAGCAGCAGAAGATCATCTCGAGCAGCACACGCAGCCAGAGCCTGCAGTCGAGTGCGATTGTGGGCGAGCAAAGTGGCAGCCACATGCTGAGCACGGCCGCCGCCCTGGCCCAGCAGCTGAAGGCGCAGTCCTCCACATCGATCATCACCAGCGAGCAGCGCAGCAGCAGCAGCACCAGCAGCACCACAACCCGTTACCAGCTGAGCTCCAGCAGTGCTCAGGGTGCAACGGCCATCTCCGGCGGCACTGCTGGCACTTCCAGCAAATCCAAGTTTCAAAGCTTCTTGCAACAGCCTGAGGCACATGGCTTTCTCACCGCCCACCAGAAACATGTGCGGCAATTTGTGCGCTCCACTTCGGCCCATTCGGAGGCGGCTGCCAGCATTACGCCGGTGAGTGGAGCACGGCCAGAGAAGTGCATACGCAGTGCATCCACACAGATCGATGATGCAACTGCCGCCAGTGGAGATGTGCCACTGGGCGAGGGCAGCATGCAGCTATCAATGTCCAAGCTGGGACTGCAGCAATCCTCATCGATACTCATCTCCAAGTCGGCCGAGACCATCGAGATGAAGAGCAGCTCCTCGTCGCAGGGCATGCGCACACAGTTGACACTGAGTGGCGGCTTTCTGGCTCCGCCCAATCGCAAGATCACCATATTGAGTCCCATACACGCTCCGCCCGGACTGCACGACATGCTCAAGCGTGCCGGCCGCTCACCCCTCTCGCCGCGCATCAGCTTCCCGGGCAGCGAGGCAGATCTCTTTGGGTAAGTGTTGGAAATGGAAATGAGTTGCCAGTTGAAATTGAGAAATGAATCAGAGTTATAATGGATTGATGGGTGATATATAGTATGTACTTATATGAATATACATTAAAATATAGTGTGCCTTATGATGTCTTGAATCCTCAATGAGATCTGTGAAAGGGCCAAAATTGTCTTGTGGCTAAGTGGAAACTGAAAGGTTGAGCCAATCTGCAGTAAGTTCTGCAGTATGAGAGATGAGTTAAAATTATATTGTATTGTCAGGTGATAAACTATGTATAATACTGTCTATAATATATACTGTCCCTTCTGATCTCATTTATAACCAAAGAGATCTTTGAAAGGGCAACTCTTTGGCGCCTTCACTTGCATCAGTGCAAACTGAAAAGTTGAGACAATCCGCGGACAGTTAAACAGCTAAGTAAATATTAAGCTTCAGTTAAAATCAAAAATTGCATCAATATTACGAAGAAATACTAGTTGATATGACTTAGCATATGATGTAAAATGTTCCTTATGATGTCTTTTATCTGCAATGATTGCTCTTCTCTACTATTAACCATCTTTATTTAACGATATTGTTCAAGGGAATTGGCTTAATATTGAATTGAGTAAAACATTAAGGCAACTTAAACTAATTAAAATTCATTTTAAATGATGTTTTGCATCTCTATTTATTACATAGAATACTCATCAAGTGCCAGTATAAAGAATAAGGTATAAAGAATGACTAACGTACCTTTATATTATTTTATTCAAGAAAGACTTTGCCAGTTTAAGCATGTCTTCTTCTGCTTTTTGTCCACGAACTGACAATTCTTCGGGCTGCAATACTCAGTCGCCTAGCTAGGCTATTTGAATGAGCTTCAGGTCTCGCGTTGTACTTCTTCGGCATCTTCTGTATTCTATTTGCATTCGAGTTAAATGTTCCTGCTTCTCATGTCCCAAGAAGACTCTGTGTGCTTACTCAAAGTTCTTGCCTGCAGAACTCGAATGTTATTTAGAAACAGTCTGGCAGCGATTCTCGAGATGGCCTAAAAAGGCCAGGAATGATTAGTCACGAGATCTTTGAAGAAGGCAACTATGTGAAGACTTCTTTAGCATTAGTTGAAGTTGAAAAACTGAGCAAATCTGCAAACAGTTATATACAATATAGTATAAATGGTATTATATTAAGCAGTACAGTATAGTGAATGAAGTCCTAATGTTCTTTTTAGTGTTTTCTTTAACTGATAAACTTTATTAATGGAGCCTTAAGAAACTCTTTAGTAAATAACTATCAACACCCGCATAGTCACAGCAAATATCAAGTATTTCTCTCCCAGAACTGCATCCTAAATCTTCATGACTAAACCCGAATTAAGATTTGAAATACTCGAGATTAAGAGATAAGCTTAGCTGGCATCGGCGTACGCACTTGCAGATAAAGCTGAATTCGAGATAAAACTGCATGAAAATACAACAATAAATTAAAGAGACATGGCAAGAAGATTCAGCATGAGTTCTCTCTCTCTCTCTCACTCCTCCCTCTCTCGCCTGCTGTCAGTTTGTGAAGAGTGTGTTTTCTCTGCACTTATCTAGCTGGCAATAATAACCAACTGTATATCAAAAGACAGAGCTTAGGCAGCTTAACGCGGCGAGGTACCGTGGGGAATATGCCAAAAGGGTTTACAAAATTTCGACTAGTTTGTCAGTTTTGACAAGAGAGGGAGTGAAAGAGAGAGAGGGAGAGAAAGAGAGACAGGGAGAGAACATAGAAAGAGAGAGAGAGAGAGAAGAGGAAAACACTGAAGAGCTAACACAATCTTTTGATTAACAACATGGCGAAGGAGCTGCCTTTCCGCCTACGGCTAATGAGCTTGTTTATATCCGCATCCCCTCCCCACCCCTACCTGTCCCCTCTGTCCTGCCTGTCCTTGTGCCTGCTCGTGCTGGCATCCGCGTCTGCATTTGTGTGTGTGGGGGGGCAGTTGTTTATCCCAGTGTTAATTGTTATTTTGGCTGTGCGACAAATCGCGCATACGCTCCGTGTGCGTTCCGAGTGTCATTCGACAGTTGCCAGTTTGTCAGTGCTGCTCAGTCCAACCACTGAATCTTCTGCCCACTGCACCTGCCCCGCCCCAGCCCCCGCCCCCTTCCATCCATTCATGCCGCTGTTCGTTGTCAAAATGCCAAAATTCTTTGTCATAGTCGTATAATTAAATTTAAATGTTTTCGTTTCGAGGCCTGGCAACGACAGCGACAACTGAAAGATGCGAAAAGCCGGAGGGTGTTGGGGAGAGGGGGAAGAGAAGTGGAGGGAGGGGAGTGGGTCAGGCAGGTGGGCATGAGCAGGGGCAACGGCGGCTTGTAGCGACATCTATATTAATAACAACAGTCAGGCTGTTACATTTTTAATGAACCAACAAAAAGAAGGGAATGAAAATGCGGCAGCGAAGTCTACATATAAAGGGAAAGAGGGAGAGAGGAAGAGAGGGGGAGAGAGGTAAAAAAAATGTTGTAAAACGTGCAGAAAAACGTGCAGAAAATTCATCAGCATTCGCAGCAGCTATCGCAAACAATCAGCAACCTAAAGAGAATTTAACTGAAATTTATCCAAAAAGAAATTTCAAGCAAATAAATTGAATAACGGTATTTATGCTCTAAAAAACTCTATGATAACTCTATGATATTCAATAGATAAGCAGAACAACTTTAAACAAAGTTCAAAGCTACTAAGTAAAAAAAAAAAATATAAAAAAATAAAATTTTATTTAAATTTGATTTATTTAAAATATATGAAAATTCTATTAGCAAAGAATAAAAACAAAAGCAACGCTAATCTCGCTCCTCATAACAAATATGCCCACTACAGGGTATACAGCAACTCGTGTGAAATGTGTTAAAATTTGCTCAAAGCTCAAATCGAAATGGCAAATCGAAAAAAACATATCGACCGACAAGGCCGTCGGTAATGTGCTCGTTCTTATAATTAAACAGCTGTCTGTTATCCGTTTTCCGCTTTCCGCTGTTCGCTGTCCGCTGTCCGTTGTCCGCTGTCCGCTATCCGGTTGGCACTTCCGACAACTGATATCCTCTGTCAGTTTTCACTCAGCTCCAGCGAGTTCAGCTTACATGGGCAATTAGTGCGATTGGCGATTGACGATTGTCGAGTGTCGCTTATCGATTGCCAATTGGCATTCTGCTTGCTCGCGCAATTGTTCAGTAACTTGCTGGAGATATGATACACACATATACACATATGTGCATACATATCCATACATAGATGTAAACATATACACTAGATATAACTCATTCATTTTTGGACGCCAATTCGAACATAATGCAGGCATTTGCACACTCTGAGCCGTTTATTCTATTAAGAGTTTCCTGCATATTCTCAGGCTCGTTTAGTCAGGTATATATACTCTATATATATATACTCTATATATATGTCGCACGCGAAGTCAGTTTATTAGCATAAAATCATGGTTTGTTTTCAATTGAAATCTTTTCAATTTTATTTTGTTCAATGCGATTGTGTGTTGAATAAAAGAAAATGCATTAAAAGTTAATCAATGAATTCAGCAGTTACCCTGTAAATTGTGCAAGTCTTTATATTCTATATAGTAGAATTATGTATGTATATAGAACAATATGTTTGCCTTCACATAAAGTGCCAAAAACTTATTTAAAAAGTAAAAAACTTCATCAAATTTTAAATTCACAGTAAATTTATAAAAGTTGCAAAAGGTTAACAAGATCGAAGAGTTCAAACCTCTGCTACCTTTGACCTTTGAATGAATTTGCATCCACCCCCTGCTGCCAATAAGCACAGGGTATAAATGCATTAAATGCGAACGTGACCTGTGGAAAGCGGACAAGCTCGTTGACGGACTTAAACGAGTATTTAAAGGCTTTGCAAGAGAAACTGCTTGGATTTTTAAAGAAAAGCAAATAATATCGATTACGCTAGGTAGTTTCACAGGCAGTTTACTATTAAGCAATATATAATACTTGTTCATACAAAGCCAAGAGTTCTTAGATGTCAAATCAGGCTGAATACCTGGAAATACTTGACATGTCACTTTAATTTGCAGAGGAACTTCTCTAAGCACCTACTTAGTGCCTACAGTGTAAATTACATGCAGACACATTCTGTTTTCCTTTCATTTACACTTGTGTTTATCTTATTCCAAAAATACATTGAGTACTGCTTCAGAGCTAACCTCACTTTGCGTATATCTTGGCATTAATTGCCTGTCGAAACTTTTTTCGCCGCTGCTCCTAATGAAGCTGTCAACTTGAGAGAGCCCACCCGCTGACAATTAACAAGGAATATCAATTTCAACGCGTTTACAAGTGCACATTGCTTCATTAATAAGAGCCCCCTCCTCCCCCACTCTAAGTGCCCGCCCCCTTCGCCTTGTTACAACTTGTTTTTTACCCGCACCATTGTCACATAAATTGCTGGCCGCATTCCATTGTCAAAGTTCACACACACACACACACACATAGGTATATATAATGTCGGATTTGTTAAATGGAATGTGGCCCCTACTATGCGGCCGGCTTTAAAATTCCCAAGCAGCCCCTTCGGCCACTGCCCGTGCCCCCTTAAGAGCCGCCACTGGACTCGACTCGACAGTGCCTGGCTGCGATATAGGCTCAACTCTCGGGCGAGTGTACATAAATCTCCTAAAGCCGGCGGGCTCAACTTTTGCGCTTTCCGTATGCGTGACTTATGTTTACAGTTTATTTATTATTTAAAACACACACACATAGAGAGAGAGAAAGCGAGAGAGAGAGAGCAGGAACAGATAAATGGGGCGAGTGTTGTTTTTGCACAGCAAAACAAAGATAAAAATTATACTTGACTGCGAACAGAGAGGAAGAGAGAGGGAGAGAGAGAGAGTGAGCTCTCTGGAATAGTGAGAAAGATAGCAAGAGAGATAGAGGAAAGAAACAGAGAGAGTGGGAGGTGGAAAAGGAACGAACAGCAGGCCAACTACAGCTCGAGGGAGCCGCAAGGCCTTTGGGGCAGACTTGGACTCCGTTTATACTTTGTATACAAGTATTTTTCGATACACCCCTTACCCCTCAAGCCATGCAGCGCACTCGCTGCTAATGCTAAATTAAACTGAGCAGCTGAAGGCGTTTTGGGAGTCCGATTAGAGGCCAAGCGGAAGCGACGCCCGCGCCCCCTCCACCGTTTCAAGTTCAGTTTCAGTTTCAGCCAGTTCCAATGACAAAGCTGGCGCAACAACAATGAAACAAAGTAAACACACACACACAGGGACACAGACACACACCGAGAAGGGGGAGAGGGGGAAGGAGTGGTGCTGGAACTTACGAAACCCTTTTAAGACATTGCGAGGCCCGGGAAATTTGTTTAGATGCCCTTTGTTTGCATATTAAATACGCGTTGCATACTTTTCGGGGCGATAATGAAGGCATTTTTGCGCGACTGACTACGCGCTGGCCCCCGCTGAGAACGTGTTGAAAAGGTCGCCAAACATTGTATCTCTCTCAGCCCCAAACCCAAAACAGAAGCACAAAGCCTTCTCGTCTCGTGTCTCTCCAATTAACTGCGAAACGCGCCACCAAATTTTTGTGAATTGTGAATATATTCTCGCACTGGGCGCATTTATCAATTGTTCCTTAAGGGGTTCAGCTACATGTAAATGTCTATATATATACTCATATATCTGTTCTAAAATGTATTTATATAGTTGACCGTTTCACGTTTTAAATTTTACATTTTACTGCAAGAGAAAAAAATAAGAAAAAAGACGAAAAAGAAAAGAAAATTTTGCATTGCTGTTAAGTTTGATGCTCTACGGTTTTCGCTATGGTATTGTTGCTTTTGTAAAGAGTCCATAATTGTTTGATACTATAACTAAATAGAAATATCGTAACGTAAACCTGTGTATGCGTCTGTGTATGAATACGTGTATATGCATATAGCATTTCATTGGTCAATCACAAATGAATATATGTGTGTGCGTTTGCTAAAAAGATGAAATTATTGATTTGCAGGGGCGGGGGCGTGGCACCCAACATTTGAAATAAACATCATCTGCGCCTGGTAAACAGAAACCTTCATGCCAAATTTGGTGTCTCTAGCTTTTACAATAGCTGAGATCTGTGTGTTCATCTGGACATCCGGACAGACAGACAGACATGGCTTAATCGACTTGGCTAGTGATCCTGAGCAAAAATATATACACTTTGTGGGGTCTGCCACGCCTCCTTCTGACTGTTATATACATTTACACAAACTTAGTATACCCTTTTTTGAACATTTTCAATGCTTGAAGGGTATAAAAAAACCTTTTAAGAAATGGGAAAAAAGTAAACTGAAATATGCAATTAAATTCTATTCAGTGCACTCTTTAAAGACTTGCACACGTCTGTTGATGAAATCAATGTACCCAAGCCCAAGTTTGTTGGGCAGTCAACCAAGTGCTAAGCACACATCAAGTGCTAAGGTATTTGACGTTTGTGTTCAATATTTTACTTTGTCTGTAATATGCGCCTAAGTAGTTGTTGGCATATTTACAGTATATTTCGTTATGAAATACATTTGGCAGCACATTGCACAAGAACATATTGATGCAAACTGACAGATTTGCAGCTCGTAAATGAGAGAAATAAATTTTCATTTCCATGAGCTGCAAATGGAATTTAATCGCAGGACTTAATACGAGTAGATTAACCACTTGACAACGTACATAAATAAGTATATACTGTTTATGTTCATAAATTAATTTGCTTATAGCCTTCTTTCAACTATGAGGGAGAAGTAGGCGAAAAGTAATTGAAACGAGTTTGATGTTTGCACTAAGAAGAGGATTACTTACTTTACTTTATTGAGCGCCAATCTATGCGTCAATTTATTGCTCCTCTCATATATATTTTAATGTGTGTTTGGTATCTGTGAAAACTTATGTTTCATTTGTGGACTTCTTACATTTTTTACTGCCCACACAACAGACAGAAAACAAAGTTTTTGTGTGTGTGCTTGACGTGAAAGTTTTGCGAAAGTTCTCGCTGGTCAAAACTTTTAAGTTATGTTAAGAGGCTAAAACTAACAGCAAAGCCCACTCACACAAGTTCTCCACATGGACAGTTGCAATAATTGGACCCAATTTGCATTATTATTATATACGAATTCCTTCAAAGATTCACAAAAAAAGGAACGAAAGAAACTTGAGTCGCCCACACAAAGTGAGCAGCAAAGTAAAACTAATTAAAACAAGTTTTGAGGAAAGAATGAAACAGAAAGGAATCCATGGAAATTGTTTAATAAATGTCAACAAAATGAAATTCTTAATTAGCTAACAAAACAAGGGCCCACACCCCTTATGTGCCTAACTGAAATTAAGATAAAAAGCGAAAAAACTGAAATTGATGGAACATTGCTGGCTGCTATGATAGTGTGCATGCGACACGTGTTGCATGTGCCAGCGGCAAAGGGGAGCGCAGGTAGAAGGATGAAGGGGAGGGGAGGAAGCTAAGCCAACGGGGGATAAAATCAAGGACGCACAGGAAAGGGATTTGTGCAGAGAATCGGACAGACTGGCGGACAGAAGCTCTTGTGGTTGGCTTATGAGAAATTCTCGAGCAAAATCGAGTGGCAGAATGTGTGCGGCAGAGGGAAAGAGAGAGAGAGAGGAGGGGAATGCCTGTGGGTGGCTGGAGTTACGGCTATGGCTGCCACAAAGTATGCTACGTTTGCCTGCTAGCTCTTTGCAGCACGTGCAACAACAACAACAAAGGCGCTGACAGTGCGGCTTGGCAAAAAGCGAATGGCGAGTGCACTTCAGGCTGTGGAGCTGCTTAGTGGCCAGCGCTGCTGAGCACGCAGAACTCAAGAAGTCACAAGTTTGTTTGTGATCTCGACAGATAATGCCAATAACTTAATGCAAGCTCAGTTTGAACTTGATTGTGATACGGTTTATAATGAATTAGGTCGTTCCTGGCACATGTTGTTATGTTTATTGATACTGAACTTGGCTGTTTATTGTTGATTTGTTAACTTATTGTAGTGCAGTTCTTTGGGTTTATACATTTAACTAGTTCTCAAGGGAATATACTGTTCTTCTGCTATCAAATTTCAGCTTTCACTTGTCACTAGATAAGTTTCCAATTATAATTTGTTGCTTTTAAAACTTTAAGTTGCAAATATTTACACATTTCTGTTAATCAAAAGGGAATTAAAATTTAACTAAGTTCAAATTTGTTGCAGTTCCAAAAATCAATTAATTTCTTTTAGTTAGAATTCGAATTTCTTAGCTAAGTCTTCATATTGCTCATTGTAAACCCAAAACAAGTTACAAATAACTTAGCTCAACCTCTTTTCCACCTAAAGCAGCAATCAGACAATAGTTCAACGTTGGCTTTGACTGATTTAAAGGCTTCACAGCACTTGCCCTTTTCAACTGAGAAAGCAGCAAAAAATCAGCGAAAACTCGAGCGAGTTTCCAACGGCAACGGCAGCTTGTGGTCTGCAATGGGGAATAATAGAATATGGAATAAGGCAGCTTGCGCTTTTCCTTGGAGCTCACCAAATCCTCCCTCCCCCCTCCTTTGAGGCCACCCCGCTAACACCCCCTTTCAATATCTGCAATCCTAATTAGAAAATGCGCATTGGAGAAAAGTGCAAACTTTCATCAATTTCAAGAGCCTCACAGAGCTAAACTCAGCCAAGGAGGCTAACAGTTTTTGCTGTGGTTAATTGACTGGCGCTCTACAGAGAGCTTTTCACCACATGCTACTACAGTTAGTGAAGACACAAAGCTTGGGAGGTGAAAAATCAGATAAAATTGAGGCAGGAAAAGCTCTGCAGGCAAAAGTTCTAAATAGCTTTGGCACACTGAACTTACTTAGCTTTTATCGAAAACTTTTATACCTTTACAGATAAATGTAAAGCTTTAAGTATCATATAATATTATGCAGAATACATGTAAAGCTTTACTGCAGCTTTCACTATTATCCTATGCACTTATGAAGCTCTCCTCTAATTTCGACTAACTTTCTTTCTTCTTTCTGCTTTCAGGTAAGTTGAATACATCGCGGCTCCTTAACATTTTAACGTCTCTTTCGGTAAGCTCTGAATTCGCACCTCTTGAGATCTGTTACTGGTCAGATATATATATATAACAAACATATAACAAACATATACCATACAATACTAGATATATAAGTATATATTCCGCATAAAGTGCAACAAACTTTATGCAAAATGTTGCGCATACGCCGCGTTGGCAGTGCTGCAACTGGTTGCGGCAGCTTGTTTGTTAGTTCCTCTGTTTGTTTGTTTGTTCTGAA
Source organism: Zaprionus africanus (assembly GCA_018151435.1). Classification (NCBI taxonomy): domain Eukaryota; kingdom Metazoa; phylum Arthropoda; class Insecta; order Diptera; family Drosophilidae; genus Zaprionus; species Zaprionus africanus. Next base: position 613,172 of record JAECXB010001995.1, read on the forward strand.
ACTAGTCGATTGTGGGGCGTGGCCACGCCTTCAAGCGGAAACCGGAAAGACAATCAACAGCAACACGTTGAACCTTTGGCATTTTTTGTGCCCCTGATAAACTTTGCATGAAGTTGCAGCTGCTTGTTCCCTGTGCCAGTGTGGAGGCGTAGGGGCGTGGCCGGCAGCGGTCCGCCCCCTCCCCCCGAAGCTGACTCGCTGCTAGCTGTATTTTGCATTATGAAGTGCAGCAGGCAAATACAACAGCAAAGCAGAAAGGAAAACAAAAGCAAAAAGAGGAGGGGAAACACACACACACATGAAAAGCGAGTGCAATTTGTTGCCCACCCGCTGGGCGCATGTGTGTGTGTATGTGTATATATGTGTGCGAGTGAGAGAGACAGACAGACAGACGCACAGCGGGCAGGCAAATCTCCAAACGAAAACAGAGTTCAAAGCGCAGGAAATTGAAAGCATTAAAATAAACGAAAATCAGTTTTGGCCAACAAGATACCCTATTAAAATGGTCAAGCCAAGAGGGGATGCTAATGAAAATTTAATAAACTTAAATTCTTAATATTTCCTGGAAACACTGAAGCCAAGAACTTGGCCGAGACAAGAAAGAGAAATTTAAATTATGTTTCTGAGAATTTCTGCCATTTTCCCTTTGATAATCTGCAACTTTAAAGTATCTCAAGCAGTTATAAATTCTATCTGTTATCTTCTTTGGGTACTTGATCAGCGAGCTTAGGAATTTCTGATTAACTGTAAACACGGCAATAACAACAACAATAACAATAACAATAACAATAACTAACAGGGTGACAAGAGTGAAGCGACGCTGCATGTTTGCTTGCAATGCGATTGTTTTAAATGCTGTTGCTGTTGTTGTTGTTGTTCCAACTGATGTTGTTGCTGTTAGGCTTGTTGTTGCTGCTGTACAAGTTGTTGTCATTGTTGTCAGAGTTGTTGTTGCTGCGAGCGTTGTGCGTTTTGAGTAGTTGCAAAACAAGCGCCTCCTGGGTGCCATTTTCCATTCATTATTCACTTGCTGTGCTTTCTCTTCCCGTTGTTCCTTTTGTTGTTGTTGTTGTTCTTGTTGTTGTTGTTTTTGTTGCACAGCATGAAGCATAAACCAGCAGCAGCAGCAGAAACTTTCTAATAAAAGCGCAATGGGGAAGCATAGCGCAAAATCAAATGTGCTACAGTTTTTGTACCATTCTGACATTCTCTGCTCTGGTTTATCTTTGTAGTTGGTTCTTTTCTAATGTTCTATATGATATAATGTGGTGCGTTAGAAACCTTTCGCAATGGAGCAAAGCAAAGATCTCTTAATGTGACTGAGCAGAATTCTTCTGTTGTTAAAAACGTCTGTATTTGTGGTCCGATCGGATTGCAATTTTGACGTTATGTTGGTATTATAATGAGCTAAATACAGTAATACAAAGAATATTGTATCTTTTATATGTCGCCTACAAATCAGCTTAGAAGATTAATTTATTGATTTGCGGCGGCGGTGGGCGTGGCACTCAACATTTGAAATAAACTTCAACTGCGCCAGGTAAACAGAAACCTTCATGCCGAATTTGGTGTCTCTAGCTTTTATAATAACTGAGATCTGTGTGTTCATCTGGTCATCCGGACATCCGGACAGACAGACGGACATGGCTTAATCGACTCGGCTATTAATGCTGAGTAAGAATATATACACTTTGTGGGGTCTCCCACGCCTCCTTCTGCCTGTTACATACATTTGCACAAAGTTAGTATACCATTTTTTGACCATTTCAATTGTCGAAGGGTATAAAAATTGAAGAAGCTTAATACTACATTGATTTATTTGTCTATTTACATTGACAACATCTTCAAGAGTTCTTGAGAAAAGTATATATTCTTGTTCAGTGTTAATATCAGTCAATTTGATCATTTTCGTTTGTATGAACATTAAGATAACAGTTATTGCAGAAACTAAGGAAATCAAAATTGACTTGCAGATTTCTGTAACAGCCTGCACCCGTCACGTTACGGGCCTGGTAACTTAGAACGAAATTTAAAGAGTTTACTTTGAATATGAGGGATCTTTAAAAAAAAACCATTGAAAGCCGTTTGTTTCATGGAAATATGAAAGAAAACTTTATCAACAAATACAATTTCCTCTAATAACGTAATAGTATTTCAATTCCATGAATTTATAGCACATTTCATGACAAGAGGGAAATACTTATGGTAAGCTTATCAATAGATGTATTCTTTGCTTCTTCTCCTTGAATGTTTTATTATAGAAAGTTAAAGTTGTCTTTGAGTATTTAATAAATTTATTAAATATTCCAAAGAAAGAAGTCTTTCAAATGGCATATGGCATATGCCTTGGGCTCATCTAGTGCGCTGTGCAAGCGCCTTGAGACTTGTCTCAACCCCAGCGCGACTAAAGCGATACCAAGAAATAGTGAACAACCTTTCCCCTCTTCCTCTTGCTCTTTCTGCTTTTCTTTTACTTTTCTTGGCTCTTGGCATATAATTAAATTGGATTCACCTGATCCGCGACTTATTTCATTTGTCTCTCTTTCTCTCGGATTCTCTCGAGAGTTACCCAGGGCGACCCGGGGGCAGCAGGGGCAGCAGGGGATACCAACTGGCTGGCGTATTATGTCGTTTTATTTTCCATTACCTTCTTTCCACGGACAACCTCAGGCGGAGCTGAAAGTGTTGGCTGAGGCTCTGGCATAACGAGAAGAAGAGAGCACAGAGAGGGGAAGGTAGGGGGGGGTCAGGGGTTAGCTAGGTACCTGCACCCGTGGCAGGTCCATCCGGCGAACGGATCTCTGCCTTTGGGCTTATGCAAATGATATCAAAGGGCAAATGCAGAAACGGCGCAAAGTGACAGCGCCCGCAGCTGGAAGCCATAAACAGTGAACGAGGAGAGAAGGAGGGAGTGACTGGGGGAGGGGCAACTATTCCAGGCAGCAGTGGCAGCCCGTGTCGTTGTTAAAATTAGCCAGAAAACAGCTAAAATATCAACGCACCGCTGTTGTTGTTGCTTCTCTCATTTCACTCAAGTTGCCACTTGCCACTTGCCCCACGCTCCACTTGCCCCACGCTGCTGATGGATAACTCTCGAGCCGCAGCTGGCCTTGGGCAACAAGCGAGGGCGATAATTGCAATAAGCAGGGGGGCGTGGCAATGCATAGGGCACGTGATGCTGCTGGGGTCACTCAGAAATCGGACGCGCACTTGGCCACCTGAGCCAACTCGCGAAGGGGAGGGGGATGGGGGAGGGAGCACTGCCAATAACAAAATGCCGAGCTTAACTTGGCTGCCAAAGTGCCTGGCTAAGGTGACACGCCCCCCCTTCCTCTCCTACTCCCTCTCAGGTCACACGAAACTGTCGGCCCACACTTAGCTGTGAATGGCAGCAGCTGTCAAAGTGGGCGCTTGCCTGTGGGCGTGGCATTGCCAAGTCCAAATAATCCGCATAGGTAAAATTGTCTTGTGCCGCAATGCGATGCGTCTAATTACACTGCACAACACACAAACACACACACGAGAAGTTGGCAAAGTCATCGAGGGGAATTACAGGCATAATCGATACAGTTATCGAAATTAGAGATATGCATGAAAATCGAACTGAATAATTTGAATTTAGAAAATTCAATTAGGTTAATCGCATATATCTGTCTCTTTTTTAGCCTTGTCAGAAAACTGTTGAAAGTTTAAATGTTGGATTAGCGGGGCGGTGGGCGTGGCAGCTGTTATTTTATATATTACTTTATCTGCGTTAGGCATACAGAAATTTGCATGCCAATTTTTGTGGCGCTAGCTCATTTAATAACTGAGATCGACGCGTTCATACAGACAGAACTCGATTAGTGATGCTGAATAAGAACATATATACTTTTTGGGGTCTGCCACGCCTCTGTATACCTGTAATATGCATTTGCACTAAGTTAATATACCTTTTTTTTAAAAACTAAGGGTATATTTAGCACTACTGAAAGCTAATGAATGTTATAGTTTGTAACTGAATAGTTGTAGTTAATACACATATAAATAAATAGGTAACCTTGTCGTATTAAACAGTATTAAATAAATAGTAATAGAAATAATTTCCCCTTTTGTAATAAATAATCGTTTAAATTAAATAAGTGCAAGTGACTGCAAAAATTTTATCAATACCTTGAGAGTTGATATACTATTATACTATCATATTATACTATTATATTATACAATATCATACTCTAAATCAATTTTAAACATATCATACTAAGTAGAGTTAAAATTCTCAAAATAATGAAATCAAGTTAAGCTCTCCCTTTGCTCTTTCACATTACATTTATCATTGTAATGATTGCAATTTCCACGCACAATAGTTTCCCCCCAAAGATTTTGTGTGCATCCTAAAAGTATGCAAAGCTTATTGACCTGCTGACCCCAAACAGGGCTGTCACAGCACGTTCGCAACAGAGACCCCTCAAATGCGCCTCGCAAGTGATTGATCAAGTGCCACTTGGCGCTCAGTTCTTTGTTCCACAGTGTTAGTTAAGACACGAACCAATGCCAGAGGCAGTGCAGCAGCAGCAGCAGTTGCAGCAGCGACGTCGGCAGCGCCGAACACTTGACCCAGCTTACCGGAGGATCCATAACGAATGCAAATTCAACTAAGCTCAATGCGCTGGCAGCAGCAGCAGCAGCGACAGCGGCAGCGATGCGTTAATGAAGTTTTCAAGTGCAATGCGCAACAACAACAACAACAACAGCAAATCAGCTATGATAGCAGCAGCGGCAGCGCGTAGCGCCAACGTCGGCAGCAGCAGCACGAGAGAGAGCGCAGAGTGCGCAAAGTGGGAGAGCAAGAGAGAGAGAGGGAGAGCAAATGCTAATGTGCTGAGAGGCAGATGCCGGGCTGACGCTGGCCGCTCTCGCCGGTTAGCGCCGTCTCGCTCGCACAGCAAACGAAAAGCAATTACAACTCAGATAAGAAGCAACAACAACAACAACAACAACAACAATAAGAACACTTGCAAACGAACGTGCGAAAAAGAAAAACAAAAACAAATGTGCACAAGAAATTGAACAGTGCAAATGATGCAGTCGCCGGGCAGCGCAGAGCAGAGCACGCTGCAGCAGCGCTGCCCGCTGCTCTCTATGCGCATGCAGCACAACCTGGAGAACAACAACAACAACGACGGGGAGTGCAATAACAACAAACATTGACAGGCAATCGCAAAAAAATTGAGCCGCATTAAACTTCAGCTGCAAGCGACGTCAACGTCAACGTCAACGTCGCTTACGCCGACAGCGTCGTCTGCTACTATTTAGCGCGCATTTCATTCAGCTTCAGCGGCCGCCTAGACAAGGCAGCACGACGGCACGACAGCGACAGCGCCGCTCAGTCTCAGTCTCCGCACAGCTTCCGTTGGCGTGCTCAGTCGCTGGCTCAGTCGCTTTGGCTTTGGCTTTGGCTTTGCTGCTGGCGGCGTGCGTGCTCGTGTCGGTCGTGTTGTCCAGTCGCTCGTGTCGTCGTCTCGTCTCGTCGGCTGCTCGCACATTCGGCTGCGTCGCTGCCGACGTCGTCGTCGTCGGCTGCTCTCCGGCAATAGCGTTGGCGTCGCGCGTCGCTGGCTCGACTGAGGCCGCCAGTGTTGTGCGGTCGCTGCAGCTGTGAGCATCGCGAGAGCGCGCCGCGTCGCAGTTTCACATGTCTGTCTCCACTGCGTGCGTCTTCTTCACACTCGCTCTCCCTCTCTCTCTCTCTCTGTATGTGTGTGCGTCTGTCTGTCTCTCCGTGTGTGCGTTCTCCTCGTGTGACAACTGACAACGCGCTTTAAACACAACAACAACAAATAAAAACAACAACAAATGCTAAAGAATATAAACATTGCAAATCCGATTCGAGATTCTCTGCGTGTGTTTTTTTTACAATTTTTTTTGGCAACTTTTTTTTCAAGTGCTTGCGACGCCAACAAAGAAAGAGGCGCACAAAGCAAACAAAAATTACATAAAACAACAGAAGCAGCAGCAGCGGCAGCGGGCAGCGGGCAGAGGGCAGCGAGACCCAAAAAGCGAATCTAAATTAAAATCGTAAATCAAAGCAAATCACACGGCGGCAGCAGCGGCAGCATCACAGTCAGCTGAGGCAGCGACAGCAACAACAGCAACAACAGCAACAACAACAACAACAACAATAAAAGCCGCTTATCAAATGCCGCGACGCCGACGACGCGCGCCGCGTGCGTGAGTTGTGCATCAGTGTGTGCGTGTGTGTGCATGTTTGTGCATGTCTGTGCGTGAGTGTGCGGCAAGCTATTGAACTGGCGGCCAAAGGCGACAACGCCGCCGCCGCCGCCGCCGCCGCAGCCGGAGGAGCTGGAGGAGCAGCGCGTCAACGGCGCAGCCAAAGTCTAACGGCAACAACAACAACAACAGCAGCAGCAACAGCAACAGCAGCAGCTGCAGTCGGCGTCGCAGTTGCAGCAAAGAGTGCAACAGCCGCTGCCTCCACACAGACGCCGACAGTTCGCAGCCGGCACTTGCTCAAGGCCACGGCGAAGGTGAAGAAGAAGAAGAAGTGGAAGCAGATCAGCTTCGTCGATGACACACTGCAGCTGCAGTCGACGTCGCTGCTAGTGCAGCAGCAGCAGCAGCAGCAGCCAACGTCGGCAGCATCTCAGCAGCGCAAACGTTCCACCTGCAGTGCACCGCCAGCGCTGGGCTCGACGCTAGCAGCAGCAGCAGCGCAGTCGCAGTCGCATACGCAGTCGCGATCAACGGCAGCGAGTCGACTGAGCAAATTCTTAAGGCAGACAGCGCAGAAGACAAGCAGCGACGCTAGAGCGCCGGCAGCGCAGCGACGCAAATCATCGGCAGCATCGATCATCGTCGAGACGGCACTGAACGCTGCCGCCGGACGTTGTGCCGGCGGGCGAGCAGAGAAGGAGGCAGCGGCGGCGGCGGCAGAGGCAGCAGCAGAGTGCGCTGCTCACTTTGGCAGGCGACACAGCAGCAGCGCCACAGCGGGTACAGTGGGCACTGTGGGCACAGTGGGCACGGCAGGCACCGAGGAGGGCAGCAACGGCAATACGACAACAAATCAGACAACAACAACAACTACATCCGCATCGATATCCGCATCCGCAACTGCATCCGCATCGGCTACAGCATCGGCGACTGCAACCACCTCGACGTGGTGTGGCAGCATCAACTTTCTGGTGTATATGGTGTGCTCCTTCTGCTGTTGCTGCTACAACTTTCGCAACTCGCCAACAAGGTTAGTGGGCAAGTAGCCTTCCCCTCTCCCCTTAACCCTTTTATGCCCTTCTTAATAGAATCTATACAATCAACTGTGAATTGAGTTCGATTAGAGAAACCTCTTTAGGTCTTTTCTGCAAAGAACCTTAACCTAATCTAACCTAAAACTTTGCAGTTTATAAATAGGAAAAAGGTCATATATACATTATAGTATACTATATTACAAGATATTTTAGATATCTAATTATTTTTTATTATTGAATATTATCCGTATTACATACATTAAGATTCTCTACAATTCATTGTGAATAGATTTCGATGAGATAAATCTCTTTGAGTCTTTAAAGAACCTTAACCTTACACTTTTAGAAAACAGGCATAGAAAATAGGTTATATATACAAAATATATTTAAAATAACTTAAATAGAATCCATAAAACGTACATTAATTATGATTAATTGTAAATGAAGTTTGACTGAAAAAACCTCTTTAGCTCTCCCATGCAAAATGTCTTAAAATAGCCTTACTTTGCGTCATACTTGATATACACATACATATATATGCAAGGTACTCGTATTTCAGCTTCCCAACTTGCTCTTTGAATGGAAATATATATGAAGTTATTAAAATGTATAGTACATTTTTATAAAATTCAAATATGCCTTAGATTTTCATTTGAAGTGCCTTCCTTAACTCGAATAGAAACAGCAGTTGTCCAATAGCAAATTGGTCAGCTATATGAGATCTTATAATAAAGGATTAGAAACATTAATGTGTGTTGAGGTTTTTCATATGGAACATCGATAACATCGATTCTTAATCTACCTCTTGCTTGAAGCTTAATAAATTCGCTAACCAACTTTCATAAAAAATCGAATCAAAAACCTTGTTTAATGTTTTATTCCAATTATTAAACTCTAATCCTGAACACAAATAAGAACAATTTCTCTGGTTTAAAATTTAAATTTAAATAACCTGAATTTCCTACTGATTCTTCATTCCTCATTTATGGAAATTTATTCTTTCTTTTCTTCGGTTTTCGACTCTTGTTTCTACTCAAAGGGCTCTCTCCCTAATTAATTTCAAATAGGCAACCAAAGTCCGCAAATCTTTGAGTTAATTTATTATTGGGGGGAATTATCTTGATTACAAACCACATTATATGAAAACTTTACAAAAAGACAATTTCCGATAGATTAATTTGCAAACTTCACGTAGAAACCTTTCCCTTAGCTACTTAGCTTTACCCTAAATCTCTTTTTATTCCTCGTGAAACTATTGTCTTAACCTACCATATATCATTATGAAATAAAAACAATAGTTTTATAAAACCTAAATAATACCAAAAATTCGAAGATTTTATATATTTTATTTATATATTTCATAAAAATACCGAAAATACAAAGATAAAATATATTTCTTGTGTGATATTTCATGTTTTTGAAATTCAAGAGAGGTTTCTATCACAATTGATTACTTTATTTCGCATAAGAAGCCATAATCCAAGCAGCATAACTGTATAATATATAGAATAAGATTACAAATCTACACACACACACACACACACACACATAAAAATACTTTCACACATACACCTACAGAGGTAATTGATGAATAAACACGAGAGCAATCGCTTTTTTATTTGCCTTGGGGGAATTCTCCTTCTCGGGGGAACTCTCAGGCGTAATTCATGGAAAAGACGCCGAGTCATGGCAGCACGTTTGTGTCAGGTGACTATATACGATAAATGCGAGACTATATAGTGGGGCACTCAAAGAGAAGAATGAGAGAAAAAGAGAGGAGAAGAAAAATCGGAGAGAATATTTACAATTTAAAAAGGTTCTACGATATTCGTTTTAAAATAAAACTTCCACTATATATCGGGTATGTTTTTGATCTTTAAAATAAGTAAAAAGGCGGAAAAAGAGAGAATGAGATAAAGTGAGGGAGAGGGATAGAGAACAGGCATGGAGACAGACAGAGAGAGAGATAGAGATAGAAAGCTAACGAACTGTTTCACGGCATGTGAATTCAGTTGGAAATCGCAGACAGCAGCTGCTTATCAGATTGAATGAGTACCCGGGAGCAGCAGCACCTGAGCATGTCGCACTCATGAGTGCCCTCTACTCACACGACACGCGCTCGAATGGATGCGTGAATGAATGAATGAACGAATGAATGATTTCCATGTGAGTTCAGATGAATAAACAGTGTGAATAATTGACGCGAGCCCTTCTTGATTTACTTCAGCTGGTCAGCGAGTGCGTGAGTGCGAGTGAGTGAGTGTTTGAGTGACTGCTGAATAGGTGAGTGAGAGTGAGTGTGAATGTGGGGGTGAGTATATGTGTGAGTGCAGGAATATGAGTATTCACTGCGTGGGTACAATAATCATTGATTAGTTCATGTCTCTGTCTTTGGTTTCATTTTGCTTGTTTCTTCTCCAGCTCCTTCTCTTACTTCTTCTGCTGCTGCTGCTTCTTCTCCCTCTTCTCCCCCTTCTTCACCCTGTTCTTCTCCTCCTCTTTCTTTTCCTTTTCCTCCTTCTCCTTGCTCTTGTTTTTTGTACTTTTGATTTGTAATCAGCGCAAAACTCAAGCTGACCATTAACCGCAATCACCCTTAGCCACCGTCCCCAACGCCCACTGCCCCGCCCCTCCTGCTCCTCCTCAGCAGTCCGAGATGCTGCCTAATGGTCGAGCGAGGCTCGTTGCCAAGGCAACCCGCTTGGGACTAATTATTAGTTTGCCATCGAGTTCCAGTTCCCGTTAGAGGCAGGGAATGAGGGAGGGAGTCCCGTCAGCCTTGCTGCCTCTCTCTCTCGCTCTTTATGCTCTCTCCCTTCCTCTCTAGAGTGAAATAACTGTCATCACATATCGTCAAGTGGCGCAGAGGGAAGAGAAAGAGAGAGGGGGAAAAGAAGTAAGGAAGAGGGAGGGAGGCAGGCAGAGGAGAAGGAACAGGTCAATCAAAATGTTAAGGCGCAGGATAAGCATGAATCTGCCTGCGCGAGGTCAAAGTTCAAGGTTGCCACACACACACACACACACACTCACACGCAGACACACGTGAGCCGGCAACGTCTGCGTCGTCGTCGCCGTCGTCGTCGTCGGCAGCTGCGGCAATTAACGGCACTTTGGAGCTGCTTTTAATTTTCGACTCGAGCGAAAATGCAAAATTCGTTTGAAAATTGTCAATCGCATCAAAGGAAAACAGAAGCAGCGCCTCAGCAGCAGCCTCAGCAGCAGCCCAAGCAGAGGCAGCCTCAGTCTCCGCCTCAGCGGGCGCTGCCTCAGCCTCTGCAGACGCAGCAGTTGGCGTCACAAAGCGCCCTAAAAGAAAATAGGCTGTAACAGCTTCACACACTTCAAAGCAGCGCAGTCGGCGTCGCTGTGCCGTTTTCGTCGTTTCGCCTGAGTGTCTCTGTGTGTGTGTGTGTGTGTGTGTGTGTGTGTGTTTCGTTTCATTTCGTTGTTGGCGCTTTGTTGTTGTTTTCGGCTGAGGGAGGCCGGTCTGGGCAGGTGCCGTCGCCGCCGCGTCGCTGCTGCTCTGACTGTGATAAGCGCCTGGCTTTGCTCTTGTTGTTGTTGTTGTTGCTGCTTTTGTTGTTGCTGATAAGAATCGTCGGCATTCTTTGAACGCTGCCGGACAAACTGCAAATAAAACACACGCTTTATTATTGTTGTCGTTGTTGTTGCTGCTGTTGTTGTTGCTGCTGCTGCGCGTATTTATCACAGGCGATAAAATTCACAGAACGAAGACGTAGCGGCAGCGCAGCAGCAGAGCTGGATTAGCGAGCGATGCATTGCGCAATGATACCCTGTAAATATGATAAACACTTATACACTGTAAATAATATGCAACGCACTGATACCCTGTATAAAATATGAGACGACCGGATACCCTGTAAATAAGAGAAAACTCAAATACCATATGACACACCCTGCAAATGATATGAGACTCGGTAATACCCTGTAAATATGACAAACACTTATGCCCTGTTAATACGATCGACACCGATGATGTGTGACACGCGCTGATACCCTGTAAATATGATACTTTTTGACACCCTGTAAATATGACACATACTTATACCCTGTAAATAATATAACAAACGTTAATACCCTGTAAATATGACACACACTTATACCCTGTAAATAATATGAAACACGCCACGTACACTTATACCCTGTATATAATATGAGCCGATCTGATACCCTGTAAATAAGAAAAAACTCGAGTACCCTGTAAATATGACACACACTTATACCCTGTAAATAATATGACCCACTCTGGAACAAAGAAAAGAAACAGACACATACCCTGTAAATATGAAACACACAGATACCCTGTAAATATAAACCACCCTTATACACTGTACAAAATATGACCCACTCTGATACCCTGTAAATATAACCCACCCTAATACCCTGTGAATAAGTGCCTCACATATACCCTGTAAATTTGACATGTGTCAAGTCTCACTCACTGCCTGCAGTCGGCGTCGTGTCATTGTACCCTGACTAAGCTGCACGCGACGCCGCCGTCGCCGTCATCGTCGTCGTCGCAGTGTCTGCCTTTGCATTTGGCGCTGGCGTCTCTGCTTGTAATTGGATTTCCGCTGTTTACCAAAAAAATGCAAAGAGAGTGAGCAAGAGAGAGAGAGAGGGAGAGGGAGTGCAAGTGTGAGTAAGAGCGAGAGAGATTGACAGATAGAGCGCGTGCTGCGAGCTGCGTTCTGCATATGCGGCTAACTGTTAAATGATGAATTCCCTTCCCCCCACCCCCACACAGCAAGACATAAGTAAGACGCCAATATCGATGCCGATGCCAACGTTTGCGTCGCAGTCGCCGCATTACAACTTTCAATTTCAATTGCCAATGCTCTGCGCACTCATTATGCCTGAGCACGTAGCAGTAGCAGAGGCAGCAGCAGCAGAGGCAGCAGCAGCAGCAGCTGGGCCACCCACCCAACAAGAGTAACAACAAAGGCACTGCCTCTGCCTCTGCCTCTGCCTCAGTCACTGCCTCTGCAGAACACGCGGCACAAAGCAAAGCAAAGCTCTCACGCATGGCGCCGGGAGAGTGCTGAGAGCAAGCCAGCACACTCTCCCACTCACACTCACACACACACGCACATACACTTGCACACTGTACGTCGTCGTCGTGCACTCGTTCGCCTCGTTTCGTTATGTTTCGTTTCATTTCGTTTCGTTACGCTGCTGCGACTGTCGCCGTCGCCGTCGCCGCTGTTGTTGCTCTTGTTGTTGTTGTTGTTGCTGCTGTTGTCTATGGTGCTGCCGCTGCTGCTGCTGTTGGTTCTGCCGCTGTTGCTGCCGCTGCGGCTGGCGCTGGTCTCTGTCTGTGCGCCGTTTCGAGCGTCGCGTTGTTCGTTCGCCGTCGCCGTTTCGTTTTCATCATATAACGTATAAGCAACTTCGCTCGTGCGGCAGTTCGTGCGAGTTTTCTTTTGAAAAAATTGTATTTTGTTTGAAAATAAATAATAATAATTGCAGTTAACGTCGTCGCGCTCTGCCTCGTACCTCTGCCGCGACGGCAGCACCCGCTCGCGCCTTTTTTGTTGTTTCTTTTCTTAGTCTTTTTTTTTACGTTCTCCACAAAATCAAATTTTATAATTGTTGTTTGTGCGTGCCATAAATTTGTGTGCGAAAGAGACAGAGTGAGAGAGGGAGAGAGAGTGGCAGAAGGAGAGGGAGAGAGAGGAGCGCGGCTGCTGCAGCGGAGACGTTGACGGAGGCGGCGACAGTGGGACAACGGCAACAACAACAACACAAGCAACAGCTAAGGTCCCCCAATCAAGCGACTAATTCGCGTACACAACACACACACACTCACACACACACAGACACAGACACAGGTGCACGCGGTAATAAAACAAAATTGCAATGCACAAGTGCAAAAGGCGAAAGGCAAAAACAAGTGAAACAGACAAATAAACAAAACGCAGCAGCGCTAAGCAAGAGAGCGAGAGGCTCCCTGTGTGTGTGTGTGCCTGTATGTGTGAGTGTGTGTGAGAGGGAGCGCATGGAAATGAGAGCGGAGCGCAGCATGTTGAGAGCAAGCAAAGGTAGTGAAGCAGAAGGAGGAGGAGGAGGAGAGAAGAAGGCGAACGCGTGAGCAACGACTAAAAGTGCAAACTAGCCTAAGACAGAGCAACAACAACAACAGCAACTACAACTACAACTACAGCAAGAACATGGGCAGCGCTGTCGGGCAGCCGGGCAGCGCAGTCGCAACGTTGGCAGCGAAATTAATTAGAAAAACAAAAATAAAAGCAGCAAACGAAACGACCTCATGGCAAAAATTTTAATGTTTTCAATTAATTGCGGCCGAGAGGCGATAAAAAAAAGGCAACCAAAAAAACAAAAAATAAAACAACTACAACAACAACAGGCAAGAACAGCAACAGCAACAACAGCGTCGGCAGCGACGGCAAGAAGAGCCGCGCACGTTGACAAAAACCGAAAAAAAACTGTTGATTTTTATCGCACACCGTAAATGCGAAAAACGTAAAATGAAAAGCAACAACAATAGCAACAGCAACAACAACAACAACAGCAATAGCAACAACAGTAACTACAGCAACAACAACAACGAGAACAGCAGGCAAAACGCAACTCAATGAAAATCTTTGCTAGCACCCAAGTACAAGTAGAATACGCATGTGTGTGTGTGCTTGTGTGTGTGCGAGGGAGAGTGAGTATTCATGTGTGTGTGTGTGCGAGTGTGCGTGTGTGCACAGCCGCCTTATAAAACGGCGCTAAATTGACATCGGGCTTCCCAAATTGTCGCGTGGCTGTTTGCTTCAAATTTGTATTTGCACTTGAAAAAGCACGAAGAGACACACACACACACACACACACACACATAGTTGAATGAGACTGAGATTCCAGGGAATTGGGGAGGGTGGCCACACCGCAGCAGGTATACCCTGTAGCGTGCCCCATTTGCAATTGAAATAAGATTGTTAAACTGTTTATTCCCTTCTGAACTACAAATGCATTTCTTGTTTAGGGATTTTTTCTATTCATACTAATTATTCCTGCACATCTGCAATATATTCTTAGTATTTTTTTTGGAGTACAACTCCTACTTATTGCTCTAGCTATAAAAGAAAACAGAGGAATCTAGAATTTAGTATTTCAAGTGGTATAGGTTGTAAAACTGGGTTATTCCTTTGTAAACAATATTAATAATTAATATATATATAATGTATTAATTCTTCCTGCACTTTTGCGGATTTTTCTTCATATTTCTTATTGGATATACATTTTTATTGCCATATTATAGGGTTTTGGCGACCCTTCTTTTGTAAACTTATTGTAGCTGGCTCGAGGTCAGTAGTAAGAAAAGAAATCATACAAATCTAGAAAAAACTACTATTTTTCATAAATTATGAATTAATTAACCTATCAACCTATGTAAAATACTGCAATTTTAGGATTTTATACAAATTTCAAGTATTTACCGATTTAAAATACTACTATATGTATTGTTAGTTATATTCTAGCAATTTCATTGACTGTAGAGTACTATAGCCTTAATCTCTCTGCACATTTACTTTCATTTTTACGTTTTTTTGTAAATTTATCAACTGAAATCGTAGTAAATGTCAGTTCTTTCAACCTGAACTTATCTTCTATAGATAAAGAAACAGTTTGGGCTGACTGGACTTGCTTGTTCAAATAGATTAGTAATGAAATGCGTAGAACATGGAAAGAATAGAAATAAAAAAAATGACAAAAGAAAAAGAAAATTTTTAAAAAGAAAGAAAGAATATAAATATAAAAAAAAAAATAATAGAAAAACATTTTTTAAAAAAAGTCACATAAATAGTCAAAGGAAATAAGATTCTTCAATCCATTGAATAAAGCATCGAGCACATTGTAAAAAGTTGTAGAGCATTAGAGAGTCGTAGATGTCTTGAGGGGAACTCGTGACTTATTTGAAGCCGTGTGAGAAATTGACTGCGTTTCAGTTCCATTTCGTACCCAGTTACGTTCTTTTGTGATCTTCTGCTGTTTTTCTTCAACTTTTTGCGTGAATCGCTTCTAAGACGCAACGCCCACACTTTAGCCCCTCTAATACAGCCCCGCATGCCCCCCAAACCAAATGTACAACAAGAAAATTGAAGTTAGGTTGGAAAAGAAATGGGGGGAGGAGTGGAAGGGGGCAATGCAGACTTTTCACTTCTATTTCAACTAATTTGATATCATTTCTTTGGCTCTGCTTCTTTCTCCCACTTCAGCCAGCCTTCCACTTCTTCTGGCACTCCTTCACCCTCCCCCGTCTTCTCCCTCATCTGCTTCTGCTCTGCCTTCTTCTGCTGTTCCTTCTTGGTCTTTTTCTTCTTCTGTTGCTGCTGTGCATTCAAACGAAAACGAGAACGAAAATCAAATCAAATCAAATTGAATTTTCAGCACAGTAAAACGTTAGCGACAAACCCAGCCACGCCCACTGTGCGCCCACCGCACAGACAGGGACATACGTTCAAACGTATGTGTGTGTGTGTGTGTGTATGTGTGCTAGCCACCTATCTCTGCCTGTCTCCTTCTCTTCCCCCAGCCCCCATTCACTGTACTTACATCAGTTGAATGGATCAGTGAATCAGTTGCTGCCTCTGCCCGCTGCCCGCTGCCCGCTCCCCTCTGCCACTGCTCATTGAGCGTCATCTAATGCGGCGCGTTGTTGCCGCACTTCTCCAGCAGTAGCAGCAGCAGCAGCGGCTGTTTTAACTCCATCAGCAGCGCTGTCGGCGTTGATTTCAAAAATGTAATTTACCGTCCAGCAGCTGCTGCCTTCACTATCTTGCTTGCTCCCCCTCTTCTCCTCTCCTCCTCTCCCTCTCTTTATTTGTCCGAACCCCTTTTGCCTAAGCCCCTGGTCAGCATTTACATTCTATTTATTTGCCCAGCGAAATTCTATTTGCTGCTTGGCTTGGCGGCGCGACGCGTAAATTAAAAGCGGAGGCCCAAATAATAGTAAACAAACAGAGAGAGAGAAAGGGAGAGAGGGAGAGGAAGGTGGCGCAAGAGTGATGCGCGCAAGTGGCACCAACAAAGCACCGAGCTGCCTGCTACTGTCAGCGCCGGCGTCGGCATCGCAGTCAGCGCTCACATTGACGTCGACTTTGGTGCTTTGCATAAACCAAACGCAACAACTTTTTACCTAAACAAATCAAAAAGTTTTTGGGGCCCACGCCAAGGGACATGAAAGGACAACACTTTGTTTCTCTGCGTACGTGTGTGTGCGTCTCTCTCTGTGTGTGTGTGTCTGTGTGTGTGTGCGTCTCAGCTTCAACTTTGTCTTCGAATCTTCTTCTATTCTTGTTCTTCTCAGCTTTTCTTCGGCTTGTTTATCGTCTTGGGAGAAGGGCGCGTTGATGAAGTGCGGCAACGTTGCCAACTGCCAACTGCCAGCGCTGCCAACTGCAACTTTGGGCCAATATTTTTGAGCAACAATTAAGGCAAATGTAATTTGATTTAGAAGCAAGCGACAGACAGACTGACAGAGAAAGAGAGAGAGAGACAGCAAGGCGGGCAGGCAGCTCGAAGAATCTAGAACAGAGAAAATATGGAGGATGAGGGAGGAAGAGTTACACAAAAGTTGCTGCCAAGCAAAATGTTGCCAAGTTACTGAAGGAGCTGAGGAAGAAATATAGAAGACAAGGCAAAGTTAATTTGGAAATCAGCCTAAATGTCTGATTAGGAAGTGTACATATTATATATATGTATATTATGAATATGAAGATGTGCAGACAAAGTTGAGCCCACTGACACGTTTATCTTCATTTGAATGCGTTTAACAGGCGTCAAACAAGGTGCCATAAATACCAATTATACTGGAGGCATACAGTACACAAGGTTCCCAGTGAACTGTTTATTGCTTTATGAAGAAGTCGCCTATGTCTGTCTACTATATCATTACTCCAAGCAACTTCATATTATTTCAATGTTATTTACACAACAAACAACAATAAAAACGTATTGAATTTTCAGAAAATTCATGAAATAACTTTAAGAATACACATGATCAAGGATATATGTGATTTATATAACATTTAAAACATAGTTCAAATCCTCAATGATTACTTCTGTTCAAATAAGATCAAGGAAATACAATTTATATACAATCTTTATAAAAAAGAACTTTGAGAAAATGTTAGAAGATGGCTTAAGTACAAGAATATATATAATATAAGATGAACAATATAATTGTCTTTATAAATCATGAATTCAACTTGAACAGAATGCAATCTTAAGATAAAATAATTTTTAGAAAATTAACAAAATAGCTAAAAGATTGCAAAAGAATAAGAATATATAATGTCTTATATTTTTATTAGCACAAAATTGTTCATATCAGTGGAAATACAATTACAATTAAGTCTTCTTGAATGTAAAAGAGCAATTGGGATCGAAACTTAAAAAAACTTTTACTCAGGACCTTCATAGCCTTCTGCTAATACAGGGTATACAGCTTTCGATCACTCCCTAATCAATTTTGACCTAACTTATTTGCAAACACTATGCAAAAATGTAGTAGATTTTAATGTCTAGCATTGACATGTCTATAGAGTAAACTACAGAGTGGCAAGAAAGCTTTCGTACGTGTCTTCTGGGTCTTATCGGCACTTTGAATAATTTGTAAAATGTATTGTACATATATTTTTATGATCGTTTGGCCAGCTAGGTTTCCCCACAAATGAGCGATTACCTATCACTTGTCACGTACGATTTGCAACTGCGACAGAAGTGAGTGAAGGAGACAAAGAGAGAGAGAGAGATAGAGAGAGAGACGGAGAGATAGAGAAAAGGAGGAGTGGGAGACAGAAGGAGAGAGAGTTGGAGAGAGAATTGTGTTACGCTCTTTGGTAGCCCTTTGCTTTTCCCTGTTTGAAGTGATCCACACACACACTCACACACACCCATACACACTCGTAGTTATTGGAGGCGCCATCATTATCGTAATGCTCGAGTTTTTAGTAGCGTTTTTTTCCGCTCCCAATGATTTACGATGTCGCTGGTATTCAGATTTATCAATTGGCTAATACGAGTGTTTTAATACGTCCCCATACGAATGTATGTTCGCCTCGTACTTTCATCATATCCGTACGACCAGGCTAAGCTCGTAAATCACTCAAAAGACTCAACACTCGACACAACACTCGAGAGTCGGCGGTAGAAATCTGCAAGTTTCGCTATCGCTGCGGTCAAAGTTCAAGTTGTGCCCCAATAATCGTTGGGGGAAGAGCTAAAATATAAACAAAAACAGTTGCGCTGTGAATTCAAATGCGAACGGTTCTGGTTGTGGTTCTGATTCTGAGTCTATTCAACGTCGATCTCTGCGATTACAAGGCCTGTGTATAGCAAACTTGGTATGTCAACTAAATGATCGATTGCAAATGATTTGAGTAATATGTTTTAAATCGCAAATTGTTTATTAAAAAGTATTATCTAATCTTGAAATGACAGTGAGGGGTAAATACAACAAATTCGATATTTGTAAATAAATTGGAGGTAAATAAATGAAAAGGACTTAGATTTGGATGCAGGACTGATTCAATTTAGACTTTCAAACTTATTTACAAATCTTCTCTTCTTCACTTTCTGTTATAATTACTCTTCTAATTAAGACGCTTGATGAAATTTATTTAAATCTATCAAAATCCTTTACTTCTTTCTGCCTCTCGTTCTTCTCGCTGTGTTTCACAATGAATAACTATCTTTATTGTTATCTATTCATCGTTATTGCATATAATAAATTGACATCGCTTAGCTATTTAACTGATTGATTAACTTATGTAACGCAAAGCGTTTGATTGACTGCCTGATTGACTGAATCACTTGGTTAGCATTCAAATCGCTTTGATTGACTCAATGTCCTCGTTGTCAGCGCACTTAAAGTACTCCCCCCTCTTCCTCTCTCCCGCTTTCTCTCTCTGCATCTTGATGCAGTTTTATGCCCTGATTTATTGGCCAATTGCATTAGCATGCCAACCGTTCAGAGCCGTACCCGCCTTGCCCCGCCCCTCGCTGCTCAGTTTCCCGTTTCCGCCTACAAGTATAACTAGAGAGCTGAACATAGAAATTTATTGATTTTGTTTTGGCGGTTTTTTGCCAACATTAGCTTCCATTTTTAGTTTGACGTTTTTTTTTTCTACACATTTTCCCTTTGCCATTTGCACTAAAAGTGGGCCCATCACACACACACTCCCACACACACTCGCACACACACGCAGAGCTAACATCTCTTTTAGGCCGGGGGTCGATTTTGGGTAGCCAACTTCGGCTTGGCTGACTGCGCTGTGGTTGAGAGCAGAGGAGAGCATTGTAGGGGAGGGGAGGGGTGAGGTGAGAGGACTTTGGCGATAAAATTTTTATTTATTGATTTTCATTTATGCTTTCCATGTGGTGTGTCCCGCCCACTAAACAGCTGCTACACTTTATGTGGCGCCTGCCAACCGGTCCAACCACCCGCCACAGCTAACCACTCAACCTCCCCCCTTCTGCTCTTCATCCCTGCCCACTCCAGAGTGGCGCACACACAGCTTCCAGCAACTGAGCAATTACATGTGTTGCCCCACTAAAAGCACATTTTATGGCCTCCGCTTGCATTGAAAAGTGGAAAATGTTCGAAACGGCGAAATGTTGAAAATCTATTAATATTTCGTTTAGTTTGCGGCTTGCGGGCTCTAGTAGAATAAATATATGTATTCCACATATATGTTTCTTCAATATTCAATACTAGTTGAAAGATCTACAAATAGCCAGTAGAGTAATTCGTTATTTATGGCACATATATGAAGTATTAATGTATATATTCGTGAACTGTAGAAAGTCTTCATTGATTTTCTCTCCTTTATTGCGTTTCATGTGGTTATCGCAAGTTCACAGAGCTTGAAAGTCTTCTTTATATCTTGAAATTATTTATATTTCTTTCGCTACATGCATTTTTCTATAAAGAGGCGCATATATTCCTATATATTCGTGATCTATGCAACAAACTTTATCGACTTTGCGCAAATCACTAATTCATATCTGTGAATCACATTGAACGTTGAGTTCCTAAGTTTTTTCATTCTATATATCTTGAAATTATTCATATGTCTTTCATTACACACATTTTTCTAAAAGGAGGCACATATATTCATATAGATTCGTGATCTATACAGTAAACCTTAATGACTTCATGTAAAACATTGATTCATATCTGTGAATCACGTTGTACATTGTGTTCCTAAGTTTTCTGTAGTATGTGCAACCTAATAAGACTTTCTTTTCATCAGACTTGTGTTTAAAACGTATATATAAAAGTTATATATTCATGAACAATACAACAAACTTTATCGACTTTTTATAAAGCTCTAATACATATCTTGAATCAGGTCGTTCTTTAATCTTCTTCATTATGTGCAACCAATATAATCTTTAGTTTTGATAAAACTGGAAACTTATATATTCGCGATCAGCAGGACAAACTTGTTAGATTTTCTCTTTGTACTGCATAATTGCTCCTCACTTTTTCTTTTCTCTCTCAAGTTAAATTTATTTTTAACAACCTGCAAGTAAGGACTAAAATGTTTTTCAATTTCTCCTTTACATTAAATAAAATTCAACTTTCGAAAATATTCAACGTTTTTACCGCATTTTTCGCCAGCTTATTAGGCAAAGTTTATAATAATTAAGCAAAAAGCTTTCGCATAGTTTCGCTTCCATTAAGCACCAACCCCAAAGCCCCACTCTCTCCCTCGCCCTCTCTCTCTCTCTCTCTCTTTATCTTTTTGTGGTTTTTTGCGTATGTGAAGAACTTTATTAAATACTTCACTTGAATAATGCAAAAAAAATATTTTTGTTATTATTTGTGATGTGTTTTTTCTGTTTGTTGTTGTTCCTTTTGTTGTTTTTGCATTGCGTTGTTGACTCTGTCTCGTTGCTCTTTTCACTTTTATCGTATTACGGTAAAAATTCCAAGCCTTGTAGCCTAGCATTCCCCCAGTAATAATTGCGAAATTCCAAAGAGCTTTGGGTATTCGCTCGTTGCTCCTGTTCGCGTGTGTGTGTGTGTGTGTGTGTGTGTGTGCGAGGCTGTGGCATAGGTATCGCATTATATAATAAGTACATAATTGAAAAATTAAATTAAAAAATAGCTAAAAATCCTCTGAGATGCTGTAAGAGGTCAACTGGGAGCCGTGGCCAGGAGGAGAGCAGCTATGGCAACTAACTGAAGGATGTTTTTAGCTTCAGTTTGCTCCAGCATGTGAAGTGGTCAGCAGGGAATGCGTTGGTAAACACAGCTAGAAAGACAGCAAGATAGTGGGGGAGAGAGAGAGAGAGGGAGGGGGGGGGAGTGTGTGCTACGTTGTTAGGCTTTCAGGTGAAAGTTTTGCGCTTCTGTTGCCAGTGGCAACGTTGAAGGAAATGTGTGCTAAATGATTATGAATGGACCGCGCGCGGCCTTCGAGCTTGGTCCGTGGCCGTTGGAGAGCTTGAGCACTTGAGATATTTCATTAAATATTGCACACACTGGACTGTCCCTCATCCCCTCTTTCTCTCTCTCTCTCTCTGTCGTTCTACAATGCACACACTGTATGTCTTCCTCTGCCTGTCTCTCTTCCTCTGTCTCTTTGTCCGGCAGCGCATTTTGGCTTTTCATTTAAATTATTTTTCAAGTTGGCAGAAAAACAGCTAGATAGAAGTGCCACTTATAAGTATGGACTATACAACTAAGTATATTTGCGCATTCGCTTTCTTTTGTGCTTGAGAATCTTCTTTAATATATGTATAGTGTAGATATATAGCTATCTTGAGGAAGGAGAAAGGCAGCTGGGCAGCTGGAGAGTGCGAGGTTTGCAGAGCTGAGGTGTTTTCATATGTATTCACTGCTCACACTTATATATCCGTATGTGTGTGTGTATGTAGATTCGTCTTGGCACATTGTCGACACTGTCGGCATGTGAATTTTAATTTCCGTTTTCCGTTACATGCCACTGTCATCGTTATCGTCATCGTCATCGTCGTCGTCATCGCTCTCATTGTCGTGCTCTCGTGTCCTGTGCCCCTTGTCCCGTGCCCCGTGTCTTGAATTCCCGTTTCCTGTGTCCTTTATCCTTTGTCCTTTGTCGCTTACGTTGTCATCATCATCGCAGATTCAACTGCAGCTTCATCTTTCACCAGCAGCTCAACACGTTTCCACATTCGATTCGATTATAATGCGCAATGATTTCACTGTAAATCTGTCTGCCAATTGCAAATCCCATGGCGAATTTCACTTCACTTGAGTCTTTAGTTGAGAGTTTTTCACTTTTGGATTTATTAAATCATGTTATATAAAATAATATGGAAATTTTCAATTAAAACGAAGTTAAAACTAATTGAAAGCAGAGTTCATCAAGGCTGTTCAGCTGTTTAATTCTCAATATGAATATGAGAATAAAGAAATAGATTATAAAAAAAAAAAAAAAAAAAAAAAAAAATAGAATAGAACAACTGCACACAGTAGAATAAAATTGCACACATTATAGATATAAAAAAAAAAAAAAAAAAAAAAAAAAAAAAAAACGAAACCTGCACTCAACGCTGGCATTATAATATTGTGTAGTGTTTATTACAGTTGACCAGGCCAGGGCTATATTTAGGAGCTAATACTATGTCACTATAATGAACCTTAGTGCAGTCACCATAAACCTGACCTAGCCTGACATGCAATACGATCTCTAACTGATGGCACTGTCACACCGACACAAATCATGATCGTTCACACTTGGGGTAGGCAAACCTTATATGAAGATACTGCTCTGTGGGGGCTCTAAGGAGGGGCAAACTGCAATTAGCATGCCTGCTCCCTCGCTGTAAATAATTACATAGTATTATTCTATTCTGTTTTGCAACAATATCAAGTTGAACAACAAAACAAAATAACAATAAAAAGGCAATAACAATAAAAAATTATTGTATATGATCGACGGGGGGGCGAAGA
This sequence comes from Zaprionus africanus, assembly GCA_018151435.1. Classification (NCBI taxonomy): domain Eukaryota; kingdom Metazoa; phylum Arthropoda; class Insecta; order Diptera; family Drosophilidae; genus Zaprionus; species Zaprionus africanus. The sequence goes on from JAECXB010001995.1 coordinate 636,392, forward strand.
TTGTGACGATCGCGTGACAGAACTTGTTCTCGCTGGCCAGTGTAGGCGACACACACACACACACAGACTTACATATATGAAGGCAGTTTGTCATCAATCTGTCACTGTGACAGTTGACCATTTCGCAGCTGGCAGCAGTTGCCCTTTTGCCCTCACAGAGGGCAGAGCAAGCAAGCAAGAAAGGTGGTGAAGGAGGAGGGGGGGGAGGGAAGCAAAGAGAACAGCTGAGAGTGTGGAAGACATGGCAAGTGGAAGCAGCAGCAGCGAGAGCGGAAGAGAGCTTTGGCCGAGAGCTAAACAAATTTCCATTACCATTTCCCATTTTCCATTTGTGCCATTTCTGCCATTTCTGCAACAGCAGCTTTGTCTTTGAGCCCAAAGTTGTTTGTATACGAGAGGGGGAGGGGGGAGAAGGGGGTGTCAGCAGTAGGGAGGGCGCACAAACTTTTTGAGGCGCTGAGGCGTCACAGGCACAGCCACATCCACATCTGCCCCGGCAGAGGGTCAGGAAGTATTTGAAATTGCATAAAGTCGCTCTGGCTTGTTTGTGCTCAAAAAGATTTCAATTAAAGTTGTGCCAGACACACTAGCAACGCCCCCATTACACCCCCATCGACCCCCCATTCCCTGCTCACATATACTATCCACCATTTACCATTCCCATCTTCCCTCTCGTTCTATTTTCCTTTGCTCTCTCCCACTCGACGCTTGTCAAAAGAAATCGTAATGACAGCGACATGCAATGATGAAGCATCCAAGAGCGGAAACTGCCAAAGCGACTGAAGCAAACAGAGTTGAGGTTGCCACAGACACACACACACAGACACACACACATCGTTATGGCATGCAATACAAATAATCAAAGGGAAACTCAGAAGCAACTAGCATCAAAAACAGTTTAAACTGTCTGAATATGCAAAGATCTTTCACTTTTCCACTTGTAAGTTGTCATTTGCCGGGAAATGTTTCCCTTCTCTGTGGCATGTTGCATCAATAAATGCCAGCAAATTGTCCAAAACATAAGCACTCACCGAGTGCCACAAAGTTCCTTTTCCCCGTATAAACTTTCTATATAACTTGTCATCATATTGATGGCATTCCACATTGCACATTATAAGTCGATCATTTGTGTTGCCAGCTTGGCTGCTGCAGTGAGTGAAGAGCTTTGCGTAAGTGCTCACATTCCGTTCGTAATTGGAAGGGAAACTAAAAGGAAAATAAGGAAAATCATTAAGGTAAAGATGCATTTTTGATAAGGTATTTTATTCCGTTGTAAAGTTTCGTTCCAATTAGTAAGTTATTGAAGAAATCGTTCCTTGAAGTATTGAGCTTAAACTACTAAATTGTGTTAAGTCATGAGAAGATATAAAGTTGATGTTGGACAATCATAAGGTGTGTGGGTAAGGTTTATTGAATCGTATTCTTATATTCATAAAAAGAACATCAAAATTAAAAAACTTTTATATATTTCAAAGAAGTCACTTGAGGGTCCTAATGCTCCCGAATCGATGTCGTAAAGATATAAAAGTTATAAAGATATATTTGATATTTACCCTAAATACAGCTGTAGACCTTTATCTCTCCTTCTCTCTCTTTCTCTCTCTCTCTCCCTATCTCTCTCTTTCTCTCTCTGTCTCTCCCTCTCTCCCCCTCTCTTGCTATCCCTCTCACTCTCATTAGTTTTAACTCTTCATTACAAGATCCCCAATTGCCAATTGAAATTCCGAGTCCAGTTGCTCTCTCCTGCTTGCTCTCTCTCTCCCTTTCTTCAGCTAATTGAGTTAGCACTGCCCACATACCTCACATTATATACATATGTAATACCTTCACATATATATAGACAAAATTAAGGCGACTTCTGTGCGGATTAGGCCTAAACTGGCTAAACTAGCTGACGCTAACTGAGTTGGCTGAGCTGAGTTGGCCTTTGTGGCTCTCTCTTGGTCTGGTTTAACGATGTGTGAACTTATTGAATACAAACATTTCGGAGGGCGTGACCACAGTGCGGCCGCCCATTGTCTTAGAGAGAGGCAGAAAATCAGCAAGAGAGAGAGAGGGGTAGAGAGAGAGAGCGAGTAAGAGACAGATCTAAGTAAATAAAAACGTGAGCTGCATCGCATTAAAGTTGATCTAATGACCGCCTACGTGAGTTGACTGTCCAACGGTGCCTTTATTTATGTCCAAGTAGCCGGTAGGTACAGTAGGCGCAGGGGCGTGGCAGACAGGGGGAGGCTGGGGCGGACAGCGCGACTGTTAATGGCTACAAAGCGGATTAGCCAACAAGCGTCGCGCTGACGGCCTTGCGGCAAGCTGCAGGAGCTGCCATATCTACATACTACTGTGCGTGTGCGTGTGTGTGTGTGTGTGTGTGAGGCGTCTCTTCGTTTGCATGTATTTAAGCCAAAGAGCATTTTTAATGCCATTTGAAATGCCAGAGGAAAAAAGAAGTAAGAACAACAAGAGGAACAACAAAATAAATAACATTCAGCGGGTCACACGCAGGCTCTGATGAGGGTTGCGGGTGCCACAGCGCAGGAAGGGGGGGGGGGAGGTGTGCGAGGTGGTGTGTGAAGGCTCGCTTATTGCACAAACACAATCAAATTATTACTGTCAAGAGGCGGGCGTGGGCTTTGGCCCCGGGCAGAAAAGAGAAGGGCGCATGCAAAAAGCCATGAAATAAAATTAAAGCACTTAAAAAATTTCATTGCATACATTCGGGCGCGTTATGACGTAGGCACACACCCGCGCACACACACACACTGAGAGTGCGAGCAAGTGATTGCCGACTTTTTTGGTATCACGCATACACACACGCACACGCACACGCATATTAATAAAGACATCAAGAATTGATTAGTTCGCGAGGGCATGAGCTACGTGCTGCGCTCTGTGCCTTGTCTAGCTATGAGTGCGTGAGTCACGCGTGCGTACGAATCACTTATGTGAAAGGGAAATTGTTAATTGTTTTTTGAAGAGGGAAACAAAGATGCTAGCATAATGCAAAAAAAGAGAGAAAGGGAGATGGAGCTGAGTGCGTGAGTTAGAAACACAACTGACTATCGTTATCGATATCGATAGTTTGGTTTATTACATTTACCTTACATTAAATATATATTTATCTTCAATTTGCATTACAAAACTTCAGAGCTGACTGTAGCCTAAGAATAATTAATATTTTCCTTGCTCCAAGAGAGAGAGAGAGAGAGAGAGAGAGATTGAAGTCTCCCCTGATAGCTGAGTGTACTCGTACTGTAAGTCGTGACACGAGTGCGACCTAACCAAAAACACAAGATCGTTGAATCTTTGTAAGCCCCGCTTAAGTGAGGTGTGAGAAGTAGAAGACAGGCGGGGGGCGTGGTGTTCTTTGGCTTAATGAGTTGCGCAAATGAAATGCAAACAAAAATATGTTAAAATTCAATTTCAACTTTTGAATAAAACCAAAACGCAGCACTCACGCACACACACGCACACACAAAGACACGCATACATATGCAAAAAGTTTGCTTGGGTTAAGTGACTGGATGTGGGGCGGGGCACTGCCATGGGACAGAGGACAAAGGGTGAGAGAGAAAGAGAGAGAGAGGGAGAGAGAGAGGGAGAGAGGGGGGCTGACAAACAGCTGTAAATTGTGCGGTCGCCTAATGGCGTTCGGCTTGATGTTGATTAGGCGTCGCTTCAGTTGATAAACTCGCTGGCAACCACAAAAGCCAGCGAGGCAGCCAGCCAGCCAGCGAGCCACGCCCACTCGCACAGCGCTCAGACGCCCACACGTTGCTTTTCATATGGAAATTGCTTGTTGTCCACAGCAACAACAAAATGGGAAACGTAAAACTTTTTAGTACAAATATTTTTATGTAAATTGTTTTGGCATTTATTCATTTACACATGCATGTGAGCGTACGTGTATTTGTCTCTCTCTCTCTCTCTCTTTCTCCCTCACCTACCTCTTTCCTTTTTGCCTTCTTTCACTTTCTTCTTGCTCGCATTGTGTTGGCATTTTCTTAATTTGACTTTGGAAACTTTTGCGCTGTGCCGAAAATCCGCAGAGCAGTTCGATTTGGTTTACTTTGCACAGTGGGGCAAATGATGATGATTGCTTGTGAATTCTCTACGCTGAATTATGCGTTCTCTAATGAGGACTCTACATGCCTTAGATGGTATAGTGTGTATTTATTTAGCCTTAAGTTTGCATTCCTCCCGTATTAGTCGCTGCCTAGACTGTGCAGGAAACTCTACACCTCTAGTGTATCTATACTCTACGCACTATGCTCTACACTCAAAAATTTCAGAACTCTACAACATATTAACTCTATTACTTAAGACGTTCGACTTTGCATTAAAGAATTATATGGTATACTTGACAACTCTACATTTTCGAGCTCTTTACTTAAAATCTCTACACCTAATAACTCTACACTTTTTCTACACTTGTGTTGATTTACACTTTACAACTCTTAACATAACAAATCTGCGCTTTACAACTCTACAGTCTGCAGTCTCAAACACTACACTTTGAAACTCTACACCCTAAAGTCTACACACCGAAATTTTACAACTTAACAGTCTATAGTCTGAAACTCTTCACTTTGAATCTGTACAATCTGAAACTTTTCTCTCAGAAATTCTTCACTCTGAATCTTTACACTCTTATACTGATTTCTCCGAAAATCTACACTCTATAGTCTAAAACTCTACACTTTAAAACTTAGCACACTGAATCTCTACACTCTTAATCTCTGCACTCACATACTCTTCCCTCTGAACCTCTACATTTTATTGTCTGAAACTCTACACTCTGAAATACTACACACTGAAACTATGCTCTGAATATCTACACTCTACAAATCAACACTCTGAATCTCTAATCTAATCTCTACAATCGGAATCTTTACATTCGGAATCTCTACATTCTGAATTTCTACACTCTGAATCTCTACACTCTAAAAATCTACACTCTACAACTGAACACTCTGAGTCTCTATCTACACTCTCTGATCTACACTCTACACTCAGCACTCTGAATCTCTACACTCTAATCTCTACATTCGGAAACTCTGCACTCTAAAATTCTACACACTGAAACTATATTATGAATATCTGCACCCTACAAATCAATACTCTGAATCTCTACACTCTGAGTCTCCACACTCTAATCTATACATTCGGAATCTCTACACTCTGAATACCTCAACTCTACAACTCAACACTCCGAATCTCTACACTCTGAATCTTTACATTCTGAAACTACACTCTGAATCTCTACACTCTGAATCTCTACACTCTAGAATTCTACTACCCAATTTTAAATTTAAAACTCTACACTGCGAAAAATTCTGCATCCTACACAACACTGCACTGCACACTTTTTGTCACTGATTCGTTTAGCATCTTCAGCAACAACAACAACAACAGCACCAACTGCAGCAACTGCAGCAACAGGAACAACAAAAAAAACAACTGCTTGAAGGAGACTCAAGGATCCTCTCTGTGCGCCAAGCAGTTGCTTTTCCACCTTGCTGTTTGTGCTTTCTTTCTGCTTTGCTGCTGCTGTTTTTGTTGTTGTCGTAGTGTTTTTTTTTTTTGTATTTTTTTCTGTGCTTTCTTTTAGTGCCTTTCACTTTCACTCATGTTGTTGCTTTGTTTTTGTTTTTGTGCATTTTGTTAATGAGACTTTGCAGCGCGACGAGTGCAACAATAATAATAAGAGACTCAGCAGCAGACGCGACCAGTTGAATACCCTGTAAAATGGAACTAAGAACGAACTTGATGAGGAACTAACAAGGCATAAATACAATAGAGAATACATGTTGCGCTATCACACCCCACTTACCCCAATTACAGGGTATCAGCGGCAGTGGCAGCAGACAGTGCCAACGCAACTTGTGCCAAAATGGCACATAAGAGCAAGGCAGACAGTCGGCCAGTCTGCTGGCCAGCGAGAGAGAGAGACACAGTGAGTGCGTCAGAGGGAGACGGCAAATGCTGATGACGTCGCACACTTAATGTTGCATACTTTTGAGGTCCTTGTGCTAGTAACGTTTCCGTTCATTCTACTTTTGCACTTCGTACTGTTCCTCTTCCCCCCGCCCCTCTCCGTTCTTCCGTCTTTTGCTTGCCATTTGAATATGCCTGTGTGCCTCGTCCCCCCTCCCTCCTCAGTCTCGCAACTGTGCAAGTTTTTAAAGGCCAACAAGCTGTGCCGGTCTTTAATGTCCTGTCGACTTGCCTTTCACATTGTTCTCCGCACAAAAGCTTCTCGAAACTTACTCGAAAGTTTATTGAAATTTTCGTTTCAGTTGAGTTTTTATCAGTTTTGAATAGTTCCTTTTTATGTATGCGATCGTATTGGAGAGCAAAGAAATTGGAAGTAGAACAGACTATATGCTATATACAGATCGGAAACAAGACTCTTGCTTAAGGCTTCTCTGGCTCACTGTACCTCCTTCTCTCTCTCTCTCTTTCAGTTCAGCCTTTCCTGCATCATTTCAACTTCTTCAACTCACATTCCAGCCTTGTCGCCATTTCTCCTTTGTCTGTCTCTCTTTTTGTATTGCTTGCACTTTATTGCACTTCCGCTTTTACAATTTTCTTCAATTTGACTTCTTCATTTCGCTCGGCTCCATTTCCATTTCCTTTCCTCTTCTTTCTTCCTTCGCCTTCTCACATTCCGTTTGACTTGCTGTCTATCAGTTTCAATCTGATTGTGCAACTGCCTATCTCTCTCTCACTCACACTCCCCCTCCCTCTCTTGCCATGTCTTTGGATGGCTTCATTTTATCTATCACGATTTTGCCGCGATACCTGTGCGACTTTTGTCGCCTTGTGGCGCCTAAAACGCTGCTACGATTTCTTCACATGTCACTGTGACTCGCTGCCACTTCATTTGCGGCATGCTACACTCAACGGCAGGCGTCCCCCCTTCTTCTCTCTTCCTCTTCCTTTCTGTCTCTTTCTCTCTCTCTATCTAACTCTGCCTCTGTTCCTTCCTCACTTGCCGTCGCCATCTTTTTGTCTGCCTGACGCATGACCGCCTTTGGCGTCTGCTTTGTGCTCGGCTCAACGCTGCCAAGTTGCTTGCAGTTTATATGACAGCTTTTGGCACAGTGCCGCACACACACACACACACACACACACAGACGCACACACACACTTATCTTTATTTGTTGAGAAAACGAGTAGAGAAAACCCTTTCAGGCGCCATTGCCTTTCAGAGCAATACGAGTGTATATTAATGTACCTCAATGTGACTGCATTTGTCTCCATCTCTCTCTCTTTCTATCTCTCTTCCTCTCTCTCTCTCTCTCTCTTTGCTTCTCTTTCACTTCCTTAACGTCTCTGTCTGTCTGTCTGTCTGTCTGTGTCTCCGCTTTGCTCATCACTCACTCACTTGTCAGACTCATCCGCTGTCTCCCACACCGTCTCTCTCTCCCTCTCATTCTTACCCTCTCGCTTTATCTATGTCTATCTCCATCTCTTGTCTGTCCCCTATGCTAGCTGTGTTTGTGTGTGTGTGTGTGTTTGTGTGTGTATTTGCATTTGTATTCAAAACGCTTAAAGTGGATTTTTATTTCCTGTTTCTGTTACCAACTCCCCCGCACTCGATTTTGTTTGCCACGCCCCTTTGCAACTCCCTCGCTTATCATTCAAAGACGTCGCTCGTCTCTCCCCTCTCGCCTTGTCTCTTTTGTGTATTACTAATGCCATTTTCATACGCATTTACTTTCATTTTGGGCTGAACATTCCTGTAAGTACATATGAGCCAAATATTTTTATGTGGTATTTTTATATCGCCCAACAACAACAACAAGAACAACAACGGGGCAATAACAATGCCAGACAGCCTCTTCAAGAAGAAGTAAAAGAAGCAGGCACACCGAGAGAGAGCGAGAGAGAGAGAGAGACAGAGAATAATATCAACATCCTTATGCTCCTCAATGGTTTGAAAATTATTGTCGATTTTGTTGAGCCACACAAAAGATATATACGTCGCACACACACACACACACATACGTACATATACATACACACATGTGTATATCTGGCATGGGAACTATAGCTTTGAGGCTCGTGCCATTGATTGAAATTGAATTGAATGGAGAGCGAAATTAAACATTCGATTATGATGCGAGTTGCCAGTCAAATAGGCCCAATAAGCTCGTATTATGCTGTTATATGCTCACTGTACAATGCGTATACAAAGATAAAAATACGTACGCACATAGATGTATCTATTATAAACTATAAATAGATAACGAAGAGAGGGACACAGAGAATCAGAGAATAGCAGACTCTTTGTATGGCAAATTTGTATTGCAGTGCTTAGGCGACCTTTATTTGGTAACGCAAAGACCTTTGCTTTAAGACTTCGTTGACCTCAAGCCAGCTAAGTAATTATATATATAGGTTTATATATAAATATATATATTCTTGATCAACAGTGCAATCAAGCTCATTGTGTTGGCCTCTCATTTGGCATTGCATGCTGTATGAAGCTAACTTAAGTCAAGACAAGCTAGGTTAAATATAAATGAATATGTGGCTTAGTTGCTTTATGATTTGATGGCCAACTTGGCTTTTTTATAGTATATAGAAGCCAAATGCTTATATATGTAGATATGTACTATATATACACATAACACACCTACAATAGTAAGTCTTCGTTTATTCAAGATACCAACAGATACAACAACCAACCAGAACTAGACTTTCATTACACACAGTGTAGTACTTTAGTTCCCTCAACATATTGAATAAATTTTAAGCCAATCGAAACTCAATTAAAATCTAGCTGTTATCTAGCTATTAACACTAATTTCATTGATTTTTCGGTACTGAAAACGGGTCTAGAAAATATTTCTATAAACTATTTTCATTCTACTTCGAACAAATAATACCTTTCTATTTAATCTTGTTCTCCTTCAACTGCATAAGAATCACAACAATCTTTATCAAAAGCGCAAGGGTATAAACCCTTCGGCATGCTGTGCATATCTTTCTCTCCCGTTCTCTTTTCCCTTTTCTTGTTTCTGTGAAAATCGCCTTATGTTGCGCCCACGTTCTGTTGCCTACTTTCCGGCGCTAGGGACTGGCTCGCGCTTTACAACTTGCTGCCCGGCAAATGATCAATTAAAAGCTTAAGTAATTTTCGCAAGCTCGATGTGTGGGTGTGCTGCAGCCACGCCCACAAGTCAATGTGTGTGTGTGTGTGTGGGCGTAGTACACGGACGTGAGGCCTGGATAAATTCTTGTGCACAGAATTATCAACGTGATGACGACGGCAGCGCACTCGCCGTAATCATCATTATCACGTTTTATACTTATCTTTGCAATCATCATCAGCATCGTTATCGTCGTTATCATTATCGTTATGATTATCATTATCATTATCGTGCGTATCTCATCTGGCTCACGCAGTTTATCGCCTGTCGCTATTTAAAGCTCATCATTTAAGCAGTGAAACGTTTAATTTTAATTTAATTTATGCACACACAGCTGCTGCCACAGCTGCTGCCCCAGTTGACGCAGTCATGCCCCTACGTCCCCCCCCTGCGCTGTTGCCACGCCCTAGTCGGTAGACGGTATTTGCAACCGACAATTTGCAGTGCATTAAATGATTATAAACTAATTTGCGGCTGTTGTTTTTTCCGCATTTTCCGTGCGTCCTTTAAGGCAGCTTAGAGCAAGCGAAAGAGACTGAGAGAGAGAGAGAGAGAGAGAGAAAGAGAGAGTGAGGCCAAAATGTAATTGTTGCTTTTGTTCATAACTTTATACATTTTTGTAATTGTTTAATGAAAGCACATTGCAAATTGAATTAGGCTTGCTCAAGAGAGAAAAGCATAAAGTAGAAAAATAAAATAAAAGAAGTTGAATGTCCATCTTAGTTTTCAATGAAATTGTGTAAAGGAAAAACGTAGGTTAAGTATTAACCTAACGTTAAAATAACGTCTGTTTTTGTTGTCCGATCGGATTGAAATGATTTGACGTTGGTGTTATAATTAGCTAAGTATGGTCTTACTCATTATGTTGTATCTTTTATATGTTGCTCACCAATCAGCTTAAAAGATTAAATTATTGATTTGCGGGGGCGGTGGGCATGGCACTCAACATTTGAAATAAACTTCATCTGCGCCTGGTAAACAGAAACCTTCATGCCAAATTTGGTGTCTCTAGCTTCAAAAATAGCTGAGATCTGTGTGTTTATCTGGTCATCCGGACAGACAGACAGACATGGCTTAATTGACTCGGCTAGTGATGCTGAGCAAGAATATACATATATACTTTGTGGAGTCTCCCACGCCTCCTTCTGCCTGTTACATACATTTGCACAAAGTTGGTATACCCTTTTTTGACCATTTTCAATGGTCGAAGGGTATAAAAATACTGACTAGCATACGTTAGTTATACTACAAGCAGTAAAATAACTAGTAAATAAAGATTTCTCATTGAATTCGCCAAAAAAATGTTCTACGCCATATTTGCAGTAGATCTTTAAATTTCTTATATGTATTTTATTTATGAATTTCGTTTCAATTTAAATTCGTAATCATTTGCTCCGCCATCTGCAAAATCAATCTTATCACATTTCTCTGTAATATTAAAGTGATAAAACGTTTTTCCGCTTTTCATCTGTTGTTGAATCTTCTCTCGCCAATCAGTCAATTTCACTTGGATTCATAATTCGATATACTAGACGAGTATCATGGCGGCAGCACTTGGCAGTAATGATGCGTTTCGTTTCGTTTCATCTTTACTTATTACTTATATTGCCATTATCTGTGCTCGCTTTTGCTCCGTCTTCGCTCTCGCTCCTTTGCTCTTTCTCTGTCTCTGTCCCTCTGGGTCTGTCTCTCCACTCACCTGTGAAGCAAATCAATATTTTTCTGTGCAAATTGTTTTTCGATGCCAGCGATTTGACAATTTCTGCTGGAGTGCTGCACAATTTCGCATTATTTCGCTACTGTCTGTCTCTGTCTCTCTCTCCCTCGCTCGCTCTGTCTCTCTCGCTCCACGCTGACTTGTTTTGTCTGCCATTGCGTAGCATGTTGCAACATGCCAGTGACAGTGCAGCAGCAGCAGCAGCATCGGTTCGCATGGCAACTAATCGCACAGTAATGCATGCCATCTCCCTCCCTCTCTCTCTGCCTCCCTCTCTCTCTCTCTCTCTCTCTCGTGGTGTGGGGTGTGGCTTAACGGGAGTTTCAAGTTTGACAGCTTAAAGCGACTCAGCTTCGAATTGAAATGGCTTGCGCTATGTGGCTGACAGTCAATTTAAAGCTTCGACACATGTCTAGTATATGTATTGTGTGTCCTCTCTCTCTCTGTGTGTGTGTGTGTGTGCATGTGTGTGTGCACACATGACGTATGCGCAATTTGAGGCAATGCGTTGCCAGTCAAGGCGATTCGAGTCTTTGCTGAGGCAGTTTTCCATTCCATTTTGCTTTGGCAACTGCTTGCAGTTTATAGCGCCTCACAAGTGCTATCAATGTGCCAGCACACACACCCACACACACGCCCCCACACACACACACACTCAGTTGAGCACACACAGCAGCCGTTGCTCTCCCGAGTGCCGCATGCATTTTTGTAGGACATTAGCACACAGACAACAAGAGCGTCAGCAAATAGCGCACATTATACGACAGCAGCAACACAAGCACAAGCAATTCGCACAGACAGTCGGACAGACAGACAGACAGAGACACAGAGGGAAAAGGGAGAGAGGAGAGAGGGGGAAGGGGAGGTACAGACGGGGCTGGGAGTCAGTCGATTGTTGCTACAAGCATAATCGTTGCTTATTGGCAACTGCTGCCGCTGCTGCTACTTCTTCCTCTTCCTCCTCATCTTGCTTTGCCTTTCTTAAACGATAAAAATGAAAACGCTGATGGCGCAATGAGAGGTAATTCCAAGCAGCAAAATCGCCCAGAAATCGCCAACTTTTTGCTGCTGTTTTGGCCTGAAAAAAAAATTTAAAATATTTGGCAACTATCAGCCATTTAAAGCTAGATTTTTAGTGGAATTTTACACCTGCTTTGAGTAGAAAACCTTTTAGTAAACTTTCAGCCATTTAAAGCTAAATCCTTAGAGGAATTTTACACCTGCTTTGACTAGAAAACCTCTCTGCCTTCATTCACATTTCAAGCTAGATTGTTAAAACTGAATTCTACGTCTGCTTTTAGCGTTAATTCGGCTATTTTTTGCCTCTCATTTACGAGTCAAGCCGCTTACATATGTACTGCGTCAAGTGTAATCATTAGTTAGCCTTTTGCAGCTATTTTTTTCGAGCTAAGTAAAGCTCTCTTTTTTTGCAGGATTCAGCTTTTTTTTGCTCTGCAACTCGTGGTAATTTTCAGCGGGAATTCCGCCAGTTTTCACAAATGATTTGGGATTTTTCTTATATATTATTTTTTTTTTTAAATTGAATTTCGCCTATATTTAAATTTGGCTTTTACCGCCATTAAGCTTTATGGCTAACTTTTTGTTTGAAAGCACAGCTTTTAAGCGTGAATTCAGCTAGTTTTTTTGCAGCTTTGGCTTCCATTTGGAATTAACTAACGTTGCCATTTGGCTTTGTGCAGCAAACTTTTCGCGGATTTAATTCAGCTTTTTTTATGCAGTTACCGCCATTTTTACAGCTGAAATTCATCAGCTTTTAGCTTATGATATTTTTTGTTGGCTTGCAAAACATTTTTTGTGAACCTTTCGCTTTGAAAGCAGCTTAAGAGTTTGTATAATATTTGGCTTGAAATAAGCCAACTATTTGGCATTAAATAGAGCCAACATTTTGTTTGCATTCGCTTCGTTTTCACATGTGGGAACAGCCTCGTTAGCTATCTCTGCCTGGCTTGACTGTCTCTTCACCTCCTCCCCTCTCTCCCTTTTCTCCTCCCCCTCTCTTTCTCCCTTTCACTGCGTTCGTTGCCTTTTGTTGGCTATTATTTGTCACACCTGCCTTCTGGCGCGGCAACGAAGTATTTCCCTGGCACTTGTTTCGCCTGCCGCTGCTGCTTCTTGTCTTTCTTGGCTGCTTCTTACTATCCTGCTTGTTCTTCTTCTTCTTGGACCTCCTCGTGCTGCTCCTCTTCCCCCTTCTGCTTGTGCTAAAATATAAAGCATACTTTTAGGCAGCCATTTTCACTGTCACATTTAATTGAGTTTGCCTCGGCTGGCGCGCTAAAAGCGACGTCATTACCTACACCTTACCTCGCGCACCTCCCCTTCCTTCCCTGCCCTCGGGCAGCGTCATTTTTAAGATGCCTTTCGCAGAGCCATAGCCCAACCCAAGCCAAGCCAAGCCAAGCCGAAAGCGACACCAGCTCGCCTCCTCTCCTGCTGCTGCTCGTCCACTTATTGTTTTGCCCGGCGAGCGCAGCATTTAATTGTCAAATGGTTTCTGGCAAGGACTCAACGAGGGAGCTGGAGCTAGGACAAGGAATGTGGCTGGCTCTGGCATTGAGGTGGGTTTGGGTATGGAACTATGTGTGTGTGTGTGTGTGTGTGTTGGTGTTGGTGTTGCTGCTGCTGAGTCTGGCGCTGTCTGCCCTGACGTGACATTTGTTGCAAGCCAAGCTATTTTTATGGCCCTATCCAAAACTGTTGTTTGTCCCCTCTAAATTCTAGCTTCTTCACTTTCCTCTCTCTCTCTGCCTGCTGCCTGCCACTTCTGCTCGCTGTGTCCTCTCTGACGTCATTGGCCGCCATTTTCGACGTCCGTTCAATTTTGCCGCTCAATTTGCAGTCACAAAAGAAATTACAACTCATAAAGAGATGAAAGACGACACAAAACGACGCAAGGAAGGGGGGCATAACAAAAGGTAGCTGGCAGGAAGGTAGCAAAGTATGATAGGCAGCGGGAGGAGTAGCAGGGGGGGACAGGACAGTAAGTGGCATTTTAAAGCATCCATTGGCAAAGAAATCAAATATTTCCTTCGTGTGTCTCCTTTCTGGTTTCTTTTTTCGACGCTCTTTGATTATTTTGATTGCATTTTCCTTTATTTTCTTTATATTTTCTGGGTTGTCTTGATTACATTTTGGCTGAACACTAGGGGGCGTGGCAGGTAGTTCCATTTCAGTTGCCAGTGCCAGCTGGGAAACAGTTTCTCCATTGTGTCGCCAACTACTTGAGGGGAACTGAGCAGATCGTGGGTTATTTGAATGTTCTGCATGGCATAGTTCTATGTATAGGTGCTTACAGGTTATATCTATAGTGTGGTAGTTGTAATTAGGGAAAGTTCCGTTAAATAATTGTCGAAATTGCAGCGAAAAAGATTTTACAACTGAGAATTTTGCCAAGATTTTTTCAAATTTCTTTCCTGCCTTTGGTTGCACACGTTTTTGAACCACAGCCAAGTGTCGGACACAGCGAGACAAGAGCGACAAGCATGAACATGTTCACGCACACACTAACACATACACAGACACACACATATACAGACACACTCACACACACACTCTCGGGGCGCCATGTTATGAAGATGTTTGCAGCCGAGTGTCAACTTTGCCCACTTGACACCAATTGACTTTTTGAACAGACAAAAACATACACACATACAAGCACACACATACCAGCACACACATACAAGCACACGCATACAAGCACACACATACACTCTGTCACACTCAACCCCCCTTTCCTTACCCCCTTCTGGTTCGCTTTTAATTATGTTGTCCCTTAATTTAATTGCAATTTTCGGACAACGATTTTAAAGTGCAAAACATTTTGTGTATTATGCAACATGCGCTGCACTTTGCACGTGCCACACACGTTGCACGCTGCACAGATGTGGGCAGGGGTGGCTGGTGGGTGCCAAGTGGGTTAAGTGTGTTAGCAGCAAATTCATTGCATACGCCCAGGCGCCCAGAGGGAGATGACGACAACGTTGACACACATATGCAAATTGCAGCGCCATTAACAACAACAACAACAACAACAGTAACTTTTGTAGCTTTTGTGCCTGCGTGTGTGTGAGAGTGTGTGTGTGTGTGTGCTTGTGTGTGTGTGAATCAATACGTTTGACACTAATTTGGGCAGCATTTGCATTGAGATTCATTGAAAATGGCATTGTCGTTGCCCAAGAGCAGCAACAACAACAACAACAACAACAACTACAGCTGAAAGAAACATAGAGAGGGGGAGGGAGAAAGGGAGACAACAACAACATGTTCATCATGTTGCAGCTGGCACATTATTATGGGCGCCGGCATCATCATCATCATCATCTTTATTGTTGTTGAAGGCTCGACCGAAAACACGAGCACAAAAGCCTCAAATTGCAGCTGGGCCAACAAACTGACAGCAGAGTGTGCCACAGTGCGATGGGTGGAGAGGGGAGGGGGTGAGGGAGATAAAGTGCAAAGCAGCAGCAGACCCGACTGTGTCACAAGGGAATCGACTGATAGGGGTAGAAAGACAGAGAGAGAGAGAGGGAGAGAGCGAAATCCTGGCCAGCTCGTGGTATGTTGTGGCCAGCCAGAAGAGCTCTTCCTTCTCCCTTCTCCCTCCCACCTCCTCCTACTTGCCACCTCCACCTTTCTCCCTACACCCAGACACTAGCCATTGTCATATTAATGGAAGGGGGAGGGGGTGGAAGATTGTCCCACTGTGGATTATATTGGGTATATTTCTGGCCCCATAAAAGCTGTGCAAATCATTTGTCAAGATATGAAAAGCATTTGATGAATACTCCACGGGAAGATGGAGCACTAGAGTGCGATAGAAGAGAGAGAGAGAGAAGGAGAGGGAGGGAGAAAGAGTGTCGCAGACTACGATGCTCAATTACTTAATGGAAACCAACGAGAGACTTTTAAGCAAACCAAATGGTTAATCCATTATCGATTGCACAACTTGATGGAACTTACTCGATATGTATTGGTTTTACTTACAAATTATTCCTTATAAATATCTAGAGTCATTATGGGGAAGAAATCTAAGTGAAGTCGCATTTTTATATCATTTTTTTGACGCTTTTCCAATTCAAACAAAATCGATTGTACTGAAATGAAGTATTTCGATAGTTATCGGTAATACCTTCTTATATAGAATGTTCTTAGCGATAAAGGCAAGGTGATATCACCAGAAAAAGAAGGATTATTTATATCTAATTCGTTCCGCATTATATCAAATTTATCGATAACCGGTAGTTCGACATTGCTTATTCAGCATGCATAGATTGATTTTCTTGGAAGTTTTCCACCTTATCCCACATAAAATCGAATTTATCGATAACCAATAGCTCTCGCTTTCTTATTAAGCATGCTTAAAAATACTTTCTAGGGAGTTTTTTACTTTATTTCACATTATATTAAATTTATCGATAATTCTCTTTTAATTCTTTATGGTCAGATTGACCTATTTGGGAGTTTTCTTTCCTCTGCCACATTATGAAAAGTTTATCGATAACCGATAGTTCTGTACTTCTTATTCATTATGCTTGAATTAACTTTCAGCGATGTTTTCTACTTCAATCCACATTATATTAAATTTATCGATAACCGATAATTCTCATTTTCTAATTCTTCATACTCAGATTTTTCAACTTGGCAGTTTTCTTTCCTCTGCCACATTATAACAAATTTATCGATAGCCGATTATGCTCTCTTGCTTATCCAGCATGCTTAAATTAACTTTCTAGGAAGTTTTCTACTTTAATCCACATATTATCAAATTTATCGATAACCTATAGTTCTCTACTTTTTATTCTTTATGATCAGATTGACTTACTTGGAAGTTTTCTTTTCCCCGCCACATTTCATCAAATTTATCGATAGCCGATAATTCTCTCTTGCTTATCCAGCAAGCTGGTCAACAATTTCCTAGAGATCTAACGATAAATGCAAACCAATTAACACTTAGATTAAAAATTGATTCTATCTCTTGCAACATTTAATAAATTTTATCGATAACCGATACCCCCAATCCCTCCTACTCTCCCTACCCCAGCGAGTTTTCATGAATTAATAAATGCGTTAAGCGTTCACGTGATTCGTTGACGATAATTGAATTTGCTTATCTCTGCGCTTGCAGCTCCATTAGCATAATAGTCTCTCAGTGTGCGTGTGCTTGCATGTGTGCGTGCGTGTGAGCGTGCGTGCGTGTGAGTGTGTGTATTTATTTATTGAATGGTTTGCAAATGGAATACTCAATACGAAACGTTGAGGTCGTCGCCGGCGAAATATGTTTGCATTATGCAATGCATTTTGCTGTTAATGCAGTTTGGGGCACTCGCTCTCGCTTGCTCCCGTTGCTCCCTTGCTCCCTGTGCTGTGTGTGTTGCTGTTGCACTCATGTATAAAACATGGGCTGCATTAAGCGTATTTCGTATTTGGGATTTTGTATTTTGCACATATTTCGTGTTACATTATTTATGAGCGAAGGACGTTAACTATGACGACCTGATGATGTTTCAAATGATTGCAGCAAATCATAAACATAATGCCGACGCTGACGCTGACGATGACGATAACGATGATGATGATGATGATGTGAGGACGAGGGGGTGGGGAAGGGGAAGGCAGGGGCTACTGCAGGATTAAAGTGCACACTTACACACACTTAAAGCTGCAAAAGTTCTTGCTGCGCCGATCTGCTTGACGTCAGCAACACACACACACGCACACACACAGGCACAGCACACACACTGCACACACACACACAGGCACATTCTAGCACACAGTAGTTCAGCTAACTCCCTCTCTCTCCCTCTTTCTTCCTCTCTCAATTGAAACCCCACGTCGCGCCACATTTATCAAAAAAATACTCTAAAATACTGCAAAATACTTGCAGTTGTTGTGCGAGAGTGTGTTTGTGTGTGTGTGCGTGCCTTGCTTTATCTGTCGCTGGGCTTGGCCAGTTTGGCAGCGTCTGGCGACGCGCTGTCTGAAGTCCTTTTTGCTGATTCTCTCAGCGTTTGTCTGCCTTTCCCTTATTCCTCTCTCTCATTGTTGCTTTTTGCTGTGTGTGGCGAGACAAAAAAAATAATCGTAGCATACTTTTTGGGGATTCTTGTCGTTGCGCTTTATTAATGAACATGGCGCGCAGCGTGTCAACACGGCGCGAGCAGGAAGGGGGAGGGACGCAGGGACGGACAGACAATGTATAAATATTATGTAAACACACAAACAATGAAGTGATTTGTTGCTACTTAAATTTAGCCCCCGAGAGTGCGACAGCAACAGCAACAACAACAATTGAATTGAGATTGAATAGTGAACGGCAAGGGGGCAGGCAGTGGCTAAGCTGCTGCTGCTGTTGTTGCCTGCCTGGTTTGCTTGGCTGCCTCTGCTTCGCTTAGCTGATGCTGCAACTTGAAGAAATCTTTTTGCCTTCGAATTTTTTTCTTGCTTTATTTATTTATTTTACGTTTTTTTTCTTGCTCTACTTTGCACGCCTTTGCTGTGCCCGTGTGTGTGTGTGCGTGGGTGTGTGTGTGCGTGCGTAGAGAAACTGGAATTAGTTGCTTAAGAAAAGCAAAAGGAAAGAGGAAAAATTGAAAGGAAATATGTACGCCGTAGTCAGGCCAGTAGTCGTTGTCGAGCGCAGTCGCTGTGAAAGTAGCAAACAGCGCCCATGGCGGTCAAAAAAGGGGGCGGTACGGCGTAGCAGGTAGGGGAGGTGGGGGTCAGAGAGGCTGCTGTGTTGGCAGCCTGTTTCTAGCTTGTTTACCAACACTTAAAGCAGCCAACATGGCACTAGAAGGCGGACTGGAGGGGGGGCAGCTTGTTGGCAAACTGCCTGACACACTGACAGACAGACTGCCTGCCTGCCTGCTCGACTGCCTGCTGGGCGCGATAAACAAGCCACAGGAGCCTCAAGAGTTGCTGGAGATGGGGCAACGATGAGTTCGGCCTCTAAAGAAGCTTGACTGCAGCAATTGATGCTCTCGTACCTGTGGCTGCTCATTGCGATACACCTCTCGCTCTCCAAGTGTGCCTGTGTGTGTGCCTGTGTGTGCCTGTGTGTGTGCCTGTGTATGTGCCTGTGTGTGCCTGTATGTGTGTGTACTCGGCAAAGTCGAACTAAGACTCAGCTGGAGCGACCTCGACTCAGAACAAACATGGCAACACACACATAAATCGAGCTGAGTTGGAATTCACAAGCTTAAGCTTCAATTATAACATAAAGTAAAGGATTAGTTAGCATCTTGGATACATGAGAGACATATAGGCATGTGTGTGTATAATGTACACGTATATATAGCATATATGTATCTGCAGGTTACTCTCTTCTTTCCCTGCGAAAGTTCACTCTGTTTAGCTTTTTTAATTGAAGTCTCAGTCATGCTCTGGCTTACAATTTCCAACTCTCTTTACTTATCCATCTCTCTTTTTAAGTAGATTTTCTTCCAACTATCGCTGCCACCTTTGCCCTTCTATCTTTCTTCATATCTTCTATCTATCTATCTTCTATCTTTCTTCATATATGTATCTCTTTTTCTCTTTACGTTGCAACTGACTCTGCTCTTTTTCTTTTTTAGTCTCTTGCATTCTCTTCTTTCTACAATCTAGTTTTCTTGGGATTGTTTTACCTTAATTGGGGATTGTTCGCACTTTTGCTTCTTGGTATCTGAAATCCCTTAAGTCGAAGCTTCTGTTAAGTGTCTGCTGTGAGAATAATTGTATTACTGCCTGCCTATTTGCGGGCAATTTATTTATAATTCTTACCTGAGCTATTCCTGGCTTGCTCTGCAGTTATTTCAAGGGCACGAAGGCTTTGGCTTTGTTATTGCATTTTTTACACGCAGCGCATGAAAGATGTAGAGAGCGTGAGTGAGGAAGGTGCATATAAAAGAGGTGGGAGGGGGCGGAAGAAAGCTATAACCAGCTGCACATAAAGGAAATGCGCCTTTGCTGCACTTAATTCACTTTAATTTGCTCGCTGCAGATGCCGCAACAGCAGCGCACTTGCATCACTCAATTGCCCCCTTCTCTTTCTCTATCTCTCTATCTCTTTCTCTGCCCTGTCTCACTCTCTACCTCTCTCACTTGGCTGTCTTCTGGCCACCGTGTCTTCGTAATGCAATTCTCAACAAATTAAAAAGTATTGCGTGGTAATTTCACTGCCTGCCACCAGGTGTCGTCTGTCTCAGGGCGTCTCGAGGCGTGTGGCACGTGGCAGGTGGCAAATTGCAGGTGGCGGCGGTTGCATGAGTCGACGACGTCGCAACGTTGCCAATTTGACCATAATTAAATATATAATACACGTTAATGATGCCAACTAATCGCTCAATCAAACCGCAATCTAATTGAAATGTCCAGCACGAACGGCCATCAATTGTCCTTCAATAAGGCGCCACAGGCAGGCACACGCCCCCTGCGGACACGCCCCCTCGCGACTTTGCCTGGCCTCCTTTTGGCTGTGGTGTTGAATTTCAATCACTTTCAATCCCCGTCGCAATTCGTTTACCAATTAGTTCAACATTTGCAGTGTCCTTCTCTAGTTCGCGTGTTGCGCAAAGCATTTCGTAATATTGCCGAGTCAAGTGTGAGCAAACATGACTTCTACGCCTGTGTAAGCAACTCAAATGACACACAAGTTACAAGTTACAAGACACGTTATCATTACTGCTCATTCCTTTTCTCGATCTAAACTATTTCTTCTGCCATTACAGTTCGATTGGTTGCAAATTTGAAGAATAGTTTGTTTGCATACGAGTATTTAGCTGAAAATTTATCTTTATACCCTTCGATCATTGAAAATGGTTAAAAAGGCAAAAGTGGGAGTGGTAGACCCCCACAAAGTGTATATATATCTTGCTCAGGATCACTAGCCGAGTCGATTAAGCAATGTCTGTCTGTCTGTCCGGATGTCCGGATGACCACATAAACACACAGATCTCAGCTATTATAAAAGCTAGAGACACCAAATTTGGCATGAAGGTTGCTGTTTATCAGGCGCAGATCAAGTTTATTTCAAATATTGGGTGCCACGCCCACCGCCCACGCAAATAAATAATTTAATCTTCTAAGCTGATTTGTGAGCGACATATAAAAGATACAACAAATTAAAAACAAGGAATATCTGCGCATGTTAGATAACAACTCTCATGCCAAAACTTATATCATCAGCACACAGAGTAACTGAGTTTGGTGCGTTCATACGAAGAGAAAATGCAGTAAAATGTGATAAGGAGAGCGTATATGGATTGTATACATATTAAGGGTTCCTCTGTGTCTTCTTCTGTGTAAGTTGAAGCCGAAAGCACTTTGGCCTTTCGCACAGTGTGTGCCTTGTGCATTATTATCGAATTATTCACAAAAGACTCCCCCGTGTGGCTCGAAGGCTCGCAAGCTGGGCGCAATTGTTTGCCTCTGTGTGTGTGTAAAGGGGGCAAAGGTGTCCAGCACAAAACCTCGATTATGTTACATTTCATACCGTGCCAAGGGAGTGTACTGCCTGTCTGTGTGTGTGTGTGTGTGTGTGTGTGTTGATGCTGCATCTCGTTGTGCAGGTATCGGCAATAATTGTGCATTGATTATCATCGAAATTGCGCATGTTCCCAGCGACGCACTCAAGAGTCAGTGATGCAGTCATGCAATCAGTCATTCAATCAGTCATACAGTCAGTAATTCATGCATTCATTCAGCAAACGAATCGCATTCAGACGCATTCGCACAATGGCTTCATTGCCTGCAAATGAAAGAAAAGTTCGTTGGGTCAAACTTTATGTTTTCGGGATCAAATATATGTATATTAAAGGGGTTGATATTTGATATAGAAGTTGATGTACAGAGAAATTAGTTCATAATTTTGGTTTAACTTGTTTATTAAAAAGAAGCCAAAAGAATTAAAGAGAAGAGAATGCACGACGAAGAAGAGGAGTATGACGTGCTCTTCTACTCATATTGTATCTCAATGAGGGAAGCTAGAAGATTATTTAACGAACTGAATAGACAACTAACTAAGAAGGAACTTATTCCTTGATCTCATTGAATATCTACCAACTATCTACCTTAGCCTTAAGTCTATAAAGAGCTACAAATTCTACACACAGAATTCAATCAGTGCCCTTTATAATTCAAGAGTTAAAGCTGCTTATAAGCCTAAGTTTTCAACGTTTGCATTGCGGGAAACCCGTTGAACAGTTCGTGGAAAATTGTGCAAATTGGTTATGAATTTCCATGAATTTCCATAAATTTCCATAAATTGAATGTGTGTAAATGTTCATTCGAGTTTATCTTATTAACATTTCGAGGGAATTTTGCAAATTGCGACGCAGTTCGCAGTTCAACGTGTCTTTGCCAGAGTTTTCATGGGAAAATGAAGTGAATTTCCGGGAAAACTGGGTTGCGCATCGTACTCACTCTGCACTCTCTCCCTCTCGCTCTCAAACTTTGCTCTGGTTTGGTGTTCACAACCATTCGCTCTCTCTCTCTTGCTCCAGAGTTGTCTATACCAATTAAATTGAAAGTGCAATAAGAACCGAAAACGTAAATCAAATTAAGAAAACCAAAAATAATAAGCAAAATACAAAAACAAACGAACATAAAGTGCAAAAACTCGAACGAATCAACTACGAAGAAATCCCATCAGCGATGCCAGTGGCCAAATAAAACGAGACCCACTGCATGTTCCACCACCGGCTGCAACATGATTGCCACCTTGTTCATCATCTTTGCATTTATACGCGCCTTCCCCTGGAGCCGACGACGCGCCTATGCCGCTGCTCGAGAGCGTACGCAGCTCGCACTCACATTGAGCACCACAGCGCCGGCAGATGAAGGTGATCATCACCAGCAACAGCAACACCAACAGGGGAGGGAGGAGGAGCCGTGCAACAACAACAATGATCGTGCACGTCCCTCGATTAGTCGCATGGGCAATGGCCATGGACACGCCCATGAGGTAGGCGGCATGCCTTCATCGCGCCCACGCCGCAAGTCCTCCAAGTTTCACGAGGTCACCTTCAGCGGCAGCGTCGGTGGCGGCGACAGTGATGGCGAGACGGCAGCGGAGGCAGCAACGGGATCAGCGGGACTGAGTGTGACGATGGGGGGATCGCAGGCGGGGAAACGGCACTCGCTGAGCGCGACCAGCACAAGTAATTCGGGTTCGATTATCTCGGCACCCTATCGCACACTCACCGCCAGCGGCGGAGGCGGAGGCGGAGGCGGAGGCAGTGGCAGCGGCAGCTTGAGCAGTGGCGGCGGCACAACAAGCAGATCACGTGGCTCTCGCGACTATGGGCATCATGAGTATTACCAACTGCATGCGTCCGTCTCGCCCTCGGCATCGATGTCGACGTCGACGAACAACGGACGCATTGCACTGACACAGCGCAGCGACACGATGGCCACCGAGGCGGAGGAGTTCGAGGATGAGGAACGACCGCCACTGGACGATGACGAGGATGAGAGCTATGATCGGGAGACGGAGGAGTTCTACAGCAATATACAAGATGCGGCAGGGACTTCGAGCCATCGCAAGCGTTCGTCGCTCTTCTCGCGCTCGGACAGCTCGGCCACAACGACCTCGTCCAGCGGAGGTGGCACCTTCACTGGCGGCGGCGGCGGCGGCGGTGGCAAGCGACGTTCGGCTGCATCGATCATGTCCTCGTCGATGGGCTCCGACATGATGTTGGGCGGCAGCGATCGACGCAGCTCGACGGCCACCGAGTATAGTGTACGATCGACGGCGGGATCGGCGCCCATTAATACACAGCGCCGATCAAGCGGTCGCATACGGCGCTATGTCTCGCGCATGACCATCGCGGGAGCGAGACGTCGCACAACGGGAAGGTAATGCTCTGTCACTGTCCCTCTCCCTCTCTCTCTCAGTCCAACTGAGAGTTAGTTACAGTTCTGACAATGTACTTGTACCTATTGCAGGTACGATTCTGTACTGATCTCTGTACCTATTGTACTCACTAGCCATGTACCAATTGTAGTTCTATTTTTATATCCTTCGACCTTCGTCCCTTCGAATGTATGTAACAGGCAGAAGGGGGCGTGGCAAACCCCACAAAGTATATATATTCTTGCTCAGCATCACTAGCCGAGTCGATTAAGCCATGTCTGTCTGTCTGTCCGGATGTCCGGATGACCAGATGAACACACAGATCTCAGCTATTATAGAAGCTAGAGACACTAAATTTGGCATGAAGGTTTCTCTTTACCTGGCGCAGATGAAGTTTATTTCAAATGCTGGGTGCCACGCCCACCGCCCCCGCAAATCAATAATTTAAACTTTTTACTAACTCTCCGTCTTGTGGTAAAATTTTAAAATGGTATATATCTCTCCCTATTTTTCTCTCCACCATCTTCTGTTTTTGCTCTTTATTGACCGATACTACCAGCACAAGAATATATATATTATAAAGTCCATCATGGTGCCCTATTTGGAGTGGGGCCTCTATTCACGATCCATGCTCCTGCTGCCACTGCTCATGCCGGGCAAGCAACTTATTCCCCTGCGGTCGTATCTGTTTGAACGCCTTCTCCACCTGCGCCTCCTGCTGCGCTTGCGACTCCTTCGCATTGCTGGCGTCTCTGTCGCGGCAAGCAGCACGTGTGGCACAACGCATACGTTGCATACTGATCTCCTTGCAAGCCAATCGTATCTCGTCGCCGGTAAAATGCTCCGACAACTTCACCAGCTGCTCCAACAGTCGTGGCGACAAACTGATCGTGGTGCCAATCAGACGCGTAATGAGACTGGCACGCTCTGCCGTGCTGGGCAGCTGGACGAGTAGCTTCTTCTCGAAGCGACGCAGAAATGCCTCGTCAATGTCCCAGGGCAGATTGGTGCTGGCCAGCACGAAGACACCGCTCAGCGAGTGCTCCATGCCGTCGAGCAGCTGAAGCAGTTCGTTCTTGAAGCGCTTCGATGACTCGTGATCGGTCGATCTGTCACGCTTCGAGGTCAAGCTCTCGATCTCATCGAAGAAGATGATCGACGGAGCACGTCGTGCTGCCATGTGAAAGAGTACACGCAATATTTTCTCCGACTCGCCACGCCACTTGGACACCATGATGCTGGCCGTGATGTTGAAGAACGTGACCTTGTCGCGTGTCTCCGCGTACAATGCCTTGGCCAGAAAGGTCTTGCCACTGCCGGGAGGACCGTGCAACAGCAGGGAACGCCAGGGCTTGAGGCCATGGGCAAAGAGCTGCGGATACTCGATGGGCGTCAGCACAGCCTCCTTGACCAGCTCAATGGCTGCCTGATTGCCGCACACATCGGACCAGCGCAGCTTGAGATCTTCGCTCAATATGCTCGTCTTCACCAGCTCAGCCAGTGCCTGCCACTCCAGGGAGGCAAAGAGTGCATCATCTGCCGCATGGCCGTGTTCGATTTCGCTCAGTGCACCCATGCGTGCCTCCTGACTGGAGTCGGCTGTCTCCATTTTCTTGATGTGCAGTGGCAGACGATTGGCCTGCAGCTGACCTGGTGCACCAGGCGCGGCCGCCCCCGCTGCCTGCTGCTGTTGTTGCGATTGGTCGCTGTGAGCCAAGCTAGCTGCAGCTGCCGCTGCGGCAGCTCCAATGCCCGCATGCCAACAGGCTTGTGCATCACCAGGACGCAGCTGTGAGGGCGAGGGCGTTGATGAAGGCTCTCCTGCTGCTCCAGCTGCTGCTGCTGCTTGACTCTTTGCCGTCGTCTTGCCCGTCGAGCTGTTCAACTCCAGCTTCAGCTTGGGTCCCATTTTCTTAAGGATGCGCGGATACTTGCCGAACTTCAGGTTGAAGAAGCTGGCGTATTCCAGATAGATTGCATCCAGGTCAACATTGTCGCACAGCTCGAACTCCTCGGACAGACGTCCCTCGCCCTTGAGTACCTCGGCGCTGTTGTAGTATCCATTGTCGAGCAGGTAGCGATGCATCAGATACAACAGATTGCGGCGTCGTGTGGTAAAGTTGCGCACATCCTCGCACAGAATTGTTGAGGCAGCTGAGGCAGCAACGCCGTACTTGGTCTGCGGCTTCATCTCTGCTGTATCCACTTGCCGTGTGTGTAAACAGTAAGATGATGTTGCCTTGTTATTGCTGTCTCTGTGTGTGTGCGTGTGTGTGTAGATATAGCCGGTATGCAAGCGTATCTATGCTGGGCAATACGACAAACTTGGTTTTGTTGCACAAACTCCAACAATCGAATCGAAATTGAAGTCGAGCAACTCTGACAACATTGGCATTGTTTGCCACACTCAAACAGGGTTGCCAGTTGCCATAACAAAGCAGACACACAGCAGGCGTGAGCGTGGGTGTTGGCAACATGGGGCGGGGCAGGGCAGGGTTGCAACCCGGTTGCCATTAGCTGCCGTTCACAGGCAACTGCAAACAATCTACAGCAACGAATCAACTGACGGAAATAGGGAAGGTCTGAAATTGAATACCCTGGAAAAGAGTAACTGATATGGATAAAAAAAAAATATATATATATATATATTTATATATTATACACTTATATAATGAGCATGGAATTAATCAAATAATATCTGTTGATATAAATAAGAATATTTAACACTTCATTCGATGTTGAGTTATAAGTGAAATGCAGGTATAAAGTCTTCAATAACTATGTAATTCGATAACTCAGGTCTATCGATATTTATTTATCTATATTTTCAAATTTATCTATATATTGCAGTTTTCTATATATTCTATATAAACCAACCTTTTCCCACCGATTTATTCCGCCTGAAAAGTCATTCATCGCACTGCGCTCATTCCACTTAGTGCGTCATTTCGATCGTGTATAGAGTTTATCAAGCATGCATAAGATATATCTCTCTGTGTGTGTGTGCGTCTTGTTTATGGGATGCTGCCACGCCTACTGCTTTAAATGCGTTTCGCCAACAAGCATGACAAGTCAAAGGAAATGTGGCAAGCAAAGCGCTGCGCAGTGCCTGATTAGAAGGCATCGTCAGTGGCAACGTCAGCGGCAGCTGCCGCGTGCTTCGTGCGTCAAATCGCTGTGTGTGCTAATTAAAAATGGGCAGAGGGCGTAAAGACATTCATTAAATTGGCCATGCGTAATACCCTGTAAAGCGAACTGACGACAGACAGTTGATGTAGCAGAACTGGCTGAGCAGGAAGGTGCTGTTTTTCAAAGCGAGCAGAGATCAATGGAAATTTTGTTGGTAGTGAGCTGTCATATGTTGCCATATTATGTCAATTACCATACAATATATGACCACTTAATTTGAGACATATTGTGATGTTATAACAACTCTGTAACAGTTAAGAAATTCAAATATCTTGCCATATATATTTCTGTATATATGACAACACTGGACATATTTAAAAAGCCTTCAGTACATAGGATTGCATACGCTGTCAGTAACCACATTATGTTGTCAGTGGTACATATATGACCAACTACTATACAATAATTGGCCAATGAAAAATATGGCTGTACTTTGCCATATATTGCTATATGGTATCATATCATACCATGTTGTGACATATATATGACGATCACACTTTACGTGAGAAACTCGAACAATGAAAACGGATGGCTGCACTTTGCCATATGCTGCCAGATTGTATCATGTTGTACCATATAATTCCATGCCATACCATATATATGGGACTTTCACAAAAATATGTAATAATAAGCGCAAGCAATGAAAAAGATGGCTGCACTCTGACATATACTGCCATATCGTATCATATGGTGCCATATTTATGGCGATTAAAGTTTAGAGTAGGAACCCAAGCAACTTAACTAATAAATGACCTTTCCTACACACTATCCAATGCTGCCATACCATGTATGACACGCTTCCAATACGATATGTCAACAGCCGCGCATCGTATGTCTCACGGCACTGTGCCTGCACTCAGTGAGTCACGATGAGTCGCAACGAATTGAATCCGTTTTGGCGGCCAGTGTCCAATGTTGCCAAGAGGCTGCATGCTCAATTTGCTTGCTGCCGCCGGGCGACAGCTGTTGCGACGGTTAATCAAATGTGCGACGCAATGTAATGAAAATCAACGGGTCAGATGCAGTTGCCGCTCCCTTTGTGCACTACCCTCTGCCATATGGCATCTGCCTTTGCCAAATTATGCAACATGCCGTTGCAGCAGGCCGTGTTCCCGCCCCCTTTCTCGGCCCGCAATCTGCAGTTTGCCCCTCGGCAGCCTTTTAAAAAACATCAACAGCCAAGGTAGCTCGAAGGTGGCTGGTGGGACCACCAGGGCTGTGTGGCATGTGTGGAATGCATGCGGCATGTGGCGACATGTGGCATGTGCTCCGAGTAAGCCTTCATACTATGTGCTGTGCTCATTTCATATCGCACATTGCTCGCTCGCACTTTTAATTTGGTTTTCACACAGCCCCCAATCTTTTGGATGCCCCAAACCGAGTCTCAACCCGAGCCGAGCCGCGCCACGTCTTCACCTCCTCCAGTTCGCCTGCTGGCAGTCAGACTCAGGCTTTTGTTAATGGCCTTGTGACAGTTTTTCTCTTTTTCTCTCGACATATTTGTTTGTGTTCCCGCACACACACACACACTCATCATCATCATCGTCATCATCGCCATCATCATCAGCATCGCCATCAGCGAGTGCTGCATATGTCGTTGGATTGGTTTTTGGGCTCACAGCCTCATTCGCATTCACATTCACATTCACATTGAGATTCATATTAAGATTCTGTTTCAGTTTCGGTTTCAGTTTCAGTTTTTCACTCGCAGACGCTTCAGCCGGGCATGCTGCGTGGCCAAGGTCTTAGTCGATGTGCCACATGCGAGTCTTTAAGTGCATTCATTGGACTTTGAGTTTGTCGAGAGGGAGTGCAGCCATTCACGACTGTACGACAGTGTTTGTGTGAGCGTATGACCTACCTGACTACATTTGGATTTCGCTGGAATTGCTTTGAGTTTAGCTTGCCAGGTGGATTGTCTCGCATTTTAGAAGCTGTACTCAAAGACTCGCATAAATGAATAAATAAAGAATCATAGAATCATAGAATCATAGAATCATAGAATCATAGAATCATAGAATCATAGAATCATAGAATCATAGAATCATAGAATCATAGAATCATAGAATCATAGAATCATAGAATCATAGAATCATAGAATCATAGAATCATAGAATCATAGAATCATAGAATCATAGAATCATAGAATCATAGAATCATAGAATCATAGAATCATAGAATCATAGAATCATAGAATCATAGAATCATAGAATCATAGAATCATAGAATCATAGAATCATAGAATCATAGAATCATAGAATCATAGAATCATAGAATCATAGAATCATAGAATCATAGAATCATAGAATCATAGAATCATAGAATCATAGAATCATAGAATCATAGAATCATAGAATCATAGAATCATAGAATCATAGAATCATAGAATCATAGAATCATAGAATCATAGAATCATAGAATCATAGAATCATAGAATCATAGAATCATAGAATCATAGAATCATAGAATCATAGAATCATAGAATCATAGAATCATAGAATCATAGAATCATAGAATCATAGAATCATAGACTCATAGACTCATAGAATCATAGAATCATAGAATCATAGACTCATAGACTCATAGAATCATAGAATCATAGAATCATAGAATCATAGAACTCTCATTCGTAAATTTATCTGATACTTTTTCCACTCCTAACTAAAAGTTAAAGTCATTTCGGTTCGAAGCTGAGACACTTTAAGTTAGCTTGGGTTGCCAGGTTGGAGTGGGGTTGAGGTTAGGTTTGGTGGTGCTGGTGCTGGGGTTGGGGCTGTGGCGCCTCATCAGTGCGACTTATGCGTGTTGCATATTTGCAGGCGCTGCCAAATCAGTTACTCGGTTGTTGCTTTAAGCCAACAGAGAAGCCGCTTAATGCCAACACCTACAGAGCGTAGGAAAGAGAAAGAGAGAAATTGGCATTGTTGTGTTAGTGACAGGGGGAAGAGGAGGGGAAGGGGAAGGGGCAGGAAATGTGCCCCACGGCAGTTGCTCGCTCGCTCTCCTCATGCGCCTAATTATATGTGCAAATAAATGAACGACCCGAGTTGATTGTGATGAGTGTGTGTGCGAGTGTGTGAGTGAGTGTGTGTGTGAGTGTGTATTGTGTATGTGTGATTATTGTTTGTGGCATAGATTCAACTGCTGCCGCGGGGCAAACGAAGGGGGCGCTAAGCTCAGCAAACGCCCAACTTAATTAGTTTGTTAAGAAGGAAGTAGCTGGATCTCTCAAATGATTCTGACAGCAAGTGAGTGTGTGCCTGTGTGTGTGTGTGTGTGTGAGTCTGTGTGAGTGAGCCAGACAATGCAAATGCCTGAGCAAACTTTGTGTCGCATGTCGTCGCTAGTCACTCTAGTCGAGTGGCATTAATCAGTCGCCTCGTGCCGCGTGCCGCACGTCGCACTTTCCCCTTTGGCAGCAAGTAAGAATTGAAACTGTAAACTCGCTTGCAACATGTTGTTTGCGCAAAAGTCTGACATGCCCCTGCTTCCCCCCTCTCGACACTTGTTCTCCCTTACTCCTGGTAATACCATTGAACAACAATAAAAGTGTAAACGAAACTGAAAGCCGAACTTAAACTGAATACGGAATATGGAAGACGGAAGAGGGAAGACGGAAGGCTGTGAGCGGTGGCTGCCGCCTCATAACTTCGAAAAGTGCCACAAAGTATGCCATGGCAAATGGCGACATTGTTGCGCACAACAACAATGAGATGAGCAGCGGCAGCAACAACAACAACGAGCAACAAATAACAAGGCAGCGTCAACTTTGTGCCAAGTTTACTTAATGACCCCGATATAAATTTTACTTAAAACATCATTTTTCTTTACGACTTTCGCTGCCAAAAGCGGGTGGCCTTCTAGACGATGGTGTCGCAGTCGCTACTGCTGCTGCTGCTGCTGGTGTCGGTAATGGAAACAAAAGCCATATACATGTATATACATACATAGTGGAAGGAACATTCCTTGTGCCAGAGGCTCGACAAGGTCGCCGAGCGAGGACGCAGCTGCCTCCAAGCAGGAGGTCTCTGTCGAAAACAAAAAAAAAAGTGAGAAAGTCACTAAGCAAACAGAAACTGCGACAGATCCAGAGTCCGTGCCAGAGCAGCAGCCACAGTCAGAGCTACAGCCACAACCAGAGTCACTGTGACGAGCAGCAGTGGTGCCACACCACCTTGGGCAACAGTGGCAAAGTGGCAACCAAATTGCCGGACGCGGCAGCTGCGTTTTGCTTATGCGAAAGTATTTTCTTTAATTATGACAACGCGCGCAGATTGATGTCTGTCACTGTGGCCGTGCCTCCTCTCCCTCTTCCTCTCCCTCTTTTTCTTCATCTTTTTGCTTTTCTATTGCTTTTCGTGCTGCTCTTGCTGCTGACTTCGCAGCTACTGCTGTTGCCTCCCAGGGGGGCAATCGGTCAGCTCACCCTGCGCTACATTTTGGCACGAACGAAACTCAATCAAACTTTTAAGCTGGCGCCATCTACTGGCCATTACGCGAACTTTAGACTTAAATATATGTATTTTACTGTAAGTGTGTAGTATAGGTGCAACATATGTATATATTTTATAATGATATAATCATATATTCATGGCGCAGGCGACTAAGCCTGCGAGTAAATCGTTAAACAGAGAAAAATCGAGAAATAGAAAAGAATTGTACAGGACTACTCAAGGCTATATTGATATTATGTATAGTATATTGTATATAGTATCATCTACAATATTATAAAGTAAAACTATTACAAAACTTGATATATATATTTATTCATAGTCATATATGTATATATTCACATTCATATTCTTAAGAGCACAATAAAATGAAGCTCCACATCTACAATAGATAAAGTATATATGAATATGGTTAGCGCGCCATCTAGCTGTCGGGGCTGGTTTAACAAGTTAATCCTTGGAACCACTGGAACTTGATCAGTGGCTGAACTTTGGCGCGACCTTAACACGCCGACGACCCCAAGAGAAAATGCGCGCACGGAGTCAACTTTCTTGTAGCAAGTTCCCAATAAACTTGGCAACATTCTCTTCGTGGTTGCCTGCTGCGGAAGAGGAATGAAGCAGTGGAGGGAAGGGGAAAGGAGATTGGCTTTCGACTACAGTTACAGTTGTGCGAACAGGCAGCAGAGAGTTGGCGAAATGTTTTTCATAAGCGAAAGGCGAAAATGTCTAACGAATTGAAAAACTTTAAAAGCGCCTTGTTAGGCGCACTTCCGTTTCCTGTAGGCGCCTGTTGTGCTGTTGTGGTGCCCACACTCCTTCCTCTCACTCCTCACTCCCCCTTTGCTGCCCCTCTTCGTTGCTGTCTTGTGAAGCGAAAACTTTACGCGGCATGTGTCAAGTCAAGTTGGACGTCAGCCATTTATAACAAGGCTCAAGAGTTGCGTCCCCAAAGCATCATCTGCCTCGTCTGCCGTCCTGGCATTCAATTAGTATCTGCTGCCCAACTAAATTAAGAACTAACTAAACAATTGAACCAATTAACAACATGATTTTCATTCTCTCTCTCTCTCTATCTCTTCCTTTGCAGTTTCGATGTAGAAAATGGCCAGGGCGCCCGATCACCGCTTGAAGGCGGTTCACCCAGCGCTGGTTTGGTTCTACAGAATTTACCGCAACGTCGCGAATCCTTTCTATATCGCTCCGATTCGGACTTTGAGATGTCACCAAAGTCGATGTCCAGGAACTCGAGCATTGCTAGCGAAAGGTAAGTCTATCGATACCTGTCTAAGTTAAGGCACATATCGTGTATCGTATATCGTATATCTTATTACTGCTTCGGTTCCACTAGAACAACAACACACGCATATGTTTATCGATTGATATCGCCAATCGGCAGCATTTCGCAGTTTCGATTTCGATTTATCTTAAGTGTCCTTTCGATCCTCTTTGGTTTTCATGTGATTTGAGTAATTTTCATTTCATTCTCAGTTCACAATCGACACGCAACCCAAGAACCTTCACACAATTCTTTCATTCAAGCACATCAGCATCGTACACAATATCGAGTTCTTTGAGTATGAATGGTAGAATGGATGAATGTCAATGTTGTTTTCGCAGATTCATCGATTGTCAGACGATAGTACCCCTACTACTTTGAGCTCCACCACTACTGCCACTCCTTATTTCAATAGTTATTCTTCTACTTCTATCATGTTATTATTATTTTCTTAACGACTTCTACTACGTGTACAACTTCTACTGATTCTACTGATATAAGAACTTCTACTACTTCTTCGAATTCTTCTACTTCAATGACTTCTTCTACTTACATCACTTCTTACATTATACCTTTGACGACTTTTACTTCTTCTATTACTTGCTATTCCTACTACTTCAATTTTCACTACTACTTCTGCTGTTTCATTAACTAATACTACTATTACCTTTACTACGAGTACTACATCTCCTACTACTTTTAAACAACTACTACGACTACTACTACTTCTAGAACTTCAACTTTCACCACTTTTAAACAACTACTACGACTACTACTACTTCTAGAACTTCAACTTTCACCACTTTTAAACAACTACTACGACTACTACTACTTCTAGAACTTCAACTTTCACCACTTTTACTACTACTAATTTTACTACTACTACAACTTTTACTACTACTACTACTTTTACTACTACTACTACTTTTACTACTACTACTACTTTTACTACTACTACTACTTTTACTACTACTACTATTACTTTTACTACTACTACTACTTTTACTACTACTACTACTTTTACTACTACTACTACTTTTACTACTACTTCTACTTTAACTACTACTACTACTTTTACTACTACTTTTACTACTACTACTACTTTTACTACTACTACTACTTTTACTACTACTACTACTTTTACTACTACTACTACTTTTACTACTACTACTACTTTTACTACTACTACTACTTTTACTACTACTACTACTTTTACTACTACTACTACTTTTACTACTACTACTACTACTTTTACTACTACTACTACTACTTTTACTACTACTACTACTACTTTTCTACTTCTACTACTTTTACTACTACTCTTACTACTAGTACAACTACTACTACTTTAACTTCTTCTACTACTTCTACTACTTTTACTACTACTTTTACTACTTCTACTACTACTACTACTACTACTACTTTACTACTACTTTTACTACTACTACTACTTTTACTACTACTACTACTTTTACTACTACTACTACTTTTACCACTACTACTACTACTTTACTACTACTACCACTTTACTCACTACTACTACTTTTACTACTACTACTACTTTTACTACTACTCCTACTTTTACTCACTACTACTACTTTTACTACTACTACTACTTTTACTCCTACTACTACTACTACTACTTTTACTACTACTACTACTACTACTACTACTTTTACTACTACTACTACTTTTACTACTACTACTACTTTTACTACTACTACTACTTCTACTACTACTACAACTACTACTTGAACTACTACTACTACTACCACTACCACTTCTACTACTACTACGACTACTACTACTACTACTTCTACTATTTCTACTACTTCTACTACTTCTACTACTTCTACTACTACTACTACTTCCACTACTTCCACTACTTATACTATTTTTACCAATATTTCCACTCTTATTATTACTTCTACTACTATTTTATCTTCTACTTCTACTACTACTACTACTACAACTCTTAGTTCTATTACTACTACAACTTTTAGTTCTACTACTATCACGACTTCTACCACTAATACAACTATCACTTCTACTACTACTACTTATACTTCTATTACCACATTTCCCACTATTTCTTTTTCTTCTACAATTACTTTTACTAAAACTATTAACATTACTACTACAACTTCTACTACTACTACTTAAACTTCTACTACTACGCTGATTAATTATTCTAGTACTACTTCAATTCTCTCTTTTTTCAATCATCTACCTTTTCTTCCACTCCTTCTCTAATAACATATACTACTCGCATTCTGCAATTTTCCTAAAAACCCCTTACTCTGCACTTCTTCTCTTCCTTCTCAATGTTACTACTATCTTACTTCCACATATGTTAGTTTCATTATACTTCTTTCGCACTTACTACTGCTATTTGGACTGTCACTACAAATTCTCTGTCACTTAATTTTCCTCATCTCTACTCCACTATTCCACTTTATGGCGTCTGCTTGTACAGCGAACACCTCTGCGACTGTCTCACCTTTCTTTATCTACTGCCACTACTACTACTATTCCCTCTGCCGTTCCAACTCCAGCTCCATCTCTGAATCCCTTCGTAGCTATGGCTACCGATATATCACAGAGTAACTACGCGTACTTAGTCAGCCTCAGCTGCGACGGACTCGAAAGCAATTTCTCGGATTGACTGTCATAAGGACACCGGGGACGATACTAATCCCCTTAGCATTTCCACCGGCAACTGCGAAGCGAGCATCCACTACATGGAGTAGAAGTAGTAGTGTTAGTGCTGGCTACATTAGTAGTAGTGGTAATAGTAGTATGCGTCGTCGTTGTCGCTCTCGTTGTAGTTTGCAGCATCTGTTGCAATTGTGCGGCTACTTTTTGTGCTCATTGGGAAAATGTTCGTAATGCCACACCTTTGCTAGCTGGCAGTCTGTATGAGTGTGTGTGTGTGTGTGTGTGTGTGGCACATCCTTTTGCGGTATTTCAGGTACTTTGGCCACATTTCAATGGTATCGCAGTGACGCCTTTCAGCAGAAGTCTTGCAAAATATCATCATTTGATGATGCTGCTGCTGCTGCTGTTGCTGTCATTCGTTGAATTCATAGCAAGCATTTGCCACATTCGGCTGCCACAGAGCCGCTTACAACGCACCAAACCTCTCTCCATTTCTGTGGCATAAATTCCTCAAGTTCGCAGAGACAGCGGGAGTAGGAGGAGGAGGAGGAGGAATCTGTGCTAAGTCGGTGTGCGGTTCGATGTCAGCTGCTCTTTTCTCCAGCCTGTAAGCTGCTTGGACTGCCCGACCATTGTTATGACAACGCCGGAGGGCCCCTTGCTGAAACGATGTTAGAGAGAAAAGCAGCAGTAGAAGAGACAGAGGGAGAGGGAGAGGATGAGAGCGAGTAAAAGGCAACTTTTAGCGAAATATGCAAAGCCGAGCAAAAGCATTCTGCCTCAATCCTGTTGCGTTATTCAGACTTCAATTAGCCAAGCTCGACTCCCTCTCGAGCTGCGCTATCTGCTGCTCTATACGTCCCTCTCTCTCTCTCCCTCCCTCTTTCTGTGTGTCTTTCTATGCATAACCATAGGATGCCGCATTAGTGGAACATGCAACTGGAGACCGGAAATGCTTTCTGGCTTCCTCACTGCCACCATGTTGTGTGCAGTCGGCAAGGCACTCTTGTGCTCTTATTGTGCAAGCTAATCTTAATGCATTGCACTGCAATAATAACTGATTATATAGAAGAGCAACAACAACTTCAATTGAAACGATGCTGGAGCAATAATAATCACAATCCCTTCACTTAAGGTTAAAGGCCATGGAAGTAAACGAATGCTTACAAACAGATTGCTTTACATTGATTATAAAACAAGAATATATATATTAAATAATATACAGTATAAAGTAAGCTTGTAGAACTTGCCAGATATATGGCGGGGTATATACTTTGTTTATCCTATTGACCCATAGTTTGTCACGCCTATCATGCTGTGCGAACTGGGTATCTGCGTGCATTCATAAATACCAAAGCATCAGGTAGCAGATACGTTGAAATACATACATACATACATATGTACACACACACACGTACACCATATGGAACTGGGCGGGCATATGGTCACGCCCAGTGCAACCTTGGGCACAGAAGCATTTTACAGCTATTTTTACACGACTTTTGGCTCACGGCAAATCGGACGCTCGCCGCTCATCTCGCGCCCCCACAATAACAACACCAATATCAGCAACAGCAACAACAACAATAATAACAACAAAAACAACAAGAACAACAACAACCGCATAGATTCATATTCATTCTCGTTATTCGTTCGCTCATCGCTCAAAGGCCAAAGCGCTAAAATATCGCGCAAATCGTAGATGAAAAATTGCAAAAATATTTGGACCGCAAAACACTTAAAAACCCCAAATAAAAACAACAATTATGGCAACAACTACAAGAACAACAACAACAGCAACAATTACCCACAACATATTTATCTAAATTCAAGCAAAGCTAACAAGAAAGATGAGAAAGATTCACCGAAAACTTGATACGCTTTGCTTGCTAATAGATCAATCGTATTTCCCGTCGATGCGAACATGAAATATTTTTGGATGTTCAAAATGAAATAGAAATCAACTTGTATTTAGTTTGACTTATAAATTATTAAGATGTTTATAAGAAAGTCAAAGGAAAGTGGAATTTTGTATTTATTTAAAAGATTTACCCTGAAAAACCTGCTCTCAATCAGAAACTAACCTCTCCTAATTCATGGAAAATTTCTTATGAATGTGCCGATGTTCAATCTTTTAGAAAGTTAAAAGGAACAATGAATTTTATATTTATTTAATGAAATTCCCATACATGTTCTTCTCTACGGAATACTTTTCTAGCTCAATCAAAAACAAACCTATCCTAATTCAAACTGATTCAGAAACTAAGTTAGCCTAATTCAAGAAACTTTCTTATGAATGAGTCGATGCTCAGTCGTTATGAAAGTCAAAGGGAAGAATGAATTTTGAATCTATTCAATAAATTTACCCTGCAAATCCTGCGCTCTGAAATACTTTCAAGATTTAATCAAAAACAAACCTAACCTAATTCAAACTTAATGAAAAACTAACCTATCCTAAATCAGAGAAATTTGAATCTTAACTTTCCCATGAATGAGTCGACGTCAAGCCCTTAGCAAAGTCAAACGAAAAATTGTGTTTTTTATTTTTTTTAAATAAAATTTATTAAATAAAATTCCCCTACAAATTCTTCTCAACGGAATACTCTTCTGTCTCAATCAGAAACTAACCTATCCCAATTCAGAAAAATTATAACCTTAACTTTCCCACGAATGAGTCGATGTCGAGCCCTTAGAAAACTGAAACGGAAAATGTGATTTTATATTCATTGAATGAAATTTATTAAATAAAATT
Organism: Zaprionus africanus; assembly: GCA_018151435.1. Taxonomy (NCBI): domain Eukaryota; kingdom Metazoa; phylum Arthropoda; class Insecta; order Diptera; family Drosophilidae; genus Zaprionus; species Zaprionus africanus. The sequence goes on from JAECXB010001995.1 coordinate 674,449, forward strand.
CCCCTACAAATTCTTCTCTACGGAATACTTTTCAGTCTCAATCAGAAACTAACCTATCCCAATCAAAGAAATTATAACCTTAACTTTCCCATGAATGAGTCGATGTTGAGCCCTTGTGGCCTTCGCTGTTGTGCCATAAAATTGTACTCACTCAAGTATGCAAACAGTGAGACCTTCAGCTATGCAGTCAAGTGCTTAGCCTACTTAATGTGTCAGATATATGGCCATATAGTGTGCACGTACTAGTATATACTGTCAGTATATATACACAATATATATGTAGATGAGGAGGATATCGAGAATGTCCTTGTGTCGCAAACTGTTGGCCAAAGTTGGATGAGCCCAAGTTTAGTGGCCTCTGGCACAGTATGTGCTTTGTGTGTGTCTATGTGTGTGTGTGTGTGTGTGTGTGTGTGTCTATAGAACATAAAAACGATTTAATTATACATAGTTGAAATAAATATTTTTGGTATTTTTCGGCATTTTTTGGCTCCCTTTTGCGGCCATTTGGCAGCGACAGCAACGCAATTTGCATTTTTTTTTTCGTTCTTCGTCTTTTCTCTGTTTTTCGGCCTGACTGAGCCAGGCGAAAAGTTTTGGGTTTGCCTTAAAGTTTGACAGGTCTCTAGAAAAGAAGCAGAGGAGGAGAAGCAGAAGAAGGAGGAGGAGGGGGAGGAGGAACAGCGTCAATTCTGTCAGTCTTTTCTCCGTATTCCGGGTACGTTTTGCGTTTGCTTTCAATCATGTTGAATCTGCTCGCCGAGACATATCGCAGTTGCCCTCGCTGTGCGCTCGTCGGCCACTTTCAAACAATGTTCTTGATGAGCCTGTCAATTGCACACACAAACACCCACACACACACACACTTAGTACCTGCTGCAGGCTGGGGCAGCTTAGCTGTCACAACAACAAGAAAGTCGAGTGAAATTTTCATAAAGATTTCAACACTAATAACAAATAATTAGCTGACTGACTGCGGCTGGCAAATGTCAAGGGCAACAGCAACCGCAGCAACAGCAGCCACAGCAGCAGACATAACAATTCAATTTATGATGATAGTGACGTCCATAAGACCGACAAATAAATAGATTTCCAGTGGAATGTCTGGCAGGCAATGTGGCATCACCTTGAGTAGCTGCATATGACAGTTCAGTTAATGGGGTTAGAGTTGAGCGGTTCAAATTGATTGCCAAATTTCCAAATTGCCAGAATAAATTGTACACAGAATGTAAACCAAAGAGATAAAGAGAAATATGTTTAATTATCTAGGAAACAGAGCATACATTTCCAGAATACATTTGGAAATTGATCTACAAATATTCCTCGATCAACTTGTATGCTTTGCAATGCGATTTGAGGGCGTGGCTGGTTTTTAAAGCAATCTTTACTTATATGCAATAATATTAAATATTCCCACACAAATTACTAGCTCTAGCTCTGCTAGTCTCCTAGATCTATGCGTTCATACAGACAGATTAAGATTTTCATATGCCAGATATGCCCAAATAGCTTTAAGAATAAGCGCTAGTTTTGGTGAATCTCTCAAGTAAATTCAATCAAGTCTTTGTTAAGCGCCCATTGTGCAGTTGCGCTCGGATTGAAGTTTCCTCTCTGCCAAGAGAGACAGATTGGTTCGTTCTCAATGCGATTAAATTGAGATATTCAAGCTGGCTTAAACTAAGTTAAGCCTGCAACTTGTTCTCCGTTCCCCTCTCTCTCTCCCTCTCTTTCTCTGTCTCTGTGAGAAGTTTCAGAAGATGAAAACGGTCAAAAACCGAACCGAAAGTTATGAAAGGACTGCGAAGGGAGGAAGCGCTTCAGTTGTCAAAGTTTTAAGCCGAAAGAAGTCCGATTAAGTGGCTGAATTAAAGAAGAGCACGCCTGTAGAGCAAGAGCACAGGGAGGGGGGTTTGACATGCGCGTGTGTGTGTGTGTGAGTGTGTGTCTGTGGAGATAAGGTGGGTAGGCGGATTCATTACCGAGAACTGAACATGCGAAACTCAAAAGCAGCTCAGGCGTTAATTGCGCCAGGTGCGAGTGAATCAGGTGCCGGGTCAATTGCTGGACATGCACACGAGTACCGCCACAGCAGCAGCAACAGCAACAAGGACACTCGCACACACACACAGCTGCAAATGCCATTAAAATGTAGCAGGCAACGTGCAGCGTTCAACTTGCAACGTGCCACGTATCGCTATCAGTTTTAAAGCCCAACTTAAAAAGTTGCTGCAAACAACATTGCGGCATAGTCTGTCTACAGTATAAGCCCTGTGTGTCTGACATGTGTGTGTGCTCTGTGTGTGTGCCCTGTGTGTGTCTGCCCTGTGTGTGCCCTGTGTGTGTCTGCCTTGAATGTGTTTGTGCCCTGTGTGTATGCGAATGTGTGGTTTGCTTTTGGCATTTGCAAAAAAGTTCAGCGAGACAATGCAGACATGTTGCCAAAGTTGTGTGTGCGTGTGTTTGTGTGTGTGTGTGTGAGTGTGTTTTTGTGAGTGTGTTTAAATGTCAACACTTCAACTTCGACTTTTCTGCAGCCGCTTAGCGCCATCGTCATCGTCGTCATCGTCGTTCCCCATCGTCATTGGTTGTTGTGACGTTCGCAATGCGCAATGACGTCACAAGCGCAGCTGGTAGGAACAATACACACAACCACACCCCCCCCTCCCACTTCACCCTGCAGCTTATCTCTATCAATTGCCGAGGGTCATTGCCGTCGCATTGTCTGCGTCAGCAGGGCAGAGTGAACACAACCAGCAGCTTAACTTATCCGGCTAACTCGTGACCCCACTTTCCACTCTCTCTCTCTCTCTCTCCCTCCTCCTCTCTAGTTCTCTCTTTCTCTCTGTCTCTCTCTATCTGCCTCTGTCTCTCTCCTGCTCTGCCTCTGTCAAGCGGTGCTTAACTGCCGCACGTGATGTCTCAATTAAGCTGGTCAAGTCACATTCGACTCGTTGCTGACTCGTTGCTCGTTGCATACCTTAGGGCGTCACACACACACACGAATACATACCACACATAGTCACCCACGCACACATTCATACTTCATCTCTCTCACTCATTTCACGCGCGTTTTCTGTTCAAATTTACATACAGATCAACAATAAAATAAGCGTCAATTATTTATGCAAAAAAACAACAGAAAATAGAAAATTATCGATAACAATTTTACAATGAAATAATGAAGAAAACGATGAAGTAAAATTTGTTATACGTTTTATGTTGTGTGTGTTTCGTTATCGTTTGCGTTCTCTACTGTTTTTTGTTTTTCCTTTTTTGTTTACTTTCTTAATCGATACTCGATATACCCGCTAATCGATATTTGTGTTCTGTACTCGTTCCAACTCTATCTACTTAGCCTTACTTCTTATTATTGTTATTTGTACTTTTATCGTTGTTTATTATTGTAACCCTTTGCAGGTTTAAAGAACAGGAGGCCTCTATACTCATTGACAGATCGTACGTATGCCCAAGTTCTATCTCTCTCTCTCTCTATCTCTCTTACACACTCTTAACTATCTATCTATCCCACCCTATGTGTTGTCTTTGCATGCCTGCCTGCTCGCACTTAAGTAGTAACATCCTATATAGAGTGCTTGCCTTCTCTCTCCCCCCCAACCATGCATGTTTCTGTTGCTGTCTTATATATTTGTATATATTCTTTCCGTTCTCTTTATTTCCATTCAAATTCCTCTTCAGTTTTACAATCGTCGCTTTTGGCAAATTGTTCTATAATAACTAAAGGCAATAAAAGTATAATAATAATAATAATTTGACGCTATTTTATCTGCATAATCGTCTTTAATATATATATATTTATCTCATTACTTTCTTGCTTTTACACATTTCTTTTTCGATTACCATTTCGATTTATTTATAATTAATCGCAAATATTTTATATTGAGTACAGAGCTAAGGCTGCTTTCGACTGCATAGTGCTAATTATTAATTACAGAGCACATTTGCTTTGCATAACATTTTTATAGAATAAGTTAATAAATTATATGTAACATATTGTAGTTATCGATAAATTGAGAGATTTAATATGTTAAAAATGTTGAATTCCATAACTGGTGAGTCTGGTTGAGATCATTGATATATAATGTGCCTTATACGCAATAAATTTTTGGTTTATTTAAGGGGAACTAACTCGGAATTGTTTTTCAATCGATAAGTGATAAATAAATTGCTTGTAGAGGGAACAAGAATATATATGGCTATCGAAAAATTAAAAAAAAATCATAATAAATATATAAAAATGATTGAAAATTAAAATTTAAATGATGATTTAATGTGCTTTGCGGTCATAAAGAACAAGAATATATATCAACATGTATATATATATGTATATATATATAGTTATCTAAATGCAAAATATTAAACTATATATACTCATTATAAAGTCTTCGTGAATTTCTTCAAGGGGGACTAATTAGAACTTATTCTTCAATCGATAATTGAAATAAGTAAATGCGATATTTGCACTGTAGGTGCTGCTGGTCGAACGGAACAAGAATAAATATAATATATATAGAACGTATTCTCAAAAAAGCAAACCTATAAATGACAATCATGTAGACTTCTTAGCTCTACAGTTAATTTGAGTTGACTTAAAATGCACTTTGAAAACCCTTGTCAATTCAGTTTGATACTTGTAGCATATATATATTCGTATGCTATATACAAATCACATTCTCAGCCCCACTGTTGCCAAAGTCAGCACATGCTCCCACAAAAACTGTACATTAGCTACTGCTTATTCAAGTAACTTCGATTTGAGCCACAAAAAAGCCCCCATCGGTCCACAAGAGATGAGTGTGCACAACTCGTGAGTCACATCACGTTGCCCACTTTGCTGGCGCTGTCGCTGTTGTTGTTGTTGTTGTTGTTGCTGTTGTTGTTGTTTTGGTTTTTGGCTAAGGGGGCTAAACTCACATGATATACCGCGTGTCACTCAATTCAACGAATTTATTCGCAGTCATCATCGCCATCGCCATCGCCATCGCCGTCACAGTGGTCCAATTAATGGCGAAAGAGGCGTGCCAGCTGAGGCTGAGCACAGGTGGGCGGGGCGAGGCGGGGCGGGGCGGTGTCGGCTGTTGAATGAAAGCTGCCAAAGATGTGAAATCAACAACAGCAGCAAAACAAAAGGCGCAACGCAACACGGCGACAGCGCAGCTAATTTAAATATGAAAAACATTTCCTATTTCCTGTGCCATCCAAATATGTGAAAAAATTCGGTCAGTCAGAAAGATGCCGCGCTGCTGCTGACCGCACAGAATGTTGTCGCTATCGCTGTCGCTGCTGGGTAGATTCAATCACAAGCGCAAAAGCGAGCGGCCAACCGCACAGTTACCCCCAGTACACCCCTAGCCCTAACCTCCCCTACTCTCGCAGTACCAACCCACAACATGTTCCCTCACTCTGGCTCCACCCCGCTGAGTGTGCACCGCACAGAGCTTGTCCCTTGTGCACACAAGTTGCCACATGCAGCGCAGCGCGGCGTATACGTAACGCTGAGTACATATTATTCATACGCAGCGTGACACCGAAAAAGTCAAACCAAATGAAATACGCTCTTTGCGCGCATTAAATTTGCCGCCTCAATTGCCGTTGTCGCTGCCAAACGAACAAATTCCGCCCAGGCGCCCAATGCAAATCACGCCCAAATCTCCCTCTCTCTCTCTATGTATGTGTGTGTGCGCCACTTGCCTGCCAGTCAGTGTATGTGTGTGTGTGTGTGTGTTTGAGTGTGTGTACATATGGTTTTGAGTTGCCTCTTGTGCTTTTAATAAAAATGCATTTCACACAAATTCTGACATGCAGGCAAAAACCAAAATGAACTCATCTGCATTCCCTCGCCCTGCCCCGCCCCGCCCCCAACAGCCCTTCACATTGGCATCCTTTTCGCAGCAAATTGATTTCATTCTCCAACTGAATTGAAAAATATATCTACTAGTTTGCCCAGTAATTTACTCTCGAATCCTTTAGTTATTTGCTTGAGTTTCTTTTTGGCATTTGATGGATGCGTTTCTTGTGACAGTTGGTATTCTATTCAAAATGATGATCTCTTGCTGTTGCTTCTGCTTCTGTTCTTCTCTCTCTCTCTCTTTCTCTCTCTCTATCTTCTGGCTATACCCTTCAAAGTGGAGTACACTTACTTTGTGCAAACGTATAGTAGAAGGCGCGGCTGACCTCACAAAGTATCAACAGCCGAGGCGATTGTGCCATGTCCGTTAGTCTGTCTGTTTATCTGTATGTTTGTCTGTCTGTCTGTCTGTCTATCTGTCTATCTATCTATCTATCTATTTGTCTTCCTGTCTGTTCGCCTGTCTGTGCGCATTTAAACCCAGACTAGGTATAGACCTAGATTAATTAAAGCCACGCCCCTTCCACTGACCCAAATGATATATCTGGGATGGGTATGCGGCATATGCAGTTACAATTATGTTGGGTCGCTAAATCCAAAATCATAATTCGGCCATCACGTCTGGATTTCGACATAACCTCAAAAAACTCAAAAACCTTTAAATATTCCTCAAAAGTTGTAGAATCCTGATCTGGGCATGCGATATATGATAAAACATGTATATTGACCTTCTAAGGCTTCGACTCTACCTCAAAAAACTCGGCAAATCCTTGAAGCCCTAAAAAATAATGTAGTGTCATGATCGGGTCATGCGATATATATATTTCTATATGTTTTTGACCTTCCGAATCTGAATCCGAAGTTGAACCTATCACTTCTGAATTTCAACCTAACCTAAAAAACTTTTGAAAAACTTCGAACATTTTTCATTTCTAAGATGTACTAATTTTCCATCCCTGCTAAGAATGCAATACAGAGTACGCTCAACATTGAAGTTATACATTGAAGAAATTATATTGATTAGCTGGCTAGAGGATATATCACAGTCGAGCACACTCAACTGTAGTTTATGTGCTTAGTTTTCAACTCGATTTGGAAGTGCCTATTAGAACACACAAGTTTCTAGCTTCAACACTTTACCTAGCTGACTTCAGTATTCAATTTAATCGGATAAACACATAAGTAATTCAAGTTACCTTGCTAATGTGTGCGTGCTTTAGTCTTTGTTTATTTTTAATACAAATACGTTAATAATTATCAAAACTGGGTTTTCCATCTGCTCTTCTGGCTATCATCCAAACGACTTGTCTTGGGCTCTACACTGTTGATTTATTCTTCAGATTCTTTGAATGCATAGCTCCTTTAGCCGACGCCCTTTGCCCAGCTTAGCCACTATCGAGGCAACTCTACTCTCATCTATCGAGTCCACGCTCTCAAGGAAGCTCCAATCCTCTTAAGTCCAACCTAATTCAGTCGTCTCTCTCTCTAGCGGCAGCCAACTCTAATGTTAACTGGACTACACCTAGTGCCGCATTTGAATGCCAACTCACTCTTAGTTCATAGGCATCTTCTCTCTCACTGACTCTCTCTAGACTTCTTTGACATTCATTTCTTCTTTTAACAACCCCAATCAACTGTCTTGTACCCACTACCTTCTCCCAACTACTCATTCTCTACTCATTCTGCACTCAACTTTAGTGTTCTATAATTGTTTCATCCATTCCGATATGGAATAATCAACATAAATTCCGCATTGGACTCTGCATAGGCCCGCATAATGTTCGAAAAGCATATTGTAAATGTTTATGAACAATTTCATCAGTCACTTGACTTTCGCCCAGTCCCACATTGAAGCATTCGTTTACCCATTCATTCATTCATTCATTCATTCACTCGCTCACGTTGTTGTCAGTCACGAGATGTCTTTGCCAATCGACTCGTCTCAACTGACCCGATGCCCCGTCACGCGCGAACAGTTGCTTGAAATGTTTTCCACCTTCTGCGCCTGCTGGGGAGTGGGCGTGGCATACGTGAATACATTTGACTTTGTTTATGTTGAATGCAGGGCTCAAGTGAGGGGGCGGGGCGAATGATTATCGCAATCGCAGTGGAAATTCAAATTGAAATTGAAATTGAAATTAAAATCAAAAAGAAACGGGCTCACGCTGCGTATAAGTAATGTGGCTCAGCTCAATCGCGCTGTGCTGCGCTCAAGTAGCTAAGCAGAAGCGCAGTAACAACAACAAAGTGATCAACAACAACAACAACAACAACTTGAATGGTGGCCTCAAGTGGCTAAGCTAAATGAGAAAATCTCTCGAAATTATTATTAGAATTAGAATTACGTGTGTGCACTCATTTGCGCTGTAACCTGGCCAGAGAGATACTTATTAAAAATAATCGGCCGCACTTAAAATACAACATGTGCATACATATTTGCAACCCTCTCTCCCCCCTCTCTATCTCCCTCTCTCTCGCACTACTAGACTTATGTAATGAGCACGAAGATCGCGCTGAAGGCGCAGCAAGCTGGCAGAGAATTTATTAAACATTAGCGTAGGTAAGTGAAGGCGAGAGACAAAGAGAGAGAGAGAGAGGGAGAAGGGGAGAGAGAGGGAGAAAGAGGGGGAGAGCGCATGAAATTAATTTTACGTCAGGCAAATTGAAAGGTAGTTGAAAAGCAACGAGATAGAAGACGCTGATGATGAAGAAACAGCAGCAGAAGATGAAGCTCTCTCTAGTTGCTGTTGTTGTTGTTGTTGTTGTTGTGACTGGCAAGGACGCCAACTTGCCTTGCCGGACATGTTGGTGTGTGTGTGTGTCGCATACAGGGTGATCTGCTCTGCCTGCCTGCAATATGCACTCAATTTTCCCTTTCAATGCAATCGATTTCGAGTCAAGCTCAAGTTGATTTATTGCTCTGCTGGCAGCACCCTGTGCGGAATGTGTGTCAATGCAACACCCTGTATGATTCAATAATTGAGCAAATGTTGTTCATGTTGTGTCAGTTCGCTGCTGCCGACGTCGCTGTTGTTGTTGCTCTTGTTGTTGTTGCTGTTGTTGAAGATGAAAAGCAAGCAAAAATCTTACGCGCGCGCAAAAAAAGCCCAAGCACAAATGATGAAAATGAAATGACACACACACACAAACACACACACACCCGCGCACACGCACACACTCAGACAAATTTAATTTTATTTATTTATATTTTTGTTGTTGCTGCTGCTGTTGTTGTTGTAGTTTTTTTAAGTTGAATATAATTTGTTTCTTACGTTACGTTGCTCAGCTGATGCCCGCGTCCGTCCGCACGTCGCCAGCTGTGCCGCCTCTGCGCCTCTGCTGCTGCTGCTGCTGCTGCCGACGGCGACGTCGTCGTCGTCGTTGCTGCTGCTGCTGCTGTACGATAATTTTTCTTTCTTCTTGCTGTTGTTGTTGTTGTTGCTGTTGTTGTTGCTGCTGCTGCTGTTGCCGTTGTCGCTGCCACGTTCCTGAGCGTGTGAGTTGTGTTTTGAGTTTCGTATTTTCGCTGGCCACGCCGCGGGACGCGCTCATTCTCGGCCAGCGCGCACTCGTGGAAAATTCGAAAAGCGTTTTTCGCCTTCTTCAACTTGTTTTACATTCATTATATATATAATTATTATTATTGTATTTGTATTTTTTTGCTGTGTTTGTTGTCAGTGCGCGAGTTCGCGCAGAGTTCAAAGCGAGCCAGAAAAGTGCGAAAAGTGCGCGAAAAATCGAAAAAAAAGAATTGGAAATTGAAAATTGAAAATTGCAAATCGAAAATTGAAGATTGAAAGTTGCTGGAACTTAAATTTGCCCGGCCCTTTAGCCTGGAGCGGGCAGCTCTCATGCTACTCGACTCTTGAATTGTTCCAAGCGAGCAACTTCTGTTCTATTCTCTGTGTGTGCGTGTGTGTGTGTGTGCCTTCAACATGCTGAACAAGAACTCAGCCTCGTCGCAGTCGCTGCCGCGTGTGCACAGCTTCTTCAACATGATACCGTCGATAATGCAGGACGATCTGGCCGTCACCATATTGGCCGATCGGGATAATATGTTCTCGATCAAGTCACAGCGCAGGTAACCCCCCGACCATTTAAGGCAGCACAGCCAAAGAGGCATAGTTCTGCATATATAATATATATATATATGGTATGCCAGGCTATATATAGTATATATATAGTATATTTTCCAATTTAATGACAGCGAGAACTGAGCAAACTGTTTCGTCTGCCTTGGCTGTATTTTTGCATATTTCTATTAATTATGATCCATGTTTGTGTACACACCAGCCTGTGTGTGTGTTTGTGGTGTGTGTGTGTGTGTTTGTGGTGTGTGTGTGTGTGCAAAGACACGCACAAGCAGCAGCAGCAGCAGCAGCGCTGTGCAAACTCAAATAGAGAATATTTGCTTTAGTTTTGATTAGTCGACAAGTTCAATTTCCTATCTGTGGCTTTGATTGTGAAACAGGTCTTCGATTTGTTGGAATTCCTCTCAGCTCTGAGCTATTGCTTTGCCAATTCAATTTCAATTTGAGGGCAAACATTTAAGGCAAGAACAATTTGCTTAGTGCTGCCTGAAAAATGCAATTTGTCTGAACTTCATTCCAGTTTGTTTCCCTTTGACTATTTCACAATTAAACAGAAGATTTCAAGTCAGAAAAATATATTTAATTATTAAAGAATGCAGTGCAATGTTTATTGTGATGCATGAAAACAAAGCGAACTGTCAGCACATGAATCTATTGGTTTAGAAAAGAACCGTCTTCATACTTCTATATAACATATACTCGTATATATCTGCTTCTACTCTCCTCAACTTTGTCATTAAAGGAATTCTGAGGAAATTTTGAAAATTCCATGGAAATTCCTTGTGAACTTTGAGTGAGTCATGTACAATGTTTTTTTGCGGTAAAATGCGTCGCAGTATTCATAATCGAATAACAAAATAATGAAAGCGAATAGTAGAAGAGCAAAAGGGAACGAAACGAAACGAAAGCAAATGAAATGAAATGAAATGAACGAGATGTGTGGCGATGTGAGATGACAAATCAGCGACGAAAACACATTTCGTCTGGCTGCAAAAGTCGCCGGTGTGCGCGACAGAATGCCAGAGGGGAAAGGGAAGAGGAGAGAAGCCGCCACTGTAGGTGGAAATATGTAAAGGGGAGCAGAGGCGGAGTATTGCCAATTTGGGGAGCATGAGCTGGGTGGCTGCATTTGCCCCTTCTTGTTATTATTATTTATGTTGTTGTTTATGACTTTTGGTTAGGCAAACGGATAGATGGATTGTCTGCCACACACACACACACACACGCACACACAGTGAGCCAGGTGTGTCAATGTGTGGAGCCGCATACGTGCCAAAAATCAGGCAAACAACAAACAACATGAGAAGCGCAAAGAGAGGCCCACATCGAGCTGTAAATGTGGCCAGCCCCCTCCCTCCGACGCATACATAAATCGCATATAGTTTTTTGAAAAAAAAAAAAAATTAAATAAAATAAAAGAAAAAGAAAATTTTAGCTTTTCCAAGCATTTTGATTGCCAGCCAATTGGCTTTAAAGCTGAATGGCAAATGAATACATATCGCAGGAGATCTATAAAAATAACCACAGTAAACTAAAAATATTTATAAAAAGAATGACGAAACAGGGTGCGCACGACTAACAGATACGCTGTAAATGGTGGCAAACATAATGCGAAAGTTTCGCAGATTATCTCTGCTTATATCCACTTTATTCTTGATAATGGAAATGCATGTGAACGATTTAGGTTTATAGTGCATAATTTATAAACACTTCAGATTGTATTTCATTTTGAAGAGACTCTCTGAGCTACACTTATCCGATTTGTCAGTTCCTAAAATCATTTATACACTTATGTATATATATATATATATTTATATAAAAATGTTTCTATAGATTTTGTTGTGCACTTAATTATACTCGTTTTAATGATTTTTATAGCTACCGTGCATAACTATAAATATACTATAAAATTAATGAGTTTCGTTTGCTCATTGACGCCGCCAAACGTCGCCTTGTGACGTCACTTATGTATGTATGTATGTCGCTTTATTGCCCTGCACAGGGTATACCTTATATGCAGTGTCAGTGAGCAAAATTTATAACACTAAAAAGTCGTGACGTGACAGCTGCTATAAATTTTATATGTTCTTGAACGGTACGTTGAGCAGCGTTGACTTGCGCTGAATGAACTCTGTCTCGGGGACTTTTGATGAAACTACTAAGAAAACATGACTACGAATTAGTCAGAGCTGTAGTTAATAAGCCGACATTCAGTTTTATTGTATATTTATATAATCTGTATATATCATGCGAATATAAACAAAAGCTACTAAATATTAAATTGAAGTTTTAAATGTTTTTGACCATAAAATTTGAGTTTTGGTTTCCTGAGTTTAATTAGAATACTAAAAGATAATTTTACTATACTGTGATTATATATTTATTTCTACAGGGTATCCATGCCACCGCGCATCATGAGAAATTTGATTTTTTTCAGGATTTTAGGTTCTTTCTTTTTTTTAATACTTTTCAAATTTTGTTTTATTAATTTTAATTTATGCCATTTTTTGTTTGTCAATGCGTACGGCAACATCTTCGTGTGCTCGTGTCTTTTATCATTCTCTCTCTCCCTCTCTCCCTTTGCTTTCCCCTTTTTTCTGTTTTATTTTCGGCACTAAAAGTATTTCAAGCCAAGTAGCTCGTGCGACGCCCTCGCAAACCAAACGAGACGCGTTTTTCCATAAAATTTTCGCGACGCTTCTCGTTCCGAATTTCCAATGGAATTTTCAAGCTGCCTGCAAAAAAAAAAAAAAAAATCTAATAAAAAAAAAGAAAAACCTGAACGACCTTTACCTCATAACTCAGCCAGCTACCCGCAGATACACCCTCATGATGCCGGGTTTAATTTTGCGCTGTCTTTCCTTTCTTTTTTTTTTGTAGATTTTTTGAATATTTTCGTGCGTCTATTTGGAGGGTGCATTCGCTGACCTTTCCGGTTCGTTGTTGAGGACAATATTCCAGCTGATTGCCCTGTGACCGATGTGGTCGAGCACCCCGAGCACTTTTGCTCAGCTGGAAATTTAAAGTCAGAGAAATATTTGAGTACACAAAAAAAAAAAAAATTAGTAGAGTAGAACTAGTTTCGTAAGATGAAAACCAAAGAAATTGCAGTCAAAGGGTTGCAAACAAAATTCTCTGTACGAGTTCATGGTCACGTTGAATGCAGAAAGGTTGTCAGATGAGTGCAGGTAGTCTATATAAGTCGGTACTCCGATGGATTGCAAAGAAAACAAGACGTGAGGGGGAGAAGAAGTTAGAGAAAGAAGTTTACATCATCAATGTTTGTTTTAAGCTCGCGACGATTCTTTGCTTCATTGCTATTGCCTGCCTTTGCCTGTTTTTACTTTTCATATTTCACATTTGTAAATTTATCTCATCTCATTTGAAGACACTTTTACTCATCCATCTCACTCTCTCTTTCTCTCTTTACAGCCATGGCGAGGATCTCATTGTAACGCCGTTTGCCCAAATTTTAGCCAGTTTACGTTCAGTGCGCAACAACCTTCTAAGTCTGACAAATGTACCAGCATCAAACAAGTAAGTTCACAGTGACCTTGACACGCCCACAAAGACCCACATAGACCCGCTACCCACCACCAGCAGTAGTCCCACTGTAACCCACTTCGATGTACGACAAGACACAAGACACAAACCGATAGGCAAGTGTTGTACTTGACCCTCGAGGCGACCTTCCACTTTTCGCACTCGTTTGTGCACCCCCCCCCACTCTCCCTCTCTCTCTCTCTGACTTCCCCTTTCATTCCCCCTCTCTCTCTATCCCTCTTTTATTCCCCCTCTTTCTCTGTAGGCCTCACCTTTACCAATCTCTACCATCCTGCTCTCTCTCGCGCTCGCTCCCTCTTTTGTCTTGCTGCCTGTGTCTCTTTCCCGCTCGCTCTCTGTGTACCCTCTCCTTCTTGCTCTTGCTCTTGCTCTGAATGTCTTTTTGTCATCTCACACTTTAATTAATCAACCGGCAACAACAACAATAACAAAAACAACAACAGCAACAGCATAAAGCATTCATCTTCCCTTCCGACTAACAATAATTTTGTCCCACATATGCGTGTGTGTGTCTATGTGTGTGTGTATTTATTATATCCCGCCCCCTACACACACACACCCACCCACACACACACCCGTTGACTGGGTACTGGCGGACAGATGAACTGAAAGAGTAAAGACCCACTTGAAGAGAAATGACGACGAACGAGATGCCGAGAACATTTTAAGGGGAACTAAAAGGGAGGGGATCAGGGGGCGATGCAAGGGGGGTAGGCCAAAAGGGGGCATCGGGACAACGGACCGTGTTGACGTGCCAAAAATACCGCAAACAAAAACCATATCGTACATTTTATTTATAATTTTTTCCATCGAATATGACGGAACTCAAATTTAGAACATTGTCAGTTCTGTAGAAAGATTGTGTGAGGAGAAGGTTGGAGGGGGGGAAGGGGAGACAGAATGGAATGGGAAGAGGGGGAAAGCAAGAACTGCGTGTGTGGTATATTTTGGGGGAACTCCAGTTAACACATTGCATTGTTATTGTTGTTGTTGTTGTGGCACTTGAAACTCTCTTTCTATATGTATTCTATGTGTGTGTACTATATGTCTACATGATCTGGATCTATATGTGTACACATACATATACACACATGCATAAGTGAAGTACGTGTATCTGTGTGTTGAGTTTGCATTCGAATGGACCCCCCTCACAGAGCTCCCCCCTCCACCCCAAACTAAGTATTATTGCAATCTAATATTAAGCTAACCGATAACCTAACCATTAACCGATAACCGATAACCGATTATTTAACTGTTGTACAGAAACCACAGACTCTTCAATTCAATTTTGTTCATATATTTTTTTCTCTATTTCTCTCTCTCTCTCTCACTCACTCTCTCACTCTGCTCGGCTCTCTTTCTAACGCTCTTTGTGTACAAATATATGTATATTGATCGTAAATATATATAATTGTGTACTGGATATGTATTGCCCCCGATTCTTCATTATCGATTCTCGATGTTGTAACCACGTCTCCCTTCCTCGTTGTGTGTGTTGTTGTGAATAACGAATCTAATCCGCCCTTCACCCGATAATCCATTAACTATCGATCCAAACTATATGATTTACTCACTGCTTGTCTATATCGATTGCATCTTCTATGTTTCTTTGTGTTCACTTATCGATGTTTCTTTGCTCTCTCATTCTCTCTCTCTTTCTGTGTCTTTTGTTTTCTATTTCTTTCCTTTGTTTTTCTCTTTGTCTCTGTCTCCGTCTCTTTGTGTTTCTTGTTTGTTGTTGTTCTTGTTCCACGTATTTTCACGCTATGTTTTCACTTTTCCATCTTCCTCTCGCTCTGTCTCTCTCCCTCTCTCTTTCCCACTTTTTGTCTCACCCTTTGTCTTACTTGTGCGCGTCTGTATGTGTGTGTGTGTGTGCGTGTGATTCTGTGTGGAAATCATTTATTAATCAAACAAGATCCAGGCGACCAGCTCAATCATCATCCGGACGATCCGGCAACCTTGGCGGCGTCCAATTGGCCCAGGGCGATGAGGCCTACACCCGCCTGGCCACTGATACCATCGAGGAGTTGGACTGGTGCTTGGATCAGCTAGAGACCATACAAACACATCGCAGTGTCTCCGACATGGCATCGCTAAAGGTGAGAAAACGATTATCAGTTATCGATATACGATGTAATTATCAGTAATTATTGAAAGCAACTATGCAAACGATTACCAATTATCGATATATAATATGAATTTTATCACATTTTCATCATCATTATTAATCAGTTATTGATTATAAATATTCAAACGATTACCAGTTATCGATTCACAATATTTTAGTCAGTTTATATTGATTAAAACTATTCAAACTATAGCCAGTAACCGATACACAACATGATAAACCGTTTTTATTGATTGCAACTATGCAAACGATAACCAGCTATCGATACAAAGAATAAATAATTAGTTATTATTGATCGCAACTGCTCAAACGATTACCAGCTATCGACATACAATATGATAATCATTTATTATTGATTTTTATCGATACACAAATTGAAAACTCGTTATTATTGATTGCAACTGTGCAAACGATTGCCAGTTATCGAAACACTATTTGATAATCGTTGCAATTATTATTTTATTGTTATTATAAACAATATATTGCTATCTATTAATGACATTGTATGTTAATCGTTAATTGAAAGAAATCGTTATTATATTTTGATAACTAAAAAAAATAAATGATTGCAGATTTAAAACATTTTTTTTTTTTTAAATTAGCAATAAACGATTAACGATTCATAAGATTTTAAATTTCAAATCTAAAATCGACAACAAATTGTTTTACATGAAATTTAATCGATACCCATATTAATCTCTAACATAATCCGATTATCGACAATTGAAAAGCATTTGACGTTCGCTCTCTTTGTGTGTGAAAAAATACAAAAACTGATTACGTTTTTCTCCTTTCTTTTTCCCCGAACTTAGTTCAAGCGCATGCTCAACAAGGAACTCTCACACTTCAGCGAGTCCAGCCGATCGGGAAATCAAATTTCCGAATATATATGTTCAACGTTTTTGGGTAAGCACAATAAGAAACATAAAATATGCATTTTCATATGTATTATTTATGAGAAAATGAAAGTAAATAAGATAAGTAGAAAGATTACATTATAATATATACACTTATATATGTATATATTTATCAGGTATAGTTGTGCCAGAATTTTATAGTCTGCTTTGCTCTTTGGCTGTGGAAAAATTCGTAAACAAACAAACATTTCACTTATCTCTCGTCTCATCATTGGGGCAACTTTGTAAACTATGCAAAAACTGTGGAAACTTCTTTCGTTCTTCCCTCTCGTGACGTGAACTATTCAGAATCTATCAGCATTAAATTGTCAAATCAATTTGTTATCGAGCAGAGGGCAAAAGAGGAATAACAACAACCACAACAGCAACAACAACAACAACATTATGAACATCAGCACAAGTAAGTTGTGCCTCAAGTCGATCGCAAATGCAAATTTGCTGAAAAATTATTCAAGAACTTTCAACTTTGTCTTCAGTTGATGACATGATGCTCAAAGTGGGCTCTGCTATTAATGTTGTTGTTGTGCTGCCTGAAAGACGCACAAAAGTATGCAATAGCACATCGCTCACTTTCCATCTCCCTCCCTCTCTCTCTCTCTCTCTGCTACCCCTTCTCGCGCCCCGCAACTACAATTATAATCACAGTCGGAACAAAAGCGAACTCGAAACTTTTGTGCATTGCAAAAAGTAAAAAATAAATAAAAAAAAAACAAAACAGAACAAGGCAAATACAGTTAGACGATAATATAAACTAGCAAATATATATGTAGGGGGCAGAGTGGAGGGAAAGAGTAGAGGAAATACAACTTAAGCCAAAACTAAAGCCGTCGAATTGAAAGTGCAGAATTAAATTATGCAGAGCAGCATAAAAACAGATGAAGTGGAAATTTCATTGTTTAACCTACGAATCCAATGGCAGGACTACGCCAACACCCCGCACCAACCCCCGCCAGCCGTACTTTATAGAAAATACCACCAGCAACCACCTGGCCCCACCTGGGCGTTGTGCACGTCCAACCACGTTTGACGTTGCCCGGGGACGTGCACAAACAAAGGCGCGTAGAGCCGAGCTGAGCTGAGCCGAGCGGAGCAGAGCGAAAGAGTTACACACAAAACAAAGTGGAATGGAATAAAACAAAAATGTGAAAGAAAGCAAAGGCGCAAAAAAAACAAGCCACACACACACATACAGCCTGGCCGAAAGTGTGTGGGTGTGGTCGGGCAACATATTTGCACATTTGTCCATATTTCTGCTTCGCTGAGCTGAGCCAAAAGCAAAGCCAGACGCAGGCTGA
Source organism: Zaprionus africanus (assembly GCA_018151435.1). Lineage (NCBI taxonomy): Eukaryota > Metazoa > Arthropoda > Insecta > Diptera > Drosophilidae > Zaprionus > Zaprionus africanus. The sequence continues at coordinate 692,313 of JAECXB010001995.1, forward strand.
GGAGGAGGCGGAGGTGCCGAGCTGGAGCTGAAGCTGAAGCGACTTCAGTTGCCAACTGGCCGGGCCTAAACCGGTTTGGGCCCCCGAAGTGCGCCTACCTTGCGGCCTAGCGGGTTGAGTTAAGTTTCCTTCAGCAATTCTGTTTTTTTTTTTATTTTTTTTTTGGGCCTACGCCTTTGCCTAGTTGCCTTCATTGTTGTCGTTGTTGTTATTGTAGTTTATCAAGCATAAAATCGCATTTGGGCCAAGCCAAGCCAAGCCATCACCTACACACACACGCACACACACACACGTAGCCTAATGTCCATTTGTAACACTTCATTTGAAACAGTAGCCACCTTCGCTATGGCCAAAAAGTCACACACACGCAAACAGAGCCGATAAGTCGCTTCCCCCTCCGGCTTTAAAAACAGCTGCAGAACGTAACGCAGCGCAGCAATAAATTCTCTGCGGCCATACACTGCGTATACGTGATGTCCACAAGCGATAAATGCGTTTGCGTATTCGTTTGCCACACTGCGAATGCGATTGCGATTGCAATAGCGATGGTGACTACGGCTTAATTGAAACGACTTTACAGAGATGACAACGAATAAGAGAAAGGGGAAAGGCAAAGAGATGAAGAGAGAAGAGAGAAGGGAGAAGGGAGCAGAGCTGGCATCTCTCGCATTGCTGCCGGCTGTGGCGTATGTTAATCAGGCAAATCATTGTGCATTGCAAAGGAGAACGAAGAAGAAGAGGCAAAAAAAAAAAAGGAAACCCGTCGAAACTCTGACACCGATTTCAGATTCAAAACTCAAAACCAAAACCAAATCGTATGCAAAATACGTACATACATACATACATATGCCTGTACGCAGTCATGCACATGTGCGTGTGTGTGTGCACCGTTAGAAAAGAAATGCGAATGCCAATGCGAATGCGAATGAGAGCAGAAGAAAAAATGAAACAGCTCGGAGACAGCTCTGCGTCGAGTCTGTGCCGTGGGGCGTGCTGTCGAGCCAGTCATGGATACCATATGTACTCGACTGTATAATGTGACTCCCCCCTCCCCGTATGCGAATGTGTGTGTGTGTGTCTTGCTATGCCTTAAAGAGCATCGCTAGCAGGGCAACTTAGTGCGTTACAATTGTAAATTGCACGACCTGTAGATATGCTGTGCGAAGAACTTTTGGAAGCTAAAGTCTTGTGAAAGGAAATTTTGCAGAGAAAGTACTGAATGGAAGGGAATATATAGTAAATGGCATATATATATATTTATTGTATATATATTCATAACCCCTTTAGACAAGCTGTATGTGCCTAATCAGTTAACTACTTAACCTCTTCATTACTTGCATTCAGAATATCCATGATGAACTGCATTGTATGCTGAATTTATAGCGACCAAGGTGACAAAGGGGTTCTCAGCTACCCCGTAAGCCTTTAAAAAAAAAAAAAAAAAAAAAAAAAAAAAAATTAACCTTTTTGCTTTCATTCTAACTGATAATATTAAATCATTGATCATCATGATTTATTTCTAAAAATATTTAAAAGTCAAGTATTGCAACAACAACCAGAAGTTCTCTTTAATCAGCTTTAAATCTGCAAGTAGCTCAAGTGGAAACTCACTGCAAAAGAGATACACACATGACATATTATATATATATGTATATATAAGTATAAATACATATGTACAACAGGCACTTGCTAACTTTTGTACTTCAAAAAATGTTTCTCTTTACTTTCGTATGTGAAAAAACTCTGAAAACTAGAAAGTTCCCCTTTAAAACATTACTGAAACTCGTTCAATTTGCGATTAAAGCGAGTCGAGGCAAATAGAGATACAGTTACAGGCGAAGTTCTAGATACAGCTTCACATACTAATACAGTCATAGAGACGGATACATTTGGCGTTTTAAAATATACATGAACTTGTAATATTTGATACGCGTGTGTAGCACACACACACAGAGGCACACACACACACTTGTCGGGCCTTTCGCAGTGCGCACATTTCGAATATTTATGTTTCAGAGTGGACCCTTTTGTTGTTGTTGTTGTCGTGTTGTTGGCATTCTGGAAAGTGGCAACTCAAATTCAACGCAATTCGAATAAATATTAATTTATGCACAGACAATTTGCGTTGTTTTTGCCACTCAAAAAGACAGAGAGAGTGCGAGAGAGAGAGGGGGAGAGAAACAAAAACAAGCAGCAGATGGGAGAGAAAGTGGACTAGATACGTTAGGATTGGGTTACTCAAATGGGAAACTGGCATAGGAAACGCGATTTGGCAAGAAAACATTCGCGAATGTTTTTGCAGTTTGAATATTTAAACAGCAACAAGAGAGGGAGACAGAGATAGATAGAGAGCGAGTGAGTTAGCATTATTAATAACTCATTTGTAAAATTATACTTATAATAATTATATAAATATACTTAAAACTGATCTTTCCACATTACCTCTTCCTTTGCAGACAAACAACAAGAGTTCGATTTACCCTCGCTACGCGTGGAGGAGAATCCGGATCACTCAGTCACCCAGAGCGGCCCCGGCGGACAGCAATATCCGCGCAGTCGATCCCCACGCGGTCCGCCCATGTCACAGATCAGCGGCGTCAAGCGCCCACTATCGCACACGAACAGCTTCACCGGAGAGCGCTTGCCCACATTTGGTGTGGAGACGCCACGCGAGAACGAGCTGGGCACACTGCTCGGCGAGCTGGATACATGGGGCATTGAGATATTCAAAATTGGCGAACTAAGCTGCAATCGTCCGCTCACCTGTGTGGCATATACCATATTTCAGGTAAGGGAAGAGAGGGAGAGATATTGAGTTTCAATTCTGTTAGGTTGTTTCCAGTAGCAAAGGTCTATATGCGACGGTTCCTTTGGTCAAAACTGAGCAATAATCGCCGATTAACGCCTCTCACAACCAAACAAAACATGCTGTACACTTGAAACTTGGTATAGATGTTCGGAAAGAGTATACCAACATAACAAAACAAAAAAAAAATCTATAATCGAAAATACAAGAAGACAATGTAAGTCCGACGGTTCCTTTGGTCAAAATTGAGCAATAAATCGCCGAGCACGCAAAACACTTATAACATTTACGCCGCTCACAGCCAAACAAAAAATGCTATACACCTGAAACTTGGTACAGATGTTTGGGAAGAATCAATATCGATAATCGAAAGTACATTGCCCGCGAAATTTGCGTCAGTCACCTTACTTTTTGAACACACCTCCTACTTTCTATTCATAGAAAGGGAATACAACTCAAAGCAAATCGAAAGACTGTAGAAGGCAACTCTGACCCCTCAAAGTATATATATTTCAATAGTTACCAAACTGCTTGTTCGTATGAACAACTGATCTCAGAGACTATAAGTGCTAGATCCATCAATTTTATTGTCAGTTTAACTTAAAATGCACACATTCAAATAATCATTAATTTATGAATGAAAAGCATCTACTGAAGACCTAAAATTAGTTGTAAATCAAAATACAATATTGAAGATTTATTTCATATATTCCTTATGCACTTCTTCTCGCACCTACAGAGTAGAGAATTACTGACCAGTCTTATGATACCACCGAAAACTTTTCTTAACTTTATGACTACTCTGGAGGACCACTACGTCAAAGACAATCCGTTTCACAACTCGCTGCATGCCGCTGACGTGACACAGAGCACAAATGTGCTACTCAATACACCGGCATTGGAGGGTGTATTTACGCCCCTCGAGGTGGGCGGGGCACTGTTCGCCGCTTGTATACACGATGTTGATCATCCCGGCTTAACCAATCAGTTTTTGGTTAACTCAAGTAAGTTCAAGCGAGATGCAGAGAAGGAGAAGCATAAAATCTATATTACATATATTATATACGAGTATATTATATCATATTTTATCTATATATTGTATCTTGTTGCAGGTTCCGAACTAGCATTAATGTACAATGACGAATCTGTTTTGGAAAATCATCATTTAGCTGTTGCCTTCAAATTGTTGCAAAATCAAGGATGTGATATATTCTGTAATATGCAAAAGTGAGTAAAGCTTAAATTTAATACGGAATGAGAAGCTATATGTGTTGTATATATTTGCAGGAAACAACGCCAAACATTGAGAAAGATGGTTATTGATATTGTGCTCTCCACGGACATGTCCAAGCACATGAGCCTGCTGGCCGATCTCAAGACTATGGTCGAGACAAAGAAGGTCGCCGGCTCGGGAGTTCTTCTACTGGACAACTATACAGATCGCATACAGGCAAGCCAACCCCCCACTCTCTCTCCCTCTCACTCTCTTGCTGTCTCTTTCTAATTGACTAACTTCGAATTATTTGCAGGTGCTCGAGAATCTGGTGCACTGTGCTGATCTGAGCAATCCCACCAAACCATTACCGCTCTACAAGCGCTGGGTGGCTCTGCTTATGGAGGAGTTCTTCCTGCAGGGCGACAAGGAGCGCGAATCGGGCATGGATATAAGTCCCATGTGTGATCGTCATAATGCGACAATCGAGAAGTCACAGGTGGGCTTCATCGATTACATTGTGCATCCATTGTGGGAGACCTGGGCCGATCTGGTGCATCCGGATGCGCAGGATATACTCGATACGCTTGAAGAGAACAGAGACTACTATCAGAGCATGATACCGCCATCGCCGCCACCATCGGCGGCAGATGATATGCCGCAAGACGAGAAGATACGATTCCAGGTAAGAATCCCACACATGCATGCATCTCTTTCTCTTACACTCTCTCTGTCTCTGTCTGGCAGGTCACGCTGGAAGAATCCGATCAGGAGAACTTGGCTGAGCTTGAGGAGTGCGACGAGAGCGACAGCCGAGCGGATGCTGGCTCCAGCACAGCCACCGGCACAACAGCGGCCAGCGGTGGCGGCGGCCCCAAGCCGTCAGGGAGTCAAAATCAAGCCCAACACGGTGGAATGTGACGGAGAGTCGTGGGAATTTATCGCAAATTAACGGAAAAGGCGCACAGCTTCTTCCTACTACGTTAGTGACTACCATTTAAAACCAACAACAACAACAACAAGAGAAACACACAAAAACAAAAAAAGAACATTAACTGAGAACAAGCAAAACAAAGAAAACCCAAAAAAAAAAAAAAAAAAAAAAACAAACAAAACGAAAGAGAAAAAGAAAAAAAAAAAATATATAAAAATAAAGAATTAAACAAATGTTTAAAGCGTAAAACCAAACAGCAGTAGCAAAAGTACCGTTAAACTTATAGTGAAAGAAGAATACGAAAATTGAGAAAAGTATAGAAAAAGCTCAACAAAAAAAAAACACAAAAAAATTCAAACAAAAACAAAAGAAATTAGAAATTTACTTCGTGGAAAATGAGATTGATGTGGATGTACACTGAAAACAAAAAGAGCTAAGCACAAGCAAGCAAAAAACCAAAAAGAAAGCAAAAACACACAGAATAATATATATGATTAATCTTAAACTACACTCCCCCAACCCCCACCAACAACCCCTTTAAATCCAAGACAAGACAGAGAGCACTGCAGAAAGCAAATACCCCAAGAGAAACCCAAAGAGAAGAGAAGAATAGAAGCACAATGATGATAAGGATGTAGAGCAGCAAACCACAAGAACAAGCAGAGAGATGACGATAATTTTCTGTTCGCTTTTTAATTAATTTTTTAAGAAAATGAACTTTAGTTTTTATCGATTTACAATTTACAATTTACACTTTTACTTTTATTGTATTGACAAAAACCAAACCCAAGGCCAGGAAGGCAATTAGAAAAAAACAACAACAACAACTACAACAAACACAAAACAACAACAATAATATAACTAAAGCCGTTAATAATTTAATGCGATTAAGTTTTGATAAGCTAATTCTAAAAACAAAAAAATTGAAGAGAACGCTTCAAGTTTCAAACCAAACGAGAAAACAAAGAATAAGATGAAAATGTTTTGCATGCTTAAATTTAGTTATAAATTATTGATTTTGTATTAATTTGAAAGTTCTTAACTTTGCTGACAATTGCGTTGATCGATTGTTGTTCGAAAAAAAATATTAGGAACATATTTATTACGACGACGAACACTCACACACACAAACTAACTGCAATTATGTCTACAAATATGTCTAGAGACAAACACTTACTGTAAGGGGGTACCCCCTTCCCCTTAATTCTTCCTCCACCTCCACCAGCAGTCCAGTGAATGAAAACAAAGAAGATGAAGAACAAGTAACGTGAAAACTGAAACATACACACAAATTAAGCTAACCCCAATTGAAGTAAACACACTCAAAGAAATACATATGTACAGTCTATATACACACTGCATATGCAACCAATACATAGCTATACACATACATATGTATATACGCACGTATGAGTGTATGTGTATAAATATATGTTGTTTTTTTTTTTTTAATTATTTGTACATAGTTTAAATGTTGGACTCGAATTTAAAACAAGCAGCGAACATGTTGCAGCTTAAACTAAATGAAATGAAAAAAAAAACGAAAACAAAAACAAATGAAAACCAAATAAGCCAAAAAGAAAAAGAAAAATCCCGTTTCATTTGCTTAATATTTAGAAAACCTAAAACAAAGAAAATTGAGAAATTGAGGAACGAGAAGAATTATTGTAATAATTAGCTAAAGAGAATTATTGATTTTTGTTGCTTCCAAGTAAAACGCTGTCTTCGCAGAAAATTTTAGTTGTAGAAGGGACAAGTCGAAGAGTCGCTAAGAGTATTTCGAGGTTATGATGGCGCAGCTGCCAAATTGTGGTTCCACACGAATTGCCACATCAATTTTAATATATTTCGAATGGTCTGAATAATTCGAATGACTCGATGCAATGCAAGCAACTTGACACACCTAGAATGCTGCAACCAAATTTGGTTGTTTTCGTATTCATTCAAATATTTCTATTAGATTTGAGTGAGTCAACTGCTTTGAGAATTGCATCGAGTGACTCGATTGATTCGATTTCATCTTCGAAGACATCGATTCGCTTCAAGCGGTAATTCGAATGGCTCGATGCAATGTAAGTAACTTGAAACATCTAGAATGCTGCAACCGAATTTGGTTGTTTTCGCATTCATTCAAATATTTCTATTAGATTTGAGTGATTCAACTACTTTGTGAATTGCATCGAGTGACTCGATTGATTCGATTGCAACTTCGAAGACATCGATTCTCTCTGAAAGTGATTTGTATCGCTTTGAGTTACTCAAATGACTTGAATAAATCAAATGACACGATTTCATCCGAGTTAACAATTTTGACTCAAATCATTTGAATGATTCGACTCAATTCGAGTTGCTCCTTTAGTCACAACTGACAAAAAGACTTTTCAAGCACAAGCACTGGCAAATTATTCGAAACCAAAAACAAAAGCAAAAAGTCATTGGCTACTTAGAGTATACCATAAACATTTAAGCATACACACTCACACACACACAGACAGACACTTACAGATATTTATGAGTAGTAAGAGAGAGCGCCACTTATTCTCGCGCTGGTGCGCGATCAGAACGATTCGACTGGCAGGCCAAATGAAAGCGCATAATTTATTATGTTTATTATTGTTATTAATTTATTGATTTTTTTTCTAACTATATATACGAAAATAAGTATATATGCAGATATTTAACCCACACAGACACCAACACACACAAACACACACACACACACACATTGTATGCTATCTATATTCTTATTTTGTGTTAAAGCGGGCAGGATCCGTGAAATTGTGTTTTTTTTTTAAATATTTACATAATTATATACATACATATACATATATATAAAATGGAATGAAATAAACCTTGATGGTCAAAAATATCATTAAAATTATTATGCACTATTAAACAAATCGATATATATACATATATATGCAAGAGATACATACATATATATATACTATATTATACATAAAGCAAATGATGGAGATGAAAAAAACAAATTTAGCGAGTATTGTTTAAGCAGCAAAGCGAATAGAGAAAACAAAAGTTGTTGTAACTGGAAGTCAGGAAATATATAGAGCCGAGATTGCATGTTGCGTTACAATTAATACTACTTTATAGCAATTTAAGCAGCATTGTAAATGTGCGCTTCAGATTTACTTTTTAACTTAACTAATTGACAAATGCAAAGAAAACGTAAAGTAAACGTAAACGTAAACGTAAATGGAAGATAAGCAAATCGGAAAATAAGCCACTAAAACTATACTATATATATACATACATATATCTATATACATTTGTGTATACATAAATATGCGAGTAAATACAATAGTTGGAAGCAGGGCGCAGTCCATGGCAAACTGAAAGCTACTTTAACAATTGAGTGAAATGAAATTACAAATAAATGAAACCAACAAAAAACCAAATGACTTTTTCTCTACGAATTCTCAAATACGAAACGCAGCCTAGTTATACAAGAGATAACAAATAAATATACATATGTGCAAACCTATTATATACAGATACATACGAGATGCATACATACATAGATAAGTACGGAATTTGTATGTGTATACTAACATTGAGTAGACTTACTAAGTAATTTATTGTAATTGTAATTGGTTACTAACTACGCTACGTCGAAACACCGAGAATATCCATGTTAGAGATGTGTAACAACAGCAACAACAACAACAGCAACAGCACGATGACTATCGTAAACGATCTTTTACTAGGCAAATAGAGAAGTCACACTCAAGTTAAAATCTCTTACAGATACAGATACAGATACAGATACAGATACAGATACAGATACAGATACAGATACAGATACAGATACAGATACAGATACAGATACAGATACAGATACAGATACAGATACAGATACAGATACAGATACAGATACAGATACAGATACAGATACAGATACAGATACAGATACAGATACAGATACAGATACAGATACAGATACAGATACAGATACAGATACAGATACAGATACAGATACAGATACAGATACAGATACAGATACAGATACAGATACAGATACAGATACAGATACAGATACAGATACAGATACAGATACAGATACAGATACAGATACAGATACAGATACAGATACAGATACAGATACAGATACAGATACAGATACAGATACAGATACAGATACAGATACAGATACAGATACAGATACAGATACAGATACAGATACAGATACAGATACAGATACAGATACAGATACAGATACAGATACAGATACAGATACAGATACAGATACAGATACAGATACAGATACAGATACAGATACAGATACAGATACAGATACAGATACAGATACAGATACAGATACAGATACAGATACAGATACAGATACAGATACAGATACAGATACAGATACAGATACAGATACAGATACAGATACAGATACAGATACAGATACAGATACAGATACAGATACAGATACAGATACAGATACAGATACAGATACAGATACAGATACAGATACAGATACAGATACAGATACAGATACAGATACAGATACAGATACAGATACAGATACAGATACAGATACAGATACAGATACAGATACAGATACAGATACAGATACAGATACAGATACAGATACAGATACAGATACAGATACAGATACAGATACAGATACAGATACAGATACAGATACGCAGTTACTTAGATATTTTTGTATGTGTACGTCGAAAGTAGTTCGTAGTTAACCTATTTACACACGATATACATACATACATACACACATACATACATACATGCACACATACATGTGTACATGTGTATTACTATATAGATCCCGTGTATGTGTACGTTAACTATACTTATGTGTGTGTACAAGTATTTAATCATATGAATTACGCTGTACGTGTATTGTATGTGTCACTGTAATCGATGAATTTACTATATGTATGTACCGTTAGACATAACCCGAACACAGCATTGACATCAATTCTCGCATTGGTAAACCAAAAGCAATTTACATAGTACATTTAAAGATATAGTAACTTTTACTAACAGTAACATCACCTAATCGTAATTAATCGTTAGAATCTTTTCATCTCTAACCAACCAACTAACTCACTAACTAACTGTCTATCTCTATCTCTGTCCCCTCTATCTCTCTCTCTCTGTCTTTTCCTGTATTTCGATATACTTGTGTATCTATCTCAATTTCGATGGCTGTGGCCCATGGGTTGCCCAGTTTTGACTGAGATCGACAGCATCGTTTAGTAGTTCGTATAGTTAGGAGAGGCACGCCACGTTTCTCACCTTTACTTTCAGCCGATTTCACACGATTAGCGGCGTGCCATCAAGTATATATCAGTGTATATAACCCTCTATACATATTTATTGGGTATATGCATACTATATAGTGCTGCTATACATATGCATATAGAATTAACGTACATGAATACATACTACGATATACAAATATGAACCTATATTTTTTTTTTTGCTAGTAAACTACGTCCCGTAATGATATATAATATATATATATACATACAAACTCTATGATATATATGTATATGATAGGGCAGCATTGTACTTAGCACAGGTTGGCCAAATTTTTTGAATCGAGTCGCAGCATTATTGGGATCTGTCTGTTATAGAGGACATTCTGTTTCATTGTTGTGCCGGTAGTTGTAAATGAGAAATTTTTTGTGAAATTGCAAAAAAACATAAACATTATAAGATAAATACATATACATACATGCATATAAATAGATAAATGTACGAAATGATAATACAATGGGGAAACCATAACAGATAATAGACAAAATCCTGCATTGAACGAAGGCAGAACAAGAAGTAAGAGAAAAAGGCAAGGAAAACAAAAGTCGATTGCGAACAAAAGTTTTGTACTTAAATGAAATGTAAAACACCAAATGAAAAAAGAAAAACAAAACTGAAAACCCAAAAAAAGTATTTAAAAAACAAAAAAATGAAATTGAAAAAGAAAATGAAATTGAAACTGATAATGAAAATGAAAATGAAAATGAAAAAATGTGCGCTGGCGACGGTTGTTAAGGAAAACGCTTGAAGAAATGTGGCAAAGTTGAGTTGAAAATTGAGAAACAAAAACAAAAGATGAGCAGAGATATGAGATATATGTATATTATACTATATATAATTATATATATATATAACAAATTGTAACGCTGGCGTTACATGGATGCAGTTAGACATTTTTTTTTGGAAATTTATACAATTATATACAAGAAGACAGAGGAAAACATCATACAAACTCAAAGCAGACACGCACACACACACACACACATACATACATACGTGAACACACACCCACACGCACACATAAAGACATGCAAAGTTAGATGCCACAACACACAACTGAGATGAAATGAGATGAGTTATCGATATCGAAAACGAATGCGAAGGCGAGGAAGCGCTAGAGAAACGAATTGAACCGTTACAATGCCAAGTAAGAGTAAAGAGTAAAAGCAAAAAACGAAAGCAAGTAAATGTTAAAGCGGAAAAACTTACCACTGAATCACATCAGGCGTATTAGGGCGTATATATAATATGTAAGATGAACGTATTTATAAATCTAAACAGATAATGCAAATTTAGAAGTTTTTCCATTTGTTTTCGACACACTTTTTTTTTTTTTTTTGTCTCTGTCACTCTCGGCAACACATGTGTGTACACGTACTAAATATGTATGGTAATATACGAGTATATGTATCGATACGTACAAGTATATGCCCTGTAATGTATATACAATATATACGAGTTTGTATATGTAGCTATGTGTGTGTGAATTAAGCAGAACCCTTTGCGAAATTAACTCTCCCAAAGCGACACGAATGAAATCCTCTACTCAGTTGGTAACCAATTCAAAAAGCGTACATAACCTTAGAAAAAAAAATGAGAACCCTACGGCAAATTGTAAGCCAAGTAATTGGAATACCACGTATATTGTATGAAAAGAGATTATATGCAGACATAAAATATAAAAAAAAAAACAAAACAAAAACCAAAATAAAAACGTGAACAAATGAAATGAGAAATTAATAAATCTAAATGAAAATAAATACAATTTGCGAACCCTTCTTTGGGTGCGGGTGGGGAGCCAAACCTTTTGCTTTTTATCTGTTCTCAGGGTTAACTATATAACTTTCTCGTTCTTCTCCAACCAGAGGCCGCCCCTTAAGTATAGTATTTAAAAGTCCAGACATTAATTGAATGCTACCATAAGATGAATGGTAAACGCTTGCAATAAGGTTTATTTTTTAAATAGTTCGTTTGTTTTATCATTATCATGTGTATATAATTTTTCCACTATAATTTTCATTTAAATGTTATTTTGTTGTTTGTCACTTAACTAATAATTTAAAATAAATTCATTAACAATTTGCTTTAACAAATAAGGATTTCATATAATGCGCCTGTTTATTATTATCTCTCTATGAAGGGAAATAATCAGAGAAGAGGAGAAGAAAAAAATATAATGTATGAAAAGGGTTTATCCTTACTCGTTACATTAAAGGTTTCTATGTGTGTTTTTGCCTCTGTCGATAAAAACTGTTTTGCAGTTCTTGTTTTTTCTCAATTCTCATTTAAACTTATTTTACTTTGGTATAATAATAATAATTTAATGTGTGTTTGTTTGTGTTCTATGCAATATTATCGAGTCGAATATTATTTAAAAATCCACTAATGTTTAACAATTGAAGTCTGAATGGGGTTCTTAATTGTACGAAATACAATTGGCGAATTGGAGGCAAAAGCAAATTCGAATTCGACTATGAAATTGCAATGCTACACTGCAAAAAATCAGCCTAAACTGCAGCATACATTACGTAGTAGTTCCTAAAGCTTTTCAAATACAAAAACCAACTTGGTCATTTGCTCGCTTAGAGGAGCTTATACAAATTGTACGCATGTTTTTTGTGTTGTGTGTATTCTTTTGTTTAAAACTAGAAAGGGGGTACAAGAGGGGAAAAAGAGGCGTAAATACATTCTTCTTTTTCTTTTAGTTGGGAAACTACAAAATTCTTAAGAACAAAATTTGTAAATAACTGGAAACTGTGCTAGCTTAAAAACATACAATTTTTGGTGGTTGTCTGCAGTTCTATTGTCTGCAGGTATATCTGTGTATGTGTGTGTGTGTGTGTGTGTGTACTGGGGATAGTCTATATAAGTATTCATATATATATCCGTATTCATATATATATATATATAATTATGTATATATCAAGGTGCAAAATTGAACACGCGAGCTGCTGTCGCCAGTTTAGACATCGATGACGCTGTCGTTCTTCTTCATCTCCATGAGATGCGTCTGCTTGAGTTTCTCCTGCATTTGCGTGAGCATGTCCTGCATGCGTCGAATCTCCTCATCCTTCTGCAACAGCAGGCGATCCGTTTCCGAAATGGCCGCATCAAATCCGTTGGTCGAGCTAATCGAGTCGCGCTTCAACTTGCCACGTTCGCGCAGCGCATGCTGTGATATCTGTGAGATGCACTGAGCCCGGAAGTTCTCGTAGTGCACATCCTAGAAGCAAGCAAAAGGAACTTAAGAACTTGTTCGATTAGGCAGACCACAACAACACTCACCTGTGTGGTGTCCTTCAAATCCTGCATGTGCGTGGATATGAGGAATGTGCGCAACTTGATGAAATCACTATGCTCGGCATCCTCCACATTGACCACGCCCCAGGGATACTGACGCCCTCGCACCTTCTTGCCAGCGACCTCAAGTATTGTATTGCTGCCGACAACAGCGAATGGTATCGATGCCTTTAGCTCGCGATCCTGCTGCTTGAAATCGTCATCCTCGTCAGAATCGCATTCGGGAAACTGATACAGCTGAATGTGATTGTCCTCGAGATCCTGCAGTATGCGCTCCTTCAGCTTGCGCACCTCCGTCTTGTTCAGGCAATCCGCCTTGCCAATCACCAGCACAATGTTCACCTTGCGATGCAGCCTTCGTATTAGATCCAAATCCATTTGACGCAAGCTGAAGACAAAAAAAAAAGAAATTAGTTTACAAATCTCTACAGTTTAGGATTTTTCAGGACTCACCTGTGCCCCCAGGGCGGCACAAAGTAGAGGCAACAGTGCACACGATTGTCCTGTATGTTGCGGCGATTGAGGCCGCTCTCGTCGGTGAAATACTGACGGAACTGTTCATCGATATACTGCGTACAGACGCGCCAGCTGTCCTCACAATTGATTGCCTCACCAAAGCCGGGCGTATCGACTACGGTGAGACGCAAACGCACGCCACGCTCCTCAATGTCCATGGTCTTCTTCTCGACACGCGTCGTCTTCTCGATGCGCTCCTCGACGTTGGGCATCTGGCGGTTCTTGTAGAGATCGCCAAGAAAGAGGCTATTGATGAGCGTCGATTTGCCCAGGCCAGATTCGCCCACCACCATCAGAGTGAACTCGAAGCCACGCTTCACCGACTTGCGATGCACTTGCTCCGGCAGCGTGGCAAAGCCAATGTAGTCCCGATCCTTGTCGAACGAAGGTGTCTTTGCTGCAAGCAGAAAAAAAAGAAAAGGGCAAATGAGTTGGAATGAAATGCATTTAGACTTGAGTTGCGTTGGGCACGTGCAGCATGCCCCCTTCTAGCCTGCAACACACTCCTTGCCTGCTACCCGCAGAGTTGAGTTCGCTTTGAGTGGCAGCTCCATTTGCTCATTAGCGCAAAACAAACAAATTGTTGGCCCGCTTAGCTCGAGTGCCAACAAACAGGGGCACTTCAGCGAAGAGTCCCGAGAAGTCTCATCCTAACCCCCCTCCCCTTTACCCCTTTCTTCTGTGGCCCACCTGCAGTTGTGGGAATACTCAAGGCTACTTACACATGACGACTGTGTGTGCGTGTGTGCGTGTGTTTTCTTAGCGCTTTCTTTTTCCTTCCAACTGGGAGTGTGTGTGTGCGTGTGTACACACCCAACACCGCCTACTTCAGTATCTAATGGGCCAAGCTGCGACGTTTTCCCTGCGTTTCTCAGACACAAATTTTCTTCTCTCCACTTTTTTTATTGTTGTTGTTGTTGCTTAGTTCATATCGATTTGTTTATAATATTAAAAACATTGATTTCCTTAGGCAAATCCCCGAGTTTATTGAACACTTTATTGTTATCGTTGTGGTTGTTGTTGTTGGTGTTATGTTGTGTGTTTATGCGAACACAGCCTCAGCACGATTCAAGCCAGAGCCGCGCACTGGCCGAGCTGGCAAGCAAAACATGCCAAAAATGCCGAAAAGGAGCCGAAAAAATGAACAGCCCGTGAAACTTTAATGAGCCACTTCTCTCTCTGGCTCTCCCTCTCTATCTCTCGCTATCTTTCTCTCCCTCTCTCTCTCTTTCGACAGGACACGGCACAACACACCCGCTAGCTGCGCTCTCTGCGCCTGCGCTCAACCTCGACTGCACGTGCTGCACAGGGGGGAGGAGACAGGGTGGGCGTGCGGCCTAACGAATGTATGCCACAGTCAATCGGGGGTTGCGTACGGCACACAGCGTTGCCAGATCAGCGTTGGATTGTGTAACTCTTTATTTATTAATTCAATTAAAAGCAAGTTGATTTGTTTAATTATTGACATATTAAATCGATGGTTTTCAGCAAAAAAATATCGATAAATATTAGAAATATTATGATATACTTTTATACACAATATTTAACAGGAACGTCAACGTATAAATATAATACCTACATTGTTCAGATAATTTACAATTCAAATCACTTCAGTTTTTGGATAGTACGTTTTTTGTACGATTATATCGATTAATGAAAAATTAATAGTTTTTTGCCGATAATAAACTCGAAATTGTATATTTTATACCTTCTACAAATATCGCTAACTAGCTTACTATCTAATGAAAGCTACCTACAATATTCTACTGCAGTTACTATCGATAGTCTGCAAAACTATTGAAACGTTTAAGGGTTTTGCGCACAGCTGGCAACTCTGTTCTGGCACAGCACCCACCCCCGCATTGCAAGGGTGCTGAGGGTGCGTGATTGCTGCACTGCAATGTCCTCACACGATGCGCTCATCCCTCCATCCCCCCATTCCCATCCTCTCATCCTGTCGCGCCTGTCGTTTGTCTTTTGCGCCAAGCATTTAATCGTGTTTAGACACGTTAAGTAGGCAAATCCCCTGGCCAAGCCACACACACACACACACACACATACAAACAAGTAGCAGCAGGCAGCGCGTGCGTGAGAGCAGCCCTTGTTGTGCAACCCTCAAAACTGTTGTAAACACTAAAGTCTTGCACTTATCGATAACAAGAATTGCAACTGCAAACCGGAAATCAACAAAAACAGTAAGAGGATAGCTTAATGGGTGTGGGGAATACCCCTTATCTGTTGGCAAAAGGGTTGCCCTGTTAGGAAAATTGCCAGGAAAGGTGGAAGGGAATGGCATATTAACTTCACTGAACTGATGCAAGCTAAGCTATTTAATGTACTATATAAAGAATTAATTAGGAATTTAAAATACCTCTGTAGGGTATTTCTATAGTACATATAGTCAGGAATCTTGGCTAAGTACAATTTCATGTTCCTTACTCAATATTATTGCTATCAAATATAAATAAGATACGATGTCTGACCTTTTCCTCATGAATATTTTGTACAATAAATTAGAACAAATAAAAAAAAAAATATATATAAAATATTACTAAACTTTTACTACTATTTTCTGTGTACATAAAGGTTTAAACTACCTTTATATAGCAACAGATTTCTTTTTCCTTCTTTAACAATTAAAATTTCAACGGATTCTCCCTGCAATCTACGGATCTTTGCCTTGGTTGAATCTCTTGCAATTGTGTTTTGCATAAAATTTGCTCAATTATTGCAATATGCGCGCGTAAACAAACGAAAAAATAAATCAAAACAAAACAAAACAGAACCACAAAGAGAGAGAGAGAGAGAGAGAGAGAGAGAGAGAGGAAGACGAGAGTTGTTTATTAAAGATCGCAACTGGATCGCGATAAGCTTCGAGACAGTCTGTCTGTATCTGCAGTTAAATATGCGAAAGCGGAATTATATAAATAAATATGCGGCCAGATCAGCTACCCCGAACTGAAAATGGCCCAAAAGATGTACACAGCGAGCAAGGAGATAGGCAGAGTGACAGAGCAAGAGAGAGGAAGAGAGCGGAAGGGGAATGCCATACAAATCTTAACCTTAATTCAAAAATCAACTCACAGTCTTCGATCTTTATCTTTGCTTTGTGTACCCCCCATTTGACATGTTTATGTGGCCTCCCAATGCATTCCCAACCCATTTACTATACTGCAGGAGAGAGAGAGGGAGAGAGGGGGGTAAGTGGGGTAGAGAATGATATAAAGATGCCCAGTTTGGTTCTCATGCCCATCTCGCTAATGGCAGCGTTACAATTTTACTGTTAGACAGACATTTGCCGGAGTTCATGGGTGTCAACCACTTGAACATTGTGGCCCCCAAATGGGGCTACATAACTCAACAGCATCTTCTATGCGTACTGCAGTATCGCAGAGCGGAGCGCGTGACACGAACAAAGGCACGAGAGCAACGGAAAAACTGATAGAAATGGGAAGGGAAAGGAACAAATGCTAATCGATGTGAGATAACTAAGAAAGCGAACGTCTAAAGTATCATCAAATATCATCTGATTCAGAAAAATAGAATAGTTTATTAGGAATATTATTATATTATCATTATATATAAATAATATATGTATATATTTATCAGGCATGTGACTTGAGTTTAGTTTTAAACTCCAACTGAATAATGTACTTTACTAAACTAAAACTCATCTCTAAACCTTATAGTAAAAATTAGATACAATTAACCTTTAAACAAGAATCACTTCAAAATTTTCTTTCTCTCCCTCTCTCTCTCTCTCTCCCTCTCTCTCTTTCGATATATATCGTCAGTTTGCGCCTATCGCCAGAGTTTGCCCCTCAACTGCAACGATATCATCATTATGACAGCTCATTTGATGCCACACTTAGCAGCACACAGCTCCAAATTGAAGACGACGCATGAATCTCAGTGCGCTTTTTGAAGTCTCTTAACCCACCCCCTTCTCCCGCCTCTCTGCCCCGTCTCATGTATCCATGTCTCGT
Source organism: Zaprionus africanus (assembly GCA_018151435.1). NCBI lineage: Eukaryota > Metazoa > Arthropoda > Insecta > Diptera > Drosophilidae > Zaprionus > Zaprionus africanus. Next base: position 710,375 of record JAECXB010001995.1, read on the forward strand.
GTCTCAATTTCATGCAATTAAGTTCAATTCGAGCTGGTTCTGGGTCTCTGTAGCTTGCAACTGACGACACACAACTTGCAACTGTTATTCGAGTGAAACGCACGAGTTCCTACGCCTTTACCTTACCCCACCCCTCTCCTCTGTGCCCTCTTCCCCTCTTCGCCACTACGCTAGCTTTGCCATTGATCGCAGCGCAACGGCATCGGGTTCGACATGGAGGAGGAGTTCGAGTTTGGTTTCGGGTTGGGTTTCTTTTTTGCTTGCCAAGACGTCGCGTAAACAAACAAAAGGCTGAGGAGCAACTGCAGCAGCAGCAACCACCGCAGCAATAGCAACGCCAACGGCAGCAGCAACATCAGCAGCAGCAGCAGCAATGTTCCATAAATAGAGTTGCAGCTAACTGTGGCACGTTGAAATTCCAATCGTTCGATTTTCAAACAATTGACGCGCACGTTTCAAGTAGCTCCACAACATCACCCAACAGTTCCGCCCCGCGGTGCTGCCCCCCCCCCTCCCTCCTTCCTCTTTTACTCTTCAATGCCAACTCCAGCCTTCTCTATCGTCTGAAACATTCATGTGAATTCTTCTCGTGCATTTTTCTACACATTTCAACGGATCAGAGATTCCATTCTCGATTTCCAATTCGATTTCGTTTCTAGATTGAGTTGGGAAACTTTTAAATGAAAATAGGCAAATGGTTTCTACATTTTGATGGTTCCTTGCATTTCAAGTTGTATCTTTCCATCTTTGTACGTCATCTACTCATATTATGCAATACCATCTTATAGATCTTGAAATATTCGAATGTTTTGCCTTGAACACAATACTTGATCAATCAGAAAAATCTGTAAATTTCGAATGGAAATTAAGCAAACTGTTGCAATTTAAATTTCAACTTCTCTTTTAGGGAATTTTTCTTGGATTCTTTTCTCCTTCCCCCCATCTTGGTTTCCACTCTACACGCTGTTTCCATTTAACAAAAGGAACAACAAAATAGTTGACAGATTTCTGTGCTGATTTACGCTCCAATTGCAGTGACATTTTTTTTTATTTATCCCCGTCTACCCCCTCTATCCCTCACACGCCCACACGACCAGAGACGCCCCCTAGTTCGGACAATGCAAAACAGCAACAACAATAACATGTGTAATCATTTGCCAACAACAACAACAACAACTAGCTATAAACAATAATGAAGCATTTTTAATGACTTCCAAGGGGGAATAGGTTACGGGGGGCTGGGGGGACCACACAGCTTGGGCAATTAGTGAGATTAACTGAGAGAGAAAAAGATAAAGAGTGAAAGAGTAAACAAGAGGGAAAAAGTACAAAATATTTCGCAGTTATTTAAATGTTCGCTTTAGTCGCAAATTGCACGAAAAAAAAGCGAAAAATATAAAACAATTTACTAAGCCTTTCACTTGCGTGTGAGCAACAACAATTAAATACCCTGGAATTCTTAAGTATTAAAAACTGTTAAAGGGGTTTTATTTACTTTGAATTCACGAGGGAAATAAAAAACATGAAAGAAGGTATGAAAATAAATAATATTAAAGGGTATTTGAAGTTGAGTAAGCAAAGTAAGTTCTACATAAAATAGTTGCCTTACTTATGCGATTAAGCTGAAATTCTGCACACAGTTCAGTTAGATTATAAGCTGAGTATATGTAAGTATATATATATATAAATTCTCTTAATGATAGAGAATTCTCAAAAAACATTTTATAACTAAAATTTCCTAACGATAACTTAAGCGGATACTCGCAAAACCCTAGCAAACTACTCAGCCTCGTCTTAACCATTGAATCATGCGCTCCCTGACGTCACTAGCTGACTAACTTATCGTTTCTTGATTATAACGAATTATTAACTCATACGTATAAAGTCTAAACAAAAATAAAGGTATGCGTAGCACGAGCTGAATGAACATATGCAATGAAAGGTGATCTAATGCGCAGCTCCCTCTTTTTCTCTCTCTCTCTCTCTGTTGTTTATCTTATCAGGTCTTCGGCCCCGTTGTGTATTCGTGTTTATACTATTTGTTGTAGTTGCAGTCTATATCTATACTATATGCATATTTGTATCGGTATTTACTGCCTGACTGCCGTTTGGGCATGGCCTCCAAAGCGTATCAAATGGCGCGGGCTGTACTCGTCTCTGGTCCGGTTCGGTAAGCTGTGCGACCCTTTAAGGTGATCTGAATAGAAGGGGGAGGAGGGGAACATGTCAACTACTGTTAGCTGCGGTCACGTTGCCATTGTGGCCCCTTGGGCTGTGATCAGCGAATAGACTGGGTGCAAGGGGGGCAGGTACTGACACCCACCCAAAATGGGCAGGCAAACAGAAACCACAAGCTGAAGCCGAAGCCGAAGCCAAAGCGAAAGCGACAGAGACCGCAACTGTTGTTGTTGTTGCTTTTGTCCAAAATGAGCACAACAACAGCAAAGTAGGAAAAGAAATAGAAACAGAAGTATGCACAGGGAGAGGGAGACGGAGAGAGAGGGAAATGAAAAAGGAAGGGAACAAAAGTTAGTGCAAAGCGCTCTCGAGACGCGCTTTTAATGCGGTTTAACTTTTAAGTGTGGCAACTGCACTGCGAGAAATCTAGGCTAACTTTGTCCATATATTATTCTTAAGGAAGCAGGCAATGAAAGAAAGCAACTCAAAATTGCTTACGGAATGTGTTAAAAGAGCATCAACATATCACACAAACTTTATATAAAAAGTGCTTTAAATTAGAGCAAATTTACTTGACCCTATTGCAGGGCCGCACCATGTTCTCGGGGGTGCCTAGTCTAAATTCCTTGCTTTAAAATATATATAACTATAGTACATATACAATATACATATATAATAATAATAGTATAAAAGAAACCTAACCCAATTTCTATCACATCGACTTTTTTCGACTTTTTGGGTTGGGGATTTAGTTCGTTTGAGTTTTTTTCAGTAAATTTCATGAATTTTTAAAAAATCCCATTAAAATAAATGTTTTAGCACTGAATAAACCCTCAAGTCGTTTCTTCCGCCAATTCACAACTTTTTTTAAAAGGTTTTAATACTCTTAATCGAACTCAGAGAGATCCCTAACCCTTCTCACCTTCTTTATACAAGTTGTGTATAGCACGAGCTGATTTTTGCCTGTTGATACTTCTTTTCTAAGCTTTAAAAATAGATTGAAATTAAATTTAACGATGAAAGAAAAAAATAGTTTTATAGAGCAGAAAAATAACTTCTAATTGAAAAGAAACTTTTCCACAAACAAAAAACAAATCATTTAAATATGATTCATTGCAATTAAACCGAAAAAACTTATTCCCAACCTAATGTATAAGTTAAACCATTAAAAGTTTTAAAGAAATCTAACTTTCGGTTGCTCTTATTCTCGATTGATAAAATTAAATAAATAAAAATAAAAAATAGAAGGGATTTATGCCAGCGGAACAAGCATAAGGAAGTGCGCTCGACCACACAAAGAATACATTCCCCTTTCTTAAAGACTAGGGCCCTTGTGCACCGCCTGCCCTGCTACGGGCCTGACCTGATGTTCCAGAGATCATCAAACTGAAAAGCGTTTCGAGTGTCAAACTCAAGACTTGAAAAGTTTTTGACATTTCTTGCAAGTGAGTGGAGGCATTCATGCAGAGCGCTATTCATAAAAGAAGTGAATACATTCACGGATATACTCACGTTTTGGATAAAGGGGTGGACGACACTTTATCGGTTCCATATTGGTGCTATTGTTGTTGCTGCTGCTGCTGCCATTGAGAGTGCTTTCAACTTGCGTCACTCCTCCTGCTCCTCCTCCTCCTCCTCCAGCTCCTCCTGCGTTGGCTGACTGCGACAGTGAAGGCGGCTGTGTTTGCGGCAACGGCGGCGGCTGCTGTTGCTGTTGCTGTGGACCGCAACCGCCCAAGATGCCAAAGCCGCCGCCGCTGATTAGACGGCGCTGCTGTAGAAACGCCGTTTTGTCTGCTTTTTGCTGCTCCTTATGTTTCTTATTGGTGTTGTTGCTGCAGTTGTTGTTGTTGTTGTTGCCCTCTAAGCGCTGCGAGCCATTCACTTGGTGCGGCAATAGTTAAATGTTTATGTTTATTGTTGGTTTTTTTAAGGCTTATCAAAAGACCGAGATAAACAAAGGTGTAAATGCGCGTGTGTGTGTATGTGTGTGTGTGAGTGTGTTTGTGCAATAAAGAGAGTGATTGGCAAATTGGCGAGAGTAAGAGGGGGCTGCATAAGCTGCACATGTATTGCCTTTAAAGGCTTCGAGCACACACACACACGTGCTCTAGTTCACATATATGTAGGTGTATGTGTGTGTGTGTGTTTATGTCCTGCTGACACCGTTTTATGCCACTAATTGCAAACAAATTTCGTGCAATGAATGAACACACTCAGCAGAACGAACAGAACAGCAGCAGGCAGAGAGAAGAGAGCAGAGAGCAGAGAATAGAACCAACAACAGCAAGAACAGCAAAAACTAACGGTGCTTCTTACAATCACTGCTGCTGCTGCTGCTCTGCTTGGCTGCTGCCGCGCTGCAACGGCGGCTTCACCTTGACCTACACAAATACAAAAAAAAAGTGCGCACAGGCTAAATTTACTAAACGAGCACTTAACCAATGCCACTTACACACAAGCCCACAAAGGGGCATAAAAAAAAATTATATGTAATCAAATTGATATCATTCACACACGATTTGGCTACACAACAGAATTTAACTAAGTGTGTCCGTTGCACATTATATTCAAATACCTTTGAACTGAACTGGAGAGTGATAGAGCACAACACAACCGACCCGCGGCCAGTGTAACCGACTATTGAGGATTAATGAGCAGAGCTGCACGAGTGTGCCCGTACATTTGGCAGAGCGCTGTTTTACTCAAATTGGCACTGTAACTTATGCGCTGCATTGGCAGCACTGTTCTACTTAACAGCGGTTCTGTAATTAATAAATGTTGTGCCGTCGCGATAGTTATCGGCATGTTTGCAGCAACGTACTTGGCTTGGCGCCAAGATTCAATTGTTTTTTTATAAGTGTGGTTTTCGCTTCAGGGCAATTAGAATGAAATATTCGTGCGAACATTATTAGTTCTAACTGCAATTTTTACATATGAAAGAAACACATCGAGAAATTTATTTATTATATTATGCATGTATTCCGTTTTGTACCGATTTGACGTTAACATAAGCAAAGTGCCAACAGTGTTACCATAATGTGAATTAAATAGTTTCGTAAACATCGAGTAAGAATCGACCAGTGTCATCGATGGGCATCGATAAATCAGTTGTTTTGAACATCTCTACTTCATTGTAGAATCGTTTCTCGTCGGAAGCAGTTCAAGTTTCAGTGAATAATTAAGATTGAATTAAATTTTGTGAAAACTTAACGGTGAGTGTGCCTTATAATTATTATTTTTTTTTAAACATTGGCTGAATTTGATTTTACACAAATTGTGAAAGTGGTATCGCCAATTGAGCTGTTTTATCTTGGTTTGCGCCCAAGTAGTTAATTGTTTTTGTTTTGTGAGGTGGGGGGCTCCGCTGGACGGCCGGCGGAGCACCACTTTTCGTGCTAGCTTAGCTTTTCTTTTAATGGATACACACAATACGCGACAACGGCAGCAACGACGACGGTGGCGGCGTCGACGTCGGTTGATGGTGATTTCGTTTGCACGACGGATGCATGGGCACACTTTAGTGCGGTGTACTTTTTGTTGCGTTTTTCAAAATGGCGGCCATTGCAGACAAGTTGAAGTAAAATGTTTATAACAATTGCGAAGGTTTCAATTGTTGAAATGGAAAATTAGTTAGTGTAATAAGAAAAACAAAATAAAAAAAGGGCGCGCAAATATTGTGCTTTTGTTTTGTTAAACTTTTAATGTAGCTATCATATTCTTATTCTGTTTTATAAATATTGTTTTCGTTTTGTCTTCTGCCAGTTTGTGTGTGTGTGTATACTGGCGCTCACCTCAACACACACACGCATGCAGATTGGTAGTAGCGTGACACATGCGCATCAAGTTTTGAGCGAGTGCTTGTTTGTGTGCGTGTGTGTTGTTTTTTTTCTAGTTTGTTCTCCACACTGCGCGCAAAGTGAAGGCGCTGCAGTTGCTGAAATTCGTATAGACACACACACACGCACTTACGCATGCCTATATTTTGTCAAAAGATGTGCAGCTGTTCCTCACTCACACATATATATATATACTTGGCGCGCGTTAAATGCGAACGACGCAATTTTTGGTTGAGCGCGGCCACCTTTCGCTCCCTGCTGAGCTAAGCTATCTCTCTCTGTCGCTCTAACTATCTATTGTTATTGCGACAATGTTTGTGCCTTGGCGTGTTATATTGCCAGCCTGCTTGCACAAGAGGCATTTAAATGAAGAGCCAAGATGATTGTTTATTTTCTTCATATCTCTTACTAATATTGTTGTGAAATATGTGCGATCCACAACAGGAGGTAACGTTCATATATATGTATGTATGTGTCTTTGTGTGTGTGTTGGCGTGCATACACAGCAAATTGCAAAAGCAATAATTCGAACATATAAATAGGATTGTTATATCTACTGATTGATCAGTAAATCTACTTATTTTGTGAAAAATGGTATACATGATATCCATCTGGCAACTCTAAGCCTATATATTCATGCGTACATATATTTTACGTTGTCACTGCATTTCTGTATAACTTATTGCGTCGCAATTAAAATAATCTTTTTAGCAGGATAGCTGCTATCGAAATCCGTATGAATATCGATACATTTGCATGTATCGAAATGCGTAAATAAAAGGGTATGCAAGCTTGCGGTACACTGAGAGCTTTTTCACTGCCAATGTTTATGCTCCCTCTCACTTCCTCCTCTTGTTTGTGTTTGCTCGTGTGGCGCTCACGTTTGCCGCTTGTTGTTGTTGCTCGTCTGGTTTTCTGCTTTCAAGTGCACATTTTCCAGGCGACTGCATTGATCGCATGTGTGTGTGTGTGTAGATCTAAAACTACAACTCATTACTTCAACATGATTGATTTCGTGCACATAGAAACTAAGCAAAACGCGAAATGCACGATGCCTCAAGTGGGCGCAACACAAAAAGAAAGGCATTGGTAGCAGTAGCTGGCAGTTTTCATGCTGTGGGGGGAGGCAAAAGAAAAGAAAAACGAACCGATTCATGTCGAGCTCAAAGAAAAAAAAAACAATACAAAGAAAAAGAAAAAACGTATGCACAATAGACTAAGTGGGCTCTCGAGCGCTGTGGGCTGCAGCAGCAGCAGCGGACGTCGACGTCGCCATTAAAGTGGAAGTTATGAAGTGTTCCCAGAAAGCAGCACAGCAGCAGCCAAGGAAAGCGCACAATAGGAAAATTTCTGCAGCTGTGCTGTGCTGGAAGCCCAAAGCTGAAATTGAAGATTTTTCAACCCTCGCTTATTGGCGCTGCGGCTGCAACGACGACGCCGACTGCGACGGCTAGTAGTGGCCCGCTTCATTTGAGCCACAGTTGCCACATTCGCATCAGTCGCGCGCCAGCGCCTTAGCGCTGTGCATCGCTTCTTGTGTGTGCGTGTGTGTTGTTGTTGCAACTGAACAGTGGAGTTGATTTTTTGCCTTTCTCTCCTTGCAGCATTTCGTATTCGAAGTAAGCAAAAATGGCACGTACCAAGCAGACCGCTCGTAAATCCACTGGAGGCAAAGCTCCTCGCAAGCAGTTGGCCACCAAGGCAGCCCGTAAATCGGCGCCATCCACCGGAGGCGTGAAGAAGCCCCATCGTTATCGTCCCGGAACTGTTGCTCTGCGTGAGATCCGTCGTTACCAGAAGTCGACCGAGTTGCTCATCCGCAAGTTGCCGTTCCAGCGTTTGGTGCGTGAAATTGCACAGGATTTCAAGACCGATTTGCGTTTCCAGTCGGCAGCCATTGGCGCCCTTCAGGTGAGTTGCCACACGTGCAATTAAATCCATTCATATCAGGTGAAATTAATCCATGCCTTGTATTCTGATTACAGGAAGCCTCTGAGGCCTACTTGGTCGGTCTGTTTGAGGACACCAACTTGTGCGCCATTCACGCCAAGCGTGTCACCATTATGCCCAAGGACATTCAGTTGGCCCGTCGCATTCGTGGCGAGCGTGCTTAAGCGGATCATATTTTAATCCAGCAACACCAGCAACAACAACAACAACACAAAAAACACAACACAAAGATCACATTCATTTTCTTCGTACACATACACACACACAAACACAAAAATATAACGTTCATATTATAGAACTACACACTAAACTGAAGAAGATGGTGGTACATGTATTTACAAACATAATCTATGAAATACTTTAATTAATAACTGTAATTCTTATTATTATTATTGCTACTATAAATGTATATTAGTTCATAAGGTTTGTGTGCGTCGCCCGCTCTTCGCGCTGCGTTGGCAGTCGCCATCCGATCCTCCACGAACATCCTTCGGATGAGGTGTGGCTGCATTCGTCTTTTGCCGTTGGTGCGATGTCGTCGCCATCCGCCCCCCAACTCGTCATACCATCCCAGAGTTCGTGTGCAACGTGTTGCCAGCGCAAGCGTTGCACTCTAATCTGTGCTGCGCACAGTGGTACAGACAGTCGAAGAAACTAACAGAACCGAAAGAAGCCACTGTGCGCTGGCAGTGACCGCCAGCCAAGATCCTTATTTCGGCGAGTGAGTGCAACGCTTGCACTGGCAACGTGACGCGTTGCATGCGCGGCAACAAGGGGACGCTGTGGCACCAATGGTCGCTGCAGTCGCATCGCGTTTGCCACAGAAGGCGCAACGTGGAGAGCGGGCGGACATGGCCGATTTGAAACGAACAACAAGATCTCCAACTCGAACTCAATCGGCCGGCACAGATCGTAAAAAACAAATGAGAAGAAATGAGTACACATAATGCTGCATCTATTATTATTATTATTACATATTATTATTCTTTTTTTCACTTAATATTACACATAATTTGCGAGGAAAAAAGCCCCCACACAAACATACAAACAACTTAACCATATTATAATATTTATACGTACATAAAAACATATAATAATGACATGATATGTATGGAATCATTTGGCAGGAGAAGAGAATGTGAACCTATTCGGGGGCGAACAACCCCCGATGGGAGGCGCGCGATAGTTGATTAAATAAGTTCTAGATTTAAATGCATTTTATACGTTTAGGCAAAAGATGACCCGACAACAATAAGAAAATATATTAAAAAAAAAATATAAAACAAAAAAATACCATCCAATTGATGCAGAACAACAACAACAAAAAGTCCAAGAAATGCAAAGAAAAACTTCTCAAATGTCAGAAAATCATGAAAATGAAATTAACGTAGTACATTCTTATAAACTTAAACTCTAAATGTAACTAATGTATTACACGCAAATATGATCTATTCTCTTTATATGTAAACTCGGTTAATTTAACGAACACAATCACAAGATATGCATACAACATACTATCATTATATATACACAACATATATATAAACAAACAGAAATAATCAACCCTCTAAAAAAATATAAAGCCCATAGAAGATCTGCAAAAAGAGAGTGAGGAAGTTGCATAGTTTGTTGCATTCAACCCAAAAAAAAAGATGGAAAAAAATCATTGCTGTTTTTAATTACAAAACAATTCAATAGAACATGCAAAACAAAAATCCCCAACAAATATAAAAAAATAAAACGGTTTTTTCTAGAGAAAAAACCAAAAAAAAATCAGTTGACTTTTATTCAATAGATTGGGCGCAAGGTACAGTTGCGTCAAAGCGTCGAATATTGCTTGCCGTATCAACTGGCTTTGCTTGTGGGTGCCTGAGCACGAGAGTGAGTGTGTGTGTGTGTGAGTGCGCGATGGATGATTGTATCTCTATACCTGTCTATGTGTGAGTGTGTGCGTTTTGTTTTGGTTTTGTGGAGCTTTCGAGTGCAGTTATTAAAGGTCAAGTGGCGGCATCTATCGGGCATGGACCAAGACTGGTTTATGCAGTTAGGTTTGTGTGTGCACACACATACATTCACCTGGATTCATCTGCAAAAACATTGTAAGCTGGACTCTGGTGATCTGTGCACGAGTCTCTCACATGTTTGTGCATGTTCTTGGCTCAGATAACAAAAGGAGGCCGGCTAGCGCCTCCTACACTCCACACAAACAAATGCAATCTTGACGTGAGTGTGTTAGCATAGTTCCTGAGATAAGGCCCCGTTTACGATTATTATGGGCAGCTTAAGGGGAGACACACAAACAAACGCAGCAATGCGCTCTCCCTCTCTCTCTTTCTCTCTCTCTGACTAATTTATGAAAGGGTATTTTGGATTTAGATGTTTACTTATTAAATATGCAAATGAATTAAGGCTGAGCACAGTTGAATCAAGTACGTATTTGTACCATTCAAAATCAGCGCAGTTGCACGATATAGTATATATAATATATAATATGTCACTAATTGCATGAATATTTTGTGTGGGCGCACTGGCGTGTGCAGCGTACTGTGCGCACAGCTGATCGATATTGCCAGCTGTTGACGTTGATAGCGCGCGCAGCGTTGCCAGATCGTTGCCACCCACTCGCCACACACAGTGCATTTTTCATTCAGAGAAAGCTCGTGCAATGGAACAGAGCAAGAGCAACAAGTTCGCCAAACTGCAGCAGCAATTCCTCTGCTGTTACCCGGTCAACAAGATGGCCTGGTCGGTACGTAGATCACCAGTTAATAAGTATATATATATATATATAGTATGTGGCTTACTTTCTGCAGACACTGCAATTGCCGCTGGCGCTGGATGAGCAACGTGCTCTGATCGCTGCCACCTGCGGCCATGCGCTCAATCAGCGCTACCCCGTGCGTCGCAGTTACCAGGAGGCATTCATCAAGCGTCTGATGCAGGTGCTCAAGGATCACGAGGAGCTGCACGACGACATCTACGACAGTCTATGCGGTCAACTGGCCAAGGTTAGCGTCAGCGCAGCAGCAGCAGTGGACAGTACCGTTAGCCCCGCCGCCCCCACATCCCCCACATCAGCGACGCCCTCGAGCTACGCCTACAAGCATTATCTACTGCAGCCGGCCACGCACATTACGCTGCGTGAATCCACCAGCTTCGTCAGCGAGGGCACCACCGGCCTGTGCACCTGGGAGGCGGCACTGGCCCTAGGCGACTATCTGCTCGAGCATGCGGACAGCCTGTTGCAGGGCAACAAGAACATACTGGAGCTGGGCGCAGGTGCAGGCCTAATTGGCATATTGCTCAAGCAGCGTGCGCTGCAGCTCTCGACGGGTCAAGTGCTGCTCACCGATGGCAGCGCTCCATGTGTGCAGCTGATGCGCGACAATATCGCACTGAACTTCAAGGAGACGACGCCGCAGGAGGAGCTGCCACAGTGTGCGCAATTGCGCTGGCACGAGGTGGACACGTTTCCCTGGTCGCAGTATGCAACGCCAGAGCTGCTGCTCGCCGCGGATGTCATCTATGATGATTCACAGTTCGATCCATTGCTGCGGGCGCTCGACTTCATCTTCAAGCTGAGCGGCAATCGCTGCCAAATGTTGCTCGCCAGCACAGTGCGCAATGTGGACACGCTGCACGAGTTTATGCAGCAACTGGGTGACTATACTAGCTCCATAAGCACGCATGCATGTCCAGACTAATCCTGCTTCCCTTTATTCTTGCAGAGCAACATCAGTACCAGGTGACGCCCTGTGCCAATGTCTCCACCTGCGCCAGCCACTTCTGTCGGGACTCCACGGCGGCTGTGCAGATTGTCTGCATCAAGCGCTAGGAGTTGCCACGCCTACTACAAACGAAATTAGCCTTAATCATCGACGTCATCTACACACACACACACATACTTAATTAATCAGCAATTGGCTTAGCAAAGATTTGTGGTCGGTTTGGTGGCAGCAACTGATGCCTCATGGCGCTCTGGACAAAGTGTTCATCTTGTAAGGGAACTCCATGAAAGCAGCAGCAATAAGGAAGGATCTGCTGGATGCACGAAGGTGGATGATCATCTTAAAAGGGAATTCTATGAAAGGAGCAGCAATAAAGAAGGATTTGCTGCTGCAGAGCAAGGTGCACGAAGATGGCATGACAACTTAATACCCCTTGTGCCCAAGTTCAACATCATGCTCCACATGGAATCGATGTCTAATTGTAGAGCAGCACGTGCCTTACCTTATATCCTCCTCCACGAATCAGATTACCTTCCTTCATCGCGCATTTCCGGCTATTCCAATAGCATTTATAGCATGTAATCAAACAATTAGAACTGTAATCCGAGCAGGCACATTGGTAGTTCGTTGAACCGCCGAGCATTTATTATAAAACAGTTACCTTTTATATTGTATTATTAACTTTTTTATTAATTGAACGAAATTCTTTAATCTTGCTTAGATTTGCAATACTTCAATCTTTATTGTATTAGGCAAATTATGTATCATATCATATATTATTACATATATGCAATAAATGTGTACAAATTTAAAGCACCCCTTATGGAACAACAGTTTGTATAAACACAGTGTCAATTTGTATAATCTTAACAATTAATATGATTAACGTTTTTAAATTGTTTTTTTAAACATGTTAGAACAATTCAAAGTGTTTATTTACAAGGCATGAGAAATACTAATTGATTTTATTTGATGAGTTAAAATCTGATTCCATCTTGAATGTATATATATTATATATTTCATATAATTCTTGAGCTGCTTATCGAAGTGAGATAAGCGCAGAGCAAGCGAGATAGCAAAGCAATTAAGCAGAGTTGAATGTACACGAATCAAGGTGCTATATTGTACATGATATAGGTAGTATATATATGTACTATATATGTATAGTATAACTGTAGCCAAAAGGAATTCTCAGGTACGAAAGTACATTAATAGATAATGGAAAAAACGTACAAAATTTGTGGCAACACCTTTTTGTTTGGGGTGCAGGTTTAAATAGAAACACCCAGAGATATAGAGAGACCTTCCCTGTCATGGGCGAAGTCAAAGGGATGCGCAGGCAGAATACTAAATTAGACAATTATATATGTATACTATATATAAAACTGTGAGCACTGTCATCTATTTAGTCCATTTTCCCCTTAACCCCCTTTCGCCCACGCCCCTGTGCCTCGTTGAGCTGACCACACTAATAAGCAGGTAAGCACCCTCAGCCAGGTGTTCAAAACAATAATCAACTCATAAATGCATAGTGTAATTCCGGCCAGGTGACGACCCATCGCGTGAGCCGCTGATCCCCATGCAGGAGGCTCGTCCCTTGTGGAGCTTAAAAAGCGCTTGCAACATGTGGCGGCATGTTTACTCATGCTGCGACAGCATGTGGCTGCGCTGGACGTGCCTGAGCCTGTTTCTTGTGCCGCTTGTTCTGCAGGTCAGCAGCGCCTTCGCTACGAGTTGTGTTAGTCCACGCCTGATCCAACGCCATCAACTCAATCCGCAGCTCTATGGCGACTGCCCTGGGTTGCGCCACAAGCGACGCATCGATGCCACCTTCCATGGCAATCCCAAGCCACGCGCCGATCTGCTGGCCAGCAAATTTCTCAGCTCCTACAATTACGAACAGGCCAATTCACTGGTCAGTCTGGTCAACAAGATAGCCCAGGAATATCTGGACAAGTGCCCGCCCGTCATCTACTACGATCATCGGGTGGCCAAGGAAAATGCTCAGCTGCTGGAGAAACTCTTCAAGGTGAGTGGAGGCAAGGGCAAGTAGGCAGCACGAAGAGGTATCTACAGCTCGAAGTGAACAGATTAAGGCTTGGATATAAGCTAAAGGTTTTTGTTTAATAACTTCTGTGTTTGTTGTCCGATCGGATTGGAATTTTGACGTTATGTAGGTATTATAATTAACTAAGTATGTTCTTACTCAGAATGTTGTATCTTTTATACATATGTCGCTCGCAAATCAGCTTAAAAGATGAAATTATTGATTTGCGTGGGCGGGGGGCGTGTCACCCAAGATTTGAAATAAACCTCACCTGTCCCGGATCAACAGAAACCTTCATACCAAATTTGGTGTCTCTAGCTTTTATAATAGCTGAGATCTGTGTGTTCATCTGGTCATCCGGACATCCGGACAGACAGACAGACATGGCTTAATCGACTCGGCTAGTGATGCTGAGCAAAAATATATATACTCTGTGGGGTCTCCCACGCCTCCTGCCTGTTACATACACTTGCACATAATTAGTTTACCCTTTTTTGACCATTTTCAATGGTCGAAGGGTATAAAAATATATACATATTTATATATTATATATAAAGTATAAATAAAGTATATACAGAAACTCTTTCTACAAAGGTATTTATGGAAACATTGACTTTAGCACTGAAAGTAGTCAGGAAACTTATGGTGGCACTCAGAGGAAGGCGTGGCAAACCCATACAAAGTATATTCTTGTTAGCCATCAACTGATTTAGCCACTTGTGTCTGTATGAACGCGTTAATCTCAGTAACTATAAGTTTTAGAAACATCAAATTTAACCTGAAGCTTCCCCTATAACAGCCGTAACATAATAAGTTTATTTAAATTAGTTGCCACGCCCAGAAAAAGGGGAGAGCGAGACAAGAATGCATGTAGTAAATATATTATTTCTACAAATATATTTATAGGAACACTGACACTAAAGACTTATACAATGAATATAGCAGTGTTAGTCGTAGCACCTAGAATAAGGCGTGGCAAATCTATACAAAGTATATGCTTGCTAAGCATCAACTAATTTAGCCACTTTGGTCTGTATGAACGCGTTAATCTCAGTAACTATAAATGCTAGAAACATCAAATTTAACCTGAAGCTGCCCCTAAAACAGCCGCAACATAATAAGTTTATATCAATTAGTTGTCACGCCCAGAAAAGGGGGAGAGATGCATTTATTCAATATATTACAATTCGTCGCTTTATTTGCAGACAATTCCGATTACCTTCTATCATGGCAGCATAAACGAGCGTTACGAGCCCCAGAATCGCAACTTCAACAATCACATCGACAACAACTGCAAGAGCTATATACTCTTTCTGTCTGATCCGCTGATGGCACGCAAAATCTTGGGTCCGCAGACAGAGAGTCGCGTAGTACTTGTCTCCAGTTCATCGCAATGGAAACTACGTGACTTCCTTAGCTCTGATATATCCTCGAATATCGTTAACCTGCTGGTCATCGGGGAGTCCCTCATGGCCAGTCCACGACGTGTAAGTGTGCTCCAGCACTGGTTTCCAGTGTTGGTTAATGCACCTCATATAATCTGCATCAACTCGTTGCTCATCTTCCCGCAGGAACGTCCCTACGTGCTGTACACGCACAAGCTCTACGCCGACGGGCTGGGCTCCAATTACGGCCTGGTGCTGACCAGCTGGATACGTGGCGGTCTCTCGCGGCCACATATCAATCTGTTTCCCACCAAATTCCAGAGCGGATTCGCCGGTCATCGCTTTCAGGTGTCGGCAGCGAATCAACCGCCGTTTATCTTTCGCATCAAGAGCATCGACTCCACCGGCAATGGAATGCTGCGCTGGGACGGCATCGAGCTGCGATTGCTCAATATGATAGCGAAACGTTTGAACTTCTCTGTGGACATAACGGAGACGCACATGATGCCGGAGATGCGCAGTGTGGTGGATAATATACAACAGGAAATCCTGCAGGGCGACGTCGACATTGGCATGTCGGGCGTCTATATAACCGAGGATCGTTTGCGGGAAACGGACATGTCGGTGGGACATTCGCGCGATTGTGCCGCCTTCATAACGCTCGCCTCGAAGGCGTTGCCCAAATATCGTGCCATCATGGGCCCCTTCCAGTGGCCCGTCTGGGTGGCCCTGATCTGTGTCTATCTGGGCGGTGTCTTTCCCATTGTGTTCACCGATCGCCTGACGCTCTCGCATCTCATGGGCAACTGGGGGGAGATCGAGAACATGTTCTGGTACGTCTTTGGGATGTTCACCAATGCCTTCACCTTCACGGGCAAGTACTCGTGGAGCAGCACACAGAAGACATCGACACGTCTGCTGATTGGCTCCTATTGGCTCTTCACCATCATCATCACCTCCTGCTACACGGGCTCCATCATTGCCTTTGTCACACTGCCTGCGTTTCCCGACACCGTCGACTCTGTGCTCGATTTGTTGGGACTCTTCTTTCGCGTCTGCACGTTGGGTAAGCTATGAGGGATTAGCTGGAAGACAAAGAATATATTGTACATCAAAGATCATGTATATAACTAATGCCTTCTTACTTGTCCTTCTTAGATAATGGCGGCTGGGAGTCTTGGTTCCAGAACTCCACGCACGAGTCCACCGCGAAGCTGTACAAGAAAATGGAGTTTGTCGGCTCACTGGAGGAGGGCATCGGCAACGTGACGCAGAGCTTCTTCTGGAACTATGCCTTCCTGGGCTCCAGGGCGCGGCTCGAGTACTTGGTGCAGTCCAACTATTCCACTGAGTGAGTGTGGAAGGGAAGGAAGTGCCAGCTAGACTAAGTTCCTCTTCTGCTCCACAGAAACCTCTCGCGCCGCTCGGCCCTGCACCTGAGTGAGGAATGCTTTGCCCTCTTCCAGATTGGTTATCTCTTTCCGCGCAACTCCGTCTACAAACGTAAAATCGATGCGATGATCATGATTGCCCAAGAGAGCGGGCTGCTGATCAAACTGGGTCACGAGGTCAGCTGGGCCATGCAGCGCTCTGCCACGGGCCGCCTGCTGCAGGCCAGTGCCTCCAGCTCGCTGCGTGAGATCATCCAAGAGGAGCGTCAACTGACCACTGCCGACACAGAGGGCATGTTCCTGCTCATGGCCATTGGTTACCTTATGGGCGGCCTGGCGTTGCTCTCGGAGATTGTTGGCGGCATAACCAACAAGTGTCGTCAGATCATCAAGAGATCTCGCAAGTCCGCCTCGAGCAATTGCTCATCGCATCAAAACTCCGCCGTGGTACGCACTGTGGAGGAGCAGCTGCAGCACGACACGCGCAAGGTGGCGCGTCGACATGCAGCCGAGGAGGCCAATCAGCGCATTGGATTCGGCATGCGCGAGTTCAATTTGACGCGTCGCACACTCCGCGAACTCTACAATTCGAATGGTGACGAAGCTCATGCTGGAGAGGAACAGCATGGGGAACGCCCCATGCCACATCATGCGGCCAGAGTTGATATCATGGACGAGGTGCCGCACGAGGTGCTCGCATCGCTGGACGGACTGGATGAGTTCTTTGCCCGCATGGAGCGGGCCGACGAGGAGGATGTGGTGCAGGTGCAATATCACAGTGAGGACATCGAAACGGATGACGGCTTTGCCAAGCGGAATGACTAAGAAGAGGAGGAAACTATCAATAAATTGTGCATCAAATGAAACGTGGAAGAAAGAAAGGTTACCTTTGGTGCGCCGTAGGTTCTATGCATGTTCTTATATACTCAGATCGTTCCTATTCTAGTGCACTATATAGCAGTGCAGAAGTTATTAGATATGTTTATATACAATATTATGATTAAGTTTTGTTGGCACCGATAATTAATTTCTAATTTCCTTCATACAAACACCTTTGGGACGATTCTTGCTATGGTGATGTGGATTCAGAATATATATACTTGATTGATTCATCTCCAAATGTATATATCCTCTGCAAGAGTACAGAACTCTTTGAGAAAATTTACATATTTTAAATAGTTTCAATCGAATTCTACATCATAATATAGGGTGCACATAATTGTTTTATTACATAAAAGGTATAGATCTTTAGTATTCTATCTACATTTCAGATTCCCCATAAAGAAAAGTTAAAACAATTTGTTCAAAAGGATATGCAAATATCTTATTTAGTTTAAGTCAGCTGCAGGCTAAGAGTCTTTACTATATCCTATCATAAGGTAGGTAGATCTAAATCAAAATTCTTCATAAAGAAAACCTTACAGCAATTTCAGATATATCTTTAAATGGGTTCAGTTAACCTGTTCATATCATTTCATATTTTATATATATCATGCACATTATATAGCACACATATAGCAAAAGAGTTGGAAATTCTTCACAGAGAAAACCTAACAACAATATCAGATAAATCTTTAAATGTGTTCAGTTTACTAGTTTCATATCATATGATATTCCATATATCATGCACAGTATATAGCACACATAGCAAATAAGTTGGAAATCTATAGATCCTAGACTCATAAGCTTTACATATGATTAAAAATATAATTCATTCCACATCACAAACAATTCAAATTTAAATGTTTAATAAAATAGAAATAAAAATGCATGTTTTCTCTTTCATTTTGTATTAATTCGGTTTCCACTTCCGTTATACTCGTGTTTATTCCTTCTCTTTTGTTTCTTTGCTTACTCGCTTACACTCTAGGATTATGCACTTGTTCGACAGAGATAGCATATGTGTGTATGTTTATGACAGAGAGAGATAATACTCAGTTGAGATTTCTTGGTTAAAATTCGAAATAAAAAAAACATATTATATATAAAGCCTACACTTAGAGCTAAGCTATGAAGAATGTACAAATTACAAACAGTTGCCGAGCATAAGATGCCTGCGAATGTAATAGACAGAGACAGACAGAGAGATAGAGGGAGAGAGCGAAATAGATGAAGATTGAGAGAGAGATAGAGAGAGAGAGCAGGACTCTTCTTAGACTCCTCGATTTGGCAAATCCTTGACCTTATAGATGCGCACCAGCCAATGCTCGGTGGTGTACGCCTCTTCGAGGACGTCCAGCTCGAAATCCTTGTTGCCAATCTCCGCGGCACGCACACGATCATATCCCTGCGCCTTGCCACCCTCTGTGTACATCTGACCGAAGCGATAGTAGCACATCTTGTACATGAGACAATTGAGCAGGGTGGGGGAACCCTCCTTGTCCACACGGAACTCCCCGTTGGGCGCATAATAATCCTTCTCCTTGATGTGTGCACCACGATCGGTGCTGCCACCAATGCGCACCATCCACAGGAACTTGTTGATGTCGTCCGATGAGTAACCCGTCAGACCACCGAATATGACCAGCACATAATCCACATCCAGTTCACGCATTATCTCGTATGCCTTCTCCTCGGACGAGGCCATGGCCTGACCCACACGTGATATGTGCGTATTGTTCCACGTATTGTTGTCCACCAATATCGTGCGATTGGCCATGGCCGTTATCTGATAGCCATAATCCCACCAGGACATAATGCGGGCATTCTGCAGAAGAAGAAATCTCAATCATTTTGGGAATTAAGAATCCGCAAGAGAAGTGCAAAGTTGAAGTTGTCGCAGAGTCAGCAAAGTTTTGTTAGTACTCATTATGTTTCATACTCTTCCTATCAAGAATTTACAATTGCATTCATCACTTGCTGCGACACCTCTTGCACCTTCTCCCCCCTATTCTTACACCGAATAAAAACTCACCTCGGGCGTGTTCATCTGCAGCCAATAGTAAGCCTCGCGAAAGTCATCGAAGATGATGCGTCCGCCGTCGTGGGAGCGTGCACTGAGCACAATGCTGGGCGAGGAATACGCCTCCGAGGTAACCCAGGTACAATGAAAGGTATACACGATGAGCATCAGCGTTATGATGCCCACAAATCCGATGGCCACTTCGCTCTTAACTCCTCCACTCTGCTGCTCCAGTTTCTTATGCTGTCGCTTGCTCTCTGTCGCCGGCTTGAGTCCACCAGCATCGACACTCCGTATATACTTGGCCAACAGATGAGAGATGGCAATGCCCGAGAGCACACACATAACTGGAGCCAGCACAAGCATTAGACGCACCATAACTCCGGCAAAATAGATGCTAGTCACGCCATACAAAATGATGAAGATATTCGAGTCCGTGAGACGCGAGAAGCAGAAGTAGAGCCCGGCGGGAAAGAGGAACACAAGTATCTGCAAATGGCAAAGTAATGAGTAAACTATTCCACATCCCAGATCGAGTCATTTGCATTGGATTCAGCGATCAAAGTGCTTGTAATCACTGGGTGCATTAAGGCGCAACTCATCACATCGTTTTTGGGCATCATCATAATCCAAGCAACAGGTAAATTCGTGAATCTCTAACGCATCTCTTACCTGCAGATCAAAGTAGAAAGACGACCACGACGTGGGCTGATGCTCCGAGACGGATGCAATTATTGGAATGTGATTCTTGGCATACGACGGATCCAGCAACGAGTAGAAGCGACCTGTCCAGGGCGACACTTTGCCCGTCAGCGTCAGCAGGGTGCCCACAACTGCCACCACGCCAAGCACACTGGTTACCAGTGTCTTGAAGAGCACATCAAAGTGCTCCTTGGACATTCTGGAGCGCAGGTAGTCAACAAAGGCGTGTATCTGGCAAAGACCAAAGACGCCAAGTGCCTGAGGGGGAATGGCAAAAAAGAGATGATTAGTCAGGCATTACAAAGGGGGGAAAGGGGGACTTAAGACTACGATTTGCATCAGCTAGTTTTTTAAGTGTACTCATGTATGTTTCATACTCTTCCTATCAAGAATTACAAAAGTAATCATCATTGAATGCAACCCAATCCCATCCTGCAAGGCAGCTATAAAACTTACCAGCATGTGCTCCGAGCTCTGAATGGGCTGGAAGCCCACAAACGATATCTGCATGGAGAGTATTGTGCCGACGCAGTAGAGCGTGCTGTAGGCTATGTAGATGCGATGCGAGAAGCGGCCCGTTATCATCAGGGCCAGCACGTGCAGCGGAATCAGATTGATAAGGAACACGTAGCCACCCCACGAGGATACCATGTAAAAGTAGGCCAGGGCTGAGCAGGCCGACCAGAAAATGGTGCCCGACTTGACCGCCTTGATCCACAGGTAGTAGGTAAAGAGCATACAGAAGATGGCAATGCCCTCATTGTCGTAGGAACCGGCAACCGAGCGTGATATGTAGCCGGGCACAATGGAGATTAGTGCTGCAGCAACCAGGCCAGCGCCAGTGCTCTGCAAGGGAAACAAGACAAATATCATTGAACACGTGCTCATCATATTCGCCCATAACCTCAAAAAGGTTCATGTACTCACGTGTATCTCCTTGGTCAAGGCATAGGTGACCAGTGTGGTCAGGGATGAGAAGAACGGTGCCAGGAAGACGCACACATTTCTTATATCGATGGTTATGTTCAGCATCCACATCAGCCTGTACAGGGCTGCCGAGGTGAGCATCAGGCCGGGGTAGATGGTGCCGCCGATGATGCGGCCCAGCGGATACCAGGCACGATCATCGAACCAATTGTGGAACTTGTAGAACCCCTGCTCGGCAAGGAACCGCGTGGTGCGGTAATTAAAGTACGGATCGAATTCATGAATGACGCTTTCGAAGCGCAGCACGGAAAATAAACGTGTGGCGAATGCTGCAAGAGGCAACGAAATGAAAGAGTTTCAGTTTCGTGTTAAGAGATGTGAAAACAGTGCGACTGCAATCGATATCGGATATTCGATACTATCGATATTAAATACTACTTTTGCCCATCGTCATTCACGCTCTCACACACTCTCGCTCGCACACACACACACACACGCACGCACATACATTGGCGTCTCCGCCTCCGCAAAAATTGAATTCATACATGTTGCTATGCGAAAATACTCACACAAAACAGCAGCCAGCAGGAGTATTGACAATTTAACCAGATGCTCCTGTTTCTCCCAGGTTAGGAGACCCTTTGCCTTTCCACTATCGACAGTCATGGCCGGTATATTGGTTTTACTGTTGGCTCAATTGCAAATAGCAAAATGCCGGTGCGGCTTTTGGGATGGACGTTTCTTATTGGGATGTTTGGGCCGAACTACACGCAATTCCATTCACAGTTGCACACGCCGCAGTTGAGCACATCACATGTGCTGCGTATCTTTTATTCTTTTGTTCAGAGCAAGTTAAAAAGCAAAATTAAATATATTAAAATAAATGCGGCGCAGCTTCGTGGCAGCCAATAGAAAATTCACTAGACGCCCGATTTTTGCAAATTGTTATCGATGTGTCAGTGAGTTGTCGACAATTCGATTACACACTGAGACATCGATAATAACTTGCAATCTGAAGTGCAACTCAAACAGGGTAGGTGTGACCATATTTATTTAAAATGTCCTGTTAAGCAAGCAGTGCACTGCTAATCTGCTTGCACTGAAGTGCAGGCAGCCATGACACGAACCCGTTATGCAGACTAATGCAACAAAATACACAGCAAGAACAAAAGAGGGGCACCGTGGAGTAGAAAAGTAAAAACAAACACGATCGTTGTCAAAAGTGTATTTGTTTTTTATGTCTTCCTAAGATTTTCTTGATTGCGATACAGTAAACGAACTGGCAGCGCCAAGCCTATTTTATGCATTTAATTAATTAGTGTGCCCCATATCGCTGAGTGAGTCAGTACTGCGTTTATCTGCGCTTGCATTGATTGACTGTGGTCGTTGTTTACTTACTGCGCTGCTGTTCTTTGTTGTCAATTTGCGCTTTATCGCGGCGCCAGCATCTTGAGCTGTTCTACATGCTACATTCATCGATGATTCAAGCTGAGCCACCACGCAGGGAGATCAGAAACCAGCTTCATTTATGAATAAAAAAAGGTAAATACCTTTCCTACTTGAATGGGATTTAAAGGTTATGGCGCGGGTTTGTTTTTGCAGCTGTTGAAAAACAGTTTTAGTTCCGTTGCTGCTTATCAGCTGTTCAAGTTTGGCTCTGCCCTACTCCGACTCCGATAACGATATGTCTTTGACGTTGCCGCGATAACAAAGTTGTTGTGTGGAGAGCCACTCTCTCGTTCTCGCGTGCTCTCTCACTGTGTCGTCACAACTTCACTCTAGTATGTGATCGTTATGCAGGCAAGTAGATAAAGCCAGTGTTGATGTTATGTCAATGATTTGTGTACAATTTATATTGCGTAACTAATACATTATTAGTAATTTGTTTGCTAGAAGTGCACTGCATATGCCTAAGGTATCGCATGACATGGGAATCAATTGGAATCGAGTGAGTTTCGAATTGCCTTGCAATGCCTGAAGTTTGTGACGTCACACTCTTCCGGCTGCGCTCTCTTGGCGGCAAGCCGACTGAGAGACCTGCGCACTGCAATGCCTGCGATTCATTGAATTGCCGTCGGTCTGGTCGTCGCTGTCGTTGCTCTCGCGCGGACGTCGTCGTCGTCGCTGCTCTGCCGACTTATTGTTATTGTTTTTACTTTTGAAGAGCTAGTGTTTTTTTTTTATTTGGCAGCACAAGACACGCATTTTCGCCTGCTGGTAAAGTTTTTTTTTTTGTTAATTATTTACATTTGACAACAACAAAGTGCGCTCACGTGTGTCGCTGCTTGGGAACGTTGGCCGTTGCTGCCTGTATATAATCGTGTATCGGTGTGTGTGTTGTGCGTCTTACGGTGTGTGCCATAAACAATACAAAATTGGTTTTTACAATTACATACTAACTAGAAATTTCAAACTTTTCGCACAACACATTTACACACACAGACACACACATACGGAGACGCGAAAACTAGTTAATATGTCAAACTCTGTGTACATAACCTAAGCGAAGGGCAGCGCAGCAGCAGCGGCAGCAGCAGTATCATTGTTGTTGCTCTCGTGATATGTATAACTTTTTTTTATGATTTTTTTTGTCTTCTACACGCAAATAAGAGTGCGTACGTGCTGAGTGTGTGCGTGCCTGTGTTTGTCGCGCTTTGATCAATTATTAACTTTATCTAAGGCTCAAACATGTATTTTAACCGTTATGCAGTGCAGGGACACCGCCTACAATTGAAGGAGCAACAACAACAGCAAGAGGAACAAGAGCAGAAACAACAATAACAATAACAACAACAACAACAACAGGAACTGCAGTAAACGCCTGAATGTGGTGAGTTGGTGGGTGGTAAAAAAGGGTGGTGGGATAGGGTTGCCAAAAGGATTCCCGTGGGGAAGAGGGAGAGAGGGATAGTTGGCTTTACTGCAGTGCATGCCCAAAATCAAATTGATTACGATTCACACACACACAGACACACACACACACAAACATACAAAGAAAGTGAGAGGGGCTGCATATGCAGGCCAACAATTTTCAAGAATGATGAAAAATCGAAAATCAACGCATGGCAAAGCGGGTGGTGCCGTTTGCGGCGGCAGCGGCAGAGGCGGAGGCGGTGCTTCAGTTGCTGCTGCTGCTGCTGCTGTTGCCGCTGGTGGTGGCAGTTGCATGCACACGCACACGCAAATAGAAAACAACTAAGAATGCGCCGACAGGGTATGCTAGACGCGCAAATGCCCTGTAGGTTATACCAAATGCAATGTGGCGAATAAACTAGATAAGGAAAGCGAATACAAGAGAAGGAAAATTAAACAAGTAAAGTAATTGCATTAGCACATACTACCCTGCATTAGACGTGCTCTGCCTTTGCAGGGTATACAATAAAAATGTGTGCTATAATATGTGCCATAGAAGAAGCAGCAACAACTCCGAGGCTATTAGCTCGTCGCCTGCCTCTAGCACTCTTCGCTCTGCTAGCCTCTCCTCCCCATCGCCCCCGCCCTGCACCACGTCGCTCGCATGTGCCCCACGCGAGCCAATTGCATTTGTTGTGCAGGCAATTGATGTGGCGTTCTGTTGTTGTGTTGTCGTTCTAGCTGCCGTTGTTGTTGTTATAGTTGTTGTTGCTATTGCTGTTGCTGTTCTCCTTCTTCTTCTTGTTGTTCATCTGTGTGCGTAGAAATACTCCAGGGCTGCAACAACAGAAGGTAACAAACCGACAAAGTGCAATCCAATTGAAAATGCTTTCAACGCATTCGCTTTGCGAGCGAGAAGGGAATAAGAGACAGAGACAGTGAAAGAGAAGTAAAGTGAACATAGAAAACTCATTATCAATTATGCAATCAATTATGCTGAGGCCAGTCAATTCATTATGAAGCATCAATCGCAAGAGAAAAGCTTTTAGTTACTGAATTGATGCGAATGATTAGAACAGAGAAATGCAGAATAACTTTATTAAAAGCATAACTATTAGAAGGGCTGGTAAAGAAAATTAAGCGCGAATTATTAGAGTAAAAGTAAAATAAACATCTAGGTGTGTAGTCTAGAAAGGAGAGAACTATGAAGGAAGTGAAAGATATAAACAATAAGAAAATAGAAATAGAAGAACAAATCGACTAAGATCTTTACTAGAAAGGGAGAATGAATCGTTAGGTTTAAATATAAATAAAATAACTTAGTTTTATTTTGGAATGGAAAAGACAAAAGCAGAGATAGAGATTATTTTTTATGGCATTCAGACTATATACATTAATAATATTAATTATAGCAATACAAGAAGAAAATAAAAATAGAAGAAGAAATTGACTAAGATGTTTTCTTAAAAGGGAAAATGAATCGTTAGGTTATTACATTTAAATATAAATAAAAGAACTAAGTTTTATTATAAAATAGAATAGAGAGAAAAGTATAATTAGTGCATATTTTATACAGTACTTATACTATATACATTAATAATATAAATTATAGCAATCAGACAGCTCGTATTGTTAAGTCAGATGTTGTAGATAGCACTGAAAGTGGTATATCAACAATTGCAGCAGCCCTCGAGCTAGTTGCACTGACTGTGCCCCATGTGGGTGTCTGCATTTGCATAGTATGCAGCTCCGGCAACGTACCATGCTGCAATGCAAGTTTCTACGTAAACAAATACCTTGTGTGCCTGTGTGTGTGTGCGTGTGTGTGTGCACATATTTCATATTGCGTGTCTGTGTGCATGAAATAGTGAAGCAAAGACCGGCTTTGTTCAGGCTACACACACTGTGTAAGTCTCTGATTGGCGATATTTGCATGGAATACTAAGCGGAATTGAGATTTCGTATCTGAAGTGAACTCGATTTACGCGAAACAACAACAATAACAACTAGTTTCATTGTGTAGGGCAAGTATGCATATAGACGGTGCTTATATTTTTATCGCATACATCATAGAAACAATTATACAGTTGATAAATCATGTGTTTATCGCAAAAATGATGTAAGAAATCTGAATTATTTACATAGTTCTACTATATGATTTATATATCATAATATAGTACATACATCATTATACCAATTCATAGTGTCAAATCTACATACGTATTTCCTATCTTATCAGTTTCTACTGATGTTAACAAGTTAATTTGGCCGATAAAGGAACTATATCTCTGCCCTAGTCGCCGATAACTTTGCAATTGTTCTGACAGTGTTATAAAATGTTTGGTGCTTCCACTTCCTGACTTTCTTCTGAAATATATAAAAAAAAAAAAAAAAAAAAAAAAAAACCGATCGTCTTTATTTATAAAGAAAGCGAATTCTGTGATCTATAGCGCCTTTGATGATGTCGCGGCGATTCTTTTTCATTATATTGCTCTGCTGCATTTCGCTTTCGCTACGAGAAAGGTGAAGAAGAAGAAGAAGATGAGAAAGAAGAAGAAACTTTGCATTTAGCTGTCGTAAAACATTGTTTGTTATTACTGTCATTATTGTTGTTATTAATGCTGTTTGCTTGTGTCTCTTTTGTTTACTCGTGGGAAACGGAAATTGCAAAAATACAAAAATATATATTCAACGTTTCACTTTCGGTTCGTTTCACACTCTCGCAATCGTCATCGCCATCGCCATCGCCATCGTCATCGGCAATCGACATCGCAATCGTCATTGGCAATGGCATTAGCTGTGGCATTAGCTCTGCTGGTAACACGTCTGCTGCATGTCAACACATTGTCCAATACGAGTAACAATAATAAAAACCAGAAGAAGAGTAGGAAGCAGAAGCGAAGAAATGAAGGCGAAGTAGCAAGAAGAAGCAGCACACAGCACAGCGAAGCCATCAAAAATGCTGTCAAGAGTTTGAACAAAAACCGTCATATAATTAAACGTTTATGGTGCGCGCCAGTTGTTGCCATTGTCTGCAAGTGCTGGCTGGGCGCCCAACGTTGGCCGTGCGGGGTATATCAGTGGGGCTGTCACTTTGAACTGTAGAAGTTGGGTAGTAGTTTGTATAATTATAGGAGCTTGTAGGTATAATTATAAATTGAACTATCCTAACCTAACCCCACTTTGGTTATATCTACACACTTTATAAAGTTAACCAAACTTAGTACAAATCTCTATAAAACTCACTTTTAGGAGGGTATTCACTGTACACACTCTTCGTTATTAGTTTCTATGTTTCTTGCCAAGACAGTCGCTTCCCCCATTTTTGGTTTGATTGCCGCCGTCATCAATCACCAATAAAGGCAACAGCACAATTTCTAATTAGACAAATTCAAACGACGCGTCTGTTCATAATTTGTTTCAACCAAAAAAATACTAATTAAAGCACATTTGAAAGTTCCCCCGGTTCCAGCACCGACGTGGCAACGCACTTTAATTAGAGTGGGTTCTCTAGATTTTTATTTGGTAAGGCATGAGAAGTAGAGCTGGAAAAACATCGATGTTTCTTCTTTGGATTTAATTTTAAGTTACTTTTAACAGAGAATTTTAGTTCAGGTTTTAGTTTATAACAAATCTGAACTATCTAATTTATGAGTTCACTGAGAACTTCTTGAAAGACCAAAGTTGTAAGGGTATTTTCGAATGTATTCATGTTTCGCGAGATGAAGACGAAGCCACCTGGTGAGCACAGAAGGAGGCCTATAGGCTTATAGAGTACCCCATTCTCTTTTAGCTCAAAATGAACTTTGTTGATTTGATGCGAGACACGTGTCGAAAGGCTTGTAATAGAATAGAGATAACAGAGTCATTTTACTGAGCATTCACTGTGACTTTATCCACGGTGCCAAAAAGGCAGAGCTGGGAAATGCATTTGCCAAGCCAAAGTCGACGCGGACTTTGGAGTTGCGAGGCGCGACACGTTGAGGCTCTTCTGCGATTATTAACTCGTAGTGCGCAAATTTTTGACTTTTGTGTGAATGTGTGTGTGAGTGTGTGTTTGGCAGCAGACTAAAGAGCTATCGTTGTGTGTGTGCGTATGTGTGTGTGTGTGTGTTGCTGTTGGAGCTAAGCCATCGCCAGTTTGACTCTTGGCTGCTTTTCAAGGCAACAAATTGCGATGACTTCATCTGCTTTGACCATTTTCTTGTTTCACATACAGATGCGGGTATTTGTTGTGCGTGTGTGTGTGTGTGTGTGTGTGTATGTGTGTGTGTGTCGACTGCACACCCCCATGCCAAGAGAGAAGCAACTACTGCTGGCGCTGGCTTGGGCTGCGGCGTTGGCGTTGCCTCTGTGTCACTTGGCGCTAGGTTCAATCAACCAGCCGAGTGGCAACAACAACAACAGTTTAGTGTTGAGTAACACCTACAAAAACAGCAACAACAACACCTACAACAACTCTGACCGCTTTTATATGGCCAGAATATGGCCACAAACTCTGCCATAAATTGATTATTCTTCCCACTCTCTCACACTCCGTCTCTCTCTGTCCCTCCTTCTCTGTCTCCCTTTCTCTTTCTCTCTCTTTTTGTGTCTGTCTCTGTTGCGCATCTCCCTTTCACTGTGGGCAATATGCTAATGCCGGAAATGTTTATTTGGTTATTTGGTCAACTCATACGAGTCGGGTCGAGTTAGGGCGAGGCGAGTCCGAGTTCGACTTCGACTTCAACTCCTGCCCCCCACTCCACTTGACCCTCTTAATGTGGGTCAGAACGCAAAGCTTGTTTGTTTTGGCCAACTTGTCTGCGCCTGCCGTCTGCCAGTCAGCCCGTCTCCCTGTCTACATGTCTGTCTGTCTGCCTGCCCCTTTCCGGGGCGTTGCCTTTAATGGCTTCCCGACAGTTCCAACTGCACTGTAATTATAGCGCGACATCGTCTCGAGGGCAGGCAATTTGTTCGCCTCGATTTCCGATCACGTTCCAAAGGGGGACCAATAGATTTTAATATACTTTTTTTTGGGGAACCAGTTTCGGGTTCGCGCATGACGTCATTGCCTGAAAAAGGCAAAAAAAAAAAATAAATGTGGAACGTCCAAAGCCATGAGAGGCAGCTGAACATGAGATACAAGAGATCATAAATGATTTATGATTGTTCAGATTGTTAAGCTCTAAACGAGACACAATGACTCAGCTCAGATACCCTATTCAAAGTAATGAATACAATTTGAATGGACTCAGAATTATGTTGTTGTTGCTGCGAATTGAACATGTTTTGCACGATGAAATCGAGTTGAGAATTCTTTTATATGGGAGTTATTTAATATACGTACATATACCCACTGCTGGCTCTCTCCCATACAGGGTATTTAATGAAGTGAGCTAAATTTGGGCATTAGAAGCACGAATCAATTGAAAGCAAGTAAAATAAATAACGTTGATAGACGTTGATGGGCTCAGACAATGAGAAAAAAAACACACACAATATATTTTTGCGTGTTGATGAGATAATAAAAATTATAATATTCATAACTTTCACGCATATTAAAAAAAAAAAAAAACAAAAAACATTCAAGTGAAAGCAAAAATTGGCTGAAAACTCGTTTTTCCTACAGGGTTTTTCTTTTATTAGCCGCGAATGACAAGTGAGTTTTTCTTTTTAGGGTTTTTCATGCTGTACAGAGTAAAAAGGTCGGTCGAATACGCTGCAAAGTGATTTGCAGATTGATTATAATATCAGTGTTGCTAAGAGGTTGAAAAGTTCATTTAGTACGTGTCAAGATTTCTAACTTTAAGAACTATGTAAACCAGGGACCGAAATAATGATTATTTGTTTTTTTTTTTAATGTAAAATCATCCACTTAGAAACGTCAGAGAAGAAAAATAATTGCACCAAAAAATAAAACTTAGCATTTAATCATTGTTTGTTGAGTTTTAAGATTTTTTGAGTGATTTTTACGGTCCCTGATGTAAACTACTAATTTACAAAGTTTTCCGCCTTCAGTGTTGCATAGTTTCAATATGATTAATCGTATAAACACAGAACTTATTGCTTCAAGCAGTTTTTGCATTTTTGTGTAATCGATTCCTGTGAATTTCTGTAGATTTTAATGACAATTCTGTACACCATAAATTTATTTCCAACTGGTAATTCGATATCGTATGATAGCGTGATAAACATAACCATAAAGCTGTTTTTGTTTGCTTGCATTGTATTAATCATGAGTAGATCTATTTCTGAATAGATTTTCCCATTGATGCAACAAAGAAAATCGAAATTGGTAAAAGTCAGCTGACAATTATAACTATATATGTAGTATATATACTGTGAATATCGTAGCTGCATTGCTGGGAGCGTTTGGGTTATTCAACAAGCGCTGCCAGCTGAATGGATTCCCAGGCATTGCAGATTATCGTTTAACGAGCTAAATTATTTTCAATCGATTTTTAATGATAGCCCTCGTGGTTGTACTTTTAATTACAGCTGAAGTGCCTCGAGAGTGAACGAAATATAATGGAACAATGTGACCCAAAGCTCAAGAAAGTGACAGCGAAGTCCGCAGAAGCAGATGCAGTAGTGCAGACAACAGAGGTTATTGCAATACCGAGAACAACAATAAGAAACGTGCAACGAATGCATCGAATTTTCATTTGAGAAGACACCAAACAATTCTACAATTGCTGAAGAATCACCTAAACACGCCGAGAGCGAGTAGACTGAGCAACAACAGTGCGAAAAACGAGCGAGAGAGGAGCGAGAAGAGTTTGGAGCACCTGAAGTAGAGAGTTCAAGATATAACGATAGAGAACGAATAAGTGACGAGTTCGAGACAGAACGAGACAGAGTAGGAGAACAACGAGTAAAAGAACAAGTTGAAGAAGAAGAACGAGTACATGAACTAGTTGAGAAGTACAAAGGACAAGGAAATAATAACGAGTAGAGTGGAGTAACGAGTGTGTACTGGAACTGCTTGAGGAGTGTAAAAACAAGTAACGAGTAACAGCTAGGAGCCCAACCGGCTATGCCCAGCACAGCGGGCAGCGCAGCCGGCGTCGGCGTTGGCGCACTAATCAACAGCGCTGGCAGCAGCGCCAGCATGGGTCTTGGTGTCAGCGCTGGCGGTGGCGGCGGCGGCGGTGGTGCAATTGGCAACGCCATCGATGCCGCATCGGCGAACACATTGATTGCACAGAGCACGGCAGGCACTAGCGCCGCCAGGGATACCATACTGTATGACAACAACGGCACCCTGCGCTCCACCTACCCCGGAGATTGGTCTATCGAACAGTGCCTCGCCTGGCAGCAGCCGCATCATCTTTACTTTCAGCTGGGCTGGGCCTTCCTTTTTTTGGCCTTTCTGGCGCCGCATGGTCCCTTCGGTTCGCTGTGGATGCGTGCCACACTGCTTATCGGTTGCATAATGATGGGCATGTATGGTTACCTGGTCGAGTGCACCATGGACGTGGTCTTCTGGTCGGGCCTGGGCATCGGCATTAACTTTGTCTACCTGATTGTGGTGCTATGTCGGCTGCGTCCGGTGCGATTTGATAAGGAAATCGAAGCGGTAAGTGGAAAATATGCACATTAATCGACTTATCGATAGCTTCGGGGATACTATCGTATGTTATGTTAGGGAATATGCACATTAATCGGTTTATAGATAGTTGGTAGAGAATATGCACATTAATCGGCCTATCGATAGCTCAGAGGATACTATCGTATGTTATATTATAAAATATGCACATTAATCGGTTTTTAGATAGTTCAGCAGGTTCATTCTTGTATTTTGGTAGAGAATATGCACATTAATCGGTCTATCGATAACTCAGGGGATATACTATCGTATG
The DNA here is from genome assembly GCA_018151435.1 of Zaprionus africanus. Taxonomy (NCBI): domain Eukaryota; kingdom Metazoa; phylum Arthropoda; class Insecta; order Diptera; family Drosophilidae; genus Zaprionus; species Zaprionus africanus. The sequence goes on from JAECXB010001995.1 coordinate 742,121, forward strand.
TTATGTTAGGGAATATGCACATTAATCGGCTTATCGATAGTTCAGGCGGAACAATAGTATATATTATATTCAAGAATAGATAGTTGATTTCATCGCTAGTACTATCGAAACTGCCGATATATTCAGTGGATACTATCGTATGATAAAACACATTAAATTCGAATGCAAGAAGACAATTTTCGGTAGTATTACCGCTACTATAGTGCTCTATTTTGTTGCAAGTAGAGCTGCGTTAAGTTGAATTTCAATTCAGTGAGCTCACCTTAAAATTAAAATATCGAATAACTATCGTAAATATCATTGAATTCCATAGAAACGTCACAGCTGTTTGTATATCCGCCTGTGATATGATATATATTATTTAAAGGTCACACCATAGGCCTTCCATTGCTTCACTTGCATTTATCGATTAATCAAAAGACATTCACGTTATTTTCAAATACAATTTGCGTATATTTCTGTTGTTTTTTGTTTAAATCTTTTTCTTTTAGCGCTTGTTGTTGCAACAAACTCAACTTAGACAAATAAATAATTTCGATAGTTTATAATTAGCAGACAAAAAAAAAATGGGTTCACAAAAAAATCATTAAATGCTATTAATTAACAATTGTGTGTGATATTATTGGCTATGTGGCTAAACTAAAATGGGCTGTGTCTATCTGTGTGTGTTTATGTGTGTGTGTGTGTGAAGGGGGAGTGTATGTGTTGAGGGCGGGGGTGGGGGCTGGGCGAGGCGCGCTTATCACAGGTGTGTGTTGTTTTCTTTTTCATCAGAATTCAAAGCGATATTGTTGCCCAACTGTGGTTAAAATTGTTTTTTCTCTGTGTTTAATGAGTTGTTTTGCGATTAAATTATAAATATATTGTCTAATAAATTACGCGATATATAATTATTAATAATTTAATTTGAGACAATCATTGACAGTAGAATACAATATCAACTTTTATATGAGCATGGGTGGGTGTGTTTGTATCTCTGCATTGGTGTGTGTGTGTGTGAGTGATGCATGTTGGAGTGGGAAAAAGTGAGAGGGGGGTGGGGTGGGTATATTAACTTAATTTAGCTACAAAATTTGTAAATTTATAAATTCATTTTTAGCTGGGGGGTGATGAATAAAAAAAAACCATTGCAGCCTTTTAGGTGCTGCCCCCCAAAGTGCGCGCACACTAGCTGGTTCGTGTCTTAGCTAATTCGTATTTTCAATGCCAGAAAATACAATTGCAGACATGTTGCCATCAGGACTATCATATTGCCAATGGCAATGGTCATGTGGATGCGACGGAATGCCTTATGTATGCGCTGATAGTGTGGACACTCGACCAGATCACCCTGCACCAGGCTACCGACTTCCTTGCCACTGCCGATGGCATCCTCAATGCGATACTTTTCATGCATCAGACGCAGCATTGGCGGTGCCAAATACAAACGCACCACCACCTCAATGGCGGCCGTCAGTGTTAGTGTGCCCAATTGTACGCCCGCTGCTGTTGTCCAGCCACTCAGAAAGTATTTAACATAGATGATTAACATGCTGATGCTTAACATTGCGTTCAGTGCAAAATACTTGGGGAACAGTATCTGCTGGCATTGGCCGAACGTGTGACGCGGCAGCGAGAAATACAGCGAAAGGCCTGTGGAAGGTCAGGGAGAGAAGAAGAGGAAGAGAGAGAAATCAATTAGTTAAATGTTTGTTAAGATTGAAGAAATGTCAAGTGCAACAATTTATGATAATGCCTACGATTTTTTTGAATGAGTTTCTGACATTGACATTGACACACAGTTGATGTGATTGATGACGTTATGGCGGTGGGGCAGCGCAGTCAGCGTTGACGACGACAGCGGCAGCGAGAAGTTGACAGTGAGTTAAGTTGATGTTGTTGTTGTAGTTGCATTTGGTTCCCTTGTCTAACACTTACCGGACACAAAGGTCATCCAGATTTGTGAGCCAAAGTGTGTGGCAAATGCGCCCAGATACGCCAGCGTTGCCAGTGTGCTGCCACCAACTGAGGCAGCAGCGACGGCAGCGGCGCCATTGCGTGCTGTGGGCGTAGCTGCTGTTGTTGTTGTTGTTGTTGCTGCATGTAATTGACTGCTGTGTAGTTCTGTTGTTGCTGTTGTTGTGGTGAGATCAGGTCCAACGGTGAGCAGCACAAAGGATAAAATGCAAATGGCGATCAGATGTGCCGGCTGCGTAGTGCGCGTCAGAATACTGCAAAGAGAGAGAGAGAAGGTGAATTAGCCCATGTTATCGTTGTCGTTATCGTTATCGTTGTGTGCCTAATTTATGCTAGTCGATTATTGCACGCTCTGCTCTGCATGTGTTACGCCAGCACGTGCGCTCTGTTCGAAATTCGAATTCGCTGCGAACTTTTGCACCTCTGCCAGCGAGCGTAGCCGAGCCAAGCCGACGCGCTTATCTAACCACACGTCAAGTGCTTTGCCGAACTTTGCTTCTCTCTTTCTTACGCATCGTCGACGCGTCGACTGCGTGTCTATGTGTGTGTCTGTGTGTGTGTGTGTGTCTCGTTTCGCTTTTTGCGCATGCTGTGTGAGTTTGCATATTCGCATAGATCTTGTTCGTCTCATGTTTAACGAGCAAGCCACAGAGGGGAGGGAGTAGGGTAGTGTAAGGTAGGAGGGGGGAAGGGAGAGGGGGCCCTGTTCGTGTATTATGTGTTGCTTTTGCCGTAGACTTTGCGGCGAATGCTCGCAGTAGCGACGAAAGTGGCGTACGTGCAAAAAAGCATGCAACCAAATATTCAACACACACACACACACACGCACACACACCTGCTTGCATATATATATATTTTTTGTGTGTTGCCATTTGCACAGTAGAAAAATGGATCGAGAATGGCCACCAAATGAAATAGAACAGCAACAAAAGCAAAGGCAAAAGCAATATCAACGGCAACTGAAAGCGCAATCAGCAGCAACGTTATCTAGATAATTTAGCACTTGTTGCTGCGCAGCGACGCCGCTGCCTGCTGCTTGCTGTTGCTGCCTGGCGTTGCGTTGGCGTCTGCTGCGTGCAAGTTCAATCGACGACGGCGAATTCCAGAATCAGCTGTTCAATTGAACAGCTGCTCAGCAAGCTGACAATGCGTTGCCGACGAAGATAACGGCTGAACAGACGCGAAGTCAGAGAGAGAGAGAGAGAGGGGGGTAGGAGAAGAGGCAGAGGTAGAGACGGAGGCAGAGACAGGAGAGGAAAAGAAGCAGAGGCAGTGACAGGCAAAGCGACTGGGGAAGCTGCAGAGGCAGAGGTGAAGTCAGAGAGATGAATATAGATGGAGAGGGAGTGAGAGAGAGAGAGCAAGGCATTGCCAGAGGCCAAGGCAGATAGCAGTAGAGAAGCAGAGACAGTAACAGAAACAGCAACAACATAGGCAACGGCAGCTGATTCAGGCTCTGACATTAACAGAGACGCGCGTCGTTTACGACGTTAACACTTTGCTGTCGACGTCGCTGCCCCCGTCGCTGTCGCCGTGACGTCGCCTGCGATTTGCACTTTGTACTTATGGAGGGGACGTTGCTGATAAGTAGACTGGGAAAGTTCCCCAACGGTTGGATGGGTCACCCGATCTTGAGTCAGCCCGTTGGCCGGGCAATGGCCTGCACAGTGTGTGATAAAAGTATTTAAACAGGGGGCGGCAACATTGTATAGCATGTGCTATAAATAGTGCTATAATCAGTTAACATGCGCTGAGTTCGCTGCAGAATTGCATCAGCTATTTTAACAGTTCTAACTCTCTCTCTCTCCTTTACTTCCTCCCGCCTTCTCCCTCGCTGTTTGCATAACGGCAACGAAATGAAAATGAAAACAAAAATACTTGCACAGACAAACGACGTCAAAGTGCAACGAAGAAAAAGGGAGGCTCGTGTGTGTGTGCGTGCGTGTTTGTGATGATAATCGATAACGAATTAATCGAATGCGATTGCGCCGTTAAATCATTTTTCGCGTGATTTACATGGGCGCGCGTCGTGATAATTTGAATTGATAAGCAAACCTGGCGAATTCCATCAATTTGTCTTGGCTATTTTTAATGCAAGTCTAATCACATGACCGATCTAATATAACTGTATATATATATATGGGTTTTTATAGCAGACTCACGTGTAGAGGCGGCTGCCCTGCAGCTGTGCGATCAGGCAGTGTAGGCGCTCGGCAACTTTGCGTGTCATCTGGGTGCCAATTGCCAGTGCGTCGTCCATCGATGGCTCCATGGAGCTCAGCTTGCGCTGTTGTTGTTGTTGTTGTGCTGTTAATGCTTCTGTTGTTGCTTCGCTTGGGATTGCTGCTGTTGCTGTTGTTGTTGTTGTTGCTGTTGCTGTTTGCATTTCTTGCTGCTGTTGCTGCTGCTGCTTGCGAAAGCGTCCACAGAATGTGGGAATGTTCAAAATGCCATTGCTGCTGCTGTTGTTGTTGCTGTTGCTGCTGTGCGCCTGCAACTCTGTTGCACTCTGTGTTGCATGCTCTGCTGCTGCAGTTTCTGTTGTTGTTGCTGTCTCTGTTATCTGCATCAGTTGCTGCTGCTGTTGCTGCTGCTGCTGCACTGTGCGTGTTGTTGATTCCATATCGCTGCCACTGTCACTGTCGCTGCTGTTGGCTCTGCTGCTGCCGCTGCTGCTGCTCCCGCTGCTGTTGCTGCTGTTGTTGCTGTTGTTCTGTGACCTCTGCTCCTCCTTGCGCTGCTGCTGTTCCCGCTTGCGCATCGTGTACTTCACGCTCCTGACCGCCTTCTGGGGCAGACCGAAGGCCATGTACCGTTCGATCTGTTCACTTTCGATGCCCGAATTATGGCACATGTTTGCATTTGTATTTGTATTGGTAACTGCAGAGATAACGCTACTTCTTCTTCCTCTTCTCTTTCTACTACTTTTGCACTATTGTTTCTTCTGCTGCTGCTGCTTCTTTAGCTGATTTCGTTTTTGTTTGTTTCGTTCTCGTTTTGCTGCACTCAAAAAAATTCTTTGCGACTTTGGAATTTCGTTTCTTTTTGTTGTTAGTGAATTTAAACAATTTGTTGTTATTGTTGCGCGCGCTCTCGACTTTGCAGTGTGTATTGCTATTGCCGGAAAGGGTATTTCGGGTCGGTGTGGGTTGTTTGGTTGCTGTTTGGGTTTGGGTTAGGTGTTGCTGGTGCTAGCTGCTGCTGTTAAAGCGGCTGCTACTGCGACGTCTACGCGACGAGTTAATACGTGCGATTGAATGGACACCCTGCGTCGGCATCCGCTTTTATATAGCGCCTGCGCATGTGTGAGTGAGCCGTCAGTTCTTGGACCTCGTTGTCGCTGAACGATCGGCGCGCGCTCTCTTCGGGCTTCGGGCGAAACACGACGACGGCGACGGCGACGACGACGACGCTGCGACGCTCCCACGCAGCGTGCACTTGATCCACATTAGCAGGTGAGACGCAGATGCAGTTGGGCGTGTAACGGGAGCACAGGGCCGTAGGTGAGTGGCGGGGAGGTAGAGGGGGGGGGAGGTAAAGGGGGCCTGCAATTGGGGTTGGTCGGGCAGGCGGAGGCAGCTGTTGGCCGTGCCAGTCTGTGCTGTAAAAAATTATGTACTTAAACCCGATCAAGAGGCGGAAACAGTCTCAGAGAGACAGAGAGTGAGAGAGAGAGAGAGAGAGAAAGAGCGAAAGAGAGCGAAAGAGAGGCAGAGGGAGGCGGGTGGAGCAAGAGAGAAAAAGACTAGCCTCTTACTCTCTTCGTGCGCGCTCTTAAATAGCCACCAAAGAGCAAGAGAGAGAGAGAGAGAGAGAGAGATGAAGAGAGAGAGGGAGATAGAGAGAAAGAGAGAGAGAGAGAGAGGGAGGGGGAGTGGGCTCTCTACTACATTAGTTGCTCCTTGTCACGCTGCGATCGTTAGTTTCTTTATGGACACCCCTGCCCAGTGAAGCCTGGAGGGTACAGCGTAAGTGTCTGACCAAATGGGCTGTGTGTGAGTGTGTGTGTGTGTGTGTGTGTGTGTGTGCGTGTGTTCGCCCGTTTCCACTGTTAATGTGCGCCACATGTGCACACTAACAGGGAGGAGAGAGGGTACCAGGGGGGAGGGGGTGTAGCTTACATAAGTAAGAGAATTGCAAGAGAATTCTTGCCATACATTGTTGCAAGATATCATTTGCATTCCTATCTCTCTTTCTCTCTGTATTCCCCTTTGACGTCTTTGAATTCCAAAATTCCGAAAAATTACTTATGGAATTTGGAAGTCACCAAACCCAGGCCTGGATGATTAAGCGATCTGCTGGAGAAGCGTCATCAAGAGGGGTTCAAAGTTTTTGCTTGCTTAGTTCTTACGTATTTTTCCAAAATCACATATCGATAATTAATTTCTGATGATGAGACTCGGGGCCTGGCAACTAAGCTCTATTATTAACGATCATAAAGATGTTGAAGTATTTTAAATTGAGTTTCTGGCTGATCGCGTGGCACTATAACTATTTATCGATCAGTCAGTTTTTTTTTTTTTAAACATTTCTTCTTATTTATTGAATCTTCTCAGTTTATGAGACTATTTAGGTGTTTTTTATATTTAGTGGGTCTTTAAATAAACAGCTGATCGTTGGTCATTTGATAACTGATCGTTGCTATCACGATGATCTTTGATTTTAAGAAGTATAAATGGCTTATTTGATTACGAACTTAGAGTTAATGCATAACTGATTATCTATCTTAGTTATTGGTGAACTTAGTGCCTCAACTGATCGCTAATATTATGATGATCGTTTTTTTAAAAGACTTTTAATGTTTTTCAGATTCATAATTAATTATGTGTTGTTATTTTAAGTGACAGTACAGTTAATAACCTCAATTTTGATCACCCCAATTTTGATCATCTCAATTTTGCGCTTAGTGAGATCAATTTGTCTTAGATCTTGCCGATCGCAGTTCTCTGATTTCGTAATGCAACTCGGCTTGGAACTTTCATTCATTGTATTGCTTACTGAGCACTCGGCTGCCATGTGATCAGTCGATTAGATCTGCAAATGGCGAACGTGTGCCACATGCCAAGAGGACGATTTATGAGCACGGATCGCTTTCTATATGTCTACAACAAGCTATAGAAGAGACCAACAAAAACAACAAGTAAACAATCATCTCTTTTTGGTATCAGAGCTTTAAAGAATTGTTGGGGGTGTGTGGGGGGGAGGGTGCACAATCATCGATCTACGATCTACGATCTATGATCTGCGATCCACGAGCGCGCGCGCGCTCAATAATTTGATGAATGGAAATTGTCAGTTAAAGTGCTCATTATCAAATTGCGGCAAGTTCCGCTCCGGACGTTGTGTCGTCGATCTGTCAAGTTGTTGATTAACTGATGGACCCAGAGCTACCAACAACAACAACAACAACAACAACAACGTTTGACAGACGTTTAGCGTGGCGTTTATAGCCCCCGTAGAGTTGTTATTTAGCATACAAACGCGTGATTAGCGCACTGTTATGGATTCTATCTATCAATATACAATATATATACATATATATATATACCTATACAGTATATACTATATATGCATACTGACTTGTCGCTTGATTCCTTGTACATTTTGGGGGAATCGGAATTTTTGGTATTCATTAAAATATCACTTGAATTTTTTGCACACTCATCGAAACTTTCCTAAGGGAGGGAAGGTACTCTCTGCTCTACCAAGCTAACCTACAACGCAGTACACCTGAATCGGCTCTAACAATGTTGAATTGTGCATGATTATTAAATTTAATCAAACGTTTGTGAAATGCCCACAACACGATCTGACCTTTAATCAACTAATCAGTTTGTTTATTTCGCGCTCGAGCCCCTTTTATGAGTCTTTTTGCATGACTCGCTTTTGAGGGGGGAAGGCAAATTCGCAATGCACGAGTGCCGAATCGCACGTATAGCCCAAGAAATTGACCATTAGTGTTATGAGTATGTCTGCTGTGAAGGTCAAAATTCGGTTTCATTTCGATGTGATGGATGCTGTGGGAAAGTATCATAGAACCGACTGACTGAGTGATCTTAAATTAGCGCAGCTACTTGCGAGCAGGAATTGGCTTGAAGGTTTTGGCTATTTTTAGCTTGTTATGCGGGCAAGGTTTCAGCATAGATAATATTTGAATAACTGATCAAAATATGTAGTTCACAGTTCACAGAACTTTGCAAATGACTTTCATATCGAAAAGGTCTTGGATTTTATTTCGTCAGCTTTTATAATGCCAGCCACTGATCCTCAAAGGCCTCGTGTGACTCAAAGGGGTGTTTTTGCGTAAATTTAATGAGACATTGGTAATCATTTTACTTATCGTTATCGCCGATTCAAATGCAAGCACGAGATTGCAAAATCAATCTAATCTATTCAAAATGCGAACAAGCCAATCTAACTGACTTTGAACTTCAAAGTCTTACGATATGTCTTGCATTTCTGTCAACATCTTATTCAATGCGATTAGTCTGCAATCTCTTCGCTCGACATTTGTATTAGTCACTGGTTTAATATCTTGTATTTTGGGCATACGTGGATCAAGTCTGGTGCCTGCACAGACCTCAACAAATCCAAGAGCCACACAAGAAAGATGCGGACGTGCCGCGCTCGCATTTGACGTCACATTGCCGATTGTCTTGCGTTTGTGTTGTCGCCAAGGCGAGAGACAGAGAGAAAGAGAGTGGGAGAGCGAGGGGGATTTGGGCCTTATCGATTGGGCAGTTGATACGTTGCCATTTGTTTACATTCTTCCAACTATTCAAACTGAGCTGTCAGTGTAGCTTGAATGGTGAAATTCGTTGAAGGGCTAACTCTTTGTCGCATCGATTGGTGACGCACACAAATCGGTGGAATATACTATATACTATACTATATACTATGATATTTATTATACTATATACAATACTATATACTATACTATATATACTATATACAAACATAAGTAAATTTTGGTAAATATGATTGTGAACTCATTGAATAGTCACAGAGAGTGTCTTGAATTCTTGGAAATAATTCAAAGCAGTCAGTTGACTTTGTTTTTCATTCACCTGACAACACGACGCCCCCTCCCCTTGGTACACCTTACCACCCCACCACCACCCCCACACTGTCTTATGACTGTGCCCCGTCTGCGTCTTGCGTCAGCATCTCTCATCATGGGGCATCACTTGTCTGTCTTCTCCTCTGGCATTGATCCAACAAAATAATCTACCAAAGTGAGCGCAAGAGAAGCACCAAGGGGAGGGGGGGGAGTGGTCTATGTGGGGTCTCTTCGCTCAATCACACCCCGAGGAGGGGAGCCACGTGAGGCGTTCGTTGAATCACATGGAAAAATTCGCCACAGTTGTTGGTGTATTTGATTAGCGGCATTTTGACAGAATTCATGAAATCAAGCAATTCCGATTATGGTCAATGTCTAGTTCGCTATCTCCCTCTCCCACTCTCTCTCTCTGTCTCTCTCTCTCTTTTCTCTTTCTTTTGTTCTCTTTTAGTGTTTATCAATTGAGGTTTGTGCCGCTTCAGCGTTATTGGGCAAAGCTTCTGTTTGTTGTTGCTGACGTTGCCTTTAAAGGTTGTTTATGCCTGTTTATCGATAAGTGGCTGCATAATGTGCGATCACTTGACCGTCTGCTCCTTTTGGCACCCCCCCCCCTGTGCAGCTCACCCCCCGCGAGTAGCTGCCTTATCTGGTCGTAAATACAGCTGATTGTGCAGTGAAAGATGGCGCAGTGTGGCCTCGTGTTGTGTGCAAAATTATCATCGTTGATCGTTGTGCTTAAGAGACAGATAGAGAAAGAGCACGAGAGAGAGAAAGAGAGAGAAAGAGCGGGAGAGAGCAGGCGGAAGAAGAGTGGACTCTCTTTGTTGCCAGCTTATCAATACGGGAATAGCAACAGGTTCGGTTCAATGGCTTTTGGCACAGTTCACTTTGTTGGGCTGCTGCAAAAGTTTCCCATGGCACGATCAGTTGCGTTTATCTGTACATAAAGTCTATGTGTGTATGTGTGTGTGCGAGCGCAGGTGGGTGTGTGTGTGGGTAAGCAATTCAGGCAGGTCAGTTCAGCAAGAGAAACTATGCCACGATCATCAGCGCGCAGATCATCGCAATTCTTCACTCTCTCTCACTCTCTCCCTCTCTCTCGCTCCCTCTCCCACACTCTCTCTAGCCCGCTCTGAGATTGGCATCTAACTGAGGCCATAAACTAAATTGAATAATAAGCAGCTAACTGATGTGATCTGTAACAAGACAATCAACTGAGAGATCAGTCCGAACTTATCAACAGGCATCTCTGGCATGCAAGATCAGTTGCGCCGGGGCAGAGTATAAAGATCGCAACGACATGCTCACATCAGTGATCGCTTCTTGCAATTGCAGTCAATCAGGCATGATCCTGTGCGATCAGTTGCTGAAGATCAATTAAGGCGATCGATGCAAAGCAACTTGCTGCGGGATCAATGAACTCAATGAATCAGCAGATCAGCTCGATCGGAGTTAGTGAATATCCTGATGTGGGTTGGATCGCTTCTCGATCGTGTGCTATGCCTCCCTCTTTCTATATTTCGAGGTGTCTTTCTCTCTCTCTCTCTCTTTCTCCCACTCTAATTGAGCAGTTCACTTGCCCCACATGTTGAATTCTCTCTCGTCTTTCAGCCAATTGCTCATTGGCCGCTTTTATTTGTTGGCTTTGTTTTTGTTTTTGTTCTTGTTAATTCTGCCTTTCTTTTCCCTCTTATCCCCTCTTTTCCCCTCTTATTCCTCTCCCTATTCTCTTCTTTTTTTCGTTTTTTGCTTTCATTGAATTCAATTGCAAATTGTGCGTTTTTCGCTGGGCTGCCGCCACAGCCTGTTGCCGGCTACAGTTCATCCGCTTCGGCAGAGCTAATCTGATTGGATACACGCACACACACACACACACACACTCAGACACAGATATACGCTGAGAGATGCGCTTGGCTTTGCGGTGTTCCGTTCCGTTCCGGTTCGCTTTGGTTTCGTCTCTTGCGCTCTGTAAGCGTGCGACTCTTTGGAGAGCCTCGCTGGGCTTGAGCCGGCGGGGGCAGCAACAGTAGCGGCAGAGGTGGTGGCAGAGGTGGCGGCAGAGGTAGCGGCAGAGGTGGCGGCAGAGGCAGTGGGAGCGCAGTGCAGACACCTCGCTTGTTGCTGGTGGCGTACGTGACTTTAGCATCAGCCGCGATGTCCGACGACGACGCCGCGCGGCGTCGCTGCTTGCTGCAGCCGCCACTGTTGCAAATCTCGCGCCACATGCGGCAACCAAGCCGGTCACAACAGCAACAACAACAACAACAACAGCAATAGCAACAACAACAGCAACAAACATTAAACCTGCCCGGATTACAATTTGTCCGTCGTTGAGTCTAAACTTTTGATTATTTTATTTATGTTATTTATATATGCACAAAACACATGTACACGTGTGTGTGTGGGCATGCACGACTAGCAGCTACCCTAAGATACCCTGACTGTAGACAAACTGTGAGCATACGTAGAAGGAGCTCAACAAAAGTGACTAAACTATGCTCGATATGAAGCAATTCATTCAGCTGATCAAGCCACATACATATAAATATAGTACACATATGTATGTGTCCCGTTTGCCATGTGTTGCACAAGTCTTACAGGGTATCGCAAGCGGAATTCGACACGCGCAGAGCGCAAAGCAAAGCGAGCGCGCTGAAACGAAAGTTGCAATCAACACGTTGACAGTTGATTACCCTAATCTATCAAAGCCATAATACGAATCAACTGCCACCTCCAATTATATTTGTATGTATGTATGTGTGTGATATATATCTGGGTATATATCTAGTTGTACGTAGGTAAAATCATTACGCCTGCTTGTGTTCCTTTCAGTGTGTGTGTGTAGAACTTAATAAGGGTCTCTTTATTGGCTTTGGCCAAGGTGTTCCCGCACGAGCTAAACAGTTCTCTAGTAACTAAAGACTTTATTTAACTCATTTTTATACGCCTAATGTACGAGCTATATAAGAGCATATGTTATTTACGTAACTTTTTGCCATATTACACTAAAATATTTGACTGTTTTAAAGGAAAAAGTTAAGATTTTGTTTAACAGAAATTATTAATTAAATTATAAGTAGTCTTGGAGAAGCAAGAACTATAGATGCTCATTAGGTTATAGACAAATTTCCAATCTATTCCCAAATGAAAAAAAAAAAAAAAAATAAAAAAAAAAAAAAAAAATTTCTGAAAACCTTCTTAACTTAATCATCAGAGTTTGTACATTTATCTTTTTTTTAAATATTGCACTAAAATATTATGACTGTTTTAAAGTAGCAAGTTAGTATTTTTTTACAGAAACTACTTATCACTTATTAATCTTTAAAAAAACTATGTCTTCCATTAGTTTTCTTAAAATTTTTAATCTGTCCTCTAAGTGTAATAAAAAAAAAAAAAAACTTCTCTTAATTAAGATTGTACTTTTATCTTTTATTTTAATAGCATTTTAAGGTTATAGTTTTAATAACCTGTCAGTATTTTTCTACTTACTCATTTATTTTTTTAAAATATTTTTTTTAGTATCTCATGTTTTACCTTCAATATCCCAAGAAAATATTGACAATATGTTTTTTCTTTAAGTGTGCTTCGTACTTACTTACTCTCAATATATAAATTCTATTAGATTTGTAGTACCTCATGCTTTCTCTTCAATCAAAATTGACTGAATTGCTCTTCATATTTCCGTTGCATTTCCCAATTGATTACCCCGCAAAATGTTGCACAAACTGCACTCGATTCTCAGGTTTGTCCAATTGTTGTGAGGGCATTGGAGAACTGTTGCTGCTTGAGGCCTCCCAGCTTGGTCTGAGGGGGGTCTGTGGGGGGTGTGTGTGTGTGAGGTACAGAGGAGGCGGTTGCTCGGATATCGTTGGGTGTCGCGTCAGCAGAACATAAAGCGAAAAACGTTTGTACACATTTTTTGCATGGCAACCAATAAAAACAAATTGCCAGCCGAAAAATTGCGACAAGCGATCGCTTTGGTCGTACGTCCGCCCGTCTGTCTGTCCGTCTGTCTGTCCGTCTGTCCGTCCGTCTGCTGTCTGTCTGTATGTCATGGATCCGTCCGCACAGTCGCTCGTCTTACAATTTGACCATGTGGTTGATCATGTTTGCTGGCGCGGCGCTTTTGGGCCACATTTGCATTGCTACAAAGCGGTAAACGATGACGTTGAGTGTGATTTAAGTTACGAGTAGTGGAAGGGGGAGGGAGGGGGGCAGCACATGATTTGATTCAATTCGAAGTCGCCTCGGCAACAGCGACTTATTGAATCAAGTGATTAACAAGCCGATCACCGTCGCCAGGCTAGTTCGCAACTTAACAATGAGAACTCTCAGCTCGCATCTCGCACACGCTGTGCCGTACAAAATATTTGCAAACCCTGTAAACAAGAAGAAGCAGAAGCAGGCAAAGGCGTAAACAGATCATCGCGTTGCCTTGTGTTGATCGTTAATGAAAGGAAAATTGTAAATATCTTATCTTTGTTTTGTATTTTATGTTCCTCACTTGGGTCACCTTTGATGGAGCTGAAGTGGACGTGCAATGAGATTTACGACTTCCTTTTTATCGGCTGCAGATAGCCACAAGACAGGCATCAATCACAGATCTGTGTGTGTTATTATGCAAATGGCAAGGAGAAAGGGACAGAGCGGCAGATATAGAGTAGTTACAGCTCGCATCGACTCGCTGTCTACCCTATACATTGCAAATCACAGATTGATTAAACTTATTCTGATAATCTTTCAATCAGCATGAGCACGTTAGCTTGATAAGCAGCCCTGGCACAGCTGTAAACAGTCGATTCGCTATAGAAATCTGTTATATTTTAACAGATGTTCAATCTCTCAGTTCTTCAGCTGAAGAGACCAATCGAATAGATTATTTATATAAATCGATAGTTATGATATAGCAAAGTTGTTTTTTTTATATAAATAAATGAGGGAATATAAAGAAACTTGCAAGGCACCTTAGAAGACATATTATTTTATATATACGAGTATACTATTATATTATATATATATTATCATATTATTATTATATATATTCTGTAACAGGATAAACAAAGCAGTCCTGTTTTTGTCTCAGTTTAAGAGCTAACTTGTTGAAATTTGGCACACATGCTTCTTATTTATGTATTCTGTGAACAGGTTAGAACGAGTGGGATCGGACAGATATATAGTAGAGTTGTCATACAAACTAGCGGCCGATTTTTTAATTTGTCAAAATATAGCAATCAAATTTATTTCATTGAAGTTTTTCTTTATGTAAAATATGCATATAAAATTCAAATAAAATCGAACCACTATAAAATATAGATACCATAGGAAAAATCGTCCGAAGAGAAGGTTTTTGTTTGAAAAGCAGTTTTTATTTAAGCAATAACTTCATTTATTAGTGCCAATTATAGTATATAATAAAAAGAATCAATACTTTTTAATTCTGCAACAAAATATATAAATAGTATGGGAACAATGGGAGCAGAACTTGCCAGGCTACAGAACCTTTGGGTGCCGAAGGAAGCCTTTCGTTTGGGTTGGGTTTTGTTGTTATTCAAAATTGTACGAATTAAATATTTATCGATAATTGTTTGATATCTAACTTGCCTTTGCTTTCATTCTTGCAGGTGTACGTGGCGCTGTTTCAGCCGCTGCGTGTGACTCGCCATCAGTTCCGCAAGGTGCTCAACTGCATGAAGGTCATACGGTCGCTCAAGTACCAGGAGGTCTATGCACAGGAGAAGGTCACCAAGGTGGATAGTCTGTCGCTGGTGCTGAGCGGAAAGTGAGTATCGAACGATAACTGTTACTGTGCCTATCGATAACATTTCTACCCGTGTTTTTATAGGTTGGTTGTGTCGCAGCATCAACGTGCCTTGCACATTGTGTTTCCGCATCAGTTCCTAGACTCGCCCGAATGGTTTGGCGTCTCGACCGACGACTATTTTCAGGTAAGTGCGAAATTATCGATAAATATTATGTATTAATCGATTGCCTTCTTTTTGGCAGGTCTCCATAATGGCCATGGAGGAGTCGCGTGTGCTCATCTGGCATCGGGACAAGCTCAAGCTATCGATTATGGCCGAGCCATTCCTGCAGACCGTGTTCGATCACATACTCGGCCGGGATGTGGTTAAAAAGCTAATGCAGGTGACACAGGTGATCGATTGCGGTTCTTGCCGATTGCAGTTCGAGTAGTTACTTATCTCACACCTTTCTCCCTTTCTGTAGGTCAGCGAATCGATAGCCAGCAACGGTTTCCTGCCCTCGGGCGGCTATGCGGAGGATGCCGAGGACAAGCCGATGCTCATTCTGAAGAAGAGCGTCGATGTGGGCCACGGACTGACGGCCTTGATTAATCGTCAGCTGCAGGGTGAGTGATTGATCGATCGGCCGGTCGATAAATCGATAGTTGTCTCTTCTTCTCTCCTCTCTCTTCTCTCTTTCTCTCTCTCCTTCTGTCTCTGTCTCTCTGTGTTTTCTTCCTGTCTCTCTGACTCGCTCTTATGCAGCAACTGCTTAGCTTGTTGCGTCTTTTACTTTCTCTAACTGTCTCTCTTTCACTCACACACACACTCACACACTATCTTACATACACACACAATCCACTCTCTCTCTCTCTTTCTGTCTCGCTCTTTCGATTCCTCAATCATCAATCCAAATGCGCGCCTCAATGCTTTGTTGCACGCTTGCCAGCTTGGTGGCGGCTCTTACGGTGGGCGGGGCGAGTGGGGAGGCGGGTCCTCGAGGCTGTTGGCTGCCCAGGGGC
The DNA here is from genome assembly GCA_018151435.1 of Zaprionus africanus. Lineage (NCBI taxonomy): Eukaryota > Metazoa > Arthropoda > Insecta > Diptera > Drosophilidae > Zaprionus > Zaprionus africanus. The sequence goes on from JAECXB010001995.1 coordinate 757,900, forward strand.
TGCGGGGGCGGGGGTGTCGCTTGTTGCATGTTCATAAGAGATAAATAAACACAAACTAAACTCGACTAAACTAGCCTTAAAACAAGTTTCGCATTTGATTTTGTATTTGTTTTTTGTACCTCATTCTGTTTTACTTTTTTTTAACTTTAACTATTCTCTCTCTCTCTTTCTCTCTTTTGTTGTAATCTTATTTCTTCCATTGCATTTTCGATTTGTTTTCTAACTTTTCTGTTTGTTAATGCATTTGAAAACTGTACAAAGCGTTGATGTTTATGTTCGTTTTTTACAATTCGCTGTCTAATTTTAGAAGAGCATGTTCCTTTACTCGGTCGCACGTACAATCACACTAAGCAGCCGCCGCCAGGTGTCGCTCTGGCGGACACCAATGTCGATCAATCCGTGAATGCTGCCGCTGCTGCTGCTGCCACTGCCGCCGCTGCTGCTGCTGCTGCTGCTTACGACGGCACTCAATAAACTATTGTATCCTGAACGAAAATGCCACAACAACAATACCAGCAACAACAACAGCAATTACAACAATACCAAACACTCACACACACTCACACACACACACAGACAAGCACACACAGACAAGCACCCACAATAACAAGAAGCAGAACAACTTCAAAGTTAGCAGAAGGCCAGGAGCATCCACTCATCGGCGGCGCAATCAACAACGTCACGTCACACGTCGTCATCAATCAACTTTCATCAATCGACCAATCACCATTCATCAATCGTCATCTGCTCATCGCACGCACACACGCACCTGAATGATCATCTAACTCAACGCTAACCCTAAACAATAAGCGCCTAATGCTGTACGAGTATGTGTAGTTGTATAAACAATGAGGGAAAGAGAGGGAAACATTAACGATTTTCAGGCCCTTAGCAGACACAAAATTTCCATTTTCAAATGTACACAACAACAAAAGTAAATATTGTAAAAGAACGAAGATCAAAAGGTCAACAGATCAGCAGTTCAGCAAGTTCGGCTGCAGTTGAGTCTTGAGATTGAAAGTCAGATCGTGCTGAATGTTATGCTCAGTCATGGAGCATCGAGTGATCTTGACTGACAAAATAAAGAATTACATCATAATTTAATGGATCTATGCTAAGATCTGCAAGTTTATTAGCCAGTTGATCAAAGCGATCGCTGTAAACTCTTGTGATCTGCTGAAGATTGCATTTTAGAATCAACTCAAATCAAGTGATCTTAAGTTCTTTGAGTATTGTTCAGCACTTGCAGTTGTCTGCACAATCGTCTAGTGTGTTCCTTAGCTCTGAGTTACATAATCCTTATATAATATTTATTCTATTTTGCGAACTGCGCAAGAGGTTTGCATAACCTTTTATTCCGATCAAGGTCTTTAGAGCCATACACCGCGATCATCCCGATCATGTATCAGCAATACCCGCTCACTGTTTGCGCTACCTTTTTCGTCCGAGTTACGTATTTTGTTTTTATTGATTATTTAAATAAAATAACAATTTAGGCTTTATATATATTTATATACTGACTGTTCTGACTTCCGTTCCACATTAAATAATGGAAAATTTTTACTGTGCGGGCACATTAGCAATTTTAGTTATATATCTATATGTACATCTGCCTACCAATTCTCTAATTTGATTTGCCTTTTCTTTTGCTTTGTTTGCAATTTGTTAATGAATTTTATTTTATTTTTTTTTTTTTTTTTTCATTTCTTTCTATGAAGAACTTTGATTGATTTGCATATAAATTTGATGCGAGAGCAAACGGTAAACAAAAGCGTAAATTAATTGTAATTAACACACACCAACACACACACACTATCTACTCACACGCACACAAACACGCGAGCATATATATAAATAAAAATGATAATTATTATTACGTTACGTAGCTTAAGCTGGCATAGCAATCGTTGTACATACAATACGAAACTGTATCATAAACTACACCTAACATAATTAACTTAACCATGTAGCAAAGTGAAATGTGGAATATCAATGTGAATGTAAACAAGCCAAAAGAAAGAAAAATACCAGAATAACAAGAGAAAAAACAAAAAAAAATCAAAATGAACGTATAACCCAATTAACAATGTTTGATTAACTTGTCTTATCGATTAAGTTTGCGCCATCTATCGATGATTTCACTTAGCACCTTTGCGATTTGTTGCTTTGCCCTCGCACTGGCGCTCATTCGCTCTTCCTCTCTCCCTCTCTCTCTCTCCTGAGCTCCTTGTGCACAGCTCCACAGACTCAATTCACCTTCTTTTCACTGCTCACTGCTGGTTCGTGTCCTGGCTAACGAAGGCGCGCGCGTGCCTGCATGCTAAGCATGTGCACGAACCAAGATTGAACGGCAAAGTGCCGGGAGCCTTTTTGGTGCGCGCGATAATTGGCGGGCAGGCGTGTTGGGCATCATTAACATTCATTTTGCACAAATGGCAATGATTTGTTTTTTATTTTAATTACAAAACGCTGCAGCAACTGCCAAAGTGATAGGCTACAAAATACCGTAGAAAGTTGGAGAAAACTTTAATGAGAAATGATAAAAATGAAATTTGCACTTCGTTGTTGTGGATTTTCCATATGATATCTGTATCTGATCTGTTAAGCGATTATTGAATTACATTATTGTGAGTCTTCTATATAATATCTGTATGATCTGTTAAGCGATTATCGAACTTCATTATTGTGAAGCTTCTATATGATATCTATTGAATATGATCTAAAAACGGATTATCTTACTAAATATCTTGCGGAGAATTCTTCTTTATCAATCAACTTTCTGCTTTGCTCACTCGACATATCGGACATATTTATCGATAGTTTCTGCTTTCGCCAGGCACGGGTACTTTTCCGTAAGCAGCACGGTCTACCCTCTCCACGTTATCTATAGGGTATATCCACACATAGCTGCAAATAAATAAATATTGTTATCAGCAATGCAAAATCGCGGCGAAAATATTTTTTGTTTAATTAAATAATTTTGCTGTTGTTGTGATCGCTATCGATTTTGATCGATCAAAACTTGTTTTTGTTTTTGCCAACCACCCCCTCTGCCCCCCCGTGATCCGCCCCTGTGTAGGCCCGCTGCTGCAGTGATCAGTGATAATCAGCTTGCAAACTGCCTGTAAACACTTTGGAGATGCCCATAAACTTACACATAAAGTGCAACCGCCAATGCAGTTGCCCCGTTCCCCCCCTGCACCCTGCACCTCTCTCTTCATTTGGGGGGCACGTGCACTGCGAAGAGCTTTTGTCGTTGTTGCTGCTGCTACTTTGAGTGTGTGCAAACAATTTGTGCCAATTTATCATTTTTTGTTATGTGCTTTTTGTTTTTGTTTTCGTTTTTCCGTTTCATTTTCGCCTATCGCATGGTCATCTTTGTGACGCAGTGCAGCAACGTCGTTGTTGCTAGGCCAATCTTGGCAGACGCTTCTTTGCACCCTGCACTCTGCATCGGATGCGCTTATCATGCACGACCTGACCTCACCTTCCGCTCCACGCGTTCCTTCTGCGCTGCGTCCACAGCCCTCGCCCCGGCCCCTCACTGTGACCCTACGGCGGAGTACGTGTTCTGCGCATGTTTCCAGTGCTTCTCTGCCTGGTCTGGGCTTTGTAATGGAATCGTGCAAGAATTTCCTGTATTTGTCGTGCAATTTGTTGCTGCGTGTTTCGTTGCCAGCGTTTCTTTGTAACAGAAGCTGCAAGCTGAGTAAAATGTTTCAATTCCTGCGTTTCCTAACTTGTTACTCGCTTTTTTTGAGCTTGCTGGAACATTCTGCAACTGAAGACAAGACTAGACTACTAAGTTTCATTGTCAGCATTTACTTAACTATAGAATGGAAAGAAACTTATGTTAGTTAGTCTAGCAAACACTTCAAATAATGTTTAAATTCAGCATTCCAATTGCGATTCAATTGGGAATAAATGTTATTGAAAGAACTTATAAAAAATAGTTGATTAGACAGGGGGAAACTTGGAAAACTTATAAAAATAGTTGAGGAAATAAAAAGAAACATTGAAATTGGAAACAAATTTGTTGGCAAAACGAATACTTGAAATTTTGTTTCATTTTCAGCATTTCAAAATCGCAGTTAACCTAAGTCGAAAGTGTTTTGAATACAGACAAAGGAAACTTAAAAATAAATAGGGAACATTCAAAATTAATAAAAATACTCGAAGAAATACAGAGAAATATTAAAATAGAAACCAAATTTGTAGACAAAACGAATACTTTGACCATTGTTTCATTTTCAGCATTTCAATTGCTCTGAATTGCTGAAAACAGTCTAGGAAAACTGATAAAAATAGTTTGATAGATGGCAGGAAACACTTGAGTTGAAGCAAACCTAGATGATAAGACAAATAATACAAAAAATGTTTCACTTTCCGTGTTTCAACTGCGTTGAGCTAAAAACGAAAGTTCTTGAAAAAATCAAAACTGATAAAAATAGTTAGATAGATAGTAGGAAATGACGAAGGTGGAATCGCATTGTGTATTTGCTTTGGCAATTCGCACGTTTTAAATTTAGCTGGCAATGCGATCTATTTTTGTTGCAGTGTATGCATGGCAGGCGGCGCTGCTTCCCATGACACACTTAGCAAACGAGCTGCAAATAAACCAAGTGAATGATTATTTAAGCTGCGAATGATTTGTTTAGACAGACACTTGAACTCGCGACTGACACTTATCGTATCGATGATCGTAAATAAAGTAAACATAGATATAGATATGTGTGTGTGTATAATATTTGATAACTTCTTCTCGGTCTCTCTCTCTCTCCCGCTCTCTCACTCCTTGTCCCGGCCCCCGCCCTCTTAACTTGTTAGTTCGCTACTCTGTGTTTCACACCTTTGTTTAACTCTTTCCTTAGCATTACGTATCGATAGTTATTGATTTCTTAATTTCTCGATATTCACTTTGATTTTCAATAATGTGTGAAATTGAAATTTATGCATTTTCCATGTACTTTATCGGGTCGTTTTTTGTCGCATACATATGTATACACTTTATATATATATGTATATGTATGAATATATTTATATATATGCATCAACTACAACTACAACAACAACACCACCACTACAACCACAACAACCACCTTCCACGTACAACAACCAACAACAACAACAAATGGCAACAGCTCTGCCAAGGATATCGAAGTATTACGATTGCGGTAAGTTGCATTTTTTGACAGTTAACAGCCCAGATCAGCCTAGCCTAGCCTAGCCCTCCTCCCTGCCACGCCCCCCTCTACCATTATCTAAGCACCGTAACGCCCGCGCCCGAGCCCTGGTCACAGTCCTTTCGTACTCCATGGCGCGACAACTATCTCTTTCTCACTGTCTGCATAGCTATCTCTTTCCAACTAACTGTCATGTCTGTCCGACGCGCGTCTGTCTGTCGGTCTGTCTGTCTTTCCCTGTGTGCACCTGACACCCGTCTAGCCGTGTTTATTACGATATTTACGATATACGATTGTGCGACTTACGATATTCAGGAATTTGCACTTGGAAGTAGCGACCCTTTTCCAATACACACACCTCCCCTGCACATATGTATACACACCCCCCCACACACTCACACACACACACACTCTCTGGCACATGCTCTGCCATGGGGTGTGTGCGAATCGTTGTGTGAGGCACTGTTTGTTATTTTTAGCCGTAACTCAAAACTCATCAGGCATAATGAGCTGTAAACAGAACCGAAAATGAAAGTAACTACAACAAGCGGAGTTTCCTCTGCGTCTCTTCGTCTCTCTCTCTCTCTCTTTGTTCTCTATCTTTTCAGCCGGCGATCCCAATTCATGGCGACTGGGACGGATCGATGAGACTGATCACGAGACGGCCGTGTGAAAGCGAGACAGCATGCACTGAAAGAGAGCGAGCTGGCAGCATTGTTTAGACTTGTGTTATTGAGTATTATTAGATGTACTATACGGATACCGATACCCTCTAGTTGAATATGCAATACGGAATATGCAGTGTCTGTGTCCGTTTCCGTGTCCGTGGATCGGGCAACATCGAGTTCGTGTTTCAAGCAATTTTTTTTGCGCTACGAGGAGGAAATGTATTTTTTTATTACCTACCGTTAAGAAAGAGAAGAAAACACACAAACTATACAGATATAGAGTGTATACTAGTATTATATACAACATATAGATACTATGTAGTCTATGTTTAGTGCATTAGTTGATAACTCTAGCGTTAAGTGAAGCTACTGGGCTGGCTCCAATCACGATATTGCGCGATTTTCATCCATTTCCAGTTCGAGTTAAGCCTGAAATTGTTCAGTTTTTGTTTTATGTCAAAAAGTATTAGAAAATCTGATTGAAATTCAGCCGATTTGCCAAATATAGGGTATAGAGTTACATATATGAGTTTGAAACTTTATGTTGATTGTTAAAATTTAGCCTGAAAGTAGGCAACGAAAATTTACAAAATTGGTTTTGGAATCGAGTTGAGCTGCGAGAAATTGTGACTGGAGCCAGCCGTAGATAACAACAACAACAACAACAACAAGAACAGTAACTGGGCGCATGGCCACGCCTACGAGAATGCTGAGAAACTAGAGAAACTTCAAGTGCGATGATGATATTGTGTGGAGCGTGTGAAATATTTGAGACGCCACTGTACAAATGCCCCCTCCCCCCAAATCCATTGCATACTTCTTGGTGCTGCATGAAAATGCTCAGTGTGGAAGACAGCGAGGGAGAGAGAGAGGAAGGGCGATAATGATGACTTGAAGCCGACGAATGCGCTCCTCCCTCCACGACCCTCGAACCGAAAGCCATCCCCAGCCCACCCAACAAAGAAAATGAAATGAAAAAACACACCCGAACGCATACGACATTGTCTGAAATTGAAGTATTATTATATAGTTGCAATCTACACGTATGTACTTGTATGTACATATGTATCTAAGATGAGAGCCCCGTAGCAAAAGAGATTGATGTATATTTATAATTGTTGGCACACATGGCGCATGAGTTTTTGTCAATCAAAATTACACTAGCGAATTGCAAAACCAAAGACAATTGACAAGAACAATGCGAACGAAAGATAATTATGTTATACACCTATAATATTGAAAACAATTGTTTGTTAATTGAATGTTTAGCTAGGCATATGAAATAACAGAAAACCTTCGGCTGCGCTCGACGATGCGATGTCCTTGCAGAAGCTTCAATCGAGTTATGAATGGAATCACTCAAGCATTGCGCTGCAAGGACATCCAAGATTTGCTAATGAAAAACAACAAACTATGAAGTATTTATAAAACTAAACAACAAAATGCAATTTCAATAAATTAGAAAACAAATCAAAACAATACGAAAAACAAACACAAATGTTGACAAATTGTTGCTGGAGCATACCCAAAGTGTCCTAGAGCAGCTGCAGGCTCTTTGCTAAAACAGAAATAAGCAAAAAATAATAAAGTCGCGACATTTATAGAATTAATCGACTGCTCTGAATTGGTTTAAAGGGGTTTTCAGTTCTTGGCAGGCCAACGCTTAATTAAAAAAAAAAAAAAAAGTTCTTGGCAGGAAATTCTACATTGATTGCGCTTCATCAACACTGACATGATATATATATATATAGTAGGTATATATTATATATAAATATAAAAATATGGGTTACAACTCTAGATTGATTGCAGCGACAATTCGAGTGACTTCACTTTAAATCCGTTTAAATTTCTTTTAATTTGCAATCCCTAGGTCATCATTTCGGCTGCAGAGATACATCCACACACACACACACACATTTATATTGTTTTTCAGTGTAACAGTGTGCACAATGAAAGGGACATGTAAAAATAATAAAGAAAGTCAGGCTTAACAGTGTCATACCCTATGGTAAGTAATCCCTCTTGGTGCATTCACAAATTCTGTCGATTAATTGTGCAAAATGTGACAACTATTTATTGATTTGTGAGCATGGAGGGCGTGGCAAACAGAGTAATAAAATGCAATTTATTTACGTATAGTTTATAAGGATCTGCACACAACATTTGGTATCTCTAATACTTGAAGTTGTTGAGTTGAACGGACAAAACGACATACATTACTTGTGAATTGATGATGAACTAGAACACACACACAAACACACACACACACACACACTCAAATCTTTGCAAATCATAAACAACAGTTTGCACAAAGCGATAAACAAGGGTCAAGAGAATTTATTAATTTCGAGCTTTATTAAAACCCGTGAAATTGACGAGAAAAAGAGTGCATTCATGAGTTTCATTAAAAAAGCTGACATATTCGCTGTGTTAGCTTTGAGTGAATACCCTGTAAGCAAACAGCGCACAGAAGTGTCTGTCTCCTTAAATGGGTTAACAAATGACAAACCAGACAAATGCATGAAGAAAGTGCATAAAGGGTATTTATCACGTCAGGCACTTGCGCTGTAATGGGTGTTTTTAATATACGTACTCACCTAGCGTTGCCCTTTTTTGCATCCATGACAGCACAGGTAAGCAGTGAAAAACTTGTGCAAACATTCGTAGCAGCTGCAAAGTTCGCAGTCGACGAAAAGGGAATGTTCAATCGGAACAGGAGTCAAAGCGCAAAGCGAACAAACACCATGGAAAATGAGTTGAAAATTATTGAAAATTCCGTTTTATACAATATCTGAATATATATTATGTGCACAATTTACACCAGCCAAACAAAGCCATGCCCCTAACCAGCTTCCGCTCCATCCCCCGGCATCTTCACCGTTCAGCTCAGCTCGGCTCAGCAGGAGGTAAGCACCCCTTCGATTGCAAGGGGTAGCCTGCGACCGTTGGCCAGCTAAAAATAAATACAAAATAAAAAGACGGCTAAGTGGTGTGCTCTGTGTAAGTATGTGTGTGTGTTTGTGTGCTTGTGTGTGTAAAATACCTATACACAGCAGCCACGAAGTTGCTTTGAAGTTGGGGGAGGCAAAATTAGGCAAGCCCCAAAGTATGCAATAGTTTTGAAGCCAACCCGATACAAGTGTCCCGCTATCAATATTTTTCTTTATATATTAAATTGTTTTAAGGTATTGGCGTCTATTAATTCACTGCGACGGCTTTCTGTCTCTCTGCTTCTTCGCCTGTCTCTCAGCATGTCTCTGCCTGCCACTGGAGCAGGTAATCAAAGGCGGAGCTCCTGCAGCGCCGGCTGCACTCCCAAGAATGCAAAGGCCAAGCAAAGAGCGTCCAAGACAATAAACAAAAATGGCAAAAAAACAAACGAAAAAGGAAGAAAAAAATAAAAACAGCGAATATGAAAAAGAAAAAAAAAAGTTTTGCGGCATAAAGCAAAGTTCCAACAAGCCAAAAAAAAAAAGTAAAGCAAAAAACGAAGAGAGCAGCCAGTAGAAGATGAAGTTGCGAAAGGCCGACGTGTGAACACCCTAACAAGTAGTGCAGTTGTAAGCTATAGCAACACATAAATATAATATATAAACTTGATACTTACGGATAAGATTCGTTTAGTCACTTAGAGATTTTGTCAATCTTTCCCGCGAATCTTCTGGTCGTAGCTAGAAAGAGAGACAAACTTTGTTAGGGTGGAGAAAAGTAATAACAAAATTGGCGCAAACACAATTTGAATATATAAATACATTGACAAGGTTGAGGCGAATTTGGATGAGCTGGCAGTGCTTTACTGCACTGCAAAAAAAAAAAAGTAGAGGAACGAAAGGTAGCTTCAATAAAAACTGAAGAAAACAATCAAGTCTTGATAAAAGCTGTGATAAACATGTAAAGAACGTTTATCATTATTATCAATTAAGCATGGGTAGTAACAAATATTTACAGTTGAATAAAATCTTAACCTTTTACACTGTTTTTATACCTTTCGACAATTGAAAATGGTCAAAAAAGGGTATACTAACTTTGTGCAAATGTATGTAACAGGCAGAAGGAGGCGTGGGAGACCCCAGAAAGTATACATATTCTTGCTCAGGATCACTAGCCTAGTCGATTAAGCCATGTCTGTCTGGATGTCCGGATGTCCGGATATCCAAATGAACACACAAATCTCAGTTATTATAATAGCTAGAGACACCAAATTTGACATGATGGTCTCTGTTTACCAGGCGCAGATGAAGTTTATTTCAAATGTTGGCTGCCACGCCCACCGCCCCCACAAATCAATAGTTTAATCTTTAAAGTTGATTTGCGAGCGACATATAAATGATACAACATTCTGAGTAAGATCATACTTAGCTAATTATAATACCAACATAACATCAAAATTTCAACCCGATCGGATTGACACAGACGTCATTCACATTTCAGTGCATTTTAAACTCAGTGAATGTATTCACTTTGTTGCACTCGAAGCTTCAACGAGCTTCTCTGACAGTTGAAAGGGAAAGTGTATCGCCTGAATAATATTAGCATCTTATTAGCAGATCATTTTGCCCAGTGTATCATGAGCTGCAGTTGTCAGTCGACGACTGTGGAAGCTGTGGCAACTCTGGCTGTGCATATAGACAGACCTGCGGTTGCTCGCAAAAACACTGAGCGGAGCGTATCAAATATTAAAAACGTTGGACAGTAAAGTTGACCTGTGGCTCGCTAGGTGGACCACAGAGAGAAAGAAAGAGAGAGAGAGAGAGAGAGAGAGAGAGAGAGAGAGAGAGAGAAGGAGAGAAGGAGAGAAATACAGTGAGGGAGAGGGTGACGAAAGGGGGCAGGTGCGGGCAGACCAACTGTTGTGGTAGCTTCGATTGCAATTGCAAAACATCAAAGCGCTTCCAACTGTGTCTGACCAACAACGTTGACTATATGGTGACCATCTCCATCTCCATCTCCACGCTTCCTACCCCTTCTCCCTGCACTCTTTTGCTTTAACTTAAACGTCAACGTCATCATCAACTTGTCTGGTTAATGCCCATGGCAACCTCACCTCCTTCCAACCCCGTTGGGGGCCATGCGAGATTGCAGTTGTTCAATATTTTGACGCACAAAGCCAAAGTTAAGAACAAAAGGGCGCAAAGTGAGTGTGAGGATGTGTGTGGAGGGATGTCTCTGTGTGTGTGTGTGTGTGTGTGTGTGTGTGAGTACATACAAGTGTCTGTGAGTGCATTATTGTATATTGCATTCGTATTGTGGCCACGAGTCTTGCTGAGCTCGCTCACTTGCAGGCCGACAAACCTTCTTTTCTTTCTCTATCCTTCTCCTTTTCTACGCCCCGCACCCCATTGCAGCTCAGTCCCCAACTGGCTACAACAACAGCAACAGAATAAACGCCCTTAAAACCAAACTCAAAAAACTAAACCAATCGAAGCCGATTAAAGGTAGATGTGAAAAACGAAATCAAAATGAATTTTAGCCCTAACTGCAGCTTGTTTTTGTTTCAGCTGCACGTCTTTCTCTGACTCTCTCTCTCTGTCTCTGTTTCTATCTCTGTCTCTGTATCTATTTTTGTCTTCCTCTCCAACTGGCATGTCCTTCACGTAGTCTATGTTGTCCCCAAAATATTTCATGCAGTTGCAGAAAGTTCCTGTTGATTGGCTGGGGAATGTTGCCTTTGCCGGATTAATGTTGTAGCACGCGCATAAAGCAAAAGCAACACGCGAGGGCAGTTCAAGAAGTTGCTGAAAAGTTTATAAAGACATGACGAAAGCCAAGAGTTGCTTAGCTTTGCTTTGGAAAACCTCTGCTGTTTAGCAAGTTACATTCTTAAGTCTAAGTTAAGGTTCTCTTGACTCGAAGCTACTGTTTGTATATAACAGATACATACATATATAACGGACACATATGTATATTAACATGTTATGCATGTATTATAATGTTACAGATTAGGTTAAGTTGCCCAAATGGGTAATAGTGTATTAGTCCAATAAAAGAAAAGAAAAATTTTCAAAAAAAAAAAAAAATAAATAAAATAAATAATAAAACATTATGATAATAATGTAAAATCAAAAGTATTTCGGCAGTTAGAAAAGTAATAAATACCAAATCATTCTTTCAATAGATTCTCAAATGAGTTTTCTTAGAACTGCGACACTTTCTCAATACTGTTGAAGCACCTCTCGCATGTGACTTTTCCTCTGACCAATTGATTTGCATTTCACATAATCCTGCAGAGTGTGTTAGCGCACTCGCACTCGCTTAGCTGCTCGCATCTAATTGAGGTATTTTACAGAATTGTGAAAGTTGTTGAAACAATTTCAGACATTAATTACAGCTCTCTCTCTCTCTCTGTTTAGACTTACAGGGTATTCTCTATCAGTAAGCAAAATTAAACTCAACCTGTGATATGAAACGATGAACAGTCCAAGCTGTGAACAATGCAGACAGTCCGTAAAGGGCACCAATAGTTAATAGAGAAGGTGGGACGGGGTGAAAGGGTGTTCCTGTGTGCTTACAATGCACGGCGAAGTATGTAATTAGGTGTACTCGGCATCAGGTAAAGGATAAGCCTGCCATTCAACTCATGCAATTCATCTCAGCAACTGCATGCATCGACAGCACAACCAAAGACGTTTAGATCTTCTCGTAATGCTTAAGTACTTGGAACTTTCTAGGGGGCGGCAGGAGGAGGTAGAGGTTATGATAAAGAGAAGATGCAAAACTTATTGGCACTAATTAGCGCGGTGTGCCAATTATAAACTCTAAACAGCAATAGAGATTCAAGAAAGCCAGCCAGCTGCTCGGGGTGGCAAGGCATTGTAACGAGCTCTAATTGACAGCTGTCAGATATTTATGGCTTATAAAGCTCTCGTCATTTTGATAGGGTAATGAGAGAGGGCTCGTATTATGTTGTTATGTGTAAAGCGTCAAAGCTGGGAGTTTCGGCTGTGTTAAAGGTATCAAAAGTAAAAAATAATTCAACAAATGAGAGAGCTCATCAGAAAGCTTTACGAAACATGAATATATATGTATATAGTTACTCTTTGATAAGGTCAAGTATATATTTCTAGCTGCAATTTATAAACGGGCTCAGAGTTGATTGTTATCTGTCAGATTAACCGATAAAAAGTGATTTATTATTCAAATCGGCGAAGGGGTCACGAATATATATAGTATATTTAGATTTTATGGCAAGGCTATGTATATATGTGTATATTCTAGGTACAACTTATGAAAGGCTCAGCATTTTTTGTAATTTCTCAGATAAACCGATAAAAATTTATGGCCAAGATCTTCATATGGAACATGAATATATATGCATGTTATTATTATATTTTATGGCAAAGTAATGTATAAATGTATGAATTTCCAGCTTTAACTAAGAAACGGGCTCAGAGTTCCTTGTTATCAGTCAGATAAACCAATAAAAAAGTGACTTATTATCCAGATCGGCGAAAGGAACATGAAAATATATTGTTTTTTCATATATAAGTGCCCAAATATGTAAATATGTGCAAGAACTTAACTGCAATTGATGAACCAGTAAAGACAGCTCAAAATGCGACAGTTTTTAGTCAAACATGAATATATATATATTGTATATAGTGCATTTATATGATAATGAATATTTATATGCAATCATTCAGCTGTAATAAATTCCAAAGTAAAGAAAGCTTAAATTGTTATAGTTCTTTACACTAGATCGTCTCACGGAACATGAATATACATACTGTACATAGTATTTTCATGTGCCAACTGCAGCCAAGGCTGCTTGAGTGCATTGCCTGCATATCTGTGCATGCCCGCTCTGCTGGGTAACTGCTAGTCCATCACTCAACTGCGCCATGCCGAGTTGCCTAATAGATAAAGAATGCTTGCGCTTTCGCAGAGCATTTTTGCTTAATTGAAGGTAAGCTGATGCAAGGGTGTGGCAAACGTATGCAAGAGTGTGTGTGGTCAACTCTCTCTGTGTGTGTGTGAGTGTGCGTTTGAGTGTTTGTGAGCCAAGTGAGTGTGTGTGGTCGCACGCCCTTGTGCGCGCTTGCTTATTTAGCTCAATGAGAGGGTGTGCAAAGTTGTGATTTAATTGAATTTGCTTTGCAATTAAATCGCTTTCATTCGCTCAAAAGTCAACGTCATATTGTAATTCATATATTTCAGCATGTTTCTGCATGTTTTTGCAGGTTTGTTGCGCGTTATTGCATTCCGCATTTGCTTGGTTTTTGCTCTGCTCGGTTATTGCAGCGCCCCTGCTGGCAGGTTACCATGGAGTCGCAGTCCTGGTGTCGTGGCTGCTCACTTGGCTCACGCCGCCGCTGTTGACACTTCCAAAGCTTCCGCTCCACTTACAGCTGAAGCAGCGGCACGCCAAGTGAACCCCTTCCCCCCCTTTCTGACTCTACTAAATTCCTAACACTCCCGTCCTCTCTGCCTGTTCAGCTTGTTCTGCCTGCTGCAACATAACTTGGCTTGGCAGCAGCTCAAGCTGTTGTTGACTGCCTCAAGCAATGTGGGAATTAGTCGCGCAGAAGAGTAGCACAGTAGCACAGTAGCACAGTTCTTCGTATAACACTTTGCCTGACAGTTGAGCAATCAATTTCTTCCGCTTTCGTTCGGCTCGACAGGTGCACGGCGGATTTGATGAGGGGGGACAACTCCTGCTTGAATCTATGAAGGGTGGTATAAGTGAAGGGGAGGAGGGGGGAGCTAGCGAGTGCAGAGGGCAGCTCTGTTTGTCTCGCTGTCTGCTTGTCTGGTCGCCGCATTGTGAGCGCTTCGCTGCCTGTCGAGCAGCACTGAGTGGGTCAGTTGCGGAGGCATTGAAGCGTGCCGTGTGCCGCAAGCACTCCACACCTGCCTGCCCGTGCCCCATGCTCCGTGCCCCGTGTCCCGTGTTGCGCCAAACAGTTCGACGCTTTGGTCAATAACCTTAATTGCTCATCAATTTACACACACACACACACACAGACATACACACACCGGTGGCATTCACACAGACACATTCAGCGCTAATCAGGCTGAGCACACATGGAAATCACTGCATGTCCTGGTAGTGTCTCCCCATTAGGGCGTGTGTGTGTGTGTGTGAGTGAGCTATGTGTGTCAGTGTGTTAGCAGCAGCGTTCATTGGCTTTGGGCATCCCTTTTAATCAATATTTTGTGTGGCAGCCACAACAACAACAGCAGCCATTTTAATTGAAGTTGCCAAAGTGTCAAAAGTGTTTCATGTTGCAAAGTCGGCAAACACACTCACACTCACTCACACACTCACTCACACACTCACTCACACACTCACTCACACACTCACCCACACACTCACACACACACACGCCCGCGCATTTGCATTGGCTGCCTTCTTCTGGAGCGCCTGCGGCTATGCAACGAATTTTTTTTTGTCGTGCAACTTTAATTCGCATTTTGTGGCACTTGCCGCGCGCGCTGCTCATGTTGCAACTGGCCACAGCGCACATTAAAACAGATACCAAAAGTTCGGTGTGTGTGTGTGCGTATTTAAATGCACAACAAACAAACTCGAGTGAGAGCGAGAGAGACGGAGAAAGAGAAAGCACTGCGAGCTAACAACTTTCACAAAAGTTCTTGTCCAACTGCGTTGGGTCCTTCACAGATTTTGTTGTTGCTGCTGAGCCTTGTTGTTGCTGTTGTTTTTGTTGCTGTTGTTGTTGTTGTTGTTGCTGTTGTTGTTGCATACCCTGCGGCCTGTTTGCTTAGCTAGTTTGCCAGACTAAACAGGCAGTTACATTTGTTACATTATGATTCGTTGATGATGTTGCAAGAGACAAGGCAAAAGTTTGGCGACACCAACAAAGCGTAAATCATTTAAAAGCCTTGGCCAGAAATAACTAATTGGAATAGTTGCGAAATAGGTAATATATGCATAAACATTTATAAATATAAATAAACATACTTACTGTATATATACATCTGTTATCTGCATCTGATATATACATCTGTTATGCACCTATAGTAAACGAATTGTTCCACTTTGATCTCACGTTTCTTCCTTATCAATACTTGCACTTGATAACCCTTTAATATAAATTAATATTATTTATCCCTCAATCTTGAGTTGGAGTTCAATGCATTGATACATACTTATGCTACAAATACATTCGCAACGCATTAAGATCAACAAACCTGAACTAAATTCGCCTCATCCTAAGTTTTTTCCATGCCAAAACCAATTCAGATTGATCAATATAGACAAACTAACTGCAATCTCCATCTATATGCATCACTCTTATTTCCAAATGTTTCTCTACTTCTGCACACTTCTCAGTTTTATTTGAACACTACAGAGTATCTGCCAGTGCATGCACTGCTGCGTGAGATTTGATAATTCGCTCATACTTTCTCTGCTTGCAGTTTGCAGTTGAATTTGTTTAGATTTTTCTATGCTTACTTATATTTTGTTTTTGTTGTTTTGCTGTCAAATGTTGCAACTGTTGTTGCTGCTGCTGTTGTTGTTGTTGTTGTTGTGGTTGTTATTGTTGCAGCAGCTACTTCGCTTGTTTCTGTTACTGTCATGTTGCACTTGCTCGCAGTTTTAAGCCCTTTACTGCCCTCTACTGCCCGCCCCTCGCTGGCTGTGCCGCTGCTTCCCTTGCTGTTCCCCGCCTCCTTTTGTATGAATTATATATATATATATATCTCTATATATATCACTGTCCCTTTCGCCCTGTCCTCTGGCGTGCCTTTTTGAAGCACTGTTGTAGCATTTAAGCTAATTTGGTGCTCTGTTTGAACGCGCACTCGTTTGTGGCAACAACTTTCAGTTGGAGACAAAACGGCAACGCGTCCGGGCCAAAACTGAACAACTTGACAACCCTAGCAGTATCTCAACAGGGCACTCGCGCTGTCCAGCACTACCTGATTCCATATACGTATGTGCATTGGCAGATTTGCAGTAATTGCGCTGGCAAACGATCGCCTTAGAGCATGCATCGAAAAGTATGCAACGAGTGCTGTGCAACGATAAGTATGCAACGAAAATTGAATGCAACAGCTGGCACTGAAGTGACTGATAAGCTTTTCTTATTGTCCTATTATTCAGTCTAATAAAAGTCGAAGCACACCCACACACACACACGCACATTGATCTGAATACTCACTCGCCTACTCCCTTGGCCACTCGCTTGACCTTTCACTCGCCCACTCACTCTGCATGTGAAAGATTATTGGTCAGCTGTGCATCTTTGTGTGCCTGCCATGGAAATTTGGAATTCAAAGAAACAAAGGAAATAGACTTGATTGTTAACCTGAACCCACGCACACACATAGACAATAGACAGCCGCCTACACACGCACAGACACACACACACACACACATGCAGGTTGCCTAATTAATTTGTTCGAGTGCGCGACTTCTCAGTCGTAGATGCCACAACTGCTGCTGCTGCTGCATTTTATCAGCAGTTGATGCTAAAAACAGTCAGGCAGCTACTTACGAATTCTTGGTGCCCCTTGGCGTCGGCCACACGAAGCTAAGCTGCAGATTGCTGCCTTAGCAGCAGCAACGTCAGTGGCAGTGCCTGCAGTGGGCTGCCCCTTGCATTGGGGTGCGTCATCATCAGTTGTGGATTCAATTAACGGCAGCAATGCGCGGCAAGTGCAACAGTAAATGCAACAGATACTGTTGCAAGTGTCACAAACAATGACAGTGGACAGTGGACAGTGGACAGTGGACAGTGGACAGTGGACAGTGGACAGTGGACAGTGGACAGTGGACAGTGGACAGTGGACAGTGGACAGTGGACAGTGGACAGTGGACAGTGGACAGTGGACAGTGGACAGTGGACAGTGGACAGTGGACAGTGGACAGTGGACAGTGGACAGTGGACAGTGGACAGTGGACAGTGGACAGTGGACAGTGGACAGTGGACAGTGGACAGTGGACAGTGGACAGTGGACAGTGGACAGTGGACAGTGGACAGTGGACAGTGGACAGTGGACAGTGGACAGTGGACAGTGGACAGTGGACAGTGGACAGTGGACAGTGGACAGTGGACAGTGGACAGTGGACAGTGGACAGTGGACAGTGGACAGTGGACAGTGGACAGTGGACAGTGGACAGTGGACAGTGGACAGTGGACAGTGGACGACAGTGGACAGTGGACAGTGGACAGTGGACAGTGGACAGTGGACAGTGGACAGTGGACAGTGGACAGTGGACAGTGGACAGTGGACAGTGGACAGTGGACAGTGGACAGTGGACAGTGGACAGTGGACAGTGGACAGTGGACAGTGGACAGTGGACAGTGGACAGTGGACAGTGGACAGTGGACAGTGGACAGTGGACAGTGGACAGTGGACAGTGGACAGTGGACAGTGGACAGTGGACAGTGGACAGTGGACAGTGGACAGTGGACAGTGGACAGTGGACAGTGGACAGTGGACAGTGGAAAGTGGACAGTGGACAGTGGACAGTGGACAGTGGACAGTGGACAGTGGACAGTGGACAGTGGACAGTGGACAGTGGACAGTGGACAGTGGACAGTGGACAGTGGACAGTGGACAGTGGACAGTGGACAGTGGACAGTGGACAGTGGACAGTGGACAGTGGACAGTGGACAGTGGACAGTGGACAGTGGACAGTGGACAGTGGACAGTGGACAGTGGACAGTGGACAGTGGACAGTGGACAGTGGACAGTGGACAGTGGACAGTGGACAGTGGACAGTGGACAGTGGACAGTGGACAGTGGACAGTGGACAGTGGACAGTGGACAGTGGACAGTGGACAGTGGACAGTGGACAGTGGACAGTGGACAGTGGACAGTGGACAGTGGACAGTGGACAGTGGACAGTGGACAGTGGAAAGTGGACAGTGGACAGTGGACAGTGGACAGTGGACAGTGGACAGTGGACAGTGGACAGTGGACAGTGGACAGTGGACAGTGGACAGTGGACAGTGGACAGTGGACAGTGGACAGTGGACAGTGGACAGTGGACAGTGGACAGTGGACAGTGGACAGTGGACAGTGGAGTCAGCGACAGCAACACGTGTGTATGCGTGTGTTTATATAAATAGATCCCAAAGCGACCGGAAGTCACTTTCAGCTAACAACGGAAGTTGCAAACATTTGTCTGTCTATCTGTCTGTTTGTTGCTGCCGCTTATGCCACTGCCACTGCTGCTGCTGCTGCTTCTGTTGCTGCTGCTGTGTTTTATAATCGCTTTTGAGCTGCGTACAAGCGATGCCAGCAACGCAAGCAACGACGTCGCCTCAGCCTGCTCGCTCGGCTCGGCTGCTGGCGCGTTCGTGTTCGCCCTTAGCCGAGTCGCGTCCCGTCGTGACGAGACGAGTCCGTGGCCATCCTGTTGGCATCCTGCCTGCCTTCATTTTCAGTCAGTCAGCAGTTCTTAAGCGCGTCGCACGTGAACAGCAGCAGCACCAGCAGCAGCAGCAGCAACTGGCAACACCAACAGCAGCAGCAGCAGCAGCAGCAAGTGGCATTAGCAACTGACAAGAGTTTTTTTTTGGCGCGCAATTTCCCAAATTTTCAAATAAAGTTTCTTCCAATTTTTTTGTCACATTTTTTTCGAGTGTTTTTGCAAGCAAAATGCGCGATCATCCCACTGTGCCGAATGTGTTCCGTGTGGCCTCCTCGCACAGCATCAATAGCATGGGCGTCATGGGCACGCCCCTCAGCAACAGCCTGCAGCCGCAGCAGCAATTGCAACATCATCAGCAACAGCAGCAGCAGCAGCAGCTCTGCAGCAACAACATTCAGTATCGCAAGAGCAACAGCTACGAG
Organism: Zaprionus africanus; assembly: GCA_018151435.1. Lineage (NCBI taxonomy): Eukaryota > Metazoa > Arthropoda > Insecta > Diptera > Drosophilidae > Zaprionus > Zaprionus africanus. The sequence continues at coordinate 777,518 of JAECXB010001995.1, forward strand.
CAGCAGCAGCAGCAGCAACTAATCAACAGCAACTTGCAGTACTGCAACACCAGCAACTATGACCAGCAGCAGCAGCAGCAGCCTCAAATCGAGCTGCAACAGTTGCAAGTGCAGCAGCAGCAGCAGCAGCAGCAGAACTTGGCCAGGCATCAGCTCACCACGAGTGCGTCCATCGAGCATACGCAGCAGCAGCAGCCGCGACAGCAGCAATCTCCCTATGCAACATTGCCCCGAGGTGGTCAGAGACTGGTGCTGCAGCAAGTGGAGGCACCGCAGCAGCAGCAGCAGCAGGAGCTCGAGCAGCAGCAACAGTTGCAGGCGGGCATTATCAACTCTATTTCCGGCAGCATTCCGGCAACAGGCTTCCCAGCACTTGGGGGCGGCATGGGCGATTTGCAGCTGAACAACTTGCAGCTCAATAACTTGCAACTCAACAACTTGAGCAACAACAACAATGACATGCAACAGCAACAGGAGCAAGAGTTGCAGCAGCAACAGCTACAACAGCAGCAGCTGCAGCTACAGCAGCAACAGCAACAGCAGCAACAGCAGCAGCCACAACAAAATCAAGAACCATCGACAGCAACAACATCGCCATCACCAACTGTTGCCGCCTCAAACGGGCCGGATGCACCGAGCAGAATCAGCAATATGTCGAGTGGCAGCATAGGATACCTGTGGCTACTGACACCTGTTGCCGCCAGGTGAGTGCAGCCGTCAGCAGCTCGAATGCATGAACGGTTTTCCAAGAAAAGCAATCAGAAAAATGTTGTCACACTACTCAGAAAGATAACAAAAAGATATGGCTGCTGTTCCTTGGAAAACTAACATGACGAGAACAGCTCACGAAAGAAGGAGCTTTAAACTATCTGCGCATTTTATAAAAGTTTCCTTTCCCTTTTATAAATTTTCAATCATTTAGTTTTAATTAATTCTTTTTTTTTTTTTTTCTATTTCGAATAACTCCCCTTACCTTAATTGATTGATTTCTACACAAATAAATAAGCTTTTTTTTATTTTAACATATTTTAAAAATTTATTTCTTTTTCCACTTTTACATTTCAAAGTGCTTCAGTTATCTTAAGTGATTGATTTCTAAACAAAAATTATTGTTAAAAAGTGTGTTTATAAATTGAAATTTAAAAACTTTATGATTCCTTAACAACTAATCCAAAATTTGTTGTAAGATTTTAAAAGTTGTGAAAACTTTGTTGGCTTTCAAATATTTTCAAAGTTTTCATGTACTTTTGAAATTTTATGAGACAAATCAGAATCCTAAAATTATTACTAAATGTTTGACATATTTCATTAGACCTTACTATTTACCTTATTATTATCAATTCACATTTTTATGAGACCTTACTTTTTACCTTATTATAATCAATTCACATATTTATGAGACCTTACTATATATCCTATTATAATCAATTTACATAGATATATTCTATTGTATGCTATAACTTCTTTTAAACCAAATCAAGAAAGGTAAAAATAAAATCAAAAGTGTGTGTTTGACTCAGCAAATAAGATTTTAATAGTTAAATTTTAATAATTTAATTTAAATTAATAATCTAATGATATGTTACCTTCGGCATTTCGAAGGCTTTACACCCTTGAAACCTATATACATCATATATATTCCTATACCAACTTTATCAAGTATTTTTCAGTGTTAAGATTGAGAGTAAGTTAGTTCAAAGTTGCACGGAATATAGACATAGATAGTTAGTATGGGAATCGTAGTTTTTTTCCGATTGTTGCTATGAAAATTAAATGATAAGATTCTCCGATTATTTTAAAATATTAAGAGTATGCAAAGGTCACAATAGTTCATACACTAGTAAAAGGCAAATACATATTTTTATACGAAAATCTGCCTGTGACAGTCATACGTAGTGTGCTCAAGAAGTAAGGTGACTTTTTCAAATTCCACGGGCAATGTACTTTCGATTATCAATGTTTTTGTTTTGTTATGTTGGTATACTCTTCCCGCACATCTGTACCAACTTTCAAGTGTGTATCATTTTTTGTTTGACTGTTAGAGGCGCAAAGGTTCTAAGTATTTTGCGTGCTCGGCGATTTAATGCTAAATTTTGACCAAAAGAACCGTCGCATGAGCATTGCTCAAGAGCTGCTGAATGACGTCAACTGGGTCATCGTTGACGTCATTGACTCAGAAAGGTCATAACTGGTGATGAATCTTGGGTATATAGTTATGATATCGAAACCAAAGCCCAATAGTCGCAATGGAAGAGCCCAAATGAGCCAAGACCGAAAAATCACGGCAAGATGCAATTCTAGAGTATATATTTTATATACACAAAACAGATGAATAGCCATAGCTTGACAAATAACCAAAATCAGCGCGTAGCTCCTATATAAACTATATAATACATTTCAATACAGTTTCGATGAGACTTGTTTCGAATTATTTATGACATTTTTCAGCTTACAGAAGCTAAGTTTAATTAAGATAAGCAATGAACGCATCTCATTTAAAAATTATCACAGTCAGCTCGATTTGCCTATTGTTGATGATCAAGAATATATAATATGCATATATATTATATTCTTACCGTGCTCCAAGCGATCTCCAACTGGGAAAAACATTAATTGGCCATCACAAAGTGCACAAACCTTGGGAAATTGATCTGTTAATAAGATCCACATTTAAGGGGGGACAAGAACAAACAAAACGCGACAAGCACACGCATGTCGCAGGTTGCAAGTTGCAAATTGCATGCTGCAAGTTATAAATTAGAAGGTTTTTGCAAAATATGCTGAGAATGCTGCGAGTAAATTGCGATCCTCGTCAAGAAAAGAAAGGACAAAATGCGAAAATAAAGGCGAATGGCAGGCGGATGGGGGCGTGGTCGAGTTAAGTTGCAAACTTTTCCAAATTAGGCGCACAAATTTGTGATCCAAAATGCGAAGTGTAAAATGGCAGGAAGAAGCAAAGCAGGAGGAAGAAAATGGCAAATGTCAGGGGTGACAAGGGCACTAGGCGGAAAGGGAAGGGAAAAAGAGGAAGGGGGGCACCTTCCAGTGCAGCAGGCGAGAAAGAAGAAAGTTGACGCCGTTCCGCGGCAGATGATGACGATGACGATGCTGATGATGACGATGATGAGGCAGACAGTCAGTGCAAATAGTTTGCGAACAAATTAAGCCCACTTTGCAGTGATTTGTGTCGCTAACACAATTATTTGCCAGAGCGGAGACGAACAGCAGCAGCAGCAGCAGCAGCAGCCAGTCACGAGGCAGGATGAGGCAGGATGAGGTAGAACAAGGTAGACAGCCAGCCCAAGACACACTCAAGGCGCAAGACTGCGATTCGATGCGATGGGATGCGACGCGATGCTGGTTCTGCTTCTGCTGCTGCTTGCTTGGCTGCCTGCCTGCGTCACCGTTGTCAGTTTTCCGTTACTCCAGCCCCCCCCTTCAGGTGCCCCTTCACGTTCCCGTTCACGTGCATGTTACCGCTTACGTTCACGTTCCTCAGTCGCTGCCTGTTGCTGTCTATTTCTGTGGCTGCGACTTCATCTTTAGCGCCACTGACAGGCTCCTGACGCACGTTCTCGCATGGCCCGCTCTCCCTAATCCTCAACCCTGCCCCTAACCCTGCCCCTGCCCCCCCCTCAGTCAGCCTCTTCTGCTTTGCTTCCTTTGCTGCTTGACTGTCCTGTTTAGTCTTCATCCGCGTTGTTGTCGTTCTCCTTGTCGTGTTTCATCTTCTTGTTGTTGTTCCGCGCACGTGAAACGTGCAAAATACACATCGCGCCCTCCTTGGCGCCCTCAGCGGATGTGCGAAGCCGTAAGGACTCGTTGCTGCTTGCCAAATGGAGTCGAAGAATGCGACACACTCCTCTCAAAATCCTCCCCTCCCTCCACCTCCCCCTGCCAGCCATCAACACACACATCTCGTGGCACACACAATAATATAAATGTTAAGGGCAACATTGACTTCGCTACAAGGTTGCCCAAAGGCTTCTCTTCCACTGAGCGTTAACTGCCGAGCGCCACTGTGATCTCTTTACAATGCTTTCACTTCGCGAACGGCAACTGTTGCTGCAGCTGCTGAGCTGCAGAGCTTCCGAACTGCATTAGGTTATCAGATTTATTTCGCTCAACTTATTTCAGTTGCTTCTGCAATGTGCGACATATTTTAGCAGCCACTGTTTGCTTGCTATTCCAACTGATTTGTGATTTACTTAGCAGCAAGCTGTGAAAATAGAAATATATGATAAATATATGTTAAAAATTACTGTTTACTGTCAAATTTTTTTTTTTTTTTTTTTTTTTATTCATCAGGTATTTCATCGACAAGTGTTTCTTACCCAAGACTACTTATAATTTAATAAAAGTAATTAAAGTTTTCTTACTGCAAATCAGTGATAGCAAAAGCTGAATTCCTTCTTTATGAGGAAATCCTTGCTCACTGTCGATTGGCGTCATAGTGCACCAACAAAGTTATGGGCCCACAGTACTGTGTACTTACTACAACAACTCGTTTAAATACATTTATTACAAACAGCAGCGTAGATATAAAATCAAAGAAGCAAGGAAGCTAGAAACCAAAAACGATTTCTAAAAGGTTTTTTTTTTATTTTTTTTAAACTTTATTAAGGCATATGGGGTAGCTGAGAACCCCTTTGTCACCTTAGTTGCTATTAAAACTAAAAAGTAAATATAAATGCTATATTTAGTGCATTTTGTGTTGCATACTTTTGCGTGCTCTCTTTAATAACGTCTATATTAATTATCTTATTGCAAACAAAATTGCTGAACTCATTCCTGCATTAAAATTGTGCAAGGGAAACTTTTTTAATATTTAAGGTTTAAGGAGGCAGAAGAGGGCGTGGGCAAAATCTAAAATAAACTTAAGCTGCGTGCAATATTTTGACAATTTTTTCATATTTTGTTGTAGCTTTTCCCGCCTTCATAGTTACTAAAAACGAGATCTAGGTAGCTAAACGAATGGAAATGGCTTTAAAGACTCGGCCGTTGAAGCTGATTAAGAGTAAATGTAGTTGTAGTGGGGTCTGCCACGCCTCCTCGCTGCCTGTTACATGCATTTTCGCTTGCCACAATGCCATAATACCTTTTCTACCCTTTGGCTAGTGGGCTGAACAAAAACCCAAAGTTGGCGCATTGCAGACACCCGAACAAAAGCATAATAACAAATTTCTATTCGGACTAATTGGCATCGGTTTTCAATAATTCTCTTTCTCTCTCTCTCTGTACGATTGTGAACTGAACACAAAAAACAGTGCATGCAAAAACATCAAACTGCTTTATTACAACATACTTGTTCAACAATGATTGAGAGAACACGCGCTGGCAAAACAGGAAAAGCAACAACATTAATTCACATTCGTTGAAAGGAGTTTATTAAAAACTGAAACCGACTTTTAATTAAATGATTCATCTGGCCTTTTGAATGCATTCATGCAGCTCTCTTATGTGTGCGTGCAAGCTCAATTAAGATCGTAATAAGCATCGACTGACGTGCAACATGTTGCAAGCCTAGCTGACTGAAGCTCATCTGCCTTCTCTAGTCAAATGATACGTCTGGCATAATCTCAAATTTGACAGAGATATGAAGCTACGAATGCACGTCAGACTGCAGAGATGATAATGATGAGGTGTTGATTTCAATTTGTCAGTTTTTAATCAAATATCGAAATTATGAAAGCAGCCTTGATTGTGATTCAAAGAAGTGGCCAAATGAATGCACTTTTGCATCTTATTTCCATTCATTCATTTAACAAGGAATTTGCAATTGCAGCCTTTTAGGCGCCAAGTAACCAAGACCAAGAACAGCATGGACACAGTCCAAGTTAGAGGGAGGGGAGGAGGATTGTGGAGTGGCAAGGAACAAGTTAAGCGAATCGCATGAGTGCACACATGAGTGCATTCATGAATGATGTGCCTGCTCGCCTTTTTGGCAAACATCTTCTTTTTTTTTTTTTTTATTAGTCAACAGTTATTTAGCCCACGCGGCGCCAGGCGTTCTGTCTGATTCTCACACGTGTTTGTGCCACGCCCCCATCCCCGTTCCCGTTCGCCACTCCACTGATATTTGTGCGCATTTCTTTTAAGCCAACAATTTGTGAGGCATTTATTTGCATATCAACGAGCGATGCCACACTGGAAGAAGCCCATTAACTTTTTTGTTCACCTCGCTGTGGCATTCAGTTAGTTGCCCCCTCTCCCTCCCCCTCCATCCTTGTCTGTCCTCTACACACCTGAGTACTCCTGCTCGCCTCTTCTGGCGCTTCCTTGCGTTGCCATTGCCAGCGCTTCCTTTGGTCGCCTTGTGGTAACAGCGCATACCCTGCAAACCACATGCGGGCCAAGGCGTTGCTCGACTGCCTTAGTGTGTGGCACGCTTTTGACTTCGATTATGGCAGAAAGAAGCTATAAGGAATATAGTTCATTGATCTAAGATTCACGACATATTTTACGAGGTATCTGTGCAGTCTGGCAGCACGTAATTGGACCTGGCAACTCTTGTGTTATTCGCTGCTGCTAACGATGTAGACATCAGATATTTTAATCAGCATTCAGACACACACACACGCACGCACACACACACACACACACACACACACACACACATACACACACACATACACACACACACACACACATATACTCATATAGATGTGACACACACACATGCACATGTAGAGCCCTCACACACATTGACATCTCATTTCATTACAGTCGCTGCCAACTCCGTTCCTCTTCCTTCTTTTCTTGTCCCTCTTTCTCTGCCTCCCTCTCGCTCTCCCTGTGTGTGCACATGCATAGATTGCAAGCCGACCACTTGCGTTGGTCCATTGTCTTTCCACTGCTTTTATTACTCATTGCAGCATTTCGGTGGCAATTGTTATCGCCGCCCTGGCCGGGCCGCAGTGGCTCTTCACGGAGGAGAAGCTGCCCAATGTCAACTACAACGGCACGGCGAACTTCAATGCCCTCGACGATGGAGCTTATGTGACCAAGTACACCAAGTCCAGTCTCTGGATACTGTGCACCACGGGGCCAGGTGAGTGCAAAAATGCCACGAGTGCCATGGCAAATGAAGACAAATGCGATGATATTGCGCATTCGTCATGTGCGCCAAGCAAGGCTCCTAATGAGACGCGTCGCACGAGGACACACGCAGTCAATCATCCCACGAGTTAGACAGCTGGTCAGTTAAACGGTCAGCCAGGCAGTCAGTCAGTCTCTCAGTCAGTCACTCAGTCACTCAGTCAGTCAGCTGGGGCAGTCTGTCAATCAGGTAAACAAATAAATTGGCGCCGGAGCCGCCAATTAGTACGCCGTGCGCTGATTTATTTGCATAGCTCAACTGACAGAGTGGCCCAAAAAAGAACTAGACCAGTGGCTGCATGTTAATTGCCATTGCATACCCTGTAAGCGTGGCACTAGGGGGTATGCCAGGGCTACCTAACAAATATATGAGCTTTCAAGCGAGTGCTGTCAACATAAATGCAGTCTAGGGTATCTTGCCGTCATTGAAGATCCAAAACTAAAGAGAAACTAGACAAAGCTGACTGAATTTGTCATTCTAGGATATCTCATATGCACATACACATATCCAGGGTATCTGCTAGTCTATCACTTTCCTTACAAATTCCCCAACTTGGCTAAATTAATTGAAGCTGCTCAGCCACAGCCAATGCAACACAGAACTTAGTAAGTAAATAGGTACACACACATATCTAGGGTATCTGCTTGTCGAGCACTTGCCTGACCAATTCTCCAACTTGGCTAAATTAATTGGAATACTGAGTCTCTCCTGCGATTCCAGCAATGCCTTGGCACAAACAGTTCAGTTAGTTTCAAGTTATATACAAAACCTATATCCAGGGTATCTGTTAGTCGAGCAGACGCACATTAAACGAGCTATTTGTAACTGTTAATTTGTCTTATTTGCAGACTACGATGCGGAGCCTTACAACTGCTTCAAAATCGACTACTTCCCCAATGAGAACTACCAACCGGACCCGCAGGACTCCACGCTGGCCATACCCTGTAAGTGCCGAAATAAGCTTGAATCCGCTTAAAACTTAATGCATTATCAGAAAAGAGCTGCAGCAGCAGCAGCAGCAGATAAGTATTGGCAGCTTAAGCCTTAAGCTCCAAGGGGGAAGCCTAATGGGGGATTGACTTACCTATACCTTATCTCACTATATTCAGCGAGCCAGATTGCCTTGAGGCGACTGCGGACCGAGCTCTAAATAGATTCCCACAATGCTCGCCACACACACACACTTTGTTATATAGATACCTGGCATGTACTCGATATACACGTACGTGTGTATGCAAGTTGGTGCTAAGCTTCTCACAATATGCAGGTTTTAAATTGCAAAGGCACTCCCGGCACAGGCGATAATCAGGGCAGCAGCATCGGCGGAGGCTGAGTCCGCCTCCGAGTTGGCCATGCAAAAGGGTTTCAATTACCAAAGCCAGTGCAGAATCGAATTAATGTTGGCTGCAGCTAGAGGCCTGTGCAGGCTGTGCTGGCCTGGCCTGGCCTGAAATTGTGGTGTGATCTATTGTACTATTAATTTCACACAATTATGAATCTCATACAATGCATAATAGCAATTATAATTGATACATTTTGCACTGAAACATCGATGCGAGTTCTACGAAAATTATAATTGGATTAGCAAAGGGCTAACATACAAATATGCTAGTTGTGCGCCTGTTTTTCCATGTCATGGGGGGAGGGGAGGGGGGCATTGGTTACAGCTTTAGTTGTGTCCTTTAAAATGCTTAGTTGATTTCTCTTCGACTTCTTTAATATTCTCTCCATCGAATCTCCACTCGGTTCTCGCTTTTGTTGTCGCCTTCCACTTTGGGTTCCCAATTCGATTACGTTTTCACTTGATTTCCAGCAACAATTTCCAGCAATTTGATTAATTTGTCACAGCCAATTGGTAGCGGGAACAAAGTTCGAGCTAATTTCACCAGCGCCGTGGGTGACAATTTTCCTATGTAGCGCACTGAAATTGAATAAAACTATTCGACTTTGACCTCGCTTCTCTTTTTTTCTTTTGTTTTTTTTTTTGTTTTTTTGCACATTGTTCGACAGTTTACCCATTTCCTGGGCTCGTTGTACCCTGTAGAGTGCATGGGCAGGGCAATGTTGGACTTAAAAGACTTCGAATAGTATGAAACCTTCTGCTTTTCTGTTTTAACCTTTAAATCTTTTTGGTTCAAAGAGCTAGCAGTATATAATTTAATAAATAGGTTTCAGAATACTGCATTTATTATTTTTAACCTATTAAAACACCTAGTTTTCCTTTTTAAATTCAATTCTCAGGGTTTTAAATACTTTATTTATTATTTTCAACTTTGTTTTCTGTCATAACTAGGTTTATAAATGCTTAATATATTATTTCCAGTCTCTTCAATTACATAGATCTCTGTTGTCATAAAAGTAAGTGTTATTTAATTCAATTAATAGGTTTTAAAATACTTTTTTAAATTATTTTTGACCTATTTAAACTCTTAGTTCTCTGTTATAAAAAGAGTTTGAGTAATTACATAAAAAAAAAGGTTTTTAAATGTCAATTTATTATTTTCAACCTGCTAAAACAAGTGGATCCCTGTTGACACAAATAATAAATTTAATAAATTGTATTAGAAGGTTTCTAAATAAAGTACTTCCTTTATTATTTTAACCTATTTAACTTACTGTATTTTTTTTAGCCTCTTTTAACACCTACATCTCTGTTGTCGCAAGAGTTAGAGTTATTAAATTTATAATAAAGTTTCCAAATTCCTAATTTATATTTTAATGTTTCTTTCTGCATCTTTGAGTTAATTTTTAACCTCTTCGAATACCTATATCTCTTTTATAACCAGAGCTCCTTGTATTATATTTTGTAATTAGATTTCTTAACACTAAAATGTTTGCATTTGGTTTTCATATTCATCGCAATGCAATGCCTTGGTTTCTTAAATAAATAAATTGTAAAACCTTTTTGCAAGCGTGTAGTAGTGTACAGGGTATCTTGCAGTCTTTAAGGTGATTGTAGCTTTCATTGTTTTACGTTTTACGTTTTATTTTTTCACACCAAACCTGCCGCACTGCCGCAGGCGCAACGCAACCACAGCGAACCCAAGCCAGCCCAAGAAACTTTTAACTTAATCACGCAGCCCGCTCACTTTCTCGACTAACCCAGCCCCCCTCTATGTCTCTCCCTCTCTGTGTCTGCTGTCTGCTCCCCCTTGGCATAACCTCACACATTTCTCTTTGACACGTTTGCAGATACCGTAACCAAGTCGTGCCCCATCTTCTTGCTTGCCGGATTCATTTTGATAGTCAGCTTCATCATCTTCCTCATACCGACCTGCTCGAGCAGCAATCATCTCTACTACTTCAGTGCTGGGATCCTCTTCATAGTCAGTGGTAAGTTGCAGATGTGCTTGGATTATATTCCCTTACTATTGAATGGTTTCCCCTCAATGATCTTGCTTCTACAGGTCTAATAATGCTCATCGGTTTGATTGCCTACATATCGATACTCAAGGCTGAGATCGGTTCGAAGTTGCGACCCCGTTCCTCACTGCAGCCGGCCCTGTTCAAGGTGACCTATGGCCAGAGCTTCTTCCTGTTCGTCTTCGGGTTCATTGCAACCGAGTTTGTCGGCGTGCTCAACATCTTTCTCTACATTCATCTGCAGGAGTTCAATTATTACAATGTACGTACGGGGCGTGCTCTCATCCGTCTCTGTAAATATGCATAGCAACGGTTAAGAAGGAGGGTGGAAGGGGGAGGGGTAATCAGAGGGGGTTCTGTTCTGACATTTCCTTTCGTCTCAACTTCCGTTCACGGATGTAAAGAGCCCAGCATGAAATGAGCTTGGCTCCTTGGCTGAGTCCCCAATTGCAGTGTGCACTCTTTATCTTCTTCATCTTCTTCTTCTTCTGCTTGTTATCTCCACTGTTGTCTGCAACTGAGGTGTTCCCTTACCAGAGCAGATATGCAAGCAGGCATGGAATATGCTATATAATCTGCAAGCTGCTACAGATTTCTAATTAAGTTAATCAGCTCGCAAGGTGTTCAAGGATGTGCGGCTCAAAGGGGCTGCAAATGAGTTGTTCTCTCTCTTTCTAGCCAGATATATATGCACAAATATTTATGTATATATAATATATAGTATAATATACCCCTTACCAAGTTGAAGTAGAGAAATCATCCCGTGCCTCCTCTTGTCTCGCAAGCTACCTGTCTCTTCCCGCAACTTTCCTTCCTGCTTCCCTTCTTTCTACTTTTGCATTAACTTCTCCTTTGCTGTTCCATCTCTTTCTCTCTCTCGCACACACATATACTTGTACTCTTCCGCTCACTCCCGTTTCCTGGAATTGTGCTTCTATCTCCCTCTGTTCTGGGCTTCTCTCTCTCTCTGTCCAGCTCCTGCCCTTAATTACTCTGCTCATATTTCTTTCCCATTTCTTCTCTCTCTTCCTCTCTCTTTCCGTTTAATCTGTTCTTCTCTCTATTATTATTTAATTTTCTCTTTCCTTCTTTCTTCTTTTGCTAACTCTCTCTTTAGTAAGCTCCTTTCTCTATTTTCTCTTCTGTTCTCTCTCTACTTCTTCTTGCTTTGCCTTCCCTTCGTCTCTCCTCTCATGATTTCCCTTCGTGCTCTCTTATGCTCCGTTACTTTCTCTGCCTTTACCCCTTGCTTTGACCCCATTCCTCTTTGCTTTCTTTTCTTCTTTATGCTTTATCTTTCTGATTCTCTATTTCCGTTTCCCTCTCTCTCTGTCTGTCTCTGTCTTTCCTTGACTGTGCTCTCTCTCTCGCCACTGCAGCAACGCGTCCCCTGCTTCAGCCTGGCCGCCATCCACGCCAGATTCTGGGAAACCCACACGGAGCAGGAGCGCGAGGACTCCTACAGGCGCTACGCCCAGCCTGCCGCTGCTGCTGCCCCCGCAGTCTCCTCGGACGAGTCGCTGGCACAGCCCCCGGCCGAGCAACTGCAGCAGCAGATGCAGCAGCACCAGCAGCGACTGCGCGGCCAAGCAGCGCCGATGCAGTTGCAGCCACAGCAGCAGCAGCAACAGCAGCAGCAGGCACAAGCCCAGCCACTTCAGCTGGCACTGAGCAACGGGCGACTGCATCGGGTGCACGACGTGGCACGCGGTCTGCCAGGCCAGACACAGACACTGCCCGCTGGGGACTTTGCCTGCCGCAAGCATCCCAACGGCGGCTCCAATTTGAATCTCTATCTGCACAACGATCTGGAGCGACGGTAAGTCTCTGATAGCAAACTCCAGGGTTCGTCAGGGCAACTAACCAATCTCTTGGCAGCTTCTACTTTGAAAAGCCGGCGGTGTCCAAGTGCAACCTGCACTCGCGCAGCTTCGCCAAGTCCCTCAACGAGCTGTGCGTGGAGCCGACGCCACCGGTTGCACCACCATCGCCACCTCTGCCGCCGCCACTGACATTCGCCGATCTGCCGCAGGAGTTCCCACTCACTCGCTCCGTGTCGACCACCACCGACATCTACAATCCTTCTTCGTCGGCTGCTCCCCTAAAGCGCAAGCAGAAGCGCAACATGGCAACGAACACGCAGCAGTTGCCGCTGCCGCTGGCATCGCTGCACGACGACGAGGACGAGGAGACCCAGGCGCGGCTCTGCGGCCTCAAGCGAGGTCTGCGCAAGACCAAGGACGAGCTGTTCCAGGAGTTCTGCAAGCGTGCCGGCGTGCGCAACAAGCCGAAGAACATATACTTCATCTCCTCGGGTGAGGAGCCCGAGGAGCCGCCGAGGCGCCACAGCAACAACGCCAGGAACAACGCCAGCAGCAGCAGCAGCAACAATCGTAAGGACAACAACAGCAGCCGCGACGAGCATCCCCATGCGCATGTGGAGGAGTCCGAAGAAGATACCGAGAATGGATTCGGACGTGTCCGCCCCACGCCAGCAGCAATGCTCGACGAGGATCATCTCTACGTAGTGGGAGGTAAGTGACATTTACAGGGTATCTAGCAGTTGCTAATCATCTCGCCGCCGCCCCGTAGATCATGTCGAGCTGGTTATGCCGCGTCGCGCCTCCATGTGCGTCGACACCTTGGGGGCTCAGTCGCAGCTGCTGTCGGCGCCGCAGCAATTCCCGCAGCTGCGCAAGCTCAACTCGAATCTGTCGCTGCACACGCCCCAGTCCGAGATCTGGCCCTGGCCTTCGCAGCAGCGTCTGGCCTCCGAGCACGGCCAGAGCCGCACGCTGCCGCGCTGCTTCCTGCGCCAGCCAGCGGCACTAGCTGGCAGCCAGGACAGTCTCGGCTCGCTGCAGAGCAGCTACAGTTACAGCAACGCCAGCGCCAATGCCAACCAGCAGCGCTTCACGCAGATGATGCAACAGCAGCAGCAGCAACTGCAGCAGCGCTATCTCTCCACGCTCACGCTGCCCATACCGCTGACAATGACGCTGCCTCAGCCTCAGCCACAGCAGCAGCAGGCACGCGATGAGCCGCAGATGCAGTGGCCCACCGCCATACCCTCGTCCCCCTCGAACTACGGCCATGTCTTTCCGCCACAGCCGCTCTTTGCGCCCGTCACCAGCAACGCTGCCGCCGTCGCAGCCGCTGCGCATCCGCCCAAGTTCCAGCGGGCCTACGCATTCGATGAGGCACAGCGTCGCGGCAGCTTCGCCGTCAGCGACGCCTTCGATCTGGACGAAATGGAACGGGAACGCCGACGCTCGCATGCTAGCCTCTTCGGGGGCCTTGTCATGCCGCAGGCGCAGCAGCAGCTGCAGTCACAGTTGCAGTCACAGTATCAGTCACAGTTGCAGGCACAGTCACTGGCCCAGTCACAGGCACAGTCGCAGTATCAAGTGCACATGCCGCAACAGGCCAGTGCCCAGTCACAGTCCCTCACCCGGGAGCAGTACGATTTGATCAACGGTACCGCAGTTTAGAAGAAAGTGGATGCTTATCGATCGCAAGTTATCGATATCATTGTAGTAATAAGCTAATAAGCACTCTATGCTCCTACCTATAGCTAGCCTAAGATTTAATCTATGTGACTTTAAGTGTTCTAACTGCCGATCTTCGATCTTCAAACTCTTTCGATTCTTGCTTTCCAAAACAATTCTTTCTAAATGTCGTTGAATGTATCGATAGGCCAATCGATAAGCTAATCTACGATTCAAGTTACAAGTTATTCATATGTGTGTGTTTTACTGAGTGTCATTGAATATAGTTATTCATATATATAGATGTCAAGCCAAAGGTTAATATGAATTTGTGTGTTTTTGTCCATTTGGAAAAGTTTTAAATTCTCAATGTTCGATATATAAACAGATATATGTATGTACTAATATAGTAATCTAACAGCTCTCCAGATATTCTTCCAAAATTGGCAACACTTAAAAAACTACGATAAAACTTTGAAATTCAAACAGGAGAAAAAACTATAAAGATCGATGTTTCATATGAAATAAACTTCGCTGCTTCTCCAGCTCTATTCAAAATTTTAAATACTCAAAAGTCTGGAAAGCTATATACTATAGAAGTCAAGCATAAATATCCATGTGAGTTAAAGTATTAAATATCAATGTTCCGTGCAAAAAATACAGTTACATATAGACAAAAATATATTAACATACAATAGTACTTTCCAAATAACCCTGCCAACATATCGGAAAACACGCAAAACCTGCTTTAATTGAACTGCTTCTAAGTCTGGAAAGCTATATTGGTGTTAGACATTTAATCTCTATCTGTTTGCAATATAAATGTATTAATATTAATGTATGTTCTCTGCAAAATACCAGAATATAACAACCACGAATAGATGTCACTAATAAATATTCAAGTCAATGTTAAATGTCTGTTTAAATAAAATAACATATGTAACAACGATATACACGAGCTTTCCAGACAGTCCTGTCAATATTTCGCATACAATAGAAGTCCTGCTTAACCTAAACTGATTCACAGTCTGGAAAACTATATTGATGTCAAGCATAAATATCTTATATATCCACATCTTTTCAAAATATCGATGTTATTTATGATCTGCCAAAATACAGATTTACAAATACTAATAGTAACAGATACGAGATTAAAACTATCCCTGTCAGTTAAAGTATTAATTTCCTGATCAATTAATTATATATTCAACGGCTTATAAGGGATATTCAGATAATCCCGACAACACCTTGCGCACTCTGCTGAACCTACTGATCTTCAATAACTACAAAGTCTGGAAAACTATATTGATGTCAAGCATAAATCTACATGTCTACAATATTTGAAGAATCAATGTAACAATATTAATCAATTTGCTGGAAAACATAGATATGAATACATACAAACATAAATACGTAGGTAAATAAGAGCTTATCAGCTGTTCTTTGTGGCAAAACTCCGAATTATTGTCAATTATCAATACCCGTGTCAGCTAAAGTATCTAAAGATAATTTACAGTAAAACAATACAGATAAATGCAATGTTTGAAGAATTAATGTGTTAGCATCGATCAATGTTCCGTAAATTTATACATACATATATATATAGTTATATAAGAATCTTCCAGATAATCTTCAACAGTCCAACGTGTGGGAAGCAATACCTTAAGATGTCCTGCAGAAATATCCATGTGAGTTGAAGGGTTTATAATTTCCTTTAAAAAAAATATAGAAATATCTTTATATACATTTCCAGATGTTCCTGTCAACAATCAAGATTCACTTTAACTAATCGAAAGTCTGGAAAACAAAATAGATGTCACGCATTAATGTCCAAGTCAATTTGAACTACAGAAGAATATATACATACGTTCATATATGTCTTTAAATACTTTCTAGATATTCTTAAGAATGCAAAAGCATTTCACACACTCTAACAACACTGGAAAGCTATACATTGCTGTCAATAACTTTTTGAACAATTAATGTATTTATCAATAATCAATGTAACGTTAAATAGGACAGTCACACATACTATATAATCACAGATGCATAACAACTTTCCACACATTCTTCAAAAGTCGACAACATTTGAAAAACCACAACCTGGAACACTATCAACTTAGATGCCAAGGCTAAACACACACAACAATTATAATGACACTATCAGCTCAATAATCATTCAATCATTCCATTCTACACAGTTGATAAGGATGTATCCGCATATTCTAGTCAACAGTTCTAAAACTTTGACCTGATAGTCTTAACTTATGTCTGGAAAGCTTTTATTTAGATGAAACACATAAATGTTTAATGGCGTATTAATGCTCAATGTTCCATAAAGGCTTTCCAGATGTACTTTCAAAAATCGACAACACTAACTCTTCTAAAGACTATTAGGAAATACTATCTGTGCTTAAGAGGTGAAGTATAAATGTCCATGTTAGTTAAAAAAGGTTTTATTCTGAATGTTCCACATAGATATACAATACGATAAAGAAGAGCTTACCAGGTGTACTTTACAAGATCGTCGAGTTTCTAAAACTATAAGCTAACTGATAAAACTTAACTCATCAAAATTGTGAAAGCATACAGAACATTTGGTTTAGCGTTAAATCTTCTAGAAGAATTCAGAAGGTACAATATATATTATTTACTATGTTAAGTATACAAAGTTGAAATGGTTTCCATTTACTACCTACATTTTAATGTATCTCTCCATGACAATGGAAACAACAATTATTCTTTAGTATAATAATATGTTAAGTACATAAACGAAGCCCACTTTATCAAGATTCCGACCATTTTCAGTTTTGAGCTACTCAATCTTAACTGATTACAATTTTGAACGGGAACTTTACCCAACTTTAGCTTCGGATAAGTTTTTACTCTTGAAAAGTTTAAATGTCTTCTTGATATGTCACTAATTATATTACTATAAGTATATAGGTAAATAAATCTATACGATGTAAGACGATTTTTTTTTTTTTGGAATTCTAAATGTATTTATGAACAAGTAGACAACGTATATACTAAAAAAAATGTTTCATAGATGTTTTTGACGATCCAAACGAACTTACAGATCGCTTATTGTGAACTTCATTGATATTGTGAATGTATTAAATAAAACGGAAACTTTAGACTCCGACATTGATTCGTTTATTTTTTGGAGTTACACTGAAAGACTTTACCCATCTATTGCAGATTTCGGAATTTATTTATAACTTAAAGTTGACAAAAAAAAAAAGTTTCGAATTGTGTATTATCCCTTTAGCCCATTGTACAGTTTGGAGATCGGATTAATGCTTGTAGCGGTATTCGTAGCCGCCGTTCGAGGCGTAGCGGGTGCCACTGGCGGAGCTGCTCTGAGAATAGGAAGGAGCCGCCTGGGCTGCGTAGCCATAGCCCTGGCTATGAGCTGAGCCCGAGGAAGTAGCTGAGTAGCCACCATTGCCGTGGCCATGGGACGAAGCATAGCGAGCTGGGGCAGAGTAACCACCATGGGAGACAGCTGGCGCGGAGTAGCTGGTGTGGGAGACAGCTGGGGCGGAGTAGCTGGCATGGGAGACTGCAGGGGCAGAGTAGCTGGTGTGGGAAACAGCTGGGGCGGAGTAGCTACCATGGGAGACAGCTGGTGCGGAGTAGCTGGTGCGGGATGGTGCAAGGTATTGACGCGATGGAGCCGCCACAGGTGCGTACGAAGACGCAGACGAGGCTGAGGCTGCAGTGGAGTAGCTGCCGTGCGAGCTTACCGGTGCGGAGTAGCTGCTTCGCTGGTAGGCAGGAGCAGAGTAGCTTGTGTGCGAAGCAGCTGGAGCCAGATACTGACGGGATGGAGCTGCCACGGGTGCATAAGATGAGCTGCCGTGGGATGCCCTTGGCGCCGAGTAGCTGTTGTGGGCAGCCGCACTGGAGTAACTGATGCCAGAAGCAGCTGGCGCCAGGTACTGACGCGATGGCGCTGCAATGGGTGCGCTGTAGCTGCTGTGGGAGGCAGCTGGCGCAAAGGCGTGTCCAGAGCTTGCGCCAGTGGAATAACCAGAAGCGGGTGCTGAATATCCATGCGAGCGTCTGGCGTAGGTTGCCGCTGGAGCGGCATAATGGCCACCGCTGGTAACTGGAGCCGATGCATAGGAGGAGCTGGCCGCCGCCGTGTTGTAGCTGCTGTACGCATTCGCCTGGGGTGGCAGATAGGCTTGACCCAGTGGGCTGGCCACGCCCAGTGCAGCGAGAGCCAACAGAGCAGTGCAAATGGTGAAGGGACGCTGTTGAAGAGCAGAGAATGAGACGCCTCTCTTGCTGGCTCCGCGATCGCCACTTACCATGTCGAAGTTCAGCACGGATTCTAGTTCCAAATGTAGACCTGAGGTGGTGGAGCTTTGGTGCTGGTCGAGCGGTTACTGATGCCACTGGAGGCGCAACGCAAGCATTTTATAGCACGCAAGACAAAAGATCTGCGCGTACAAATCTAACCGAAGTGCTAGAAAAACAAACGGAACCCCCAACACTGCTGCTGCTGCGGCTGCGACAGCATTCTGCTGTGTCTACACTGGCCAACACAACTGCGGAAGTGCCAAGCGATTGAAGTCATTAAGCATGACTAAAGTCTCAGTGTGAAACAACTGTTTATAACTATTTATTGCAAAAAACATATTTAATGGGGATGTGAAATTATGGAGACACTATCGATAGTATCGATGTGTTTTTAAGGTTTTTTTTTTTCGATTGTATGGATTTCTGTACCTCGATGTTTTTACAGCAGTTATACTTGTCTTAAAGCATGTCAAAAGTCAGAGTTCGATCAACTGTTAATTAGTATTAACAATACAACAAATGTTTAATTGTTATATGCAACTATCGAGTCACTATCGATAGTATCAATATATTTGCATACCACGATATTTAACATCAGTTATCCTTGTCATCATGCATGACTAAAGTCCGAGTTTGATAAACTGTTTATTAGTATTATCTAAACAAAAAATACTTATTAGTTTTGTGCAGCTATCGAGTCACTATCGATAGAATTTGAAGTTTTGAATTAAGAGTTTGCAAACATCGATATTTTAACATCAGTTATCCTCTCCATTAGGCTTGAATTAAGAAATAACTTTAAATTGATAACCACAAACCTAAAAACTAACCTCGCTTGAATTAAGAATTTATTAACCTTAAAGTGATAGATACTATCGCATCTCTATCGATAGTATATGTGTTTTTCAAGGCATCCTTATGCGATAGTTTGGATTTTCAACCTCAGTTTAACGTAATTAATAATCGTCTACAACTGTTCTCGATAGTTCAAGCATAAGAAAATATCATATCATATAAGAAAATGTCTCTTGCGCCAAAGACATTGCCAGGTAGCACAGTGTATACGCAGAATGGACAGATCGGAGGATGCCGTGGAGTATATTTATTTGCTGGTCGTTTATTTTTAGCCATGTCCATTTCGGAAGTCGCCAAGCTATGCCAAGTTAAGCGAAGCCAAGCCAAGCACCCAGCGATCTAAACGCAAAATACCCCGAAAATTTTAATTAATGATGGCCTTTTTTTTAACCGCTTTTTGTTTTGCTCTTTCCTTCGTCGTTCGCCAGGCACACCGCACAGAACGTGAGATAAGTATTCCAATTGCTGTGAATTGTACCCTATTGGATTGAATCCGATGAGCGTCTAAAGCTGCGGGCCGTGGGGATTTCGAATGTTTTGTGACTTTTAATGTTTGTCTTAGACCCGCGTCGCATCTGGTAGCTGGTAGCTGGTAGCTGGCTAAAAGCGACGATTACTCACGGCAGACAGATTAATATACGAGTATATGTACATACATTTCGTCGTATACCTAATGGCATAAAACAAATGGCCAAATGGCAAATGAGCAAATTATCCGTCAAGCTAGCAGCCCGCAGCTCGACGTTGCCTCGTTCCGAGGAGGAAACAGTGGAGCCACAAGGTGTTTAATTTGTTTACCGGGTGCGTACTTGAGTTATGCGCTCGACTTTGCAGATCGTTATCTCATCTCAGAGCGATCAGTTGGCTTTTGTGGCGCCCCTTTGTTAGTCGGCGTTAGTCGCTTCATGCCCCGCAGCCAAAGCAAATGGCTAATTGTGGGGTATACCCAGTCGGGGCAGGTTTGCCATCCATAAGTATGAGCTTAAGTACAGGTATAAGTTGGGTTAGTTTGCAGGGTATCTATCAATCATTTGCATTCGCCTCTCGTTTCTCATTTCCATTTCAAAGACAAACGATTCGTTTCGCGCAGAAAGCCAAGAATGATTTGCGATCAGCATTTAAGGGAAAACAGTTGGTCAACTTTCTAACGAATGCTCGATTAACCCTAACGAATTGCCTATAATTGGACCTCCACACGTTCAATTTGAATACGAGTATAGCTCTCTATTTTTCTGTTGTGAGAACAATTACGAAAGGCGAGATTAATTTCTCAAATACAAATTTTTGTTATGCAAGTTATATATAGTAATTCCAAAGATATTTTTAAAAGAACCTGATATATTTCTAGGTATTGTTGGGTACTACCCAATAAATACTTTGCAAAGTACTCAAAAGTTAAGCATTTTCTTTTCTTTCTTTCTTTCTATTCTAAATACAAAAACTTACAAAGAAAATTAGCCTTATTCTCCTTTAAATGGGTTCAGTTTTAGGTATTGAACCGCAAATAATTTAAGCACCCTAATTGCCTGTTTTATTATTTTCACTGACAGCCCACATATTGAGAGCTTTGAAATTAACGAAAATTAATTCCGCCTTCCTCTGCAGACTTAAACAGAAATTAATTAACACGCTTTGCCTGCGGTCGATATAACATATAACATAGTATATCATTTTTGAAACAGTTTCAGTCAATTTGTTGCCTTAATTGCGAGGAAATATTTGACAAATGAATTAATGAACCCCACCAAGCAACTAACACACTCACACACACACACACACACATACGTACCCATAATGTGATTATGTTATATACAATATATATATAAATTATTTATACATTCCACTATTTTCGCCGAACAGAAAGAAATACAAAAAAGAATACAAAAAAATACATTTATTTATAAAACGCGACGAGCGAAATTTGCAAAAATTATTATTTAGTGTGTTGCCTGTGTTTGTTGGCGAATGGATACTCTGTAGGTACCGTCTGACAAGGTATGTTGGCGTTTTGAAGTTGAAAGAAAACACTAATAAGAGTTTCATTCAAGAGACAACTCTATGTAGACTCGAAAGACACTTTTAAAGTACAGGGTATCCAATGAGCGAGCACGAACAATCGAGTATTTTCAATTAAGTTTTTGCCTTCCTCTTTAATCGGGCAAATCGAGAGCTGCCGCTTTGTGAATGTGTATGTAAATCGGATCTTCATTAAACCAGGAGATGCACACACATGCATATGTATATGGAACGTATGTATGTATGTGTGCGCCTTTGTATTTGGTTTGCTGCAACTGTCGATACAATAATGAAATCGGGTTAATGTTAATGCGCCTTTCAAAACTCGTTATACCCGAAAACGCTGTGATCACATTGAGAGAAGCGCATAGAGGAGCACGAGCTGCAGCCGGTGACCAGTACATTGCCCTGGATTGGATCCAGGCCCATCGGTGCAACAGGATATGCGCATATAAGAATGCTGCTGGCAATCGGCTCTGCCTTAGTCGAGTCGCATTCTCGCGCCGTCGAGCATCTTCTGGCACGAGTCACAAGTGGATCGCAAGTGGATTGCAAGTCATGCAGTTGGATTACAGTTTCTCTTTGTCTCTGGCACTGGCTTTGTTGGCCACTTGCTCGCTGATCGAGCATGTGCTGCCGCTGCCAACAACAACGGCGACAACAACAAGACCCAAGCTAATTGTGAGCAGTGTCGATGAGCCGATGCCCATGATGTACCACTTCATTGTCGACCATCGACCCACATCGCTGGGGCAGAATTACTACATAAAGCCGGGCCAGCTGGTGGGCACTTTCACATTGGATTCGGGCATGCTGCACGTGAACCATGAGGATACCAAGAGGACTGTGAGCAGCAAGTTGAACATTCTCTTTGTTGCCGATCCCAAGACAGAGGAGGCAACCACGAAGACCAAGCTCAGCGAGTAGTCATCGTTGCATTAATGAACTTATCGATTTTTTTTGTATTATTTTGTTATTTATATCCATGCACATCACACTCTGAATAAATCACATTTATTATCATTATTTATTATCATTATTTATTTATTTATTTAATCACATTTATTATCATTTTTTCATTATTTATTTTCTCTTTTATCGATGATTCATCAGGTTGTCACGCTTGCCATTCGATAGCGCAATAAATGATATTGGCCAGCGATATTCGTTTAACAAGGTGGCAACGCTCTGCTCAAAAAGGAACGGTTAACTTGCACTGAGCAAACAACAGAATTGAATTTGTTCACAAAAGACTAAAGTTTTTGTTCGTGTTTATTGCAGTTAAGGAAAAAAAAACAAAAAAAAAGGATTTAAATCGTTGCTAAGGAATTAACGACGTCTGTAAACGTAGCCACCGTTGGAGCCGTAGACGGTGTCAATGCCGGAGCTGACAACTGGGGAGCTGTAGCTGGCAGCGGCAACGGGAGCAGCTGGCTCAGAGTAGGAGAAGGATGCAGCTGGAGCGGGAGCGGAGTAGGAGACGGTCTGCTGGGAGGCAGCAGGGGCCACGTAAGAGGATTCGCTGTAGGTGCTGGCAGCTGGAGCAATGTATGACTTGCTGACGAAAGACGAGGATGGTGCAGAGTAGGACACAGACTGCTGGGAGGC
The DNA here is from genome assembly GCA_018151435.1 of Zaprionus africanus. Lineage (NCBI taxonomy): Eukaryota > Metazoa > Arthropoda > Insecta > Diptera > Drosophilidae > Zaprionus > Zaprionus africanus. The sequence continues at coordinate 800,258 of JAECXB010001995.1, forward strand.
AGCTGGAGCAACATACGAGGTCTCAGCTGGTGCGGAGTAGGACACGGTCTGCTGGGAGGCAGCTGGAGCCACGTACGAAGACTCGCTCACAACTGGAGAGCTGTATGTCTTGCTGACAAAGGAGGCAGCTGGAGCGGGGGCAGAGTAGGAGACGGTCTGTTGGGAGGCAGCAGGAGCGACGTACGATGACTCAAAGCTGGCGGCGGGTGCAGAGTAGGTCTTGCTGACGACAGCTGGTGCAGTGTAGGACACAGTCTGGGAAGCGGCAGGAGCAACATACGACGACGACTCGCTGACAGCAGGAGCAACATACGATGAGCTCTGGTAGGTGGCAGCGGGTGCAACGTAGGACTGGCTGGAGAAGCTGGCAGCCGGAACCGGAGCTGCGGCCGTCTGGTAGCTCTGATAGCTGGCAGCGCCCGCACGAGGAGGCAGATACGTCTTGCTCAGGTGGCTGACATCGCCGGCGGCCAGGGCCACCAGGGCAAAGGAGACGATTGCGAAGAATTTCTGAAATCAGATCACTTTCGTTACTATCGCAGCAGAGAGGAGATGCAGCTTGTACGAACCATGTTGAAGTTGTGCTATGTAGACGAAGCTGGCTATAGAACTAATTTGATCTCGGAGCATCCTAACATATTTATAGGCAGCAGCTCCGCTGGAAATGTCAAAAGGAAACAACGTCAGAGACAAGAAGAAATAAAAAAAAAAAAGAGATGAAGAATCGAGAACTTGAATCTGTTCCAACAATGATCGTAAAATATCGTTCATTATAAGCTTTCTATGCTTGAATAGATGGACAAAAAAACGAACCACAAACTGAATTAAAAGCAAAACAGAACAGAACAATAACTAATAAAATCAATGTGCACGAGAGAACAGAACAAAACCTCAGCCTGTATTGGTGGGATCCGGTGACGCTGACGCCCATCCCCGCTGACAGGGCGTTCATTAGTGGTCGCACAACTGCGAATTCTATTTAAAACGGGTTTCATTTTAAGTGTTTTTCGATTTGTTTTCTGCAGCTGTCCGCACAACCAGACCAGACGGATCGAATGATTTAATGGGGAATAATAATGGAAACTCCATTCATAAGCCGGGAGACGTTTCGGTTCCGGTAATGTTCGCGAACCGAGTCCGTGAGTCCATCGACCATCGGCCAGCGGGTTCTATGCCCTGCAATCAGTCAAGACATGCGGATCGATCAATCAAAATGAAAGCATCCGTTGAGCCAGATGCTCGTCAGGCGGCAACAATGCAAATCATATTTTTGGGAATTTCAGACACCCCTTCGTACAATAGATCAATTAATCAACAGCGTGTCCTCCTCCCACTGACAAGTGAGTAATTTGCTATAACTCAATCAAGCCAACTTCAGTCAGACTGCAAAAAAAAAAGACGTTGTCAGCTTGCTCCAATTAAAATTAAAAATTAAATTAAAATTAAACAAATGATCATCTTATAAGAACTGTAACAACAACTTCAATATTTCGTAAATTAACTTGCAGTTTCTTCTTCAATGAATCTCATCCAATCCCAGCAAACTCATCCCATGTTACGACTCTGTTAGTAATAACAGAATGCGAGACAAACTGTAAGCTGTGAAGAAGTTTAAATAACTTTAATTGTAATTGGAAAAATGTGTTTATTGTGTGAAAAAAAAATTGGTTTACTTAAAGGACTAGGGCTACAATTTGGCTATTAACGTATTTGAATGCAACAGGTAACGATAGCGATAACGATAACGATAGCTAACAGGATGCGAGTTCGGACGTCTCGGCGGCGACCCGTTCAAACGCATCTGCCATCGCTTTAATGCTTCTCGTAGACGTAGCCACCGTTGGAACCGTAGCTGGTCTCAATTTGAGAGCCAGTGGTGGCTGTGTTGCTGATCAGTGTGGTGGTGGCTGGGGCCGAGACCGTAACGGGAGCTGGAGCTTGCTGCACAATGGTCGTGGTAGCGGGCTGCGAGTAGGTCACTTGCTGCTGCTGTGGCTGCTGGACAACGGATGGCGTGTAGCTGTAGCTGGGGGTGAACTGTTGGACAATGGGCTGGGGAGCGGGAGCAGGGGCGGGATTAGAGTACTGCACAATGGGCTGGGCTGGAGGGGCTGGCACAAACGATTGCTGCAGCTGTGGGACCACAGTCTGCTGCTGGATCTCCACGGAAGCGGGAGCAGGGACAGAGACAATTTCCGGTGCCTTGTAGGTGGTGGTGGTAGTCTGCTGAACAATGGGAGCGGGGATAGAAACGGGTGCGGGAGCGGGAGCTGGAATGGGTGCCTGGTAGCTGTAGCCAGAGTACTGGGTCTGCTGTACGGTCTGTTGGATGGGGGCAGGAATCAGGGCAGTCTCTTGAACCACAGGGGCGGGGGCAGAGTTGATCTGTTGGACAATGGGAGCGGGGGCAGAGTACGTCTGCTGCTGCACTTGAATCTGGGGTGCTGGTGCAGAGTAGGTTTCTTGAACCACTGGAGCGGGAGCGGAGTAGGTCTGCTGAACCACTGGAGCAGGAGCGGAGTAGGTCTGCTGAACCACTGGTGCGCTAGTTTGGACTGTCTCCTGGATCACAGGAGCTGGCTGTTGAACCACGGTCTCTTGCACAACTGGAGCAGGTGCCAAGATCACCTGAGTCTCTTGTACCACTGGAGCTGGAGCGGGAGCAGAGAAGGTTTGCTTAACTTCTTGCACAATTGGTGCTGGAGCGGAGTAGGTCTGCTGCACCACTGGAGCTGGTGCGGGATAAGAGTAGCTCTGTTGAACCACTGGAGCGGGAGCAGGTGCGGAATAGGTTTGCTGAACCACTGGGGCAGGTGCTGGGGCAGAGTAAGTTTGCTGTTCCACTGGAGCGGGAGCAGGAGCAGAGTAAGTTTGCTGAACCACTTCAACTGGAGCAGGCGCAGAGTAGGTTTGCTGAACCACTGGAGCAGGAGCAGAGTAAGTTTGCTGAACCACTGGAGCGGGAGCAGGAGCAGAGTAAGTTTGCTGAGCCACTTCAACTGGAGCCGGAGCAGAGTAGGTTTGCTGAACCACTTCAACTGGAGCCGGAGCAGAGTAGGTTTGTTGAACCACTGGAGCCGGAGCAGAGTAAGTTTGCTGAACTACTTCAACGGGAGCAGGTGCTGAGTAGGTTTGCTGAACCACTGGAGCGGGAGCAGAGTAAGTTTGCTGAACCACTTCAACTGGAGCCGGAGCAGAGTAAGTTTGCTGAACCACTGGAGCGGGAGCAGGAGCGGAATAGGTTTGCTGCACCACTGGAGCGGGCGCCGAGTAGTTCTCCTGCACAATTGGAGTGGAAACTATTGGTGTCTGCTCCACAACTGGTGCAGGCTCCTGGACAGTGACCACCGGCTTGCTGGGCACAAAGAGCTGAGTAGGCGTCGCAGGTGGAAGGTAGCTGTTCTTCACGGGCGTCTGAGTGGCCACAATTGGCTGGGGTGCCTCATAGATGATTTGAGCAGGTGCAGGTGCTGGTGCGGGTGCAGCTGGAGCACTGTAGGCTTGGCCTCCGCTCTGAATAGAGAAGCTTCCCAGCGAGATCGATGGCTTAATGGACTCAACCTGGGCGAAGGTCTGCTGCTGGTATGTCTGCTGCTGGGGCAGTGGTTGGCTACTCAGGTCCTTGACGGGTGCCGGCGGCAGGTAGCGGTTGTTCAGGTGACTGACATCCGGACGGGCATGCCCCAATCCCACGCAGGCGAATGTAACGGCGACGACGACAAACGCAATTGGTTTCTACCACAAAGTAAGCACAGAAAAAAAAAATATGAAAAAAATGATGACGCGATAAGCAAACAAAGGTGGACGATGTGTGGTTGACAGACAGGTTGGATGGTGGGTGCAAGAGGGGTGGCCACTTGGGTGTCTCGCTTACCATCTTGAGTGGAGTTACAGGTGCGCGTGGTAGACCAAACGAAAGAAACCGTAAAACTGATGTCAGTCCAAGAGATCCAACGCGCATTTATACCAATGAGCAAAGCGAAGAGCTGCAGAGAGCCAAAGATGTTGGTCGCGGTGGCGGCGGCGGCGGCGGCGGCGGCGGCGGCAGTTGTCAACGGCTCAGACTCGGCGATTCCATAATTGGTTCAGCCTCAGCTGCGGCAGACGTGAATATGCAAATGCAAATGGCCAACAACAAATGCGTGCAACATGTCCATAATTCGTAGCTGATTAACAAATGCCCGAGCGCCGCAAACAATGCCCGAAATGATAACGACCCGAAATGAAGCTGATAAGCATCTGATGCGCCACTGACAACCGTTTCGAATTGGGGATTGGGGGCGTAGTCCGTAGGTGTTACAAAGTTTGCTTTCTTTGCGTCTCAGCCGGGCCTAAAGAGATGCAAATTTCCCACAGTTTCACAGCTGGAGATCTGCACAGTCTCCATAAAACTCGGCTCGTCCCCGCTCCTCTCCCTACCTCCTCCCTCTGTGCTTGGCTATTTGCTGTTTTAGCCAACTGCATGCACAGCACTTATTGCTCCCGCTGATGTTGTTATTGTTGTTTGTCCAATCCGCCAATTGACGCCTTGGCACATTGAGCAAAGTCCAGTGACACCCAGCTGAGCTTGTGTAACTACTTTGTACACAGTCCCAAATCCACAGCCCAACCCAACCCAGCCCAGTCCAGTACTAGGCCTAGGCCTGACATTGAGCTCATTAGCGCATGCAGCGATAAGCTCTTCAGACGGGGGCTGTGATAACCAAACGAGGCCTACGCAATGTGCCACCAAAAACGGCACACATCGATTCATATTGATTAGGTAAAGTGTTGCAAAATACCGAAGGAATTTATATATTATGATGAATACATTCGTTCGTAGGGCCCGTCCCTCCTTTGCACGTCCCAGGGGTCCTGGCCCCCTTAAATCCGCTCAAGGTCCTAATGTAATTTCCATGCTTTTACACAAATTGCAGAAACTTAATACTCATTACATCTCGCTGACTCTTCTCTTGATTTTATATTGGCAAAATCATCAACCTTTTTTTTTTAGAAAAAATAAATAGTTGTCAAATATAATATTAATTCAATTAAGCCATGTTCGTCAATTAAAACATTTAAATCTCTGTAATTTCATAAACTTTTTAAAGTACAGCAAATTCAACATTCAATTTAGCCATGTTCGTCAACTAAAACATTAAAATCACAGTAATTTTATAATCTATGTTAACTACACAAAATTCCACATGAAGTTTCATATTTCTATTCATTTTTTTCCAGTAGCAGGAGGCCCCTGGCAGGCAGGCAGCGCACACCCTGCATATGCCTCGCTATGGCCTTGAGTTTTAGGCATAAATAACAAGCATAACAATTATTTCTAACGTAATTCTAACTGTGATGAAAATATCACATTGTTCAAATAAATTGCAAATAACAATTTTCCGATTTTCCAATTTATGCAAAGCAAATACACAAACAATTAAAGTAGAAAAAGCCCACAATTAATTTGAAGGCTGCTCGTTATTGCAGGACTATTCATTTACAGTTGCCTTGCAGTGGTTGGCAACTCGGGCTGGCGGCCATAAACTGCAATAAATATGTATCAAATGTCCGTTTATCTGTGCTAAACTACAATTTGCAATTAAAACGAGGAATCTCAATCGAGCTCAACACACGCAAGTCTATTAACTAATCGTTATGCCAAATTCGGATATCAAGTTTGTTTATTGTTTGCTGTTTTACACGAGGCGCAGCAGCCTTCGCATCAATTCAATTGGTCATAACTTAGTGTTGGATAAGGCTACATTTAGTATGCATACATATGTTTTGTGGGTGCGTCTGTGCGTTTGTTAGGGAAAATAAGAAAAAAATTTCAATAGATATTATAATGAAAATGGCGACTAGTCGGTCCGACCATTTGTCTGGCAGTTCGTCACCGAGATCATGGCAGATAATGCCTTATCAGGCATAATAATCCGTAAAGAGCGCTTGACAAAAGTGTTCGCACCTGGGGCCCTACATGCGCCAACTGAAAAAGGTTGACGATGCTCTGACGTTGCTGGCGAAGGTGAAGCGGAGAAATAAGAAATGAAGTGATAACCAAAGCGAAATGTCAAGTTGAGGGTCTCTGGCGGACACCCGAGGCACAGATGCCTTAATTATGACTAATGACCGGATCGGACAACCTTAGAGGCCCACAAAGGAGGTGAATCGATGGATGCATATCAATTGGTCGCACATGCGATTACATGGGTACAGCCAAGTGGGCTGACAATGTGCCGAATTAACTTGTTTTATGGATAAATTTAAATTAATCATCGACCGTGTGAAACGAGACAGGGAGCAACAACAGAAAGAGAGAGGGGAACGAAATTTAAACAAACTTAATAATTCATAAACTTATTCAAACAAAAGTCACGACTTGAACAACGTTTAACAATGGGCTAAAAAACAACCAACGATTTAAAAAAAAAAAAAAAAAAAACAAAAACAAAAAACAGACAATGAAAACAACGACAAAACAAACAAATAATCGTAAAAACTGTACGGATTTGCATAGAAACATAAGCAACAAGCTGCAAATCGGAGGAGCATTGGGTTGAGTGGGCGACTCCATGCAATGGGTGTGGCACGTTGTTTGCCAAATCGACGCGTCATACTGTGTGTGTATGTTTCTTAATCCTTCCACAAGAAAACAAATACTCAAGGCAATTGGCAGCCCAGATTCCATAACACAAATATGTTTCATTTACATAAATAAATATATTTTTTTTTATATATCTTTTGTGGCAGAGTTGTGCATGGAGATTCACAGCGAATTCTGCTAAATTCACGTAAGTTAAGAAATTTATTGTATGCAAATTCTTAAGCGAAAGTGTTAACATTTCGGCAGTGTTGGTAAACGACAACGAAGAGAAGCTGCTGTTGAAATGGGTTCGGCTCAAGCCAAACTCAACGCGATGTAAAGAAAATATCTAACATAATTGTGTTATGTTAATAACAGCTTTTAGATAACATACGCGCAGAATAACATGGAACTGGATCAAAGATTTTTTTTGAAGTTACTTCTATTTTAGTATATTTTGCTTGTGCGATTTCTATCGCATTTCTATGTTAGAGATTCTCAGAGAAAAGAGCGCCCTTGCACTTCCGTAAATACGTAGCCGCTAGATCATTAGCTGCAATCTATGCTAAACGCCGCCGTAACGTAAAGGTGGCAATCGTCGGGGTAGGCCAATTAATTTTCCCATGTCTCGGGTAGATCCGCAGCCACAGATGAGCCCATAACTTATGCGGGCCACTTGAAGCTGTTCCCATTGGACTTGTTTGGGCCGCTTTTCGAACCCCGCGGCGAGATTTGCATAAAGACAAACAGACGCATTGTCTATGCCTAACGTTTATGGTCGCACACTCGCAGACGAAGAAGGCAGAGACAAAGAGTAGATGAAACACAAGGTGATGGTGATGAATAAAAAAAAAGTTTAATAATTTACGAGTGTCGAGCATCATCGCGTTGCTCGACCAGACGCACCTAGCTAAGCCAGTTAGCCGGGCTATAAAACAACTGTAACTCATTTGGCCCGCTGATAGACGTAGCCGCCGTTCGGCGCGTAGATCGTGTCCTTGTTTTGGCTCTTGGGTGTCGTTGTGATGACTCTAGGAGCTGCTGTTGTGGTGGGTGCTACTGTGGTTGCTACTGTTGCAAGAGGAGTAGGTGATGGCGGCAGATTGCTCTTTGCAGCCTCGTTGGGCGCCGGCTGTGGCTCATCTTGGAAGACCTGAGGCGGTGCCTGTGGCTGGTAGTGCTGCCCCGGTATACCGAAGCTGGGTGAGAAGGGCTGGTATGGATAGGTGGGACCAGGCTGAACGCCAGCAAAGCCGGCAGGCGTGCCAAAGCCAACATTCTGCTGGAAAGGCATCTCTATGCCAGCGGACGGAAGGCCCTGTGTGGTAAGGTAGTCGGGTGGGAGCGGAAAGTTTCCGGCTTGAGCACCCTGTGGAAAGGGTACACCTTGTGGCCCTGCTGGGAAGGGTCCAGCTTGAGGTACTCCCGGGAAGGGTCCCGCTTGAGGTCCTACTGGGAAGGGTCCGCCTTGTGGTATTACTGGAAAGGGTCCACCTTGAGGTCCTACTGGAAAGGGTCCGCCTTGTGGTCCTACTGGAAAGGGTCCGCCTTGTGGCGCTCCTGGGAAGGGTCCACCTTGGGGTCCTGAAGGAAAGGGTCCACCTTGAGGCCCTTCCGGTAAGGGTCCACCCTGCAAACCTTGTGGTAAGGGACCACCCTGTGGGCCAACAGGAAACTGTCCAGCTTGGGGTCCAGCTGTAAACTGTGCAGACTGCGGACCTCCGGGGAACGGCGTACCCTGTGGTCCAATGGGAAACTGTGGTGCAACGGGAAACGCTCCTCCTGGAAATTGAGCCTCATTGGGGTAACCCGGAGGCGGTTGCGCGCCAGCAAATCCTTCAGGGCCTCCGCCAAAACCAAAAAATGGTGGATAGATGGGCAGCGGAAAGTTTGGTGGTGATGCGGGTGGCGGTGCCACATTGCTGCCTGTGGGTATAGCGTAGCCAGGTGGCAGCATCAGCCCCGCCGTGGGGTAATAGGCGCCATCGTTGGCCTGCATTGGGTCGGCGGGCGCCGGCTCATCTGCCAGTGGACGAGCAGGTGCTTCGGCGCTCTGAGCTTTGCCCTCGGGCGGCAAGTAATCCTTCGCCAGGTGGCTAACATCGGCGATTACTTGTGTGACTAGCAGTGGCAGCAGCAGTGGCAGCAGCAGCTGAGGCCACGAGGCCCTTGGTTTCGCTAGCATCTTTGGCTTGCGTTGTGTTAAGCTTCGATAGGCTCACTTCGTGTTCGAGCGGGCGGTGTGGACTGTTCGCCGTTGCTGCTGCAGTTGGCCACTTATAAGAGCAGAGCAAGCGTCGCTGGGATCTGGCGAAACTTATATAAGGGTCTCGCGCATCCGTATCATTTCACTTTCGGTCGCTTTGCATCATAATGCCCCGCCATGTCAACGGCCTTTGCGGCGCCAGAGACCGAAATGAACTGAGCCAGTATAGCCAACCATTAATGAGGGAGGCAAATTCACGAAACTGTCCCACAAATCGAATGCCTCGCGATTTTGCATATAAAAACTATTCACAACCAGTTTGCGATAACCAACAATGCAGTCCGACGCAATGAACTGGATCAGGGCAATTGAGAGCAGCGCTTTCTATATAGTTAACTAAATACCCAAATAGTGGATCCTATTATTATCTCCCTTACCAGAAAATATAAATTTTATGTACATATATTATAAGACATATTGATAAAGAAGAGTTCGATTCTGATTCGATATCAACAGCCGATTAATATTAGATCGTAGATATCACATCTTTTAAAGAAATTAAGCGAATTCTTTTTTTTAATGCCTTAATTTCTTTTCCATACAATTTATTTCAACAAAATCTGCTTGAAAATAATCTTAAAATTTAAAAATTTTATAAATTAAAAATAAAATGTTTAAATGCTTAAGGTGAATTTTAACTTTAATTGTATATATAATTTTTTGGTTTTTTGTTACTTTTAGTATAAATTTAATTTTAAAAATCATAATATATTGTTAATTTTTATTTTAAATTTTTATAATTTCAAGTAATTACTATCCCAACTGTTGACTGCTTTTAGTTGACATTAAATAAATAAATAAAAAAAAAAATTAAACGTACTATTTTTTTAAAAATGGTGTTTACTCTTAAAAAGATAAAAGAAAAAAATTGCTCGATTATCTCTAGGCCATTCCAGATTAGCTTTACTCTGAGAAAGAGAGAAACAAACTAAAAACTGTATGCTAGTCTGAGAACCAAAGGAGGCTCGAATACGAGAAGGATACGAATTCATTAAAAAAGAGAACAAACAAATAAGAGTCAAAAAAGAATGTAATATTTTATGTTATAAATGTAAATAATATTTTATGTTATGTTATAAAAATGTAAAAAAACGACTTGGAATTTCTGTGTAAGTTCTGTATAATGTATTGGGTTGGAAAAAAATTTCTGGTTATTACGATAAGCACGTGTCGTTTTCTCGATATAACATAATATATAATATATATATTCCTGTTCAGAAGCATAGGCGATTCAGATCTGTCTGTTTATCTGTGTTTTTAATGTTTCCGTTCTGTAATTGATTTTATCATAAGTAATTTATCATAAGTTATTTATTTATTATTTAAACTTTTGACATTAGGATGCAATAGGACAATACGAGCTTTGAACTTTGTGCTGTTTCTGAAATTAGCTGTGTCACGCAATCATTAGCCACAGCTTTTTGAAAGCTCCATTACGTCCGTCCTAGAAGCATAATTCATGTTAAAAGCTCTAAGCAAAAGCTCAGTTTTTATGCGAATGCTTTTTAAGCTGTGACAACGGCTAAGCTAGAGCGCCAACACAAAGCTCTTGTTTTAGCTCTCGAGCCCTTTTTTGGTTTTCGAAGCTGACAAAAACATAAAATATGAAAAAATAAAAGCAACATAAAACCGTTAACTGCCACAGGGCGCGAGATTCAAAGCCCGTTGCAGACCCGTATAAGATAAAGTAAGTGCAGTAGCCTTCTCTTTCTCTCATTCTTCTTTAATATTCACAAAAAAAACACACAGATGGTTGAATATGTAGTGCAAAAGCACGTGAAATGTTAGATACAATATGCATGCTGATTAGCTTAGGTTAGATTAGATTAGAACTGTCGAAGACGGTGACCAGTTGCAGCCTCTTACTTCTTCCTGTAGACGTAGCCGCCGTTGGAGGCGTACTGAGTGCCGACATCGCCGGACGAGTAGGACGAGGCCGATGAGGAGGCAGACGAGTAGCTGACCGAGGGAGCCGAGTAGGTGGCAGCTGGGGCGGAGTAGGTCTGCTGCACAGCAGGGGCAGAGTAGGTTTGCACGGCTGGGGCGGAGTAGGTCTGCACAGCTGGGGCAGAGTAGCTCACCGAGGGGGCAGAGTAAGTCTGCACGGCTGGGGCAGAGTAGGTCTGCTGGACAGCTGGGGCAGAGTAGGTCTGCTGGACAGCTGGAGCAGAGTAGCTGACCGATGGTGCGGAGTAGGTGGCAGCTGGAGCGGAGTAGGTCTGCTGGACAGCTGGAGCAGAGTAGGTCTGCTGGACAGCCGGGGCAGAGTAGGTCTGCTGCACAGGGGGCAGGTACTCGTTGCTGGGAGCTACTGGAGCGCTGTAGCTAACCGAGGGAGCAGAGTAGGTGGCAGCCGGGGCGGAGTAGGTCTGCTGGACAGCCGGAGCCGAGTACGTCTGCTGGACAGCTGGGGCGGAGTAGCTGACAGCTGGGGCAGAGTAGGTGGCAGCCGGAGCGGAGTAGGTCTGCTGAACAGCCGGGGCCGAGTAGCTCACCGAGGGTGCCGAGTAGCTCTGCTGCACGGGCGGCAGGTACTCGTTGCTGGGCTGCCTGTAGCTCTGGGCAGGTGGCAGGTACTTGCTCAGGTGGCTGACATCGGCGGCCGCGCAGGCGAACAGGGCGAACACAATCAGGAATTTCTGCAATGGACGAGAGACGGGAGACACGATTAGACACACGGCACAGCATAATAGACACAACACTTGCACAACAACAACAGTAACGTAAAAAAAAAAAATTAGCACGGGAAAATAAAAAAATTATTTTCATTTTGACGATTGTCCGATCGCAGAAGCGTTCAGAACAGTTCCTTGATTATGATGCACAATCCTGGACATGCAGGGATGTCTAACACTAACCATGTTGGAGGGCTGGCTACGGCTTCGACTGTACTGGACGAGCTAGACGCTGGAACTGATGCTGATCCCTAGAGCAGGCCGGCAATTTATAGCGGCAAAACTCACTCGGCCTGCAGCGCGACGCGACGCTGCCCCGACGCGTCGTCTGCAGCTTCCACTTAAGATACATCAAAAACACAACGAAATGGAAAAGAAACCAAAACTGAGCAGAGTGAGGGAGACAGAGAGAGCGAGAAAAAGAAATAAATAAACAAGAGTTGTCAGAAACCGCACGCGTAAACAAGTTTTACTCATTTACAAATTTTTCCGCAACCCGCAACTCGTGGACAACTTAAGCCGGCAACGGCAGCATCCCAGTTCCGAATCCAAATCGGAGTCCAAGCCCAATAGATAATTTGGCTAATTTTCATAAACTCATTAGCGCCGACTTGAGAGGGGAGTGAAGGAGACAGCAGATAGGGCTCGCGGAGGGGGAACACCCGCGATTTACAGCGAAGGTCATGGGTTGCGGCGGCTCTAGCGCGATTTGGCTTGGGGTTTGGCTTGATTAGCTGGAACTCTTCGAATTTACTTTCCATTAATTGATTGCACTGCAAGGGGGTCAAAGCAAAAGACGGACAGGCAAGCGACAGACTGACGGATGGATGGATGGATAGACAGGTGGTCAGGTAGACGGGCCTTGACTCAATCAATGCGATGGCACATCCCGTTCGTGACGCACTGCAGACTGGCCAAGAATGTAAAACGGTTCATTGCGGTTTGCATTACGCTGCACTTTCTAAAGCAAAAAAGGCAGGAAACAGAAGAAGAAGGAGAAGAAGAGGAAGAGAAGCGAACCGACCTTGAGAACCTCTGGGTTTATGAGCGCTACGACAAGCTTTACATAATAAACGCGGGAGTCGAAGATCAACTTTTACTTCGCAATGCTCATGAACTTGACACGAAACAGGAAGGGAAAAAAAAAAAAAAAAAAAATAAAAATAAGAAAAAAAGACAAAAAACAAGAAAAAAAAAACAGGCAGACGAATTGGTTCCACTAGTAACTGAGAAGCCTCTCGGCTTTCCCACATAACTCCTGCCCAAGATGGATGGCGCCTTGTTTCGAAACAACAAAGTTGATAAAGGGAGTTTTCGGAAGACAATCAATTTTGCGCTTAAGTGTTAAGCGATGCCACAAAAGGTTGATACAAGCCCGTTGTCACATCTTGATATATTGTCTTGGGCCTTACAAACGTTTACTAATCCCAGTCGTTCCGGTTTTGTTGCGGTTGCGGTTCGTTTTGGATTCGGGTTACAATTTCAGTTTCATTTTCGTTTCGTTCGTCAAAGTTTCAAAACGTTTGCGTTGAGTTCGAGTTAGGGTAACTGCTCGTCGAGCATTGCCAAACAACGAGTAAAAGTCGTAGAGCAGGGTATTCAGTAGTCGTTGAACAGACATTCGCGCTGCAAGTGTTTTGAAATTTGATGACATACTAAGTATATTAATTTGACATTCGAGACTTGAGCGCTTTAACAGCTTTGCAATTATCAATGTTATTCTAATTAAAGTTAATACCCTGTAATTGGACGATTGCGTTTTGGGGGTCACAATTCATATGTTTATTTGGGTTTTAAAAAAAAGAAGCACTATAATAAGTTTAGTAGACATAGCCGCCGTTGGAGCCGTACTGGGTATCGTGACCCGACGAGGAGGACGAGGAGGCTGAAGCGGAGGAGGAGGAGTAGGAGGCAGCGAGGGCTGGTCCCGCTGAGTACTTGGGTTCCAGATGGGCAGGCGTAATCGTGTCACGTCCAATCGCAACCGGCACGTGAGTCTCTGCATTGAACTCCTCGATGCCATTGGAGACGGGCTCCTGGTACAGATGAGCGGGCGTGATGGTGTTAGCTCCAATGGCAGCTGGCACCTCGGATTCAGTCTGCTGCTGAACGTAGTTGGCGTGAGCAATGCGATCGGCCTCAGGAATGAACTGCTCAGGAGTCTGAGTGTCAGCACCCAGGTTGAAGGATCCCTCATAGCCGCTGGACTCCACTTGGGCTGCCTTCAGGTGCTGGGGAATCAGATGCTCAGGCTGGTAGCTGCTGGAATCGCCTCCGGGAACAACAGTTTTAGTCTGGGATTGAACGTAGCTGTAGTGGGCATTGCGATCGGCCTCGGGGATAAACTGCTCGGGAGTCTGGGTATCAGCACCCAGGTTGAAAGATCCCTCATAGCCGCTGGACTCCACTTGGACTGCCTTCAGATGCTGGGGAATCAGATGCTCAGGCTGATAGCTGCTGGAGTCACTTCCAGGTGCGATCTCCACTTGAGCTTGCTTCAGATGCTGAGGAATCAGATGCTCTGGCTGGTAGCTGCTGGAATCGCCGCCAGGGACAACAGCCTTGGCCTGGGGGATGAACTGCTCGGGAGTTTGGGTATCGGCACCCAGGTTGTAAGATCCCTCATAGCCGCTGGACTCCACTTGAGCTTGCTTCAAGTTCTGGGGGATCAGATGCTCAGGCTGGTAGCTGCTGGAGTCACTTCCAGGCGCGATCTCCACTTGAGCCTGCTTCAGGTGCTGTGGGATCAGATGCTCGGGTTGATAGCTGCTGGAATCGCCACCAGGCACGATAGCCTTGGCCTGAGACTGAACGTAGCTGTAGTGGGCATTACGATCGGCCTCGGGGATGAACTGCTCGGGAGTCTGGGTGTCGGCACCCAGGTTGAAAGATCCCTCATAGCCGCTAGACTCCACTTGGGCTGCCTTGAGGTGCTGTGGGATCAGATGCTCAGGTTGGTAGCTACTGGAATCACCACCAGGCACCACCGCTTCGCTAGACGAGGCGGAGCTATAACTGTAGCCGGCAGCTTGGCCCAGGTGGAGGTGGCTGACATCGGCGGCAACAAAGCCGAGAAGGGCCAATGCGATCACGTAGAACTGCTGCAATGCGAGAAGGGACAAGTGACAAAGGGCTGTGGGACTGAGGTGTGCTCAGAACTTACCATGTTTGGGGTCTGTGCGTGGTGCGGATCTGTTGTTGTCTGACCAGAGCTATCATGTTTTTATACGAACTAACCGAATCCGAGTCTAGGCCGGCGCTCTCTATGCTAATTGGAGGTTTATTTTGATTTCGAATTTGAAAATCTTTTGTTTTAATGAAGCCCCGAATCTACGCCTGGAGGCACAACACAACAAAGGTGACAGCTAATCAAGACTCTCAATCTTAATCTCTCGAACGCTGCTCAGATCAGAATCTATCCGAAACTCCGATCAGAACTCTTCCGAACTGAACGGCCTCCACTAATTATGCTGTTCTTCCCTCCGCGCTGCCTGTTTGTTTAATAAGTCGCTAAAATCACAAATTAGCGCATCTATTTTTATTTGTTATTTCACTATTTCTATGTGTCTCTCTATCTCTCTCTCTCTCTCTCTCTCTGCTTCTCCCTCTTAGTGTCATAATCGGCTCGGTGGAAACCAGTTTCCCCTGCTCCATACGAGTAGTTGGACGTTGGGGCACGGCAAGCCCAGATCTGTCGTCTTAAATGGCAATAACCGTCTTCGAAAACACATTATAATGTCTTATTGAATGATGTTCAATCGGTCATTATTCACAATTCAATGCGGCAAATTAACTTGTTTGTCGCACATACCCTGTGCTCAGCAAAGCTTTCAAGTTATTCAAGAAATCTATAGAAACTATGGCATATAAACTATTTTGAGAATGATTCAATAACAAATTCGGTATTAAACCTTACTTCAGTCTGACGTGAGCAAGCTCGACAGTTTTTGATTAACAGGGTATTTATCATTCCAGCAATGGGTTTTAGATTGTCAACTTTGTTTTGGCTTATAAACTAGCTAGAGATCAATTCAAGAACAGGTCTACTAACAAAGAGGAAGAATAGTTTCAACAATGCCTTTTTTTGGGAGACTCTAAATTAGCTTAATCCCCTTAAAGCAGAAGCTGCTCGTAGTTAAAATTCCTTAGCTCTGAAACAGGATAAAACAAAACAAATCAACAAAATAAATACGATGCAACATTTCTTTCGGTAATTTAATCAGTAAAAAGATTTGCAAAATCGTTGTGTGTGTTATATGAATCCTATCATCGGATTATTATTTCTTTTTTCTCCGTGATTATAATCTTTTGGCAGAGTTTTTGCAAAGGGGCGATCGATAATGCTGATTATAAAGCTGTCATTAATACCTTTTTCATCGCGAACCTTTATTCGTTGTCGGGAGACTCGACGTAAGTTTTTTAGTTTCTATTTCTGAATATTAATTAAAGTTTTACATTTTATTGCCCACCGAGACCGGTTTTTATGGCATAATTCAAGAGCCGAATTACATAAATATTCAGATTTATTGTTTGTATTATATTTATAGATGTCTATACGAATGAGCGCCCAACAAAGAGCCACATTAAATTAGTCTGAGTCCGAGTGGGGATGGGCATGGCTTAGAACAGACTAGAACTGACTGACTGACTCATGACGAACGATGCCATCGGGTTACCATTGTGTCCAAGCTTAATTATTCACACTGACCAACGATATTAATAAGGCATCGCAGTGCAGACAGCAAAACGGGTTCTTCTGTTCTTATTTCACGGAAACTTTTTGCATAATATTTTCCCCTATTTTTTATTATTTTCTGGTTTCTGTAATTTAATCAGCATATGTAAAACGTAGCCATAGAAGTTCTTGTTTATTCTGATATTCCTTTAAAGGCTGTTTTTTTGTATTTATTTAATTTGTTTTGTGCATAAACTATGAAATTTTATCGATTTATTTGTTTGCCACAAAATTGTTAGGCTCGATTTGACTTGCTAAAATCAAAGACGGGTTTTTGATGGGCTCGCCAAATAAAAAAAAATATATATAAATTGAGTTAGTGCAATAACATTTGAACTGGTTCCTCTGCCGGTTATTTTATTTAGCTATCGTAATCGCACAAATATATCACATTGCCTGCTGTCTTGTTTATTCTTCCGACTCGCCAACAATTCAGTTCGTTCGATTGGGCTTATTGCAAACACTTCTATAGACAGGTAAGCCCGGCATTATTTGCACTTGACATTTAAGTAGCAGACTCAATATTTACGTGCCCAGATACCAAGTGCAGTAGCATCGCCTTCCAATTTGTTGTCTTTGATTATACCTTATACGCAAAAAGTGGATTCAATTAAAACAACTTGTTTGCTTGCTTCCAGCCGATGCCAAACCCGTTGTGGTTCTACTTGGATCGAGCCAATGCTCATAGTTATTCACATAGACACAACTTACATATATATCTCTGATGTATCATGTTATAAATAAATAAATCACATAGAACTCAGAGAAAGTGCGAATTCAGTGGCAACTCCAATGCAATCGATTACTAAAGATTTTAAAATGATTCGATATTAATCGCAACTTCTGTTTTAATTTTCTTGCATTAGTTCCAGCTGCGGGTGTGGCGCGCGCAGTGTTGTCGCTTTTTTCCCATCAAATCTGGCTAGCCACGGAATTTACATAGAATTGGCGGATTCTTTTCGATGTGCATTTTAGCTTTTTTTTTTTTTGTTATTTTAAGTGTTACATTTTTAATGATTATTAATATATAATATAATATATAATAACATATTAATTAATAATTTCGAGAATAGTATGCAAACCAAAACAAATTTTAGCTATTTTTGGCTTGTAAAAAGTGTTAACTTTATGTACACTCAGTTTTGGCTTTTTTCACATCATTGTTCACTAGAAATAGCTTTTTTTGATTCTCAGTACTTGTCAGCACTGGCAACAAGAGTTCCAACAGAGGCAGACAGTGGTAAAGAGGGGCACGGCAGGGCAGGGCGGGGCGAGGCGAGGGAGTAGCTGGCTTAACGGCAAAGCGCCAGCTGGTAGCCGGCTCAAACGCGGTCTGTGTGTCGCTTGGCCAAATTTGCCCATTGCCTTTGCTTGTTTGTCTTTGGCAAACGCTGCCAAACGATGAGGTCAAAGCAAGGCGACGCTAAACATGCGCGTAAAACAATTGCGGAACAGCCTCACATTATTCAAGTGTGCCCCGGCAATGACTGGATAAATGCGCGAACTGTTTTAGCGGCTGTTAACGCATTGCAAACATGCACAAACCCACACACACACTCATACACTTATACACACGTGTTTGTGCCTGTTTGTTGTTTGACTTTTTGTGCCGCGTGCGATTTGTCGCACTCTCTCGAACCGGGAAAACGACACATTGTTGGCCCCCGACGGATGCCCCAGTCACGTTTGCAGTTGCAACTCTGCAATCTGCTGCAACTTGACAACTCTGCATCTGCAGCAGCCACCGGCCAGTTAAGGTAAACAACAAACAACGCGGGCGCGTACAACAAATACGCGGGACAGACTCACCTATTGCCAAACGCGTGTGAGTTGCGTCTCTTCTGTGCAGTCCCTCTCAAAGTGCAGTTGCTTGGGCAATCTCACGCACACTCGAACACATGCAGATGCAATAAAACTGAGATGAACAGTTACTGTTGTTCTCTTTTCGCTCCACTCAATCAGTTCGGCCTATCGATAAAAGAACGAAACGATAGTTGAGCACATTGCGATAGTTGGAACGTTTCCACTGCCACGTGTTGCATTTTATGCGTTTCCATTGGCACTCATTAAATGGAGCTCAGCAACTAATTGGATTAAATTTGCTTGATTTTATTTTTATTTATGAATGCAGAAACTGTTCACATGTGTGAGCTGAAAGCCATTTGCATGGATTACTAAGGCACATGTACATATTTATGAACACATTCATACAAACATATATCGCATTTGCTGGCTAAACTTGTACAGCGCGTGTTGTGTCATTGATGCCTCTGCAACTGAGATTCGCAAAGAGGGGCGTGTTAATCAACATCTTTTGTGCGCTATTAAAACAGACAGAGTTGCCAGTTTCAGCTTTTTATTTAGATTTACTGCGGGAAAAATGGAATTGTTTTTAAGTGAATTTAGCTTTTTCGGTATTGCAAACATTTTCCTAAGGTATTCAGCTGAAATCTCATTATTAATTTCCACAATCAGTCAAATTGGGTAATGCATTTTAAATTTTTAAAAAAATATTTCAGATTAATTTTGACATCGAGACTGTACATCATTGTTTTAGTTTGCCTTTTTGAATAAAAGTAATACAAGTATCTTTCTGTATCGAATATATAACTTTTTCCCGTTAAAAACAGCCTTTTTGCCACAAGTTGGCAACACTGTGTACAACAACAATTTTGCAATGTTGTTTGGCTATTAGCTTAGCGTATTGTAAATGCCTAGATCAATGAAGAGGGCAGAAAGAGAAGATGATATGGGGCTTACTGCTGTTTTATCTACCTGGCGGTGCTCACTGTTTCTCATAGCTAAATTTAAGAGGCAAACATTGAAACTGAAAGTTGGCCAGGGGGCGAGGCAGTTTTATTTACTTAATTATCGCCGCAGTAGCATCTCAAGAATTGTGCGCCTCTGTCTACTGCCTCTCTCTCCCTCTCTCTCTCTCTCTCTCCGGCGTGTTTTCCCTTGCGCTGTCCGCTAATGCGTTAAAAATGCCGTCGTCTGTCAACTGTTTGCACCAATTGGCGCCCCAAGCCAGTCAAACAGACTTTTGTGATATCTGTCCGTCCCAAGGTTCCACAATTAACGATCCACTCTGATGTTGCTGCGGCGATAATTAATTTTATATAATTAATAAGTTTCCGACAACCTTTGCGTATGGGTATTTATCGGTGCCTCCACACACGATTTGATTACGGGGAAAACGGGGAAACTTACGCAACACCCGTCGGTGATCTTGTTTTCGCCCATTTCAGAGGCTTAAATTACAGTGCATATTTCTTTACTTCAAATGGCATCAAAATCATCACCGCCCTGTAGTCATTTATTTTTATGTTTGCTAATAGTTTCGCGAAAGACCTTCACGAAATCGATTTCTGCCAGGTCATGGCTGAGTTTAGTGTAAGGATAGATGTGTTTAGCTAGAAAACGTGCCAGAAGAATCTCTTTGATTTCAATTTCAAAATTGTTTCAGCCACGAAAAAAGGTGAAGGGCGGCAAAACAAAAGTAAATTGAAATCAAGCGAATTGTGGCTAAAATTATTTATTATTAAATGTGGCTTTAAATAATTTTTTTTTATTTTCAGTTTTCGAATAGGTTTCCAAGAAATTTGACAGTGCGGAAATGTCAGTTATGAGCTTAAGTTAACTGTATCAGTTTAATATCATACATATATTATATAATCGCTGACTGCACTAAAAATGATCAATTATTTCTTGTCATGCACAGTAGTCAAAAAATATACAAAAGTTGCATACGCTTTTTCATGAAAGGTTAAGCACAGGAAATACCCTACAGATATTTAAATAAATTTTGAATATAGTAAATTCTATTCATCTATTAAGCTGGAACTACGATATATCGCCGCAATAAACACAAATGAGTCTGAGTGTGATTTTCCCGCCAAGCATTCAGCAGTTACACATTCCTATTAATAGGTTCGATCTGTGGAGAAGATTTAGTTCTGAGCACTTGGCTATAATGCGCTGCCCATTTGCATAATAATGCCATGGCATACACACGCTCAGTTGGCTTCAATTTCGCTGACATCTTCGATAAATTAACGGACAGTGGAAACCAGTTTCGCAGATTCGCAGCCGATGAATGAATACGCAGCCAATCGATCGATCGTGTACTCGACTGGTCGGTTAAGTTTTTGCCGGGAGAGCGCGTAATTTGCTGGCAATTACAGAATCGAGTTCCAGATAGTTCCGATTACGATTGTGTGACTATATGTGTGCGTGTGTGTGTGTGTAAATAACACTTGTTTCCCGCTGCGGCATTCAGATAAATTAATCGACCAACTGCGATTGGCATAATTCGCGGCATTTTGATATCTGCAATCGAGATGCGCCGTCAATTTGTCAAATCGTACAAACTGCACCCCGAGATTCCTCTGCGATGTGCTCGAGAAGACGAGACTGGATCTGACAGTCGGACAGTCTGTCTTGGTCGCTCACGCATCGCTAATTATAATCGCGTTTCGAGAATATTTGTCAGAGGGAATCCCGTTCGATTCTCGGGGCGAACAATAATAATGCAAATCACTAGAAGAATCTCCGTAGAATTCACTGATTTGCATATGATTATTGTATAATGCAGCGAATATTCGACGATCATAATTTGATTATTTATTTAAAGCTCGTTAGAGGAATTCGCGCCAACTCTTATTAAGTAATCAAGATTTCAGATTTGTTAATTCTTTATATTTTTGTATTTCAAATCCAGTATTAAAATTGACAATTCATGATTTCATTGGCGGCTAACGGTTAATCGCATGAGGAGACGTTTATTTGTTATATACTATGTAATATTATACAATTATCTAATTTAAATAACTGAGCAGAACCTACTGTCTGATTCTTACATCACTTTGTTCTTTTTTCTAGTAATATTTTTAATTCTTCTGGAGAAGGTGAAGCTTAATTCGTAGAATTCTATTCTTTCTTTCTTAGAATGTTGCAAATTGCTAGAAGTTTGGTTAGTTGCAGTTATTAAATGAATTAATTGATGGACACTTGCTAATTAGGTTAGTTTTAGAAACAGTTTTGACTGACTGGAGTTGGACAGCTGCTGGCCTTGCGCGCTTTACTAACAAGCCCAAAAGTATGCAATGTTTTGAAGCTGCTCATCGGAAGCCAGTAAGTAATTTTACAACAATTAGGGTAAATCTGCAGCTACAATTTACTATATTATGGTTTGCAATACTCATCCTCCTCCGCGCCTCCACAGAGCTCACCTGCTTCGTCAGTTTGGGCTGCCAAAATAATCAGACTAATTAGGCTGCCTACAACGATCCGTTGTTGGGCGACTTGTGCTGGTCTTCCTTTGCTTCTTTGCACTCTGCTTGCGGCATCTTCGAATTTGTCAATGCTCTCAGAATGTCTATGGTACATTCCCCCCCCTTCGCCCCTTGGCACTTTAATTAGCACAAGTGGCAAGACAAGCAGTCGTAAAAGCAGAAACGTTGCCTACTTTCAGGCGGCCATTAAAAATTAAATGCATATCAAAGAAATAACTGCCGGACGGGCTGCAAAAGACAAGTGATGACCAAGAAATAGCCAGCTGATGTAAAAATGGCTAAAAAAGAAAGCTAAAAATTAAGAAATTTTATGCGCAGCACGTTAGCTAGTGCAGAACACGATGATCAATGGAACTTCATTGCAAAGTTGCATTTGCAGAATGGAAAGGAACAATATATTGCTAAAAAAAAAGCTAGATTTCCCGCTTGGCGGCACAAAAGCTAACTGGGCAACACTGTGCAAGACAACGACGAAGAAGACGCCGCGTTGCGCTTGAAGGTAAGTAAAAGGCACTAAAATATTACGTGCACATATGCCAAGACCCCGATAAGTCTGGCGATGATGACAATGATGAAAAGCGTCGTCGACGTTGTCTCAAGCCGGCGCAATCAGGCGAGATGAGGAGGTGCAGTCCCAGCAGTGGCAGTTGTCGGTCACAGGATGAAATAATGCCCCGAAAATAATCACAAGGCGACAAAATGTTGCCTACATAATGCGGCTTCCAATGGTGGGGGGAGGAGGCTGCTCGAACGAATGAACAAGCGAACGCCCAAGGCAGACAGCAAGGATGTCTGCAACCCCTCCACCCCACCTCTTTGCCACGCCCCTGTCTCGGTATCGGTCTCGGTCTCGTGTTAATTATTTTGCTAAAATATCAACAACGACGAAATTTGACAAAAATTTGATGTGCGCCCCGAAAAACTGAAATGAAAAATCGCAATTTCCTGCGCTCCTTCGATATCCGCCGGCTATAATCTACATATATATATGTATATATATATTTAATACATGTCTATGTGTGTGTGTGTGTGTGTGAGTGTCTGTCTGCTTACACAAATTTGTCACAATAAAAACGGACGACGAGCAGAGGCGGCTTAATGAGTGACGTCTGGTCATATTAGATCCGATGCATATATACAATATATAGTCCCGGAGTATGTGTGTGTGTGTGTGTGTGTGTGAGTTATGGCGCATTAAGCCCAGCTGCAGCGGCAGCAGTAGCAGCAGGGGATGGGCACTGCTCGCTGGGGTGGCTGGCTGCGTCTTCTGCTCGGCATTTGCATTATTCATGTGCCCCCTCCCCTCCTGGCCCACTGCCTCTGCCTCCTCCCCCTCCCTCGACAGCGCCACTCTTCTGCCTGCTGTAGTTTTATTTTAAGGCCCGCGCGTTCGTAAAAATCCAACTGACAAGTGCATTGCCAGCACCGACGAACGGTGGGCGTTGGCCGTGCTGGGGTATACCCTTTTTCAAAGGGGTATAGAGTATGCTAAAAGCATTGAGTAACAGTTGGGGAAATAAAGAGAGAGCACTAGAGAGGGATAGAGAAGACAGGAGAGGAAGTGGGGATAGAGATCAACTGATTCTTGAGAAGAATATGAAATATGAAATTCGACATATAAGTGTATATAACGTACTATAATATATTCCCTATATGAGAGAATATCTTACATTTCTACGAGTATATAATATATGTACATATGCATGCAAATAACAACAAATATACTCTTTAAGAACAGTTATATATTATAGAATACAATTTTATATATAACGAATACCAAGTATATTAAGTATATTATATAAATGTAATAAAAAATTTCATGCATAGATAGTCAATATACCAAATATATGAAGTATTGTATGTATAAATAACAAATATACCAAGTTTAATAGGTAAGTGTACCAAATATACCAAATATTTCATGCATAGATACTATATATACCAATTATTGTAGGTATATACCATAGACCACATATATGAAGTGTTGTAAGTATATATAATAAATATACCAAGTATAGTAGCTTAGTATACCAAATATACTGAATATTTCACGCGTACACACCAAATATTAGTATTGTATTGGACCAAGTATGAACCATATACCCATGATTCGTCATCAGCCATGACCTTTTTGAGTAAATCTGGGCCATCTTTTGACGTCATTCAACAGCTCTTAGGCGATACTCATGCGACGGTTCTTTTGGTCAAAATTTAGCATGCACAACACTTAGAACCTTTACGCCTCTCACAGCCAAACAAAAAATGATATACACTTGAAACTTGGTACAGATGTGCGGAAAGAGTGTAGCGACATAAGAAACAAAAAAATCGATAATCGAAAGTACATTACCAGTGAAATTTGAGTGTGTAACTTTAGTTTTTGAACACAGATCGTATATGCCATATCTGGCACAAAAACCAAAGTAATCATTGATCTCACAGATACCCCATATATCTATACAAATATATACACCATAGACATACCACAGCTACCATGGGCATCCAAGCACCCCGCCATCCCTTCCCCATTCCCCCTTGCATAAGGGTATTTGCAGTTCGACATGTTGTCCTGCTGCTGCTGCTGCGTTGATCCCTTCCAATTTCTTGTTGCATTTTACGTTCCTGCAACGCTTTGATGGCTTTTTCGGGGCGTCGTGTATGGCTGATGCTGATGCTGTCCCTGCCGTCCCTGCTGCCCCTTGTGCCCTGCCTGCTGCTGCTGTTGGTGCTGCCGCTGATGACAGCGCGCGGTTGCCGTGATGAAGTTGTCGTTCAGTGCAGAGTGCGAGCGGGCTCTCATAATGACGACGATGATGCGGCCTGATGCGGCCTGATGATGCGGATGTGGATGCGGATGAGCTGCATGCGGGGGCAGCTGGCGGCAGCTCGTTAAGTTGCCTCTGCGAGTCTAGTTGTTTGACAATCTGCTCGAGGAGGAGCAGGAGCCACCATCTTGGGGGTTGGGGGTGGGTGGAAGTGTTATAAATTGCATTTAGTGTCGGGCCAAGTCATTGGTGATTTGTTATGGCTCGACTCGGCTGGGGACGAGCGTCGAGCGACAAAGGTCAAGCCTGCGGCAGCTGAGGCAGCTGGGGCAGCTTGAGGAGACACTCCGTAGGGTCCGTAGCTGGAGATGGATTCGCCTGCAGGCAGTGATGAAATGCCGCTGGCCACGTACAGCGTATGTAAATCGTGGGCGAATGCGTTGCCAAGTGCCAACCCTGCCACGTTGCATGCACCCCTCGCGCCCCCGCCCGGAATTGTTTACAAATTTTGTACAAAACGCTCGGCCCTGCCCTGCCCTGGCCAGGCTCGACTCGTTGTGCATATGCTAAAATAACGCGGCAGTCATAAACTAAAGACTTTGTTTACAAATTAAATGCAGCATGCAACAAGCGGCAGCAACAGCAACAGCAACAACTGTAAGCGCTGCAGCGACAGCGTCAAGCGACATCGACATCTTCATCCGGAGCTGGCCAAGCCGCAGCTCGCCGAGATATGCGCACAGATACAGCGACACACGAGTCGCGCCCCAGTCCCAGTCCCAGTTGCAGTCCCGGTTGCAGTTGCAGCTCCAACCTGGTCGCGTCTACTTATGAATGCGCGCTGCCCCAACGGACACAGTCTCTGGCAGCTCTGGCTGCCTTGGCTGCTTTGCTCCTGGCGCTTGGGTGTGATGCCCAGGCGAGTCTTGTTCCTCTTGTTGCTGCGGCTCATGCTGCATGTTCTTTATGCCCACGGTATGCAAAGCAGGGCGGCCGCTGCTCTGCCGCTCTGCCGCTCTGCAGCTACATGTGTTTTACATGAATTTTAAATGATATGTTAAATAAAATGCGCAGCTAAACAGCCGACGGGCTCGCGGCGACGCTGGAGACGGGGAGACCCGAGACGGACCTGGACGACGAATGCGTGGACAACACGCAGTGAACGGGCAAGCGCTCGCCAGATGGCGCTGTGAGAGAGCGAGAGCGCAATAGTGCACAGTGGGTCGCATGTGGGTGAATGGGGAGCAATGAAGTGAAGTCAATGAATGGCATAAACATTACTTAAGGAAGAAGTAGTGTTGGATAAGTTCAGTTTTTAGTATTTAGAAGACTACGCACTATAAATGACTTCAACATTACGACTGACTTATTCAAATACTTAATGAATATCTGCAATAGTAAGATAAAAAATACAAATTTTATAACCTTAACTTCTTTTTTAAACAATTAATAAATTGTTTTTTTTCCTTTTTTCGATATTATTTTTATTAGTTAGTTTCAAAAGCACATGTTTTAGAATGCACAGTTACAATTGTAATATGTAATATTTGCACGTTCTATTCAATCCACTTGTATTGTATTTAGTGCCATAAGAAAATTTAAAATCTATTCAATTTATTAATAAAAATTTCTAATTAATCGCATAGTTAACATTTTACTGTTTTTGGTTTTTATATCCGCTTATTTCTATTTAGAGCACATTCAATAGGAAGGCGTGGAAAATACTTTAGCGGTTTATTTTTATTTCTATATTTTGTGATTTTTATAAATTATTATTTATTCCTCTTTAAATTTATATTAATTTGCAACAAAGCGTTGGATCTTTGTTAGCTTCTTGATATTCCACTGTCTCTTTTTATATCTTTCATTCTGTCTAAATATATACATAGCTTCTTTTTTATTTAATTTTAATTTATTTTCTATTTTTTCTTTGACACCCTGATGTTCTTTTTTTCCTTTATTGAACTCTTTTTGTATCTTATTTTCATTCAAGCTTGTTTTTCTACTTTTGTTTAATTACTTATTTCCAATTTATTGTACACTCTTTTTTTTTCCTTTATTGAACTCTTTCTGTATATTTTTTTTCTCTATTATTTTTTCAAGCTCCTCTCTCTCTCTTTCTCCTCTCTGTCCCTCTCTCCCTCTCTTCCTTATTATACGATATCTATTTCTAAATGCTCAGCTAGTTCAATCTAATTCGCACTGTCACTCTCTATATCTTTATTCCCCTTTAACTCCTCGTAGGGTGACCATATTTTAATAAGTTATTTATTTCTCTTCTCCCTTCAGCCCTACCTCTCCATCTCACTATCACCTATCATCTCAGGCTTTCTTTATTTGTGTGTTTTTCCCGTAGTTGAACTCGTTGTCTAAGCGTCAGTTAAAATTTGTCTGGTTTTCTCGGCACCACAACCACTGTGCGTGCACTCGCACTGGGCGCATCTAAAACTATGCAAAGTTTATGCGAATCTGAAATATGCGCGCTGCACATGCGCATGAACTGCAGCTCAATTGTTCAGATACATTTATATCTTAAATGCAGACAAAACTGGGCGCTGCTGCATGCGGCATGCGGTATTCGGCATGCTGCGGCATGTGCTGCATGCTGCACCCGCAAGGGGTGGCCAAACAGTTGCTCCCCCACTCCCGCTGCCTGTTGCCTGATGCTATCAATTCAAAGTCAAATGGGGGGACAACAAAACAAATCGGCGCTGCATCTATAATGAGCCCGGGACTAGCCCCGGCTATGACCGGCCCCAGCCAAGTTCCCCAAGTTGGCCACGTTGGGCTTCTTTTTGTGCAGCTCTCGTTCCTTTACTGAGCATATTGAGTTGTTGTTGTTGCTGTTTGCACGATGCCCGACTAGGGACACCCACACACACACACACACAGAGACAGTCACACACACGCAACACGTTGTGCGTTGCCCCAAGGAAATCGTTGTTCCAACTGCAGCCTTAACTGCCCCATTGCAGTCGCATTATTTCAGTTCAGTCTCAGTGCTCAAGAGTTGCCTCCTACCTGCTCATACTCCTTCTCCTGCTTCTCCCCTCCTTGTGTACCCTCTTCCTTACGTACCTTCTCCTTTTGTTCCTCATAATTGAATCGCGCAGGTTCATAAATGTCTTTATTATGAGCCAAGTGCCAATTTGCTCGAGTTACTGCTAAATCCTCTGATTGAAACTGCCAGCTGAGTTGTGCCGTCTCCCTCTCTCTCTCTCGCCCCTCTCTGCATTTCCTACTTGTTCTCTCGGCGCTCTCGGGCACTTCAGAGTGACAAATGACGCTTAATTCCACTCGAGTTGACTTAAAACTCAAGTAAATTGACGACGAAATACTTCAATAGTTCTAGAGGGAGGGGGAAGGGGAGTTGAGGATCGGAGAGGATTATTATTACTGGCACATGAAGTTGTCTGCGAGCAGCTTATGCCAAAGTAGTTGCCCCATCGTCGTCGTTACATAACTGAGCTTTATGCCTCGATTCGCCTTCATTCATTATCGCTTGCCTGACCCCATTGCGTGGCCAGGAAGGAGGGGGAATGAGGGGAGGGAGGGACGGGAGGTAATGCTGTTGCTATGATGAATTCGTTCAATTTGCACGATTACCGCAGTCACTGTCGATCGTCGATAACTGTGCTAAAGTGCAAAGCGCGCAACACCCACAAAACACCCAATTTCGGACACCTTCAACAAGGGCAGGGGAACAGGGATGGGGAGGGGCATGCGGAAGGGGGGTTTGGAATCGGGTAAATTGCAGCGCACATTGCAGGCAACAATTTGCTTAAACACAGAGCTCGCTCATCCAACAACTCTGGCAACGTGCAACGTGCAACTGGCAACAGTAATAGAAAAGGATCCGAGTCTCCATTGAACACCCGAATTTGCAATTTTCGAGTTAGGCTTCGCGTTGGCTGGCCGGAGACCAGAAATGGTGGGCGAGCAAATTATAGACCCGGCTAAACAGACTGCTGCAGCGTGCACTGAGCGAAAAGTTCTGTAACTTCATTTACAAATTGCAAAGGCAAAAGGAAATACATATCTTCTGCGCTGTGCCAACACTACTGCAGCATGTTATGCATAACACAACAGAGCACTGTGAGTTAACAGACCGATAACATACAGTGTGGAATAATTATAATCGGTTATTCTATATGTCTGTTTATCTTATATATTTTTATTTATATCATCATATTATATTATTTTTATTTTGTTATATTTTTATTAATTAACAACTCAAATCTGCCGTTCAATACATATAATACAAATCTGCCATATAGTCTATCATTAAGCAGATGAAATAAATGTTTAACTGTTCTTTCTAAAAGGCTCCACAACCACAGCACTCTTTACCTTACTGTTATATATAACAGCGCCCTGCGAGTTAACAGTAGCTAATTACAGCGGGAAATAATTTAAATCATTAAGCCACTGTTAATATACAATTGCTTAACAGAGCGCTGCAACTTTACAGTGTCACACAAATATCGATGCTTTTCTTTACATACTAATCACATTAAAATACTGAAAACTTTCTTGGCTTGGCCTGCTTGAAATTCAAATAAAAATAACGTATTCTATTATTATTATTCTCTCAGTGCACTCTCTAAATCGACGCTTTTTTTTGGGGGGCTTCGTCAGCAGCGGCGGCGGCGTCCCTTTAGCACTTAACACGTCAACACACAGCTCGTCAGCGTGTTGTGTGCGGTTCCCATCGGGCCAAAACGAGAATCGGGATACGGAATTCGGGAATGGGGCGTGCGTTGAGGCATCGGGAACTCGCGAATCGAAATGAAAACAATGTTGCGGTATTTTCCTTTTACTGACATGATTACCCGCCGCCGCTGGATGCATGCGAATGTGTGTGTGAGTGTGTGTGTGTGTGTGCACACCCATGCATAAGCATAAACATACGTGCAGATGGTTAGATGCTGCCCGATTAGATTGGACATGATTGCGGCCGTTCGGTTCGGTTCGGTTCGTTCGTCTGCTTCGCCCAGGCACTTGCCCGCTCGCTGCTGCTGCCTGCTTCACATCTATCGATTATTATCTATTTTGGCAGAAATCGATCGTGATCGATTTAGGGCTGTTGCTGCCTCTGCTGCTGCTGCAACAGGAGGACGCACGCTGCACGCTGAAATGCAAAAGGTTAAGTGGCAAAAATGCCTCAAAAATCTTGTCCAGTTGCCGTTGCCCGCAGCATGCGTGCTGTGAACGAGACCGCCCCGTCTGCACCCTCCCCGCCGCTGCCTTGTCCACATTCATTCACATCCGCAGAGTTGTTAATGTGGCAACAAGAGCAGCAACAACAACAGCTGTGGGGCATGCCACAGCCAGCACACGAATTTGCCACAAGTATTTTTTTTTGGGCGCGGCAAGTGGCGAACTTAGAGGCAAGACACCATCGTGCAATACATATCTATTGTGATCCAAAGTCGGATAGGATTTAGAGCTTGGTTCCGCTTTGCTTCAACTCTGGCAATTAACAGCGCGCTATCGATGCTCACATATCGATAACATGCGTTTAATAATTCACATGTGAGACTGTTAGAAGGAAAACCGACATCGATATTTGCTGAGATTTTTCATATTCAGCTCAAGTTTTTGAAGAATTTTAATTTGTAATTTTGCAAAATTGGTTAAATAAACAATCGACAAGGCTTCTATTTATTTATAAACAATACATTCTTATACCCCTAGCAATATTTGATTCTTTCTTAACTCTTCCTATCACTTTGCCGTGACGTATCCAAGTTGCCCGGGCCAACAAAATCGATTTGAGCTCAACTGTCAATTTTAAGGAACGCATTCAGTGTTGTTTGCCTTTTTTTTAGAATAGGGGAAGTGTATAAAATCATAAACAGTAATAGGAAAATTGTTTTTCGTTTTTATGCCAGAGCTTTTGGAAAATATATATATATACAGAATCGCGTGTTTCTATCAAAAGATTTAAAGCATTGTTTTCATTAGATTAAGTATCGGAGAGACAGCTTGTGTATAGTGTCTTTGTTTTATAAATATGCCGGTGGAGGATAATCCATATTTTGAGGATAAGCCAGGTCGCAAATTCGACCGTTGTCTGGCCAATGGAATCGTTAAGGGGGGTGGCGGTTTCATAGTGGGAGCTGTCATATCACTCCTCTTCCTACGCCGACGGATGTGGCCGATATTGCTTGGCTCCGGATTCGGTGTGGGTGTGGCATATAAGACTTGTGAAAAGGAAATGGAGACCTTTAAGTAATCGACTATATATGGATGCGAGCAGGGGAATTAGGAGAAAAGAAATGGAACAAATATTGAAGTTGGAAGACGCACCAGCTAACGCGTAACAGATTCTCGATGTCATATCTTGCTATATATCGTATTGTATATATATTGTATGTATATATATTTGTATGGAAGATTCACGACGCTCGTTCGTCTCAATGTTTTATGAACTAGGTAATTTTGTTGCTTGCGTTCGACTGCCAATTAAAATTCAATAAAAATACATGCAATTCCAATGAAAATGATGCACTCGCGCTTATCGCGGAATGGGAAATCTCCTCAAATCGGGGCATGACTAGAAGCAATCAGTACGAGTTCCATGTAAAACAGTATCTCGCCCAGATCCCCACAGAGAGCGGGACAAACATACACAGAGAGAGAGAGAGAGAGCGAGCGCGCAAGTTAAAAATCTTGTGGCGGGTCAGCAGCCAAGTCAAGTGCAGCCCCAGCACTGCTTGGGCACTGGAAGAGGAGCTCACGTTTTGGGCCGCGGTAGCCGAGGCAACTGATGTTGCATGCAACCTGGTGCCAGTGCTGGTGCCGGGCCTCGTTTGCCCGTCACATAATCTGCTCCAAATCAAAATTGCTTATTAAACGTGGAGCGAGCTCGAGTCGAGGCAGCTGAAGCCGAAGGAGCCTGCAGCAGCCTGTGCACACACCCTCCTCCTCTTCCAGCCAGGCTGGACCGTGGCCTGCGTAGAGCATCCAAAACGAATCTGTCGCCGCATCGCCACTCGCAGTTTGCCCGCGAAATTGCTGCCGAATTCTGTTGCACAGTTGATCACGATTGCTCGGCTGTTCAGTTCGGTTCGGCATCGGCTCGGCTCGGTTCGGTTCGGGGCGCAATAAGCCCAACATCTTGATATCGGACGCGGCGCTACAGGCTGCACATTGATCGACGACGAAGACGACGACGTGCAAAGCTGCAAATGAACCGATACCTGCCGCTGGCTGTCCCCACACCCCCCCGTTGCCCCTGTCTGCGCTTGCCCTTTGAACCTGCTTGCATTTTGTATACATATATTATAATTGCAGTCCCAGTCCCAGTCCCAGTTGCAGTCGCAGTCGCAGTCCCGGCCTGGTCAGTCACTCAGTCAGTTGTTCGGCTAGTCGATGGCCAATCCCGATTGTCAGGCTCGGCTGCTGCTGCCATTCGACGCGCTGCCTCCGCCATATCGCAAGCTACACATCGCATCAACATTCGCCTGCGACTGCGACCGGGATTGGGGATTGGGGATCGGGATATGGTATCAGGCAGGCGGGCACAGGCTGCGATAGGCTTGTTGGCCAGGCCTGTTGCCACTTTCCAGGAAGCCGCCAGTGCCTGCAACTGAACTTGTCGCATTAGCACCACGTTGTGTAGCTGAAAATTAATGCCCGATGATTGTGCGCCGATTGCGTTTACGCTCTGAATAATGACTATCGGAACGAACTATCGCAACGGGCTACCAGCGATTGCAGGCGTTGCTCTCTCTCTCTCTTTGTTGTTGGGTCTCATTTTGAAGGGATCATTTTGTGACGAGTGCGAAGTGGAGTAGCTTTGGTATGAAGAATAAAGGTGATTTGTAACAACTAAGAATGGAAAACTATCGATAGTAAGCGTAGTCGATGTTCTCTAGGTTTTATACAACTTAGATATCTTCAAGGGGTCAAATAAGTTACGGGTTTATACTGCTTTTCGCCCTCTTCTGCTTGTTACAATTACAACTGCACAAGTTAGCCTACCCTTTTTGGCCTTATTATCGATTTGGATACTATCGATAACTATCCACACTTCAAATTCAATAGTGATTTATTTTACAAAAGTTCTTAAACAACTAAAAATGTTCTTTATAACAACTTAAAATGGAAAACTATCGATAGTAAACGTATTCGATGTTTTCTAGGTTTTCAACAAACTTAAAACCTTCAACGAATCACATAAATTAAGAATTTATAATCCTTTCCACCCCTTCTGCATATTACATACGATTGTTCAAGTTCGTCTTCCCTTTTTGGCTTTACTATCGATATGGATACTATCGAAAGCCATCCACACTTCAACGATAGTGGTTTAACTTACAAAAGTTCAACATAACGAAATTATCTTTCCCAGCTTCATTGGCACCCTCTCAAAACATTAAATAAGGTGGCAACGCTTGCGCTAAACAGTTGCATTTTGAAATGCGCATTTCTCGCTTTGTTTCCTCTCTCCCTCTCTCTCTCCGCTGTGAGAATCAATTACTCAGTTCGCAGCTCCAGTTACCAGTTGCCAGTTGGAGACGCAGCAGCCGCAACATGTGTTTGATTTTGACGGCGGGAGAAGACTCTTCACTCGTCTGCTTCTTCTTCTTCTTATGCTGTCTCTGTTCGGTCTCATTGCGAGCCAAACTGCAAACGATCTTGACAAAAAAAGCGCAAGCAGCTACAAAATGGAAAGGTTCCCAAGAAAATTTAGATCAATTTTCCTAATTTACTTGAGCGCAGCGATTGCGTGTCGTGGCGTGAAAAACGGCACTTGAAAATTCCTACAGCGCTCTCCGAAGGAATCGCACTCAACGTGAACGCGCCAAGGGGGAAGAGCAGAGAGTTGCAGCAGTTGTGGCAAAAGCAAGAAAAAAAAAAAAGAAAAAGAAAAGAAAAAAAAAGGAAAAAAATAAATCACGACTCAAGTTTCGAAAGCGCGAAACTGTTACCAAAGCACTTAAACTTAAATTGGCCAGCGACGACGACTAAGGTAACATAGTAAACCGAGCCCCAACAGATCCGCAGAGCCAGGTTGAGCCGAGCCGAGCTGAGGCAAAAGGCTAAATTAGAAATAGTGTAGATAGATACGCCAATAGAATTTATAGCGGCTGCGCGTAGCCTGCGTCGTCATGATCACGCTGCCACCACCCGCACCCGCTCGCGCATCTTCTTCTTCGCTTCTCCTCCTCCCGGTGCAGGTTAATTTTGGGCACGACGCGCGCGGCCCAATGATGACGATGATGATGGCAACGCACGAAGCAACTGCGACGGCGACAGCAACTGCAAACTGCCGACTGCGGACTGCGGACTGCGGACTGCGACTGCGGTTTGGTCATGTCCGACGTGCACGGTCTTGAGCTTAAGTTTAATGGAACCAATTGAAGATATTTTGTGGGCAAGTGATAAAGTTGTATGCCCAGTTGGTGGGTGCCGTTGCCGTTGCCCAAGCTAGCCTGCAGTGGGTGCTAGCAGGAAGCGGTCCGCATTTTTCATCAACAGCTGAGCCCATACCGATACCGATTCCAGCCCCAGCTCGGCCCGATGACTTCACGAAGTCATTAAATGATGCGTAGGCCTAAACGTGATCATGCGTCGAGCTACACTCGAGCTGCAGAGAGATCACACGATCTTGATACGCAAAATAAGGAAGAGAGGGAGAGAGAGAAATGTAGAAGAACCAGAACAAAAAGCAAAGGATCGTAGCAATATTCCGAGGCGTATCAGTAAAACTGGCAACAAACTCTGCTCGCTTATGTGAGAATTGTGTATGAATCTAATGGAATAGACAGACATCTTCCAGTTGGTTGAGCTGTTGAAAGGCTGGGAATAATCGAAGCAACTTAATTGATTAGTCCAATTGTGAATTGAATTCACTTACTAAACGACAGGCAACAAATCACTGCATATTCGCATCAAATATATTGATTAGTGAAGGGTTAACATGGCATCATTACAGATGAAGACAGCACAATGTTAACGTTTATTTTTTTTTTATTTTTTTTTTTTTTTACTTTTTACTTTACTGTCTTCACGTGTATTTTCATTATTATAAATAGTAGTAATAAACTTGAACGTACAAATTAATTTATTAAAATAATTTAATTCATAAAAATGCTGGCTAAGCACGTAAAAACTGTAAAATTAACAGAATTTGTAACAAATAAACATTCACTGTGACAGGGCTTCTCACAGGGATTCCCATAAATACGTATGTATTCCTCTTTATGTCTACACATACATAAGAAAGTTGATCGTCATTTAAGCGATGGTAGATCCCAAGGATAGATAGATCCAGGTGCTGATCCCAAGTCCCTTCCTCGCACATAGTATCCGCGATACAATGGTGACGCACGAGAAGCACATGATAGCCGAAGCCATAAAGCATGACGGGTCACCTTAGAGAAGATGGCTCTGCAGACGCCAGTTCACAGGAATGGGCTTTATTGGCAGCACGACATAGGGCAGCGAACGAAGGAAAATAGAAGACCTCCGCTCCTGTGACCAACATTATTTTGATTTTGACATTATTTTGAGCAATTTAAACACACTTTAGAGGGGATAATTATAGTATAAAAAATATTATATATATGGGATTATTTAATACGTTATAGGTTAGAGGAGATATTCACAAATGGTAGTTTGTTTACGTTTTTTATTGGGTTTTTTTTTCATAAATATCGTCAAGTTTGAGTTTTAATCTTGTACGACTATTAGCAAAAATTACAATTAGTACGACTGCATTTGCAGGAACCTTATGTAGCATCTTTACATTTTAATATTAATTACAAAACTTATCTGAAATCAATTAAAATAATATGAGAATATATAACTTATATGACAATATTTGGGTCGTGAACGATCTATTTTACATAATTCTTCCTAATGAACTGAGTTGATTATAAGTCAAGAAAAAAAAACTTTAGACACTTGTCAGCTTAGTTGCCGTTAATCATACACATTAAATCTTATCGATTGCCTACCGTCGTTGTTATCGAGCCAATAACAACGATTATTTTGCAGCCAAAGCAATTGTGTCCTCGCTTCATTTAATCGATTTGAAAACATTTTTTTTATTTATTTCAAAGCTTGGTAGCGTGAAACAAGAGTTTGCATTGGTTTCGCACAATTGGCGGCTATTTCTGGCTAGAAAAAAAATGCCTGACCTTACGCAAAAGCAAAAGCCATTTTGTGTGCTCGTGACGCTGCGACCTCTGCCGCTGCCGCTGCCGTTGTCGACGTCGGCGTTGCTGACGCTTCCGCTGCTGTCGCCAATCAATCAAACGGACGTCGACGTCTTTGTTGTGGTTTCTGTTCTTCGCAATGTTGTTGTTCTTGTTGTTGTTGTTGTTGCCGCGGCTTTTATTTATTTTGGCTCATTTTTACGCTTTATGCACTGCGCACTGTGCCGCAATTTGCTGCCTCCCCCTTTTTTTTGTGCCGACTGTCTTCCACCATCGTGTTCGTCTTCGTCTTCGTCTTCATCATCTTGTTCTTCAGGTATTGTGGCTTGCCCTCTGCTGTGTGCTGGCCATTAAATTTGATACCCACTTATTTGGCCAATAAAATTAACCTACCTCAACTTGTTTGAGCCCAGTGCCAGGGCCAACTCGGGTTCAGTTCGGTTTAATGTGTGTCGTCGTTTAACTGGCCCTCGTGTGTGTGCGCCTGTGTGTGTGTGTGTCTGCAACTCCCTGGGATAGTCTGTGTCTCCTCTGGGTGGCAGACATCTCTCTCTCCCTCTCGCTCTTTCTTACTCTTGGTTTCTCTCATTGTCTTTCTGCTGTTTTTGGTTACGCCTAATTAACAAAGCTGTAAATAAAACATGAAGAGAAACAACGCAGTCGATATCGATACTTTGACACATTTATTTGCTCTGCATTAACTGTAATTTAATTCTACATAAGCAAACAGAATCCAATCTGATTTAACAGGTGTAAAACAGAGTGAAGAATGCTATAAGCAGAGCTTGATTAACAGCGCATAATTAGCAGAGCTTGATAAACAGCGCATGATAAGCAGAGCTTGATAAACAGCACCTAATGAGCAGGCCTTGCTTAGCAGTGCCAAGTGTGCACGATTGCTGTTAACAGACATGTAATCGATAAAAATATGCATAACAAAAGTGAAAAATACACAAAAGTTGAGCAAAAAACTTCGTATTTTAAATAAATAAAAATATAATAAAATATATAAAAATAAATATAATTTGGAGGCCGCTAGAAGACTTTTATGCTGTGACTGGCGGTGGCCGTGGCCCGTTAAGCACGGCTAAGTGGCAAAGGGATTGTCACCGCAGCGGGTAGACAACATGATGACCGATAGCTGCGCCGCGGCGCAGAAGCGCAGACCTTGAAGAAGGTGCGGCTATAAAAGGTGCGACAATTTAGACGTCGTCGCTGTCGCGAATGCGCCTTGTCGACGTCACTCCACTTGCGCCGCTGCTTGCGAGGAGGATAACTGGAGGCGGGATGGGGAAGACAACGCGCAACCAATTAAAGAGTCGATCGATGCCGATGCCGACGCCGCTGCCGCCACTCGCCACACGCTGACACTCGGCACGGCCAAGGGTAAACGGGGATTGCTGCTGCACTGTCGCGATCTTCTGACTGCGCCTGGCCCAATTTGGGGACAGTGGAGAGACCATTTCCAGTCTCAGTCGCAGTCCAAGTGGCAAACGCAATCCCATTCCCTTTGCCATTCACATTCCCATTGAGGCGATTGTGCGAGTGTCCATTGTCACTTGCTGCAATAAATTGAAATTGACCAAAAGCGTGCGCAGCCACTGGGCCTGCCTTGCCTGTCTGTTACTCCCCCTCAGCCCCTTCTCCCTGCTCCTGTTGCTGTTCCTGTTGCGGCTACAACTGGCTGCCACATGCGGCGTGCAACTTGTTGCCAGCGCATTGAGCACCTCTCGGGCCTGCCTCGACTCGGCTTGACAATAAATGTCAACACTTTGCGGCTGCTAATTTATTTGCGCGCTTGATGCGTGCCCCCATCGCTGGCGGCCTGTGTTTCTATGTTTCTACCTCCTCCTCCCCCCTCCTCCATGCCTCCACGAGGCATGCAGATGTGGGAACACGCTCGGGTCGTTGTTCAGGTGCAATTAAAACGGAACTTTTGATCGTTTTAAGCATCGATCGTTAGTGATATCGGACTATCGATAGTCGCTGTTATGCTGGCGATTTGAATGTTATCAAACTAATAAAATAAACGTTCAATTTATGACTTTTCTCTTTCACTTTATGCTCCTTTCACCTCTGCCTCCACACACGCACACACACACATGCACACACATACATGTATATGCTGTCTTCTTTCATCGCAGTAGTTTTATAATTGCCGCCAACCCATTTTGCTCACCACTTGCCCAAAATGAGGTTGTAGGCAACTTTGTTGTGCATCTCCCATTTTCCATTTCCCACTTCGCCAAGTCGGAAGTCAGCGAAGCGCAGCAGCAGCACCCAAAGTGTTGGCCTCTGCCAAACAGACAAGCCGACGTCGCCGTCGCCGTCATCATCCTGGTCAGAGGCAGCAGTACAGGCAACAGCAGCAGCGGCAGCGACGTCCAGTGGCCAAGGCAATTAAAATTTTGCGCCGTCTGAAGGCAGCCGCTGCTTAGCAGAGCCGAAGCGACGCGACCAGCCCTTTCCCCCGGCCCCCTGGCAGTCCCTTTTTTGCCTAAATAAGTCAAGTGTTACGACGACGACGACGGCGGCGGCGGCGATGGCGTTGCGGCCAAATGGGCGTATGAAATGCAATTAAATTAAATTTGCAGTTGCAAGTGTTCGTAGGGCAACAGGCAGCAGAGGATGAACGGCAACAGCAGCAGAGTGGCAGAAGGGAAGGGAAGGGAAGGGGTCGCAGTTGGACTCGGAGTCAGAGCTGCACGGGCCGCAACCAACTTGTCATAATGGCCAGTGTCAATTTTGCATAATTAACATTTAATTGAAACGGTTAGTTGTGCTTAGAGGGACGAAAGAGACAGATAGATGGAGAGAGGGGGGAGGGGAATGTTACCCATCGATTCGATGAGGCGTCAGCGCGTGAAGGCATTGAAAGGGTAATCAATTTGCGAAGAACAGCAGCGCAGCAGCAGAGTTAAGAGGGATATCGATATGTGTGTGTGTCGATTAATTGAAAGTTTTAAGAGTAATCAACTGAAAGCTTATTGCTACGTGCAAAATATACTCCGCTCAACTTTTGTGAACTAGTTCACAATTGTTTTGCATGAAAGAAACCTTGAAACTTTATGAACAGATTTTTAATGAATTTTTTTGCAAGGTTTCAACTAAATTTAATTTCTCCATAGTTGCACAGTTTGCGTGCGTGTGTGTGGGGAGAGATATTTAAAATGCGAGCACAAGGTATCTACAAATGTATGTAGGGATATATTTATGCACGTTGTACGGTCACACACACACACCCACACCCGCGCTTACATGTGTCTCTTTTGCTCTCGTTCCTGGCCTGGCAGGCGACGCGGCCTATCGATAACAGCCGATAAGAGGCGGCAGCGAGCCCACCGCCCAGCAGCAGCCACCCACTGTTTGTTGTGTGTGTTGTTGTCTAAAAGGTTTTCCATGTTCTGGCGATAAAATGGCTAAAATTGAATAGCTGCAACACACACACACGGACACGCACATACGAATTTCGTGCGATTTGGCAATCGATTTGATATGTTGACGTCGTTGCAGTTGTTGCTGTTACCACTGCTGCTGCTGCTGCACTTCCGCCTAACCAGCTGCTGCTGTGGCCCCTCTTTACTTCCTCCTCCTCCCCCCTTTCTCCTTCCATTCCCACCCACTACTCACGGCGCAACGCCTCCACGCCCTCCTAATCGAATCAGCCAAGCTTAAAGCTAGCTTAAGGCCTCAAGGCCCTTGGCTTAATCCGCACTTTGGCGCGTTTCTTGGCAGCTCTTGCTGCCCGCTCCTTCTTTCCCACTCACACTCCAACTCTCTCTCTCTCTCGAGCTCCCTCTTGGCTGCCATTCTTGGCCGCTTTGTTTACAAAAATTATGCAAACTATGCAATTGTTTTAATTTGCCAGCGTTTTCTCTGTCGTTTTTTCGGCCACTTTGTTGTAATAAATTTAACGCCACGTCGCAGCGCACACACACAAACACACACACACACACAGTTGCCGACTGAGACTGAGACAGCGCCTTCAACTGCAGTCAGCCCTGAGGCACTGTGTGTGCTGCCTGCCCGCCTGCCTGCCTGCCTGGCTAACTGACCGAAAGACACTGGCAAAATGCACGAGGGGATGACGGAACGCACCCTCTTCCCCTCGCCTGCCCCTTCCCTGGACTACGATTCAAACTTATTCGGCCCGTTTGTTCAATGTCCGTTAAATTTTATCGCAACATTATCATCGCATTCGCAACAAATTTGTTTGCCCAAAATTTGTACATAAAATTGCAAATAAAATGCGCATTTTTCGCTACCTGCTCGAGGCGAGTCGGGCTTGTTTTTCCCAAAAATTTCTGTTATTAACATTTCCGGGCCACTCCACGCTGTCCTTTTCAACTCCCTCTAACTTATTCCCCCGCACGAAAGTTAAACTCTGGCAAATATGTTTTCAGCGAGTAATCGATAAGTTCGATACATATACATACGTATGTGCCTTCATTAGCTGCCAAAAAGGGCGACAAATGATTTTAAAGTCAATTTGCTTGTTAAAGTCTTGTGGCAAGAACAACAACATTGGCAGAGCAGACGGAAGCAGCAGTGGCAGCCAGCAGTGCACAGCCTTCTGCGGTTGAATATCCCCCAGTGCGTTTCAGTTGACTCGTGCACCAAGCTCCATCTCCGTATCCATGTGCAGTGCTGGCTCAATGTCTTGACTTGGCTTGGCTTGGCTTGATTGAAGGCCCTAAACACAAATCGCGGCACATTTCAATGCGGCTGTGCGCCACTTGACTCGATTGCACACGAACAACGGAAAGTTATGCTGCGATTCATGCATGAAACATGACGCGTTGCTGATACACTCCCGCTGCCAGCCGCAGAGGTGCCGCATGGCAGAGAAAGAGAGAGAGAGAGAGATGGTAGGTTGCACTGCTGCACAGGAAGAAATGTTATCGATTGCAGTTGCCTATTTACTTTTGTGCAGAGCAAGCAGCTTTTGATTAGCGAATGTTGAGTTTAAGGATTGTCAACTGTCTGGAATGTTTTAGAAGAGTAAATACAAACAATACAAAAATATAAAGTAAAAACCAAATTGATTGAAAATAAAAAACTAAATAAAAATAAAATATATATGAAAATATATAGATAAATAAAATAAAATAAATTAATAATTAATAAAAATAAATAATAATAAAATAGACTTAAAAATAAAATAAATAATTAATAGTTTATAAAAAAAAATAGTTTATAAAGTAAATAAATATAAAGTTAAAAAAAAAACAATTAAAGAAAAGGAAAATAGATAAGTAAAATAAAAGAAAATAAAATTACAAAAATACATATCAGAACATTTTTAAAAATAAAATTATGAATAATACACAATAAAAAATAAATGCACTTTGAAATCTGCTTCCACTTAACATGTTATGAATTTCGCGCAGTGTACTGGCTTCCCCACTGACTGCGACGTCGGCATCTTCGTGTTCGCTTCGGCATCGCACTCAGCATCTTCGTCTGCGCTCCTCTCTCTCTCTCTCTCCCTCTGTGGCCGCAAATCAGAGGCACGCAGGCAGGTACGCAGCCTGTTAGTGAGGAAGGGGCAGGGCTGGGGGCACGCAAGTACGCAGGCAGGCGAAAGGCTTTCTAATGAGCGCATTTTAGGCATTTGCCAAGCAGCGACGCGTCGCTGCAGCTGAGTCTGAGTGCCGCTTGCGCTGTGCCCTGGGCGCAATTATTGCGACTTCAATAAATTTTCGACTTGATTACGCACAGCAGCGAAATTAATCGCCGACATACGTCATACACACAGGTGTGTACTGCTTGCATATGTGTGTGTGTGTGTGTGTGTGTGCGTGTGTTTGTGCTTGGCAATTGCAATTAAGTGCGGCTTGCACTTGGACTGTCGCGTCGCGATCGACTCCGTTCGAGTGCCGACTGTGGCAGGCGCTGTAAAATTCTAGAAATTCCGGGAAATCATTCACACTCATTAACATATTTACACCTAAAAACGAACGCTGACAAATGACAAAGAGGCGTAACCAGTCGCTCTGCGCTTTTCCAGTTCCCAATTAGACAAACGATCTCCCTTCTTACTTCCACTTGTACTCTCTCTCACTCTCTTAGAGTTGTGCCGACCACTCACGATAGTTTCGAATCAATCGAATGTTTGTG
This sequence comes from Zaprionus africanus, assembly GCA_018151435.1. NCBI lineage: Eukaryota > Metazoa > Arthropoda > Insecta > Diptera > Drosophilidae > Zaprionus > Zaprionus africanus. The sequence continues at coordinate 841,849 of JAECXB010001995.1, forward strand.
TGGGAGACCACTATCGATATTTTAGTGTCCATCATATTTTTGTAAGATTGTTTACTGATTCCATATCGATTTCCATGATTACTTAATGTGCTATCGCGATAGTATTGCATATTTTTCCCGAAAACACTAAAAACGCCAACTATCGATAGTATCCCAGCTCTACACTCTTGCGCTGGCTTTTTGTCAACTGCCAGTGCAGGCTGCCGCGGGCAGCAGTTATCGTAATCGCGGTCCGAGTCGATTACGATTAATGAGGAGGCACTTAAAAAGCTGCATGGCACGCGCTTCCCGCAAAGCCTGAGAGCGAAAGAGAGGGAGAGACAGAGAGAGAGAGTGAGGAGAGCTCAACGATTTTGGGGCAGCAACTTGCTTTATTAAGTTGTTGCCAGTTGCCAGTTGCCAGTTGTCCAACACCTGCCCCAGTGCACGCAGCTGATTGGCAATTTGCAGTGCGGACTCCCATTTGTCTCGCCGGCAAATCCAAGTCATTGCACTTGACCAGCTGCCGCTGGCTAAGCCGTCGCCGCCGTTGGCCAATTAAATTGCAGGTCGCGGCTAATACGCAGTCGCAGCCGTGGCAAGTGTAGACAAAGGAACGCAGGGGCAAAACGGTAGCCGTGGCAACTCTGCCGGACTCTGTTGTGACGTATTTGGCCATTGACAGCGCCTTAATGGATTAACATTTGTCAGTGTCGTGTTAGGCAGCAGCAGCAGCAACAGGCAGCAGGCAGCAACAATGCCCCCAGCAGCAACACGAAACGGAGCCAGCCACGGTGCCTGCCTGCTTGCCTGCCACCGTTGGTTGCAACTCGCAACTTGAACTTGACTCCCATTTGCATGCAGTTTATATGCACTCCCCTAGGCTCAAATGTTAACACAATCATTATCGGCAGAGCTAAGTTCTGGCAAAGTTGATCAGTTAATCAAAAGCCTTATAGAGACAGAGACAGTACAATTTAATTAACAAGTCAATTTATGCAAGTTTCGCATGCCTGCAAACTCTGCTCAAATCAAATCTAAATATGTTTCGTATCAATTAGCTAAATTGCGTGAGCACAACTATTGTTGCAATCGATAGCAGGCACTAGATCAGTTCACGCGTGACTTGCGTGAGCGAACAATCGCAAGTGCAGATGATTTATCTCCATCAGAGCGGGCTTATCTCTAACGGCAGCCTAATTACGCGCATCACTTGTGGACATAAATAAATAAATAAGTAAATGCAGTTGAGGCATTTAAATTTCGCACTGTTGAGGCGCAGACTCATTTTTTAGCTACTGCAAAATGCTGCCAAGATAATTGTGAAATATGTATGGATGTCAGTGTGAGGTTAGGTATGCATGTGCGTGACGCAGGAGAGAGATCTCGATAGGCGAGGGTAGCTCGAAGCACTCATTCACACTCGCAGAGCGGAGCGATAATTAATTTGTATAATGTGCTGTTGACGCTGAGCCGAGTACAACTGACAGATGGACGAATTGCGGGACAGCAGGATGGGGGAGACAGGGGGACAGTGGGACAGACGGGGATAAGTAGCAGTAAACATACAATGGGCTCGTAAATAATATCAAGTAGGCATGCACAGTCGAGCCACCTAGCGGCCAATCAATTAAACAGCTTGCACACGTCCCAACAGCTGAGCAGCAGATTGTGGAACGAAGGGGGAAGCAAAGAGAGAGAGAGAGGGAGAGACAAGGGAGATGCGGCTGTGGCGCGAAAAAAGCGTTTATAGTGCGTGTAATCAGCTCTTAACTTATAATTTATAAAAACGGCCTGCCAACCTGACTGCGTGTGTGTGTGAGTGTCTGTGTATGCGTGTGTGTGTGTGTGTTAGTTCGCAGTTTAGCGCTCTGAAAGATGCAACGCATCGGCGGAAGCTATAAACATCTGTATAATTAAATAAAATAAAATTAAAAATGATAATGAGAGCCAGCTAAGCCCAGAGGGAGAGAGCGAGTGAGAGAGACAGAGAGAGGGAGAGAGTGTTGCAACGCAGTTTTGCGACTCAGCCCGTGGCTTGTAAACAATTTAGCGTGTCTCTTCATATTATATCATTAAAATTAATATGAGTTTGGCGTGCCTTAAGTTATTGCCACGGCCAATAGGGGCAGCAAGCAGCAAAGTGCGTCCGCGGCGGCGGAAGCGTATGCCCAAGCGTTTGTCCAGGCCCCTTAGGCCGGCTGCACACTTCCAGTCTGATTCAGAGTGAGGGCAAGGGGGGCGGCTTGCCTACTGCGTGTCGCTTAACTAATGAGACAGACTGTAACCGAGTCGTTGTGTTTAGGGTAACACAGATAGGCTCAGATAGCTCCAGATACGCCCAGTTGGTCCTCCACTTAACAGTCGACTGATTGGGCAGCACCTTAGTAACAACAACAACGTTGATTGAGCTGCCCAATGAAATAGAGTTGCCAGTAGTTTAAACATCGCACTGAAACTTAGACGTGGAAATAAGTTCGTTGCTACGCACAAAAAAACATCGATCAATCGGCGCCATCTCACGTTGCCAGAGCTGTTCTTATCGATAGGAGCTAATTACCTTAAGTACTATCTCTAGCAAAAGAAGAAATATGTGAATTGAAATTAAAAATGTTATTTTGATTGTTTAATATTTAATGCGTTAAACTGTTGAAAGTATATATTTAATAAGCTGTTATACAAATAAACACTTCGACTTGGCATTTCTTAATTACTTGCCTCAATAAATCGATATTCAACTCACTGCGAGAGTACTTTCAATCGCTTTAAGCCGCTTTTGGCAATGCGTCGTCTCCCCAAATGAAAACCAAGTGTAGCGTTTTGTGGCCTTACTCAACCTACTTCCACCTACAGACGTGCATATAAAATGACGCAGTATGTAAGTACATATGTACATTTATCGGCATTCATATGTATTCTGTACATATGTACACGTGACTGACACACTTGGCTACCATAGGCAGCACAGACAGCGCAAGACATACGAATAGAAACTGAGCACACATTGATTGCGTTTATCAACTAGTGTCCTTATACAGGTGCCCAGTGGTGTGTGTGTTGAAGGATTGGCATGAGAACATTGCGTATACGACGCGTCGCACGAACATTTCTATCCGGCGAATATATCTATCAATGTGTTTTCGGTTATTCATCAACGAAAATGTCTAAATTATTCAAATGGAAATGTGAAACGTCGCCGCTCTCCATCCTCGACACTCTTCCAGCCTCTGACTCTCCGGTCTCGGCTTTCGTTGTCGTTGTAGTTGCTGTTTTTGTTTTTGGCTGCTTCAAAATGTGGACATGACTATGGGACTGACTATAGCCGGCAAGGCAACGCTAGCTGAATTGATGAAGCGGCAGCAGACCGACAAACCGTTAGACATATTACGTACACTTGCCTGCAATGCGCGCAGGTTGGGCAGGAGGCCCAACAATGGTCCATGAGCAGTAGCAGCAGCAGCAGCAGCAGCAGCAGCAGCAGCAGCAGGAGCAGCATCAGTTCCACCTCTGCCTCTTCCCAGCATTGTCTGCCTAGTCAAATGGGTTTTTGGACATGAGTGTGTGCTTTGTTTGTATATAATGTTTTGTTGGATTTATGTCTACCAAACGCTTTATATAAATATGTATGCAGACAGCTCGAGTGGCCATCGCAGCGCTAGACAGGACCACATCAAAGCGAGGAAGGCTTCATGGATAGCCAGTTCAATTTGCTAACCATATCAACATTTCTTTCTGCCTTAACCTCACTTGTTATTGAAGAAGCAGAGCGTAAGGTACAGCTATGTTCGATATCCATTTTTTTGGGGTCTCTTTGAACAAAATGTATCGATCTATATCGATTCTCCTTTTTTTAATTAATCTTTCCCTATGTTGCTTACATTGTATAGTTTCTTTCTCAGTAATTACATATTTTTAAATTGAACATAAAATTATTTTAAAAGTTTTTAAATCAAATCTAAATCCAGCTTTACTACACATAATATTTTGTTAAGCTTTTAATGTTAAAGCTTTGTTTTTCGAGAGCTTTGTCTCTGTCTGTGATTGGCAACGTTGTCACACATTGATATGGGAAAGGGTTTAATCCAATTCTCTGGGAATTCAATACAATTGCTTAAGCTACTCTCGCACACGGCTCGCTCTATCTCTCTCTCTCCCGCGCCTCCTCTCTCACTTGCTAGAGGTTGTGGGAGTGGGTTAGGGGTGGGAGACAGACTCATTTCAATGCGCATCGCATTCACACTGAAAAGGTTTTTTGTAATTTCGGGTCTAAAGAGAGTTGGGCTCCATTTAAAAATTCAATTTACTTGTCTGCTCATTCTCCTTCTCCTGCTGCTAACTTGGTTGTTGCTGCTGTTGTTGTTGTTGCTGCTGCTGCTGCTGTTCGATGTTCGTCTTGTTCTTGGCGCTAATTTACTGTTATGACGTCAGCAGAAAACACCTTTAAGTTGCACACGGGTCTGGGGTGTCAAAAGGTTGCCGAGACAGTGGCAGCAGCAGCAGCAAGTTGCAGTTGCATGTTGTAATTGTTGTCGCAGCCGCCTGCTTAAATGTTTGTCAAACCCAATAGGCGTGTCAGCTGCCACAGCAGCGGCACAGAGAGAGGCACATGGAGCGGGAGCGGGAGCTGGCGCCGGCGTCGTCTTCTGCGTTGTCGTCGCCGTTTCGTTTGCCCAAGAAAAATGGTCCACGTTTTCCACGGCGTTGTTGTGCATGTCAACGACAATGTTGTTGTTGTAGTTGTTGTTGCAGGCAACGAGCAGGATAAAATGCGCTGTTTACATTCTCTAATTTCGCTTGTTCATTGTCCAGCGAAGCGTTCGCCGTGCATCCCCACACATGCCGGACGAACAAAGCGTTTGGTCAGTTGACCGCGACCCCCAGCTAACAGTGACCTGCCCTGCCTGCTTCCCCTTTCCCCATCCCCCTCCTCCGTGGACACCACAAACTGCTATTGATGCGAGGCGGCTCGAAAATTAAGCCGAGTAGCTGCAGCTGTAGCTGAGCGAGAGACCTCGTTGCACCTACCGTGCTCTGTCAGCGTCGTCTTCTTTTAGGCGAACATCTTCTCTTTGCTTTTCATTTGGATGCTGCCGCTGCCGCTGTGAGGCAAGAGATTTCAAAGTAATGTTACATCAAGTGGAAAGCACTTGCACACACAGCATACATAGCTAGCTAGCTCCACATGTACAACGACGTCGAGCGGGCCCCGCAGTGCCCGCACCTTGGCAGTGCAAACCTTTGGCCATACTGCACCCAAGCTCAAGCTGTAGCTGATACTGTTCCCCTTTCTGCTCCTCCTCCTCTTACTCCTTCTCCTTCATCTGCTGCTGCTGTTGCATGCTGGCAATTCGCTTTGTTCTTCTGCTCAGTCAGCAGTTTGCAGGCGGGCGCAAAGCTGTCTTTTTATTTCACACATCAAGCCGAAGCATGAATGCACTTTGCCGAAACTGAAAAAGAATTAAGCAAAGTTGAAGGTAAGAAAATCGATATTGTATAAGGAGATTGGGCAGCAACAACAGAGGGACGAACAGAGTGGTATAGTCTATAATATTTTATACTAAATTTTTATAGAATATTTACATATATATGTGTGATGTATACAATTGTAATCTGTAGTGTACCAAATATATGGAGAATATATATATACAGGTATACAGGTATAGTTTACGAATTCTGTATACAATATTTACATATATGTCTATATGTATAGGTATATTCTATAGTTTACTAACTATACATACAATTTACATAGACACAGGTATATTTTATACTATAAAAACTATATATGTTATATATACATACATGCAGGTATTATCTATACTATACTAACCTTATAAGGAATATATTTATTACATATAGAATATATATTATATGTGTTATATATGCACAAAAGAATGGAATGTATACATATGTATATGCAGGTATAATCTATACTATATCAACCTTATAAAGAATATATTTACTACATATAGAATATACATTATATGTGTAATAATATATGCACAATAGAATTAATACAAATATATCTATATACACTCCAGTTATAATCTGTAGATAATCTCAAACTAATAGAATTACCAATTAGTGCAGCAAAATCCCTCGCCCAGCTGAGTTACCCCATACGGGCGTGCTCAAATAATGCGAAACTATAGAAAAAGGCATAGGAAAAAGAGTAGAGAGAAACCAAAAACAAACACTATGGAAACAAAAGCCGTTGAAATGTAGTAGAAAATTTCATTTCTGTCGACAGGCGAATTTTTCAATGTGTCGTTGCTGTTGTTGGTGTTGCTGCTGCTGCTGTTTTATTACTAAGACTAAGACTAGCAACAACAACAACAACAGCAGCAGCAACAACAAGGCCTGCACAAAGAGCCTTGTCTAATTCGCACAAATGGCAAATGTAAACGAATTTCCTATGTTCATTAACGGATGCTGCGCTGCCGACGTCGACGTTGACAGCGCCGAGTGTGTTTGTGTGTGTGTGTTGAACGTTTTGTTGCCATGTTGCCAGCCAGCCAGCCTAGCCATGAGGCATTCTTCCATCTTGCTGGTGTTGTTGCATGCAACATGATACTATTTTTATTAGCCTGACACTGCGCTTAACTTGTGCACCGGGCGCAGGCTTGTTCGCAGTTTCCACTTGGCAGCTCCCGGCCAGAAATTGCATCCAAGCTAGAAAAACTAAGTAAGAATCCAATAGGAAGCGGGATTATTATAATGTTTATGCTACGCAAATCGGATGAGAGAGAGAGAAAGAGAGAGAGTCCTCTCTGCAGTCATTGTCAGGATATGTTTCCATTAATCTATTAAAGTTGCCTCAGTTAAGCGCAGGTGTAGCACATTCTGGTGGCAACAATTCGCGCATTGTTGGGGTCAATTGGGCTGCTGTTGTTGCAATTGTTTTTGTTGTTCCTCTTGGCATGCTAATTGCCTGCGATAACCTTTTGTAGCGCGACACACAACAAACAACAAATAGGAAACAGCACACACACCCTCACACACACACACGGGTTGTAAGCTGTTGGATTCGCATTTAGCAACGTGAATTTAACATTTAAATTTAAATTAGTTTTTCGTGCAGTGTTCAGTGCTTGCCACCTTCTGCTGGCTGCAACTGCAACAAGAGCAACACGTCTGACAACAGACATGGAATTTGTCAGAGCGTGTGACTTTGACTCTCAACTGGCGTCAATTGTTGCTGTTGCGACTCTTGCTCTGCTTGTGTGTGTGTGTATGTATGTGTGTGTGTGTGTGCGACATGTGGCAATCAAAACGCAGCCGTGGCTGAGTGAAGAAGTGAGTGAGCTACTCGTTTGGTGGTCAGTGAAATTGAAACTGTCAAAAGGCTTTTGGGCTAAGCTAATAAAACGACGATCGACTTGCCACAGTTGCCTGCAGTGAGGCAGGGAGAGATCAGAGCGGGAGGCAGGAGGCTGGGACTGCGACACAAGCACAGGTACCTTTCGCAGCTGCAACAACAATTGGCAACAACAAGAGGCAGCCCAGGGCGGACCTGACCGCCGTCGCAGACTCGCTGCAGCTGATCATGCGCTCAACTCACGCAAAATAGTCGTGCACGATTTGGTTCGTGATTTTGTGTAACGAAGCGCCCAAAAAATATCTAGTTGGATAGCTTGGCTGCCTTACTGACTCTCTGCCTGCCTGGCTGCCTGACTGAGTCTGGCGCAAGATATTTGCGCGACCATTCGCCTGACGCTGATGACGACAACAACAGCAATAGCAAGAGCAAGAGCAACAAGCAGAGGCTGCAGCAACTGGCAACGACAACGACGAACATTGGCTATGAGGAGCGGACGATCTCATGACCAAAATAACAACGCAATACGCTGGAAATTCATCTTGTCTCTGCCGCTCTCAGTTGGGGCAACTCGCTGGCAAACACTGGCGACACTTGCGCATCATTTCGCTGACTGTTGCTGCAATTCAATCTGGCATTGCGCACTATCCCATCCCATTCCATTTCAGAGTCTGAGGAGGAGGTGGACAACACGAAATTGTCAGCGGGTTTGCGACGATATTCAGATGAGCCTGGAAGAGCAATAGAAGAAATTAGTGAAGAACATTTGGATGCACTTTGGGGGCTAAGTTAAGAAGCTTCTCGGGTGACTTACCTGGCCAGGAGCCAGGTTGTATATAAGACGCGTGGCGTAGCTGAAGTTTCTGGCGTTTGTCAAGTGCATCAGAAGTTCGTCATGTCATCCATTAGATGCATTTCCTACTTATTTCTCTCTCTCTCTCTCTCTGTCTGTCTGAGGTTGTCTTACCTTGAAAATCATTGCAGTGCTCCTGCGGCTGCTACGGTGGTCGGAGGTCGGCCTGGTCTGCAGCACAGTTCAGCTCTGTTCGGTCCCGAGTTCCGTCTTCGCCTTCGTCTTCGGCTCATGCCGAATGCCTCCAAGTTATTTGCTCCCATTGTTCGCGGTCGTGCTCAATATTGCGTTGCGAACGTTCCCTCCAACTTTCCAACTGTCCACGGGCATCTGGGGAGCTTCTTCGTTGGCTACTCCCCGCATGAACGCACGCCATGGCAGCGCTTTCGTTTTCGTGGTCCACAAGCAGCCATGCCATGCCATGTCTCCTGGTCCTCGGCAGCGGCATGGGCATGAGTCAGGGCCCTGCGTTCGCCTCGAGTCTTTTGTCTTATTTGATTTATGAGTTTTATTGTGGCTCTCATTTTCTCTGCACTCCCCAGTGCTCCGCTCTGGCGCTCCACGTACTCTCACTGGAGCGTACTGAGTGTGTTTGCAGTGCGGCTCTCAAGTAGCGTGCATTGATTTCTGCTCCCCTTGTGGCTGCAACTGCAACTGGGACTCGGGCTGCAGCTGCGGCTGTGGCTGTGGTACTGCCAAATTTGGTGGCGCAGTCCGCACTGCAGCTCTGCATGGTGCTCTGCGCCTGGGCCCATAGATCATTTCGATCAGTCCAGTGCCAGGGAGAATAGAGAAAGAATGAGTAAGAGAATGCCAGAGGGGGGAGAGGGAGACTTACTCGACAAGTGCGGCTGCGTGGGCGTGGGAAAAAGCCACTCAACTAATTAGGCTAAGGTTCCTGCTTTGATTTGTTTAGTTCAGCTCGAATATCTCGTGTGCACACATTTGTACATAAATACATACCAATTGTAAATTAATGACTTCTGTTTAACATTTACGCATCAATTCGTTCTACTTTATTATCGATTTAAATGCAGCCCTGTTTTAAAATGCTGAACAGCAGCTTTGCTTGTCAAATTGAATTTATAATTTCTTTTCGATCAATTCTCTATCTATCGATAAAAATACAGCTCTGTTTCAAAATTTTGAATTGCATTATTTAAAGTTCAGGGCTGGATGTGCATTAGTTGTTGCTTTGTTTACATTGATTGCGGGGTGTATTTCATTATTGTATTTTTATAAATTAAGCATTAATAACCTGCCACGTACTCGCTCATTCAGAAGTCGTAATCAGTGTTGAACAGTTCTGCCTGAGATGGTCTATAACCACATCCAATTTGGACGTTTCCCTACCGATGTCCTTGATGGTGACAACAGATCAACCGCATTAAGCTCATCATAAGATTAGGCCAAGATGCAGAGGACAGGCTGATGGTATTCCAAAGCCTCGCAGGCCTGGTGATCAGCGAATCCTTGAACACGTCTTCCAGCGCAGTGGTAATGTCCCTGGCACTGCCCACAGGGCGCAGCAGAGGGCACATCATCAGCAACGTCGACCCTGTTTTTGTAGTTGGGGCTGCGAAAAATAAGATAATTTGGTATTAAATGCACTGCCTTGTTTACATTGCGAAGCCCTGCGCATTTGGTATTAATTGGTATTTGGTACTAAAAAACGCATCAATTGTGCTCCTCAATTTAGTAATATTTGAGATTTTGCATTCTAATTGGATGAGTAAGCACCGTTAAGTGCAGTTTGCAGTTTTCAGCGTCGATTTATTCAGTTGACATTAATTGCAATTGAAGTCGGTATTCATTGGGTTGGTCAGTTCTCATGTTGCCAACGCTATCATCGCCAGCAGCCTTAACGAGTGCTGCACAGACAGAGGGAGTGTGAGAAGGAGGAAGGGGGGGGCGGAGTCGGATAGGTGAGATGCGGCACAGTTGGTCGCAGTGTAGTCAAAATAATAAATAATTTAATGGTCAAAGTGTTGTGCGTTTGTTCGCTCTGTTGTTGTTGTTGTTGTTGTTGTTAGAGCTGTTGCATTTGGGTTGGCTTAGATTGAAATCAGACAAACAGCGCTGCGACAGCGACAGTAACAGCAACGGCAACAGCAACAGCGACCACATGCCACATGCCACATGCCCATAGTGCATGCAACGATTGCAGCTCATCTCCAGCAACGTTCCAGTTCCCAGTCGCGCAAGCCTCAAGTCACAAGTTGCACCAGCCCTCTGTCTCCGTCCCTCTCTCTCTTTCTCTCTTTCCATCTCTCACTGGCTCTGTCTGTCTTCTCAGCGAGGTGCGCAACTGGCGACTGGCGACTCGCGCTGCGAATTAAGCTGTTGACACATAACATCATGTCGCACTTGTCTGCTGGCACAAATCTCACCAGCTGAGTGAAACGCGCGCACAACATGAGCCTCAGTCGCTGTCGCAGTCGCGGTCGCAGTCGGAGTCGGAGTCCACTAAGGCCCGAGTCGCAAGTCGAGAGTCAGTTGAAGTCTCGAGCGGAGCCTTGAGCAGAATGTGGCACCATGTTGAGTTGAGTGTACACTGTGCGACCAACAACGGGAACGACAACGACAGCAACGGCAACAACAACAACAACAATAGCCGTAACAAGCGAAAGGGGAACAACATCGCGAGCAAGTCCAGCTTAAGCTTCTTCCTCGGCTTCAGCTCCAGTTCAAGACGATGCTGCGAATGCTGGTCAAAGCACAACAAATCTTACGGCATGTTATCGCTGCCATGACCACGACAACAGCAGCAACAACAGCAGCAGCAGCAACAACAACAACAACAAGAGTAACAACAACAACAACAACAACAACAACTGCAAAGCAAACTGACTTGAACGACGTTGGCAATTTGTGATTGGATTCTGGCGGTAAATGCAAGCCCAGTTACTCAGCCCCATCCTTCCTCCTTCTCCCTCTCTCTTTTCATCTCTCTCCCTGTTCTGCTCCCCCCACCTCCTAGTATCTTCTTTCTGTCTGGGTGAAGGGCGTAATAACTTTGTCAATCAGTTGCGACTCTCCCGAGTTCTACGAATACTCCAACCGAAGATAATATTGTTATTTAGTGATGCTTTTGCGCTCTTTCGCCTAACGATCTTTCCAATGTAGACAGTACAGTGACCGCTCCATAGTGTGTACCTTGCAATGTTTGGAGTTTTTAACTTTAATTGACATTTAAGATTATTAGGAATACTTTGAACATGGAGAAAAGGTTTAATGCTAAACCAAATTTTGAGCACGAGTTGGCTGAAAATGTTAAACTCATCAAGTCATTCAAAATACTTAAGAATAAATATAAAAAGTTCTTTATTTTATAGGTAAGTATTAAAGAAATATACGAGTACATATTATTTATTAAAATCTCAAATTTACTCGAATTGTATGCACTACTTAATTTTATAATTAAAACTATTAAGTATAAATATTGTATAGCAACAAAGTAACTCCTAATGAGGTCGTTCCACATTGAAAATGTTTTGCAATTTAAAAACAAGCCCTACTCCCACCTTAAACCTAAATCATTAAATTATCAATGTTACTAAAATATTTTAGTAAACCTAAGTATTAGGATTTTATTGTTAACGTATTATTGTAGTTATTTTAAGTATCAAAAATTGTTTTTATTCATATTTGTACTGCCAATTAAATTTATAAGTATTAATATAATACTTCTAGTTTTAGAAGTTCCCGTAAATAGAAAATAATAAATTTATAAAATAATAAAGAAATGAACTAATAAATAAATAAAATATAAATAAATAAAATAGTACTGTATGTAGATCTGGCAACCCTTTCATTTTGCTAATAAAATTTATTTAAATATATAATTTGCATAGATATGTAGTTATCTGTAATCGATATGCTTGTAACCATCGCTAACTTTTCCTCTTTCCATCGCCATCTGTCAAGCACACAAAACGTGTTGCTTTCTAATTTTTTAAACTTTTACATTATAATCGAAATATTATTATATATATTTTATATTATATTAAAGATATATAATAAATAATAAATACATCTACTTTACACTTGTAACGAACTCAAAAAATCTCGAATGATAATTAGTATTGAAGATGTGTTGCAACTTTAAAGTATTCCCAACTACTTTAGTAATAAGTTATATTTATATATTTTGTATATAGTATATAAATAACTAATATGTATGTATATAGTTTGTACAGTCTTCCTATAGTTAGCCGTTTTTCCGCCACTAGCTTTGTTGCTAATACTCAGCTTAATATTGATTGGATCAATCGAGTCGAATTTTCCCCGTGGTGCGTCTTCCTTTCTAAGACTCGCTTACGGTTTGATGTGGCGTTGGCTGATGCTGTTGCTGCTTTGGGCGTCATCAATTTAAGCGGGATCCAACGGGGGATGCGCTACATGTGGCAGGCACGTTGTGCGGTGTACACGTTCGCGTCACTCATACGTCGTGTGGGCTGTGGCGCCGTTGCACTGGCAGTCGCCATTTTGTTGGCCGCCATTTGCTCGGCATCATCAATTCCGGCTGACACGTCATCCATCTTGGCGGTTGCAGCCTGCTGCAGGCGAATGCGAAAGAGAGAGAGAGGAAGAGAGAGATGAAGGGAAGGAAGACTGGCTGCTGCTGCTGGTGACCGAAACGCACAGAGGCCTGCGGCAAAAGTCCTTTAAACGACCTCTGGACGATGTTGCCTGGCGCCGAAAAGCTGCGGCCGAGCAGCCAGCAGCAGCAGGGGCCGAGAAGGGAGGAGAGGAGAGGGGGAGCACAAGCATGCTGCCTGGCATGGCAAGGCAGCTGGGGAGCCGTAGTCCGCACAAGATTAGAAAATTCGACGTTGTGCAGCAGGCGAAATTAAAATGGCGACGAGGCAGGCAACGCGACGACGACGACGGCAATGAGGAGGCAGAAGGCAGGACGCAATGCCATCACGAATGCATGCTGCAAGGCGTGGCACGGAGGGGGGCGGCGGCGGCGGCGGCTGTGTGGCTGCAACGCTGCTGGGACTCTCGACGTGCGACGCTGCAGCCATTAAAATCCACAGCTGCCGTGGAGCGAGGCGTGAGAGGCAGGCGAGTGCGAGGAGGCGTGGCATGGGGGGGTGGGGGGCATGGCACGTAAAATGGCCTGGCTGTGTGCGGGCGGCGTTGTAACGCACGCAAGGACATTTGAAGGATAAAGTCGCGTGAGAGAAAGCAGCAACTGCTGCTGCTGCACCAGCTGCAACAACAGCAGCAACAGCAACTCCAGCAGCAGCAGCAACAACAAGCTGGCTGACTGCGCTGAGCTGCCGTTACTTGGCATACGAAATCAACTGGCCCCAACGAGGGAGCCGAGCGCGACTAAAGTAGTAGAAAAATTGAGTAGTAAATAAATGATAAACGAAAATAAAATGCAAGGACTCGCTCCTACGCGGCGCACACACCGAAAGAAGAGCAGGAGGAGGAGCAGGAGAGTGAGAAAGGGGAGGGGACACACACAGAGACACAGACTCATCTGACAGGATTACAAGAATGCTCGAAGGACCAACAATGCCAGGCCAGAGCCAGAGCCAGAGCCAGCGGCAACAAAATGACTGTCCCCTCGCACACTTCAACTCTCTTTCTCTCTCTCTCTCTCTGTCTCTCTCTCTGCCTCTCTCTCTGCCTCTCTCTCTCCCCTTACCCTGTCGCATTCGTGTGCTGCATGCTGCAGTTTTCGAAGGCAACTAAATTCACATTTGTTCTGCTCCTTTCTGCTCCTCCTGCTGCATTCGAACACTCTAAAGAGCCAAACACCTTGTTGCCTCCGTCTCATCTTCACCCCCCTTCAGCCACGTGGCGCGCTCTGTCGGAGGAGTAGACTACCTTCACGAGTTGTCATATGTGTCATATGTACATATGGCAAAGATCTGTAGTTGTCTCTGCAAGGTGGCTAAAGTATATGACTTCATTGTGTCATATGCTTGTCATATTCGCAAAGATTGGCAGCTCTTCTATATGGAAAATGTTTATATGGAATATGTTATTATGTTGATATGGCACAACATCTGACAACTGCCATATGACGTGTTGTGTAGAGAGATTTGTCTATGACGTGCGTAAAGTAGCTGATGTATATATATGTATGTCTGAATTGTGCCATATATGTAAATACTTATGTGCGATACATACAGAGATGACCTTTTTAAGGAGTTCTTGGTATGGCTAATTATATGGCAAGTGTATGGCCTTGTCTTCAACAGATATATGACACTAATAGGGCAAGCTACAAAGCAAAAATATGCTTTAGTATGTCAACAGATATGTGTATGTATATACGTATTATATGTCCCGCATATGACAAGCTTAAGAAAAGTATGCTTAAAGATACATATAAATCTGTATATGGCATGCAGTTTATGGTAGTTGCAGTGGAAAATTTCTCTATGACGGCCCTGCGAAAGAGATGTATGTCACAAATATGTCTCGTTGACATACAGATATGTCAATATGTCAGCATAAGTGAAGCGCGTGTCAGTTTTGCTGCACATGAAGGGATTATTGAAAGCACATTATCGCCATGATAGACTTGTGTGTGTGTATGACACATACATATATGACAGACATGACAAGCCGCCGTTGCTGCGGCCAAGCATGCCACACACACACACGCGGAGTATCCTTTGATATTCCTTTTGGAAACACACGTGGGCTGTGGAGGTGCAGCAAGAGGAGGAGGAGGAAGAGGGAGTGGGGGCCGATCTAAGCACTGTCTCTGAATACCCTCGCCAAGTGCCTAATTACGGTACGCAGCGCGGGCTGCCGATGATGACCATACGATCATCATCATCATCATGAAGTTGCCTTGCCGCAAAACGTTGCAACGTTGCAAGATTAGCGCAGCGCACCGCTTAAATAAATTAAATTCAATTTTGAGCGCACTGAGGTCCGCCAACTGCCGATGCTCATATACCCGCTCTTGACCTCTGCCAGTTGCCAACAACAACACCAACAACAACAACAGCAACAACTGCAACGGTAATCAGTGCCACATAACGCACAGGCCGCAAACTAAAACGCGCAACGCAAAAATCGTGCGTGCCCTTAAGACGCTCATAAAATAGCCAAACGGCGGCGACGGCGGCGGCGACTGCGCTGGAGCCGCGGCCACAAAAATGTTTTCCACTCTATCGAAGCCAAAAAAAAAAACAACACGAGAAGAAAATAAAAAAAAAAGAACAACAAGCCAGTTCAACGGAGAGGGAGAACTTGAAGATACTTCGCAATTGAGTTGAGTAAAGTTCGTTGCTTCCTTCGCTGATAAATCGTTTGATTCTGTTTCGATTACAATTAAATTTGCTAAGCACACAGAAAATATGTCTTACTATAGATATAAGAAATATTTACGCACTGCTTTATAAAGTAACTGAGTAACATACATTTTTTTTTTTATTTTTCTTTATATTACAATCTGTTTTAGGTAATCTTCTTAGTTCCAACACTCTCATCGGTATTGTAACATAAATAAGCAGTAAATAAAAAAAAAATTTAACTTCAGTTTTAAATATACAGAATCAGTTGCTGAGTGAATTTCACAGCTCAACCTCTCACATTGCCAGAGATCTATGTATAACTGGCACTACAGAAGAGATCTAATATATACGAGTATTGTGGACTATCCTAACCCATAACCCAAGCAAAGTGTTGCTGGGTATGCGCCGAGAGAGAAAGAGGGAGAGCGAGAGATTGGCTAAGAATGGGTAGGTTAAACGGGTGGCTAG
Organism: Zaprionus africanus; assembly: GCA_018151435.1. NCBI lineage: Eukaryota > Metazoa > Arthropoda > Insecta > Diptera > Drosophilidae > Zaprionus > Zaprionus africanus. The sequence goes on from JAECXB010001995.1 coordinate 857,738, forward strand.
CCGCAGGAAGGTGGCAACTGGGTAGCAGCGACGGCAGGGGACGGACGAATGGAAGGGGGGGTAGGCAGCGCTGCTGCACGTAAGGCACGACTTTTTATTATGCTTTACGTTCTTCGCGCTGGGGCCAACGGCGCCCACCCGCCTGCGCTTTTTGTCTCGGCCAAAGAATCTGCAGAAAATCTGTTTTGGCCATTGCCATTGCCATTGCATTGGAATGCATAACAACAACAGCAACAGCAACAAGATCAGCAGCAGCGGCAACAACTGCAACACCAATAACAACAACAACAACACGGAGAACAACAACTGTTGCTGCAGCATCGAGTGAGATGGAAAATAGTGCAACGAATGTCATTCGCATTGCTTGCTTTTCGGTCAACTCAAGTTTATGGCACCCGCAACGAAATTGAATTGCGCCCCCGCTATAAAGTATCTGCATCGGGCCAAATGAGAAAGACCAGTTGGGTATTAACTAGAAATGTTTCAGCCAATACGCACCTTATATTTTCCCCGAATTTGCCAGTTCCCGGAGACTGATTGACTTAGGTTAAGGAATTAAGCATAATTCTCATCTGCTTCGGTTTGCCTTAGTACTGATTAAATAAAGTTGTAACTACGTTTCTGTTAAGGAGTGTGTGCTTATCGAATTATTATCTATTACTTTAACTAATTTAATCGAAATACTTATATAGATTTTAGTTCTAAAAAATTTCTTATGCGTTATCCTCATCTGCTTAAGCAGTTCCTATTTGCTTAGTGTTGTACGAGTCACTCTTGTGGCCTAGTTTATCTGAAAAAGTGATAAAGTTTTTTAATAGCTTTACTTTTTTAAATTTTTTTTTAAAATTTTTTTTTAAACTTGACTAAATTCAGTATACTGAATTGTAAGTAAGATATAATACAATAAATCTTTTATAAATATCAATATCTAGAAATTTTATTCTTTTTGTTTTTATACTATTTTAATTTAATATAATTTTATTTAAAATTAATAAACTATCGAATATCTTCTCCTACCAAGTCTTTAACATGAAAGTGTTATCCTCGAACTGTATTAGGTAATATTCGTAGCATTATTAAGATCTATTAGTTTTAGTAAATTGAATAAAAAATGTTTTGAAGCTAAAAAAAAAATGCAATTTGCTTTGCTTTCTTATTCAGAATCGGCAAAAACGAAATTAACACGACGCTTAATTAACCAGAATGTGACCGCAAATGTTACCGGCGATGTCAAAGATAAATGCCAGTCCAACTCAGAGCTGAATGGAGCTAACCCAATGCCAAAGGGTCGAGGGATTATCTGCATATTGTCGAGGAATACGCAGCTCGTAATTAATATCACAGAATGAAACGACGATGGGATATTCAATCATTAGACTGCTGTCAAAGGCTGCCCTGCAGACGCTGTGCACACAAACACACACACACACACTGGGACACATATGTACATGCATATGCATATGCGTTAGCCCTGAGTCCCATTGACGCCCATGCCACGCCCCGATTGTGCGAGCCTCGCTAGGGCCAAACAATTTGATTGGCCAACACTCGAGCGCGCATGCTGAGGGAGCGTAAAAAATCAAGGAGCAACTGAAGTTTTCGCATTGCGAAAAAAAGAAAGATGCAGTTTCAAATACCCTGTAATTGGTAATCAAGCCACGCGAGTGGGTATGCCAAGCAGGCAAGGGGAGAATACGACAGTTAAGAGAGTTGAAGATAACTCATGATTTGACAGAGAGTTGAGTGCTCACTATATGCATATACATATAAACTTATATATTCTTGTTCCATCACATTGTGCAGTAAGATCGCTCTGTAGAAGAGGCAACCTACATCTTTAAATTCCCGTACATATATTTTATATCATTATTATTATTTAATTTATTTATTATAATTATTATTATTATATTTTATTCTTGTTCAATTATTATTATATTTTATTCTTGTTCAATCCGACTGTGCTGCAAGTTCGTTTTACCTCTCTCTCTCTATTGTGGACAAAAAGTGGCATCGCACCTGACAGATTCGAAAGATAAGTACTATATAGCTATATATGCATATATATTCCTGATGAATCAGCTTATGTAAAGAAGTTTCTTTTCTCCTGTGGCAACCTACATCTTCTAATTCAATGGACATAGCAGATTAGCAAGGTGCAAATCCGTGTATATATTTTATTGCAGGCATATATATATTCTTGTTCAATCAGACTGTGAAGCAAGATAATTTGCTCTCTCTCTCTCTCTCTATTGTGGACAGAAAGGGACACCGAACCTAACAGACTAGAGCCATATAAGCTGTATAGCTATATATGCATATATATTCCTGTTTAATCAGCTTATGTTAAGAACTTTCCATTCTTCTGTTTAATCAGATGGAAATTCAACTCACTCAACTCATTCACCCAATTCCAGGGTATCTTCCCGTTCATAATGCACTTCTCTGTTCATCCATTTGCATGTTTCCTTTTTGCACACATATTTGAGTAGAAATTTTTTAATTTTCCCCATTTTTGCAGCTTCTCCTTTTGCTAATCAAAAAGCACAACAGAAGGAACAACAGAGAGAGTAGGACAAGCAGAGAGAGAGAGAGAGAGACAGAGAGAGAGAAAGGGAGGGAGACCAATAGTGGGCAAAGGCGGAAAAGAAAAAGAAAAGATGCATATGACGAGCAGGCAAATGAAAGGAGCTAGTGGAGGGGGGTGGGAGAGGGAGGGGGGGTGCTGCAGCCCGTTATGTTTGCAGTCGAATAAACAGCATCAATTCATCACACACGAGCGCAAAAAAATGAATCAACAAAGCAGAAGCAGATAAGAAACCCATAAGGAGTGAGCAAGGGAGGGAGGGGGAAGGGAAGGAAGGGGCAGGGATAGAGGAGAGCAGCAGAAAATGGCGCCACAAGGCTCGGAGCAGAGCCACCGAAAATGCAGGCCATGCTGCCCCCCTTCCGCTGCCCCTCCTCCTAGCGAGGCATTTCCTGCGCGTTCCCCTCCCCCCTTGCAGTGCTCCCCTCCCTCCATGCCCCATGGACACAGCCTCGCGCAGCGCACTAAATCAACATTTCACTTTGATGAATGATGACCAATGTCCAGGCGCGGCTGATGTCCTTCTGCTGCTGCCCCTTCCCCGCCCCCTCTGCTGCTGCTTGTGTCCTGTGTCCTGTGCACAGCGCAGCGCAGCATGCAACAGCAACAAGGACAGCGAAACCAGAACAAGGCAAGAGTGCCGCCAAGGGGAAGGGGCAGGGGAAGGGGCAGGAACAAGGGAGAACAGTGTAAAACAGAAACTCGGGGCGCCGCACTAAAGTGCACAAAGGGGGCGTGCCCAAAAAGGGAATGAAAGCGCCACGGATTGCAAGCAGCAAGGGGGAGGGGAGATGTAGATGGAGGTGTGGGGAGGGGGATTGGCTGAGAACAACGACAACGCCTACACGACGAGCCTGAAAATAGACACGGACACTAATCGAATTATTGCCACTGCAGAGGAGCAGGCAGGCAGCTAGAGGAGGGAGCAGGGAGGAGGAGGAGGGGGGAGAGACTGGAGCAGCAGCAGTTGCCGTTGGTCCTGGCGCTCGTCCTGCGCGCTGCCTACACGAAAATCGAATTTTTCCTGCAACTTGGCAAAGAAAAGGAAAACAAAACAAGAGCTGAAAATGGACGAGAGTAATTAAAAAGAATTTCCCTTTGCCGGCTGCACACTATGTGCCTGTGTGTGCCTGTGTGTGTGTGCGTGTGTGTGTGTGGGAGAGGCAAATCAAGAATGAAGCAAGGAATGCATAGCATACATATGTGGGCAGCCGCCTGCGACGCGCATCTGCATGCGTGTGTACATAGCACCCCCTCCCCCTCCTCCCCCCAGGCCCTTGCTCGTGTGTGTGTGCTGCATCGATGGGCAGCAGCAGCCAACCAAAATCGAACAGCGTCGCCTTTGCAGTTTGCTGACCGCTCGACGCTTGCCACATGCAGCAAAAGGGAGGCATGTACTTCAAAATGGAGGCAAAGCCAGATGGAGCAGGAGGGTGCTAGAGGAGAGAGGGTGCACAGCGTGCTGTGTACCCCAATAAACAAAAACGCGCGCATAAATTAGAAGCCACACCCGCAGCGGCAACAACAACAACTGCAACAACATTGTCAATGCTTGCAACGCAGCGAAAAACGGAAATTTGTGCAAAAAAATTGGTTGAATTTGCCGCACTTTGAATTGCTAATCAATGCGATGGAAATGAATGAAGATAGGAATGGAAGGGGAGAGCAAAGGAAGAAGTGGACAAAGAAATGGATAGAATGTGAGAGGAGCAGCGGGGGGAGGGGGGCAGGATGCTGATGTCAGCCAGAAAGGTGCAAATTTATGGCTAACTTTAAGAGGAGCTGAATAAATAAGCAAGAAGATATAGATGGATAAGGACAAAGATATAGATGGGGATGTGGATTTAAGAATATGGCAGGTATAGATGTGGATATTAATAAATATACTACTTATGTGCATAAAGATGCATAAAAAAAGACATAGAGATGGTTATAATTAAATGAAAATAAATTAGATATGTATACAAAGATATAGATGCAGATAAAAAGATATACATATGTGCATGTTCAAAGGATATAAAGAACATATATTAGTGCATATGGAAAGGAATATGAATGCACCTTAAAAACATAACGATAAAGTTATAGAAGTAATTGCTGTTGTAGATACCCTGTAGTACTGGCCACTAGTTCGTAGCTGGTAAAATAAGTACTTACTAAAGGGCTAGGGCTACTTACTTTACACACCCTAGGCAATGTGTTTTATCATTTCGTTTTTTGTATGAAATGTCCGCACCACATCGTTTACCAGAAAGTAAAGAAAAGGGTACCTATGATTGGAGTACTTATGTAGCTACCACAATTGTCTACCCCTGTTTAGAGTACTTATGTAGGTACCCAGGAATGGGCTAGAGAAAAAAGTACCTACGATAAGAGTACTTACGAAGGTACCCCTGAAAGGATAGGTGAAAAGAGTACCCATGACTAGAGTACTTATGTATATACCCATGAATAGGTGGAGTAGTCGGGTAGGTTGTTTAAATATTGCTAAGCTTACACGAGAAAGCGCCGAAAAAATAGGCGTTAAAATTAGATTGACACTTAGTGGTTCGGTGTTCGCTTACTAAAGGGTGAATAGGGTAACTACCCATGTAGGGAGTAGTCGAATTAGTAGTTTCTGTATGGCTTATCGACACCCCTTGAACGACTGGGGATAGATGCAGATTTAATATAGGTATGTACATATGTATCTGTATCCACATATAGAAGAGCGGATAAAAAAAAAATATTCATAGAATCAAGGAGAGATATAAGATATTCTCATGTTGAGAGAAAGATATATTTGGGATAGGTGAGAATAATGGAAGAAGTAAAAGCATTGATGAAGATGAGATTTATGGTAAATATAAAGTTAGATATAGAAGGGTATAAACTATAGAGTATAGAGAATAAGGTATTCTCCTCTTTCTCTTCCTCTTCCCACCTTCTCTCCCTTCCCTGCCTCCTTCTCATGGCAACAGAGTAAAAGAGATATAACCACGCGCAGTTGAATAGCTGCAACTGCAACAGCAACACAGACAACGACAACAGCGACAACAACAACAACAACAATGACAACAACGCACATGTGCACCGATTGTTCTTGTTGCTGTTGCTGCTGTTGTTGCTGTTGTTGCAACAGCAGCGAAATGTCAACAACAACAGCGCAGCGCACGCGCAACAAAAAGTCAACGCTGCTGCTGCTGTCGTTGTTGTTGTTGCAGTTGTTGTTGCTGTTGTTGTCGCTGTTGTTGCAGTCAATTGCATTGCAACATTTCATTTTCTGATATGAAAGATTTAAAGTTTGCAACATAAAAATGTCACGTTTTTCATGGTCGCCACGAGACGACGACGACAACAGCAACATCTTTGTTGTTGCTGTTGCTGTTACTGTTGCTGCTGCTGTTGTTGCTGTTGCTGTTGTTGTTGGAGCTGCGCATGCGCATTTGGAGCCTGCGGCTGCGGTTAACTAACTCGAGGTCTATTTATGTTACAATTTGGCTGCTGCCTGGCAAAAATGTTGCCAGCTTCAGTCGCCGTCGTCGTCGTCGTCGTCGCAGCTTGTTTGACAATGCGCGTCGTGACATCTGCAACAGGTCGCAGTTGGAGCTGGAGTTGCTGCTGCTGCTGGCTGCTGGCTGGAGTCGGGGTTAGTTTTGGTTTTAGGCCGAGGTTATAGTCGAGCAGCAGTTCCCTCCTCCACCTCCTCCCCTTCTGCTGCCCCCTCGCCGTATTAATTTGAGCAACGCAGCATTACGCACCCGTTGGAGGATTGAGTTGGAGATGGAGACGGAGACGAAGCTGGAGCTGGAGACAGACTGGTTGCCCCGACGCGGCTCTCATACAGCGGCGATGCCACTGATATGAGCTGTGCCACAGACAGACGACGGCGGGAGGCAGTAAGGATTGCAGGTCAGCAGGAGGAGGGGGAGAAGAGGCTGCGCTGCTTGCAAAGATTTCGTTTCGTTTTGTCACAAATTAAACACGTTTTTCCATGGAACCTAATGAATAAACTAGCCAGGCAATGTTAGCCTCTGCGCTTTGGCAAGAACGTGCAGATCTAAGAGTGCAGGAGAACGACTAGCGCATACCCTGTAGGGGGAGAAAAAGAGTGGAGAAGAGAGGATGTGTCGCAAGTGAAGGGCTTTAGCTGTGAAACTGCCTTGCTGGGCATAGTGGAAGCCTAAACAGGCATGACTGATTAGAAAATACCCTGCAAGAGACGAGACAGAGACTTACAGGGACCTAAGCTAAAACTGCTCTGATAGCACAAACCATACCCTGCAAATGAGAGATACAGAGTTAGAAAGAGTAGCGCTGGAACTGGGCAAAATCGGACAAAAGAAAAGGGAGAACAGAGAGGAGGAAGGTAAGTAAAAAATAAATAAGTAAGTAAAAAATAAAAGTGCTGCTCTGGCTTTGAATAAATTCATATATACATATATATATTTTGTTGCATGAAGTTCTTATTTTTATAACTTAACTTTATTTCGATTATTAATTAATAATTATAATTACACTTCTTTCTTAAGGCGTCATTTAAGCACCAGCGCTTCTCTTATTGAACGTGTCGATCTTCGATAACAATTGCCTTAACTCTTATTCTATCGTTCTAATTACACAATGATTCCAAAATATATGAACAACTATCGGAACTTCTTAACTTGTCTTTAAACATCGATTAATCGTTAACTCCGATAAAGCTTATATAATAGAAATACAATAATATAGATATAATGCTACAATTTGTACTATTTTTGCAATAATAATAATATAACAAAATTTAATATAAAATAAATAAATAAATTCTATAAATAAAAATTATCAACAAATAATAAAAAATAAAAAAATAATAAATAATAAAATCACAGATAAGTATATTTCTATTAAGACATAGTTCTCTCAAATTATAAAATATTTAAAGTATAAGCTGAAAAACACAGAGTATCTGGCAGTAGGACTCTGTAAATCCTACTTGCTCCACTGAGATATATACGAGTATATAAATATTATAGAATTCCCCAGAGTTAGTGTTATTTCGGATGGAAAGCAAGTGCAGTAGCTTGGCTCTTATTTAGAGCCCCGGCTCAACCCTCGTTGGGGATCCAAAACCAGATTCACCTGCTGCCAAAGTAATCGTCGCTGGACGATTAAGGACGACTATCGACCCCCGACTTGCCACTCGCGACTCGGGCCTCCCAGTCGGAGCTCGTCGTACAATTAGCAGGCTGTAAATTAGAAATCAGAAATAGCTACAAGAGAGTCGCACTCGTCTCTCTCTCTCTCTCTTTCTCTCTCTCTGTCTCCCGGGGCCTACATAAGTGTTAATTGAACATGCACTGCGTACGTGTGTGGCAGCAACATGTTGCAGCACGCTGAGTGGACGCGCTGCAAATTGGATGCGCCGCATACACTCGAAGAACAACGTTTCTTAAAGGGTTCTTCTTCTTTATATATCTTCTGTTTGGGTTCAAGAATATATAGTGTAAAGTTGGGGAATATATTATATTTACGAATCGGAAATTTATAGCAACTTAATGTGGTTCTCTCTTTTCTTTTCTGTCTTTTACTTTCTTTAACTTGCTTCTTCATCCATAAAGTTGCTTCTTTTTACTTCTTTCTATAATTTTGCTTCTTCTAAAAGTTAGTTTTATGCTAGGTAGAGATGCTATAACTTTTCTCTATCCTACAAAGTTACTAAAATATCTTTTCTGCTGACTTACTTTAACTTATTTTTGCCATAAAATTGATGCAAGTATCCCAGATTTAGGGTTGGGCAACTTTATCGATAAGCGCCAACTAAAGTTGCTATAACTTTTCACTCTTTTATAATTTGTTATAGATATCTTACACATAAAAAGTTATCCCAGGCTTAAAGTTAATAAAAATTTTTCTATGATATTTGATTGAGGAAATTGCTTTAACTTCTCTCTCGTTTAAAAATGTATGAGATTTTACTGCTTAAATTGCTGTAACTTCTTTACCCAAAGTTGCTATAAACAAATAAAGAAATCTTTTGCGATATAAAATTGCTATATCATTTCATATAATAAGTGTTAAGTTAATATAAAATATTCCATATTCAAACTTTCGAAACTCTCGAATTTATCTTCCGCTGCTAGTAAGTTACTATAACTGGGATACCTACTGTCTGGTTGATTTACCTTTCCTATAAAGTTGACATTACTTCGGTTTGTGCTTATTAAAGGTATTTGCGTGACATCTGACGGCTACAGTTGCTTTATAGCTGCTATAAATCTGATATAACTACCTTTCCTGTAAAATTGTCATATATAAAGTTTGTTTTAATTTACAATATCAGTGTAACAGCTAGAGTTGCTATAAAGCTCCTATAAATTTACTATATATGCCAATCCCATAAAGTTACCATAAGTATAGTTTGTCTGCATGATATGACAGCTTAAGTTGCCATAAATTTCCTATAATCTTGCTATAACAGTCTGTCCCATAAAGTTACCATAATTATAGTTTGTGTTAATTTACGATATCTGTAAGATATGACAGCTAAAGTTGCTATAAACTTGCTATAACTCGCTGACAACTGCAGCCTTGAGCTAGCGCCAAGTTCATCGGGTCTTTCTGCCAGTGTACCCCGCACTGTGGCAGCCTCTCGTGGTCAGTTCGGCCGCAGTTCGGCTGCAATTACGCACATCTAACGCAATTTCGATAATTGGCCATCAAATTTATGGGACATGTTGCTGTTGCCATTGCTGCCGCTGTTGTTGCTGCTCTTGCAGCTCGAGCTAAATTACGATGTGCGAACATGTTGGGATCGTAAACGCAAATGTTGCCAGTCTGTCGTGGCACGCCGGGGCAGACTGTGGCAGGCAGCGCGGCCCATTTAAATGCGTGTGATAATCAGCATGTTGCGCACTTGTTGCCGTGCAACATTTCATGCAACAAGCGATGGCAGCTGTAATTATTTCTATTAAGGAGTGCAACTGCGCTCTCTCGCTGTCAGCCTGACTGCACACACACACACACACCTGCACACACACACACACTCACATGCAAATATGAATTTCTTTCGTAATTTACCTGGCGCAATTTCTCAAATTGAATTTGCATGCGAAACGCGCACGAGAAATTCTATTAGGCAAAACATTTCGCAATTGCGTGCTGATTGTCAGGTTAAATTTATGTAGCCCCCTTCCCCCTCTCTTGCTGAGTGCCTGCTGCCCCGCCCCGTTGCCTGACCGATACCCCAAAGGCAGCCGGTTCGACGAGGCTTGCGAGGCATCTGCGCGATTCTTCAGCGCGTTCTTCTTCTTCGAGCTGCTTTGCATGGTTGCGATTATTAGTTACGGCCGCCTGAACGCATTTTTGCTCAGCTACCCTCCTCCCCCCCCCTCGCTCTACCTCCCTCTGCGTTCCTGCCTCGTTGTGGCCTCCCTCACGGCAATACTGTAATAATCTTAATTAAGTTTAGGAATTGAGACTGCGCGTAATTATGCGAAACGCGCAGCACGTATGCAAAGTAACTGCCGCTGCCACGCCCCCACAGCCCCCTCCCCTCTCTCCTAGCCTGCACAGCGCATTAAGGCGTAATTATACTGTGCACTTGCAGCACAGCACAGCAAGCAGCCTCTTCCGTCTCCCTCTCTGTCTGCTTCTCTCCCTTTCCTTCTAGTTTGTTCTCTTCCCATCGCCGCCCACTTTCCTTTTCAAGCTGCCGACGTCGTCGATGATCGTCAGTTTCTGGTTAGGCGAGCATAACTAATCTAATCGCTATAAATCTGCTCACCACTCTGCACTATCTCCTTCTCTCTCTCTCTCTTTTATATATTCTCTCTCTGTCACATACACTCACAAACTTCTGAACCTCTTTGAATTGTTTTCAGATCAATCGAATTGAAAGACGATTTGAGGACTTGATCAAAGCTCGATTAATGGCTTAATATTTCATAATCATTAATCTTTAAACTGCAAGCATCCGCAATCGATTAGCTTATCGATAACAAATTCAAGCTATGGGAGCTACTTTAATCAGCTTAATCGGCTTGGCAACTTGATATGTGCAACAGGTTTTTATGACAGCTCTACAAAGTAAGACTCATTATTTTCTTATTAATCAAAAGTGTTATTGCCTAATCGATAGTCTTCTAACTTAATCGATAGTCTTCTTACATTACTCACCGAATTCCAATGCCCAAGAATGAGGTTCTTTACGACATAGTTCATTACATACCTTTATTAAGCCATAAACGAGACTCCATGCATCAACAATGTAAAACAAATCCCTTATCGATAGTTTTCTAAATTAATCGATAGTCTTCTTTCATTGCTCACCCAATTCCAAGGCCCAAGAATGCGATTCTATAGCTCATGACCTTTAATAAAACCTAAACTAGACCACAATTTATCAACAATGCCAAACAAATCCCTCATCGATAGCTTAACCGATAACTAAGTTTAATTGAATTTGTAATAAATCTTATATATTATCAAATGTATTTATACAAGGCCTCAACTCCTTCCCCTGTTAATCTCTAACAGTAAGCAACTCCTTAATCGATAGTATTATCGATAGTTCTAACTGTTTCCAACGGAGAATCACCTGTAGGAAGACGCAGCTTTCCGCCTGATTGACACACTCGATTTGTACGTTCCGCTGTCAGTTGCTAATGAGCTTTCTGACCTGACGGCAGTGCCGGCGTCTATCGGCTATCGTCTATCGCCCATCGGGCAATGCGCATATCGCGCGCTCATCGTCCATGACATTTCTCCGACAGCCTAAGCCGTCACAGACGCAGAGATGTTGCGCCTACCCACAGTCAATGCTGCAGGAACAGGACAAGCCCATTAGTGTCCCCTACATTCTCTCGCTCTCTCTATCTCTCTCTCTCTCTCTCTCTCTCTCTCTCTCTGTTTCTTTCTCTCTCTTTTTCTTTTTGTGTCTCTCTGTCTTCCTGTCACTGCTCCCCTTGCTGGGCATCGCCCACTTGGCGGCATCTCGCGCCGTTGCGCCTTTCTCTTTCGCCAATTCTCCTGCTCTTTTGCTATCTGCTTCCTCTCCCCCTTGTGCTGCTCTGCCTCTCTCCCGATCCCAATTCCATTTGCCGCTCGCCGCATGGCCCATTACGCTGTCCATTTGAGTGGTCATTATAGTAAATTTGATTTGGACGCGAGCCTCGAGAGCTGCCCCAGCCACATCATCAATACCGGAGTGACACACAGAGACCCAGACAGAGAGAGAGAGATAGGGAGAGAAAGGGAGGTGTGCTGGAGTGGGCAGAGGGAGCGGGGCCATGCTGGAGATATATCGAACACGTAGTTAATCAATCCATTGGTGGTCCGAAAACACGACGCGCCAGCAATTACTGTTAACTGGGCCGCGCTGTCGTTGCATCCACTTGTTCCTGTTGTTGTTGCTGTTGTTGCCGTTGTACGCACGTTGCGCGTGGGCGGCAACATTCACAGTTGGCAACATGTTGAATGTTGCAAGTTGCCAGTCGACTGTCGACTGCCGTCTCCATCTCCGACTGACTTTGGCCGCAATTAAAACGATGCCGGGCTGCATTTCATGCACCGATTTGCAAAGTAATTATGTTGTCATTAGTTTGAGGCCCGGCCAAAAGCAGCGTGCAGTCAGCAGCTCCCTCTCTCACTCTCTCGCTCACTCACTCACTCATCCACTCGCTCACTCAGTCAGTCAGTCAGTCAGTCAGTCGGTTAATCTACTTTTTATTTCCATACAATTTGCGCCTTACACGCTCGCATTCGCCGCATTTGGCTTACGCAATGTTCAGCTGAAGTCGGCAATTTACTGCAGATATGTATATCGCATGGCTAGAGCCGATCTTGCTAGATCAGTCAGTGGCCGAATAAAGCGCATATGTTCGAATATGTTAACATAAAGACAGACATGCATACATCTAATCCGCAAACTGCAACTCAATTCGAAAGTCAAATCATTCTTTGCCCCCTTCTTAAATCGATAATATCGATGAATTGAGTGCGAGTTAATTTATTCCTTACTGTATGTTATCGGTTATATCGATAAATTACTAGCTGAATATAAAGAGAAATAGCAGTCAATATTGACTGTAATTGAAAGTGCTTTTAATATTTGACACAGCATCTTATCGATCACGTCGATTAAGAATGAGTTGAACATATAAGCAAAAACGTAATTAAATATTCTGTATTATTCTCAAATCGAAAATAAATGCAGTTTTTATTCAATGCATGTTATCGATAAATTGATAACAAGTTAACTCAATCCTTCCCACTGCATGCCATCGATTATATCAATAAGAAACTAGCTGAGAATATAGTTGGATAGTCAATTTAATTGTCCATTATCGAGAGTAAATTAAATATTAACTCTTTGTTATCGATAGGACCGATCAAGTACTAGATGAGCATATAGGCAGATATGTAACCATCTTTTTAAGATAACACTCACATCCATAGTAAACTCATTCATTACCCACTTTATGTTATCGATAAACTAAATGAAAGTTTACTTATTACTTGCTCCCTGTATGATATCGATTACATCAATAAAGTACTAGCGCAACCTGAAGACAGATAGCCACATACATTGTAATCGAAAGTGACCTTAATATTTGCACACTGCATGTTATCGATAACAACGATCAATTAAATGAAAGCTTACATACACTACATGTTATCGATAATATCAATGTACTGCTAGCTAAACATACCACGCACTTGTTGTGCCAGTGTGTCCCCAATAAATCTCAATAAAATGCATTTAACTCTTCAACATCCGCACAGAGGGCGCTGCAGTGCCATCGCTGATTGGCATTTCTGGCATTTTCGGCTGCCGTTCGTCGAATATTTCGCACCTTTTGGTTGGGGAGCGCAACACGCACGCTGCCACATGTGGCACGTGAAGAGGGTTCGCACAGTGCCCGCAAGCGAGGATCCGATCAGAGCGGAGCGACGACTTAATTGAAAGCTGCAGTTGGACAGGCAGCTGCTTATCAGCGCCACGCGCGCAATTAATTCCGACGATTTGCTTAACGGTACAATTGTAAATCGACTGGCCCCCTCGTTGTATTTGCCTCTGTACCCCTCCTTCTCCTCCCCCTCTCTCTCTGTGATGTCCCCTTTGCGGCTGCCTTGTCTGCTCGTGCAACAACAAAGCGTAAATCAAGAAATTTGCTTATCCCACGCGTCGCAGTCGTCGCTCTTCTTTCTCCTTCTCCCCCTCTCTCCCCACTCACCCCTTGGCACAACGCCTCTGCGCACTGTTGATGTGCCCCTTGCAACAGGTGGCGCGATCGCCGCGTGAGCCTTTTGCATATTAAAAATTGCTTTCGCCGTCTGTTTTGGGGCGCATCCAACGCGGCTTCAGCTGCTTCACTGCTGAAAACGCAGTCGCAGTCGCTGCCATAAGGCACAATGGGTGGTAAATTGAAGCTTTCATCTGTGTGTGTGTGTGTGTGAGTGTGTGTGTGTACTGTTATGTTGTTGTTGTTGTTGCTGCTGTCGCTGCAGCTCACCTTGGATCTCATTTCATTGGTCGCTGTTTTGACAATCGGCGCCGCTTTAATTGGAGCGCTGTCATTAAAGGCACGCAATCAAGAGAGCGCAGCACAGTCAAATGACTGGCACACACGTACGTATGCACTAGAGTCCTGCATGAATGCATACAAAGCGGCAAGTGAATTAATCATTCAAAAATATGATATATGTATGTTGTATTGCTTCCTGCCTTATGAATTACTACACACATTCACTTTACAGTGAGTACAGTAGTGTACATTTGTACTTTGGTGTACAGTCACAGTATTGGTAGTAGATAATATTGTCAAATATGTGTTACTTAGTGCGAAAACACTGACAACTAATGGCTGTTAAATACTTGCAGAATAAGTAAATAGACTTTGCTCTCCTTCCATTTAGTTATTTGTCTCTAAATTGACTATTTTCATCCGTAATAATCAGGGACGTCGCAACCGGGGGGTCAGCAAGGGCAGCTGCCCTTCTCAGAAATTTCAACGGGGGCAATATTATCATTTTGCCACCCCCCCTACGTAATCAAAAGTCAGTTTTGTTTATCAAATTTTTCGTAAATAAAAAGTATTTCTAGAAGTGATTATGATACATCTTTTTAATTATTGTCCCATTGCAAGTAGATAACTGTGTATTCAAAAGTTCACATAAAAAGTATAGCGCATTCTCATTTCCTAAAAACCAAAATGTTCGTAAAAATCCTTTTTTTTTAGAAACTCTAAATTTTTTTTTATGTTGCCCCCCATGAAAAATGTCGTTGCGACGTCCCTGGTAATAATTGTTATTATTTTTTGGTATTCTCATTTCAATAAGAGTCTCAATCACAGAAATCAAAAAGCGCAAAAATTGCGCAAAAATGAATAATGTAAATTCAGGCTCAGCGACAAAATGTTCTTCAATAAGTTTATTATTCTTAAAAATATTTATATTCCGAGCCATTTGATTATTGATTTAATGATTATATTGTCTTGCTTTTTGTTTCGCAACACGAATTATAGGTAGAAGGGTATTTAACTTCAATGCCAAGTGAAATGTATACAAGCGTAAGGTGGCGTAGCCGAACTCACAAATTATTTACTTATACATTTAATATTTATAGACTACAAAATATTGTAGTCATATATTTCCTTACCATATTAATATGAGTAGTATTCTGAATAGGTATGAAATAGCAATTTAATAATACACAATATCAATACATTTTCATTTTTAAATTACTTGACACACTAGCCTAGCTGCAAGCCTGTACGAGTTTTATATACTGTATAGCGAGTAATGAGTACAACCAGAAATGAGTACAGCATAGTACTGTACCTATTGTTGGCCTGCAATAAATTTGTTCATGCAGATTTTTTGTGTGTGTATGTATGTATGTTTGTGTCTTTGCAGCGTAGCTGTTTGCAGTATTTATTTTCTTTCTGGATAAACGCTTTGCTTGGCAATGCGATAGTCAACAACTACGCGCAGTTGGCAACACTGCAATTGCCTAAAAAGCACTAATTAATACCAAAAAATACTTGGAATCACAATATAAAAATAAATTCACTTCGGCTCCTTTGTTTTCGGTGCTCTCCTCAATTATATGATTTATTTTTGTGCGCATTTGGTAAATAAAGTGGAAAACAAGCAGATAAGAGATCAGTGCAAAAGGTGTGAAATGTCGCACAGTGAAAGGAAAACTGTGAACAGAGAAAGGTGCAGGGAAGGACAAGAGACACTTGAATTCTATGGCCAGACAGTTTATTTCATATAAAGGAGAAGCACTTATTCCCTTGCTTTCCCCCTTCCCCCTGCTACGACGAATGCCTTAATAATTAATTTCCACTGTGCTGTCCCTGGGCAAGGCAAAGAAGGAGAAGAAGAAGGAGGTGGAGGAGGAGATGGAGAGGGTTTTCGCGTTTGGTTGCCCTGTAAACACGACCGGCGACATCCGTTTGAGATTTGAATCCTGTGGCTGGCTGATTAGCCTCACTTAGTGGAATGGTATTAGGCCACTTGACGAAATTAAAGGGATTGCGGATTGCCAGAAGGGGGAGGTGCAGGGGGGCGCTTCGGGCGTATCGGGACTTGAGCCGCGACGGCGACAGCTGCTAAGACGCGCAAATAAACAAAATTCCTACCAAAATATAATCCGGAAGCATGGACATAATGACAAACAGGCGAAGCGCCGAGACTCCGTCACGGTAGAGGGCGCCAGGGCGCGAGGCAGACAGACAAACAGACAGAGACAAACACACACACACACACACACACACAGAGAGAGAGTAATGTCGCTGCGCTCTTCTTCTTGTCTATTCCTTTGTGTTCGCTTTGCGGGTTTTGTTTTATTTTTGCCCTGCCTTGTGCAAGGCCAAAAAGGAAAAGGATTATAAAATACGGCAAAAACTGTGACTGTTGCCGCTGTGACTGTGAACTCGCTGTGTGTGTGTGTGTTGTGTGTGTGTGCCGTGTGTGTGTGTTGTATGTGTCGTGCCCGGCGGCGGCATCGACGGCTTCATTTGGCGTGCATGGAAACCGTTTGGCGCGCCTGAATGCGGGCCCCGTTCGCGAATATCGCGCAAGCTTAGCACGCTGCGGGGTATGCGCGACTGGAGAGTTGCCGATGGGAAAAGGTTCGATGGAGAGGTACCTTTGTTATGGAGACATACCTATGTCATGATCAATAATAAGAACCCCAAAAGAAGATGATATAAAGCAGATAATAAAGCTAATAAAAAATTAAGCAAATAATAAAAATCCCTCACATCATTCTCATAAATCTTAGCTTCGATTCTTTGTAGAATCCCTTTTCAGAGTCTAATAAAAATTTGCATAGAATTTGTTTGTTTATAGTTGTTTTTAGGGATTTATATTTAATGTAGTAGAACCATTTAAATCGATAATAAATCATCCAAAAGCTAAAAGAAAAAGGTACGGAAAGAAAGCTAAAAACCAAAAAAAATATCTCAAAGTCCTTGTTTCCTTAGGTTAATTGATCTGCAACTATGAAAAAACCTATTAAGCATCTCTTAAGGACTTCAAAGTGAAGACCCTCTTCTTATTTAGAGTACCTTGAAATCCCATTGCTCTCAACACGTTATATACCCTCACTCACTATCTATACAAATTAAACGATTACCGTGCAGGGTATATCGGGCTCTGATTTATTTGCAAACCCCGTACGAATACGGGCAACACTCGCATTCGGCATTGCCGAAAATGTTTGCACTTTAAACGACATTCCGCAGTAAATTTCACGTTTATAGCTGACACACAGGAATAAATATCGCGTTGTAATACTGCTCCCGGGTACGAGGTGGGAACGAGGGATGGGGCTTGTTGGAGGGTCGCGAAAACATCGAAATATAATAGCGACGAGTATAACAAAACACAACACAAGAAATACACCTACACACACACACACACACACACACACACAACAATTGGCAGTGGGTGGCGACGGGCAAACAATAAAAAATTATGGCAAAAAAATAAAGTACAAGTTAAAAAAAAGTAAACGCGGATAAAATTGCAGCAGGAAAAGGGAAAGATTTAAGCTCAACTCGGGGTTATCTGAAACCACGTATTGTACGCCCATGTGGAGAGATCTATGGCCAGCGCTTTGCTTGGCCTCCATTCTGGTTCTGCCATAAATCGCACATCAACTGAGGCAGAAGCTAAAGTCGGCGTAGGTTGCTTGTAGCCATCTGTAACTTATGGAACATACTCGTAGCTTCTGCCTCTATAAGGTTTACTTTATAGTGATGAAATCTTAAAAATCGGAGTATATTACTTGAACTATATACTTTATGGCATATATATAGATATATATAATATTTGTATCATACTCTTTTACAAATTGAAATGAAGTGCACCATAAACTCGATTTATTCCTCAGCTAGGTTCAGTAGAGATAATTATCTTTTGCTAGATCTTGAGTACGTATTACTTGACCTATATGATTTATCTTTTATAATTGGTATTGGTATAATTATGTGATCTTAGTTTTTGCTTTATTCAATATGTTTTCTTGTACTCTTATGTTAATCTTCTATTTATAAACAGGTATTCAAAAAAAAAGACCTTTACATTCGGTGTATTCCAATGTCAGTTAACATACATATGTATAGCTCTCTACGTAACTGTAACTTGATTTTTGGTATTAGCAACCTTTGTTGTTTAAAAAATAATTGTTTTATTTAAAAAAAGAAAAATAAATATAACAATTGTTTTTATTTTTATTTTTTACCAACTTTGACCTCGAGTCAGCAATTATTCGTTCAATATATATTTACATAGATATATTTGAATCATAATTATAATTATAAGATTATAATCTTCTTCATCATTATACTTATACTTATTACTTATAGATCTCTTTTGGCAACCTGAAACTTGAGTATTACAAATTCTTACTTATTCTTTATATTACTTTTTCCGAATCTATAAAATCAATGTATATAAAGTTCCCACCAAACAAAGAGTACTACAAATACTTGATATATATATTTCATTCTATATATTACAATAATTCTTGTGAACCTCTATAATATATCTATAAAAAGTTCCCATAGAATGAAACATGTGCAAATGTTTGGCAACACAATCGAAATGGTCGCTTTGGGAATCGCTTAAGCTGTGGCAAAAGGATGCCCGCGAAAGGCACTTGTTCTCGCTGCGATGGGGCAAGCAACGGGTAACGACAACAATAAGATCGACCGAGTGGAAGTTGTCCAAGGCAGAAGGAGACGGCGGCGGCGACCACAGCCCACATATCAGCGGCACTTCATCTTGATTGACATGCGCATTCAGCGCGTTGACATAATGATGGACAGACTGGGGACGAGCCTGCGGACGAGATTGTGCAGGCGCAGGCGCAGGCGCACTGTGCAACATGCAACGTGCAGCGTGCAACAACAAAGCGTGACAACGTTCGCCGCTGGCGATGCGTTTGTGATGTGACCGCGAATCGCGATAGCCAAGGCGCAGCAGACTGCAAGAGGGAGAGAGGGAACAGGAGAGAAAAGGAGAGGAGAAGAGAGAGGGAGAGAGAAGGGAGCGCCTCTTTTCATATGCGTAATGAGCGAGCCGTCTTTAATGAAGTCCAAGTCGAAGGCGGAGGCAATCGAAATTGAAATAGATAACAACAACAAGAAGGCAAAACGCAATCGAAATCGAATTCAAAATCAAGAGAGAGAGAGAGAGACGGTTAGAGGGGAACGTCGCCGGCAGATGGCGTCTTTGAGATTTCCCTCAGTTTTCAATATCAATTTTCATTGTTTGGCCGGGCTGGTCTACTGCGTCTGCTGCAAAGGGATTCGGGATCGGGATCGGGATTGGACTTGGTTTTGGTTTTGGTCGGCGCTGTCGTCACTCAGTCGGCGCACGATCTCCGAATACGATGTGCTATCTGGACATAAATAGACGCCAATTAAATGCCTGATGGGGCATGTTCTACGGCCACGAAAACAAAAAAGGAGACGGCAGAGACAGCGACCGAGGCAGCGACGGCGACGACGACTGAGCAGCAGCAGCGACAGCAAACGGAAATAATTTAACAATAAATTATATGAAATATCTTACAAAGCGAGCGAAGTGTAAAAAACCCTAACGAAAATATGACACAATGTGGCAGAACCAGTTTGTGCTGCCTGCGCTTTGCTGCTGCTGCCTCTTGTTCTTCCTCTTCTTCTTCTTATTCTTGTTGTTGTTGTTCTTCTTCTTCTTGTTGCGAACTTTGCGAGACATAACGGCGTCTGGCAGACGGAATGAGACGCCTGCGGCCAGTGGGATGAGCCTCAAAGATGTCGGAGGAGTCGACAGCGACATCGACATCGACATCGAGACATCTTGACTTGGCCCAGCGTACAGGGTAGCTGACTTCGTAGGAGTCTAAAGGCGCTCGCAGCACAGTGGGCGAGATTGGGCAATAATTACTGTTAGAGCAGGAGGAAGTGATGATGAGTAGGTTACAAAATCGAAGAATAATTTTAATAACATTATTTATAGGGTATTTATTTTAATAATATCATTATAATAATAATAATAATATTAATGATATTTTATAGCTTACTTTATTTTTATTACTACAGTGTATACCTCTTTAACGGACATCTTTTTTAGACAGAGCACCTTGTACAATATACTAATATGTAATTGATAGTCATGGTAATAAGTGATGATGAGTAATTTTCAGGATCAAAGAGTATTTTAATAACGTTATTTTTGTGGAATTTTTTATGATTTTAATTAATATAAATACAACAAAATATTTACAGTATTTTTTTAAATTGGCTAACTTACAGACACCTTTTTTATGCAGGCGACCAAGTACAATATACTCAGAAGTTATATGATTGTAAGTGATGATGAGTAACAATCAAGATCAAGGTATGTTTATTAAACTTTATTTTTGTGGTATTCATTATAATGTAAATAAATATAAATGTAATAAAATATTAATGGTTTTTTATTGAATTAGCCAACAACATTGTTGGTACTTAAGCGCATACACCTTTAACGGACACCCGTTAGGTCACATTGTAGAATATACTCATATTTCCTGCTAATTGAAAAAGCAACTGCAATTAATATTTCTATATATTCCCTAAATTGATCTAAGTGACCAAATAACTTTCAAATTTTCAGCTAATACTACGAATTATTTATATAATTAAAGCTGGATACTGTAAGTCAAGATTCTATATTAACATATACTTATTATTTAATAAACATAATTTTTATACTATTAATGTGAATACAATTATTACCAGAAGTAGAGTAACCGAAAAGAGTAAGTGAAGTGAACTAGTTCTCGCAAGTCGAATTAAATGAGTAATCGAACCTTCCACTTTATAGATCCTTCACCCGATTACCTGATGCAATGCCCTGCAGTCACTGTCCACTCTGCTAACCAGCCATTATGCCATCAACTTACCCCGCAATACCAGAAGGTGCTGGCTGACAACTTATTTCCTGGAGCCTGCACACACGACCTAAATATGATGAACACCCTGTGATAGAGGGGCCCTCATCTGGTCGATAATTATTTTAATTAGTTCAATTGCCTGTGCCGCCCATTGTGCAACGCCTTCTTGTACCGTTTTCACGCGGCGACGGCGGCGGGGGAGAGGGGGCAAAACCCCTCGAAAACTTTTTGGCGAACGGCGACAGTTTTGTTTCGTTTTTCGTTCGCTTATCGCTTTTTTATTTTGTTTTTCTTTCATTTTGTTCCGTTTTTTTAGTTCATTTTTTTGTTGTTTCTTGTCTTGTAATTTCATTGTTGTTGTCAGTGTTTTTGTTGTGTTTTTTTTTATTCGCTGCTTTGTGCGCGCGGCCTAAAATGTGAAACCTGTCGAAACTTTTTCATCGACTTGCGGCACAGTTGCACGTCTGTTGCTGCCACACGCGGCGCAAGAGTGGAGAGTGGAGCGACCTGTGAACTGTGAGTAGTTCGTGGGTGCCATAGAGATTGTCGTTGTTGTTCTTGTTGCTGTTGTTGTTGTTGTTGTCGCTGGTGTCGATTGACGCCAGACAGACAGAAAGTTTCTTATCGCTGCGAGATTCCCTTTGACATCGGCCAAGCTGAGCAATACCAGAGCTGGGAGCACCTGTAGTCGCTGAATGGTGCCGTTGTTGCAAATGCAATCAAAGGCAGTAAAAAATAGAGAAGAATAGACCATAATCAAGTAAATCAAAAGATATTTTGTTAAACGTGAAATATATATAATATTTAATGTGTGTTTGCAAGTTTATTTATACAAGAATAATAATGCAATAAATAAATAATAATAATAAACATATGAAGAATATTATTTATTAATTTGATATTCCATTTGGCAGAACTTCTGAAAATAAAAAGTTTTACTTGCGCAAGATGTGACTGATTAAATCATATTTATCTTAGAGAGACTTAATTAATAAAATTAACATATAATATAATGTATATAATATAATACAATAATAGATGCAATCAATTAATAAAATTAACGTATAATAAAATATATATAATAAAATATAACAATAACAACGATCTGATTGGGTTTTTCTGGGTTTCCCCAATCCTCCGTAAAATATGTTTGATCCAATAAATTCTAATTAAATTTTTTTCTTCCTATTTTATTTTTTAGCTTTAATTAATTTTTATCTTTATATGTTTTACTTTAAACAGTCGACTGACAATAGTTGACTTTATAAAGATAGATAAATAAATAAATGAAAAAAATTAAAATAAAGAAAATAAATGAATAAAAAACAAATAAATAAACATATATATAAATTAATTATATTAATTAATAAATAAATAAATATAAATGTAATAAAAATAAATAAATAAATAATTTAATAAATATACAAAAAGATAAATTACAGATAAATGAATAAATATATTCCCCCTAATTCTTCTTTCCCTAAAAAATATCCTTTTGTCTAGAATATAAAAATAAAGAAAAATTTGCAACTTTTCTTAATAATTTGCAACTTGTTCTACTCTCTTCAAATCAATAGTCATTTTCTATAAATAGAATAAATAGTTTTAGTGCTGCCGCAGTTGATTTGGCAGTTCGGGCTGGCGCTCGATCACAGCAGTCGTGGCCGAGTGGTTAAGGCGTCTGACTCGAAATCAGATTCCCTCTGGGAGCGTAGGTTCGAATCCTACCGGCTGCGGGAAGAAGGAAATTACTTTTTTTATTCCTTTTCTGCTTTTAACTTTTTATTTGCAAGTAAGAATTTGAAAAGATTATTTATTTAAATTTATTATGTGTTTCAAATGAGTTTAAATATTGAAAAACATTTAAAAGTTTTTGAATGCAGCTGAAAACATAGAAATTATTGCCTGACTTTAGAAATTGCTGCTAGTTCTCTTCCTTCCTCCCTTTCTCCCTGAAATTGCGCTTATTAATTAAATATTTGACATATTGCGAATTGACTTGGCTCGTTGTGGCTTACGGTTTACGCTTTACGGTTTATGCAAGCAAAGAAAAGTTTTGCTTTTTAATTGTCAGTTGACGATGATGGGAACCCTGATGATGACGATGATGACGTTGGCTTATGAATGTATTCCAATTAGAAGCAACAAGGTTCCTGCTGTGTGTGAGAGTGTGTGTGTGTGTGTGTGTGGTTATTGAAGCTGACCATCAATGGAGCTGATGCTGGAACAGGACGGACACCTCCATCTCCATTTCCATGTCCATCTCCACCTTCATCCGTCTCCTTTGGCGCAACATTCATATCCTGTTTAATTAGAATTTTGCTGTGGTCGCGCAGCGTTAAACCGAGCGGACCCCCAGCCCCCACCCTCGTCAATCCCTACCCGAATCTATAACCTATGTATCTTTACCCCTTCCCCTTTCCCTTCTTCCTTTTGCAGCGCTGCCGTGTTACCATTTTGCTTTGCTTTTTCCAATTCAATTATTATGAAGACGGTTGCAGGTTCAGTTGCAGACGGGGGGTGGCATGTGGGGAGAGGGGAAGGGGGGAGCTAGTGTGGCATGGGCGTGTATCCCTGCATAGTTCGTTGGCTGTAAAACAAAAAAAGAAAGCTCAAATTGAATGGGCAAGCGAAAAAACTCACATAGTAAATGCCCGCGACATTGCCACATGCGACGAGGCAAGCATATGGAGCTCGCTCCACGGTGACCAGCAGCACACGTTCCTGCTCTCTCGCTCCCCCTCTCCCTCTCTCTCTCTCTCTCGCTCTTGCTCAGGGGGTGTGCGCTGTCTCGCTCGTGCATTTTTTGCTGCTGCTGATTGAGACTTCAGTTTGCAATCTATGGCAAATTGATGAACAGCGCGCACACACACATGAGGCACACACATACACACACACAGGACATACACACACACAGGACACACACACACACACACACACTCCAGGCACACACACACACAGGCACACACTCACACTCTCTCTCTGTCACACACACACTGCAGTAATTAAAGTGCACGCGCCACATAAGCAAAGCCATGCAACCCTCCTCCCTCCTCCTCCTCCCTCCTCCTCCTCTGCCCTTGCTATATACGCGACGCATGCAAATCGCAGCGCGACGTTTCGCAACGCCCCAACTGTACATTCTCCTGCTGCTGCCACTCCTCCTGCCCCTGCTGCCTCCCTTTGTGGCTGGTCAGCGTGTCCGCGCTGCTGCTGCGTTTTTTTGCACGCTGCATTCGCCCTGCGATTGGTTGCGGCTTTGGCCATCGATGAGCCGAGGCCGCTGCCGCTGCCACTGCTGCAAGTGTGTGTGTGTGTGCGGGTGTTGTGCGCCAGCCAAAGCAGCGGCAAATGACAGCGACAAGGGGCACATTCATCAAGCAGCTTTGTTCCTCCGCATGCTTTCGCATCCGCAGCAGCAACAACAACAACAACAAGAGGAACAACAACAACAAGAAGAGCCAGAGCAGCAGGCGCAACTGCAGCAAGGGTTGGCACGCGCTGCACTTCGCCAGCCACCCCCCGTGCAACGCAGCAGCCTCTGCCTCTGATAGGCTCGCTGCGATTTGAGGCAATAAAGAGGCAACGAAACGCGCTAAATAAAAATGGATGCGGCTGCAGGGGAAAGAGGCAGAGAGAAGGAAAGAGAGGGGGATGGAGAGAGAAAGAAAGAGATATAGAGAGAAAGAGAGGGAGATGGAGAGAGAAAGAGAGAGGCAAAAAGAGATATGGAGAAACATAGAGAGAGAGGGAAGGAGGCACGTGCAGCAATGGAATTTAATTTCGATCAGGCTGTCAAGCTCAAGCAGCGCCACCTGGAGGCGAGGGGCGGCGACTGTGGTAGACTGTGTCTGTTGTCTATGACTATGGCCGTAAAAGGCTAGAAATATGCAAGGTAAGACGAATAAGACGATAAGGAGAGAGAAAGAATGAGAAGGAATGGGAGAGAGAGAGAGAGAGAGAAAGTGAGAAAAAAGGGAAAGAGAGGGACAAATTAAAAAAGGAGGAGAAATATGAAGAAGGGGAGCAAGATATAGAAAAACAAAAGCAAAGAGAGAGACAGAGAGAAAGAGTAGGAGGCAGAAGGAAAGTTAGGGAAAGAGCGAAAGATAGAGAACGAGAGAGAAAGAGACAGAGATGCAGCAAGGACGAAGAGAGAAGATAAGAGGGGCAGAATATGAGAGAAAAAGAGGATCATAGATGAAGAGGGAACTAGAGTGACGAAGAAAGGGATGGAGAGAACGATATATAGAGAAAGTGACAGAGATAGACAGGGAGAGAGAGAGAAAGACATGGAGAGAGAGGGACTGGAAGAGAGAAGTAGAAAGAGAGACATGAAGAAAGAGGGATCTAGAGAGAGAAAGAGAAAGGGGTACCAAAAGCGATAGAGAGAGGAAGAGACAGATACAGGCAGAATGAGAGAGAGAGGAAGAGAGAGGAAGAGAGAGAGAGAGAGAGAGAGAGAGAGAGAGAGAGAGAGAGAGAGAGAGAGAGAGAGAGGGATAGAATAAGAAAGAGAGTGAGATAGACACAGAGAGAGAGAGACAGATAGGGAAAGTAAGGCAGGGAGAGGGAAACGGAAAAAGGGAAATAGTGTACGCTTATTTGGCGGGAAATCACTAGAAATATGCCTAGTAAAAAGTAGGAAGAAAAAGAGAAGAAGGGGGGAGAACCAATGATAGAAAGAGAGGAAAGAACAAGAGAGAGTTGCCTTTTCACTGGCGAGAAAAAGGCTAGAAAAGGCTAGTTAGTAAAAGCAGTTGAATAGAAGTAGAGAAAGAAAGAAACAAAAGTAAGGAGTTGGAGAGAGAGAGAGAGAGAGAGAGAGAGAGAGAGAGAGAGAGAGAGAGAGAGAGAAGGAGAGAGAGAGGGAGAAGGAGAGAGAGAGAGAGGGAGAGAGCGAGTGAAGAGAAGACAGACAGAATGAGAGTTTAAAGATAGAGAGAGAGATATATAGAGAAAGAGCAACAGAATTCTGACAGAAATTGAGCAGCACCAATGCAGAAAGAAAAGGAAGAGCAGGAGACAAGATGGAAACAAAGGAGCGCTGGGAGATTCATTTTAAAAACCTTCCTTCGCTTTCCCTAGCTTCTCTGCAAATTTCCGAAATATTCGTTAGATATTCCGATATTGATGTTCCTTTTCCTGGCACCCCTTCCCACCCTCTCTCCACCTCCTCCCCTCACTCGGCTGCTGCTCATCAGGCGTATTCCCCATGTGGGTTAGGCATATTGCGACGCAACAAAAGCGACGCTTTTTTCACCGTTAACCAAATTTCCTGGGTGGAAAAGAAGAACAAAAAGAGGAGCAGGAGGGCAAAGGCAAATGTGGCAAGTATGTGTATATAGACAGAGAGAGAGAGAGAGGGAGAGGGAGCGAAGAAGAGCATGAGAGAGAGAACTAGTCAGGAAGAGTGAGAGAGAGTGAGAGAGAGAGAGCGAGCTGGAGCCGATGTCGATGGCATTCGCGTTTTTTACATGTGTGTGCGAGTGTGTGTGTGTGTGTGTGTGGCAGTATGTATATTAGGTAGCGTGCGGCATGTGGCATGTGGCAAGCGCGCATTGAGGCTGCTGTATCGCCGCTACTCATTCTCTCAGTACGCCCCCTCCCTACCCCAACTGCCACGCCCCCATGCATATCCGTAAATGTCAGACGACATCACGCTTCAGTGGACACAGCGAGGACGACGACGACGACGACGGGCAACCGATGGAGGCGCCTCCCCGGCAGGCAACGACGCGCTGACCGACGCCGCCTGCCCAGCCTCACCTGGCCACAAAATATTGGCACAAACACTAAGCGAGCCTGGGCTGCAAAGTGCCAACTGTATAGGAGCACAGCAGCAGGGGGGAGGCGGGGCAGGAGCAAGGGGTAAGGGAGGGGGGGCGTCGGCCTGTTGGTCCTGGCTACAGTTTGAATTATTTGAAACAATATCCTTAAAAAAATGCGATACAATTTCAAACGATGATGACAAAAAATCACAGCAGCCAAGCTTGCTGTCTCCCTCTCTCTCTCCCACACTACCTCACTCTCTCTCACTTGCTTGCTGGCTGTCTCGCTCTCGCTCTGTGAGCTGCTGGCTGAGCCAGGGCCTGGGCCAGACAGGTGTTTGTCAGCTCCAAGAGGAGCGTCGTCTGTCGCGCTTATCGCCGAAACTGGCCGCACAGCGGACATGTGTGTGCGGGTGTGTGTGCCCCCCTCATAACAAAAGCAATAACAACAAAGGCACTAAGTGTGCAGGAGAGGGGTAAGGGGGTCAGGAGGCTGCCTCTGACAGTGCGATGTCATTGACCGCGTCGTCATCGTCAGCGTCAGGCAGGTAGCCTGGCGCGGTCTAGCCTGGCCCGGCCTGGCCTTAAAGCCAAAATTGTGACTGACCCCTCTCCATTCCCCACTGCCCACCTCCGCACGTATATTATTATTTTCTAGTGAAAATTGTTCGTTCTCAGTCAAAATTCACGTGCAGGAAAAGTCCCAAAAAATGAAATGAGGCAACGAATCAAGCGACTTTATGGAACAGTGTTGGGCAAGGCAGCAATGAAGTATTGAGACTGAAAGTTGGCAATAATTTAAAGTGATTTCTATAAAGTATACAGTATATACATATATTTAAAAAATTTACAGTCTTTATTAATATAAAATATGTTTGAATTCGTCACTTCATGAATAAAATATTTTCATTATTTTCAATGAGAACATGAGTTGTGAGGTTAGAATGAGTTTTCTGCAAGTTCAGCAAAGTAAGGTTAGGTTGAATTGTGTATAGCTACAATTTAAACAGATTTCTACATAGTACACCGTATATCTATATATAAAAATGTATGGATATATATCAATATAAAATATGTTTAAATTCGTTACTTAAAGAATGAAATAAATTTATTATTTCCAAAGAACACATGAGTTGTGAGGTTAGAAAGAGTTTTATGCCACTTTAGCAATGTAAGGTTAGGTTGAATTTTGTATAGTTATAAAAAAACTTAAGTTTAATGCTCAGAAAGCAAGAAAAGAGACTTCATAAAGAGGTGCAGAAGAGATAAGGGAGAAAGTATAGAAAATTAAAATGTGCTTGTAATAATTGAGGAGCAATTGAATGAAACGAGGTATCTATCGGATATATTCATAAGTATGTATAACATATATGTACTTATTAAAATATGTTTCATACAAAAGAAGACAATGTTATAATAAAGGAAACTTATAAAGTGATTAATAAGAAATGAAGGAAATTGAAAAACAAAGAGAAGAAGGGAAAGAAAGAAGGAACAAATTTGGATAGAGAAATTTATTTATTTATTCACTTATTATTTTCGAATATGATGAACATGTCTTTAAAGATTAACTGATTGTCCATTCTATGCACAATTCATTATTCCATTTTTTTGACATTTCTTCTTATTTATTGAATCTTCTCAGCTTATGAGACTAACAAAAAGTTTACAAGTCTTAATCTAATTTAGAATACAATTTTTACCATAATTTTCCATTAGTTAGTGACACGATACCCTGCACAGAGCTGTATTAGGGCATACCCGACTCTGCTTTACCTTTTCCTGAACAGCTTAATAAGTTCATCAGCTCGCTGGGCGAAATAATGAATGTGCTTCATGTGCATGGAAGGGGGGAGGGAAAGCAGAAGATGGAAGTGGAGCCGCCACAGATGTCTAGCTGAGCGCGTGGCAACCTCAAGCTCAAGTTGTAGCCGAGGCTGAAGCTGCAGTTGTAGTTGCAGTTGAAGTTGGCGCCAAAGCTGAGGTTGAACCTCAAGTTGTGGCCTCACTGCCTGCCCACTCTGCACCCTGAGCCTGCTACAGGAAGAATCCTTCTTGGCTTCTTCTTGGTAGCTCCTTCAAAATGGACGTTCATTTTTCTTCGACGGCGTCAGATGGCGCAGCCGAAAAGCGCCAAGTTGCACAATCAATTTGCAGCTTGGCAAACAGGCGACAAAACTGACAGAGACAGAGAGCGGCAGGGGAGAGGGAGGCAGCGAGAGAGGGGGGGGAGGCAACACTTGAGCTCAAGTTTTGGATGCGGCGAACCAATGAAATGGCTCAATCAATTAGAAGCTGTCATAATGCGTCTTACGAGCAGCAGAGAGAGGGAGGGGGGGCGGGTGTGGTGTGATGTGGTGCATGTGGCACGATGACTCTCTGCTCTCTGGTGCATGTTGCTGCAACATCAATAAGCAAGCAGGCAGGCTCTGCAGGCTGTGCAACATGCGTGCCTCCACTTGGCGCGTCTCGTATCTTATGTGATGAAATTTATGCTTAATTAAAAGCGACACAGCAAGAGGGACACAGAGAGAGAGAGAGAGAGAGAGAGAGAGGGAGAGAGGGAAGGAGGGAGCGAGACAGACGCACAGCAAGATAAGAACTGCGAGAAGTGTCCAATGTGGCTGAGAGGATTCGCTCATGCGGTGGACAATTAATGCGCTTTTGAAACGCACAGATCGACAACGAGACGAGGCGAGAAGGAGCAAAGGGAAGAGAGGGATGCAGATGGAGGAGCAGGGAGCAGGAAAGAAGACAAAGGGGGGCAGTTATGGCGAAGCTGAGGCAGCTCTCTAATTCAATTAAGATCCCCGCACGCATGTTGTCTGCCCCAAAACTGAAGGCAGCCGCAGACGCAGACGAAGACGAGGACGTGGCGCAGTCAGATCGTCTGCGAGACGAGCCTGCTGAGACTGAGACTGAGTTGCTGTCTTCCTGTGCTCCTCTTCCCCTCCCTCTCTCTTCCTCCTATCTGTCTCTCTGGCAAGAGAAAGGCGGCGACTCCGTCTCCAACTGCAGCACGTTGGCAGCTTTTGCACTCATTAGTCTCCCACAACGTGAATTAAGATAATCTGCAGCGCGACGACAACGTGGATGTGGATGTGGATGAGGCTGTGCGACTCCACTACGTAGCTGGACTTGGACTTGGACTTGGACTCGGAGTTGCACTTGGAAATTGGACTGCAACTGCAACTGAGACGGGGCAACTGCGACTGCGACGGCGACTGCGACTTGGGCGCTTGTTGTGCAAATGAATTGTTTCTGATTTCGTTTGAACGATTAGCGCCATGAGCAGGCCTTGCCCCCGCTCCCCCTCCCCCCTTTTGCTCTTTCTCTCTTTGCCACTCTCTTGCTGACAGCCCCCCTCCTGCTCTCTCCACCTCTCTCTCTCTGCAAATGCAAATGGCCCCTGGCATGCTTAGCAATTAGACTAATTGCATGAGTCGCCCTGTTGCAGCGTAGGCGTCGACCATGCCTCTCCTTCTCCCGTTCTCTCTCTCTCTCTCTTGCTCTCTGCCTGCCTGTGTGTGGTCATATGAGATAGCACCTTTTGCTGTCTGCCTCCCCCGGCTGCCCGTCAACTGCACATTGCGCATACGCACTGTGCACTGAGCCGAGCCTATTGCAGCCCGAAATGCCTGCAGATTGGTCAATCGCAATGGCAATATACCCCACACTGACCCCTCCCCCTTCTCAGCTGACCATCCCTGCAGGCTTATGCGTATTGTGGGAGCTGCAGTCAGTGCTAGAGGCAAACGGGTAGCAACGACTGCAGAGACAGAGCTGAGTGGGGGAAGGCAAGGGAGAATCAGTTCAGTAAGGAGTAAGGGCAAAATGTGCGAAGATAGATTCCCTATATTGAAGATATATGTATCTGTTTTGTATATGCAGTTTTTATGTATCTTAGCCATATGGTCACCTGAATTTGTTATTTATGGCTAGCTATGCACACACTGTTTATTTCGATATTAAAATATTGATTCAAATAGATTTTGATTAAATAATTAGGTCACCTTATAATTATGGTCACGTTAATTAGTTAGTTGCGGTTAGGTTTGTACTCACTGTTGGTATTTTTAGATTTTAATGTTCTTTGAAATTGTTTTCATCTTTAAACTTTTCTTTAATTAGGTCACCCTAACGATAATGGTCACCTTAATAAGATATTTTAGTTCAATAATGTGCTTACCATTTGTATTTTTATTATTATTTTGGTTTTTAATGAAATCCAAACATTAAAGGTTTTATTGGTTTCTCTAATTTGGTCACTCTAATAAGTTTTTTACCAATAATTTATTAATTGATTTCGGTCTGCTGTGCACTTTGTTGAATTACGTATATAAACATTAATTTTGCTTAAGAAATATCTCAAAATCGTAAGTTATATGGTCTCTCTAAAAAATTTATGTAAACTATTTTTTAGTGAATTAAAAGAAGGTAATGAGAAAATTAATTGTCTACCATAGACTCCTTTTTATCTAATTTTTACCCCACTGTAATTTGAATGGTATATGGTCACTCTAATTAATGTTTATTGGAATGATTTCTAAGTGTTTTTAATATTTTAAGCGGGCCTTATTAGGCAAATATTAATCTATTCGCCTGTCTAGCTCAGCTCTTGCTGAACTGCAATTTGCAGGGTATATCGCAGTCGTTGCACAGCAGCAGCAGCTGCAGTTATTGGTGAAGTGTTTCGGCAATCAACAACAGCAGCAACAGCAGCAGCAGCAGCAACGATACCAACAACAACAACTTCGCCCCAGAGCTGTCAAGGCATCAAACGGCAGCACAACAACTGCAGCACTGCATGTGTGTGTGTGTGTGTGCGTGTGTGCTGCGTGTGTGTGCGTAAAATGCTGAAGCTCTGACCAACCAGCAGAGGCAGCAGCAGCTTGCCTAGGCAGAGCCTGCAAGGAATGCAAGGCAGGGGGTAGAAACGGGCATGGCAAGGGCAGAAAGGAGGGAGTAGTAGAGGAGGAAGGGGGGGGCTTAGTTGGTTTGCCTGTGCCAGATGATTAATCGAATTAGTTTTTCCTTTTGCGCTTTCACTTTGCAGCGCAAACTCTTTTCATTTACATTTTCTTTCGCACTCGTGTCTAGTTTGTTGCATATTTCCCTGCGCAGCACCAGCACCAGACACTGCCAGGGAGGAGAAGGGGGGTTGGGGGGAGGAGGGGAGGCTGCTGGTGTGGCAGCCAGAGAGACAGACAAGTGAAGTGGAGTGGCAGCTGACCAACTGCGTCCGTGTCGGATTTTTGGCAATGCGCTCGCACAGAGTTCCCCCTCCCCCCTCCACCCGTTCTACGCCACTGTGCATCCCCCTGGCTGACCAACATGCTGGCATTCATCCTGCTGGCCAAACGTCGTTAGCATGCTAAAGGGCGCAACAACAACGAGGCAAAAAGTGGCCAAAAAAAAAGAGGAAAGAAAAGGAAGAAAAGGAATTCACATTTCGTCTGATGAAATGAAAGCCTCGTGCGGGCTGCCAGGGGCGCTGATAGAGGGGGGAGGTCATGTGAGGCAGCAGAGCAAGAGCTGAGGTGCAGGCAATGTGCAGGGGCGGAGCAGGGGGGGGATGGCTGCGCAATAACTGCAAATTGCATGGGCGGCTCTAAGGCAATTTTTTTCTCAGTTTTTTCACTCTCTCTCAGTTCCACTCCCCCCCTCCCCCTCTTCCCTTCCCCCCTGGCCTGGCCTGTTGTCTGCGGCATTTCATTTGATTTGCGTTTGTTGTGTGTGTGTGTGTGTGTGTGTGAGCGACGCAATAAGAGCATCAAAGTGCAACACACACCCGCGCACTGGCGTTGCATGCAGCAGCAGTGGCAGCAGCAGCGGCGCAGGCGGCAGCGTTTTCCCATTTCCATTTTCATTTTTTTGCACTTCTTTCTCTGCCTTTCTTTGCGTTGTTTTTGCACTCTTCTTGTTCTTCTTGTTGCTTTATCTGCCTTTTGGTCCGTTGTCTTTTGCCTGCCTGCCACTTTCAGCGAATGATTGTTGCATAAACGTCGCCTTTCTGTTGTTGTTGCAATGTGTGTGTGTGTCAGTGTGTGTGTGCTAGTGTGTTTGATATTCATTTGCCGCCCCGTTGTGCACTTTGTGCAACCTTTTGAGTGGCAGCCTCCTCTTCTGCCTGCGCTTCTCCTTCCCCTTCCCTGCCTTGCCTTGGCCGCTGGTCGATTGCCATTGGCGACTGGGTCCACATGTCGCATAAGGCCTTGCTAGTGAGAGAAAGAGAGAGAGAGAGTGTGTGTGTGTGTGTGTTTGCTCACTGCAGGCCAAAGTTCTTGCAACGCCACTTGGTAGCAACTTGGCTAATTGCCCCACGGCAAGTGGACTCGCTCGATGAGGACTCAATCGGCAAATGAGCACAGTCAAATTACAGTGAAGCCACTCAGAGAGGAAGAGAGCGAGAGGGGAAGGTGCTTGAGATATGGAAAAAGTGAGGTTCTCTATGGCAAAGTGAGCTAAATTTATAGCAATACTCCAAACATAATATCTTAATACAAAAGAGATTGAAGAGTAATGCATATAATATCATATTAAATGATATCAAACTGCTTATATATCATTAATATGTAAAGTTCGGGGTCTTCATAGCATCACATCTTTATTTAATGTTTAATATTCGCTCATCAATCATAACAACACATCCTAAGTAAATCATTTTATTTTTAAATGCAAAGTTATTTGTCTTTAATCTATTGACTACATTGGAATCTCGCCCGAGTTAAGGAGGATTTCTTAAGTTATGTATTGATTTGCATATTATTATTTTTCAATCATCTTATAATACATATTATCATCTTACTTTAAGTCAGAAATAAGCGAGACCAACTCATTGAATCCCTCAAAAAAGGTTCCATTCATTGCATCAATGAATACTTCATATACACATATATATAAACGGTGTTCTTTTTATGAGGTTTATGTTGTGATAATTGGATGGCATTAATGATGGAATATAATTTCGGGCAAATGACCACCACGTGAGTTTTTCAGAAACTGAATCCTGGAAGTGCAATTCTTAATTTGGTTCGCTGCTTTGCTGTTAACCTATTCATCACGAATTGCCAAACCAAATGATATATAAAGCACTCGACAGCTGTCAGCTGATATCAAAGATGGCGGAACTGAACCCTTGGAAAAAAACCTCCTAAAAAAACAACATATACATTATATACATTAATACGTTCATTCATATTAAATTTATTGTTTCAATTTGCATGATGTCGAATAGATAGAAAAAAAAGGAAGGAAATGAAAGTTGAAGAATTGAAACTAGGTTAACTCGACTTAGTTCGTGATCAAGAAGTTATAAGCAACAGAAGATAAGCGCTTCGGCTACAGTACAGTAAGCTTAACTGGGAAGTACCCCGCTACCCTACCGTGTCAGGTAGTGAATTCAGTTTTATAACTAGTTTGAATAGTAGAAAAGATTGTTCAACACTTATTGTACGATCTTAATAATATTTATAGATTATGTTACATTGCAAAGTAATTATAAGTGCGTTTGTAGTATTTCTTAATGATTTTTAAAGGTGAAAAGGGAAAAATTAACTTGATTCTCTTGCAAATATAAAATAGGTTAGGTAGTCCAAGCTGAAGCTGCAATCTAAGTATGTTAGTGTTTTGCACGGAGGGACATAGAGGAAGGCGGACAGACAGACGGACAAGGGAACCTGGCTATATTCACTCGACTGTTAAAGCTGTTTGAGAGTACATTAACTACTTATACTTATATTATATAGTTCTCATTATTTCCAATCCTTTATATCGAACTTTGTGAACTCGGACACGCCTCCTGCTGCCCCTGCATACATTTTCAATAGCCTCAAAGCTGTAATCCCCTTCCAACCTGAAATGAACTAACTTTAACTATAACTTAATATAACTTGTAAGTACTTTAAAGTAGGATAAGCATTGGAATGCCTGATTTAAGCTGCAACTTCAATACGCATTTCCTTCATCGCTGCCCAGCCCCTGCCCTCCAGTCTGCGCTAATCACCTGCTAAGGCCTTCGCTGTGCCCAGTTACGTGGTCTGACGGGGGCAGTGGATGAAAATGGGGCAATGGGAAAGGGAGTGCAGGAAACAGGGGAGGGAAGGGCAGGGGAAGGCGAGGGGGAAGGGGAGAGAACGTGCGCGTCGCTTGTGATGCGGCTAAGTAAGGACATTAATATGCGTCCTTGCAGTTGCAGTTGCAGGCGACCGACAGACGCATTGCAACACGCATAAGCAGGCTGAGCAAGCGAGAGAAAGAGAGGGAGAGGGGAAAGAAGGAGTGGCAGGGGGCACTGTCGGAATGGCCACTTTGCGTCGCGTGTGGCAAGCAAATGAAATTGCAGTGAAAATGAAAATCTAACGCAGGAAAAAGTGGGGTAAACAAAACTCGCGCAGAGAAACAAAAACGGAGAAAAGAAACGAGTGGAAAAGATGAGCAAAGAGGCAGCAATGGGGAGGGGGGTGGGGTGGGGTTGGGTAAAAAAAAAAACACACAACACAGAAGGAAGCGATATCCTTGAAACGCAAAACGCGGTTGCAGGCCGAGCTGGCGGGAGCAGGAGCAGGAAGAGGAGAGGGACGGAGCAAGCCAAGGAATGCGCAGCCCAAGCCCGAAAATAGTCAAGAGGGAGCAGCAGCAGCAGCAGCTGGGGGGAGGAGCAGGAGCTGGTCCAACGTCGCCAGCTACGCCATCAACTTCCTCTTCCCGTTGCAATTCACCCCGGCCCCCCTGCCCCTCCCTGCCCCCTTCCCCCGCTCCGTCCACGTTCGCGTCTTATAAACATCATTCATTTTGGCCCCTTGTGCATGGGATTAAGGTTATTTCAAGGATGCCGCCAGTTGCCAGCGCAAGTGTGCTGCATGCAACTGCAGCACGACGGCAGGCAGAGAGGAGAAGGGGGAGAGGCGGCAAGCAGAAGCAGACGGCGAAGCTGTGGAAAAAATGCTCCTTTTGCGCGTAAACATCATCAAAATTCATCAATCTCTGCCAAAAACTTGTGAAAAACTTCGTTTTTGGGCGGCAGGCGAAGCTGGGCGAGAGAAGAGCGTGAGGGGGGAGAGCAGGAGGCTGCATGAAAAAACACAGAGTGCCTGCGTGTGTGTGTGTGTGTGTGTGCAGAGGAAGGAAGCGCATAGGAAAATGCACAACGACAACGTCGAGAGCAGCGACGCATGCAGCGCAGCCGACTGCGACTGCCTGCCAAACCGTTAGTCAGTCAGCCGCGGCGCTTGATGAGCCTGGCTAAGGACGCCCACGCCCCCACGCGCCATGCCCTTATGCGCCTTCAAGAAGAGCAGCAAGCTGAAGGGGCAAAGAGAGAAAGAAGGGGAAGTAGGCAAAGAAAGGGGACTCTCGTTCTGCTTGCTTATTATTTTGCTTGCGCCGTCGCCGTCGTCGTCGTCGTCGTCATCGTCATCGTCCTAGCGATAACCTCAATTTTTGGCACCCTGGCCAACAACATAACCTCCCCCCCACCGCTTCTTGTTGCCTTCCTCCTGGCACTGTCCCTGTCATTGGCGCCTTGGTCCTGCACAGATTTTATGCCAGCGTCTTGCAGTTTCCTTTTGATACCCTTTCTCGCAGTGGAGCAACCTGCTTGGCCAACACTCTTTGTCGCCATATATCGTATATAACTTCGTGATCACAAGCTAAGTTGAAGTTGACGTTGAAAGTAGCGACGAGCTGCTTAATGGAACTTTATGGAGATTAATTGGATTTATTTTAAGCATTGAGAATATTTATAATATTTATGTATGTTTACTGTGTTAAGAATATATATTTTATTGCATATGTTCAGTATATTGAAATTATACATATTGCTTTATATATGTACAATGTTTTGTCCATAAAATACTCATGTTCAGTTTACCATATTGATAATATATGTTCATTATAAAATATATTCTTACTGTATTGAGAATCTATATTATATATGTTCTGTATATTGATAATAAATATTATTTTATATATGCTCAGTACATGGAGAATATAATATTTATATAGAAACTTTGGCAGAGTAGCTTGACAATTAACTGATAGTTCTTAATAATTTAAATTCTTTATTTCATTTAAGACCTTGTTTATGAATCCACTTAATTTTTATGGAGAATGTAATATTAATATAGAAAATTAAGCAGAGTAGCTTGATAATTAAGTGTGAGTTGTATAATTGTTCCTAAAGATTTAAATTTCTTATTTTTTTAAGATTTTCTTTATAAATCCATTAAATTTTTATATAAATATTGAAATATGAAGAAATCTATTGAATTTTTGAAGAAAATTATAATATTAAGTTCTTCTCTTCTATATCTGCTGTTTTAACATAAGCCTTACCTCATTCCGATCATAAAATAAAACGAACATATGCTTTTTAAAGTCCTTTTAGGGTGTAAAGAATTCGATATTCCCTGCAGTTTGTTGCTTTCTTGTCTTTCCACTTTTATATATGCTTTCTTTCTTTCTTTATTTTTTCTTGGCCTGATAAAACTCTTTTCATTTTGTTCTTCCTTGTTGTCCTTGTACGCGACGTGGTCGTTTTGCCCCCCCCCCCTCCCCCTTTTCCTTCACCACCTCCCCTTTCGCACGCCTTTGCTTAACGCTTTTAACAGTAATGACGAAAAAGTGTCAGCGTCCTCGACGAAGGATAATAACAAGTATGGACAGGCACAGCACATGCCCAGTGGCGGAGGGCTAGAGGAAGTGCAGCGGAAAAGGGGGCAGGGGGAGAGGGGGAGCGGGTGTAGCTTGGAGGTGCAGAGGCCATTTGCAGGTGGCGGGCTTCCAGCGACATTTTCCTTCATTTTTGCGCCTGCTTCGGTTTATTTTTCCGCTGCTCGTTCACGTCTTGTTTTCTCTGCTGCTTCTTCTTCTTTTCTTCTGCTTTTTAGTTGCTTTTTGCTTTGCTTTTTCGTCATGTCCTGCGTTTTTCCACTTTTCTTTGTTGGCGGCAGCGACAACGAGTTGATGTTCTTAATTGATGAAGAAATTTGGGTTGCGATAAGAACGGACTGTGGGCAAGGGGAGTGACGGGAAGAAGAAGGGAAGCAACGGGAAGGAAAAATGCGAAAAACAACTGTCAATACTTGTGCGGGAAGTGTAAGTGCGACTAGAAGATATCCTACAAGGGCAAGCAAAGTTGGAAGAAGGTAACTTCATGAAATTTAACTTTTCAGTGCGAGTATTCGTTGAGCTTTTGCTTTAGAAGAGGGAAGGTTAATGGTCGAAATTGGTTAACAAATTAAAAGCAGGTTATGTGATGACAAATTTATGAACTTATCGAAAAACAGTGATGAATATAATAGTAATTTTATTAACATACATATAATTTTACTTTATTTATCCTTAGGTTTTTTAAAGAAGAAAGCTTTAAATATTATATTAATATATAGTATAATAATAATATCAACATTTGGTCTTGTGGATTGTTAATCAATTCCGTTTAAGTTTAGGGACATCTACAATAAATATAAAATATAAATGTTATTTTATATATTCTGAATCAGCTCTTAAAGGCTGATATATCGTATAACTATCGGCTGATTTTCGTTATTGTCAAGATATTGCCATCAAATTTGCCACATCAAATTTTTTCCATATATCCAATACGCTTATAAAGTTTCATCAAACTAGGATAACTATAACATATAGCTGTCATAGAAACTATCGGCTGAAGTGAAGGTATTTTTGCGACGAACAATTTCTGTTTTAGAAATAACTAAACTAATCAGTGTCAATTACAGTAAGACACACTCAGATTTTTTATAATATATATACCAAGTATAGGAACGATTAGTGGAGATACAAACCTGCAAGAGTTTAGAGCCAAGGCTACTCTTTCTTACTAGCTAAGGACTAAATGAGCAAAGATAGAACATATTTATCTATCCCTATCATATTTTAAATACACCTCATCAATCTTAACCCCATCTACAGCTTATTGTACCCATTAAGCATCTTATCTACAGCAACAACAACAACATCAAGTGGTGTAGCATACCTGTTCAGCTTAGTCGGAGTGTTTAGACAGCTTAGCTAAGCTTTTAATAGAAAAGCCTTAAACTGTTTGGGCAGCGAGCAAAGACTTGAAGGGGGAAAGGTGGAAAGGATTGGGGTTTGCACCTTAAGCATAACTCAGTCAGGGCACTTGGTGTGCGACTCTGTGTGTGTGTGTGTCTCTGTGTGTGTTTGTGTGTGTGTGTGTTTGCTGTAATCTTCGCACTTTGCACGCTTTTGCGCAGTTTCAATTTCACACAAATTCTGCCTAATCTATGTAAATGCGATTAAACGCTTTGCCTAAAAGACCCGAGCCACGTCGAGGCAAGACAGCAGGGCAGCAGCAGAGAGGATGGAGAGAGAGGAGGGGTGGAAGGAGGGGGGGGGGGGGCTGAGGCAGCACTCGACGAGCCATCAACGTTGCCTGCCGCATCAAGTTTAATGGGCAAGCGTTAATGAACACGACCAGCATCGGATTGGAGGAGACGACGGCGACGTCGTCGCAGTCGCGCAGTCTCGCAGTCTACACAGTGTCCCCAACTAACTCTACTCTCTTCTCTCTCTCTCCCTTCCTCTCTCTCTCGCTCTCTCTCTCTCTCTCTCTGTCTTCCACTCTTTGTTTCTGTCTGTCTCAAATCCGAACTGCAATCGCAACAAGCGCAGGCAAAGGACACTCATTGGTTTCCCCCTTCCGCTAACTTCTCTCTTCCTTCCCCCCTTTGCTCCTCCTTCTTGCTGCCTCACTCGTGTCTCCGTTGCGTAGCTGCCCCTGCAACGTGTCTGCCTCGTCTGATGCGCTCACTGCGCATGCGCAACGCGTTGCGTCTTGTTTGATCTGCTGATTTCAGGGAAATGCTGCGACTCTGCTGCATGTTCCCTCTGCTGCCCCCTTATCTCGCCACCTGCCTCTTGTTGCTCGTGTCCTGCACGCGGCAGGAGACCGCAGCTCAACAGATTCCCCCTTCAATTTATGCTGCTGCCTCTTCTCGCAGCTCCAATTTCCTTTTCCCCTTGGCATTGCTATTTCCATTCCCACTCCCGTTGCCATTTCGATTTCCATTTGCCTGCCTAGTTCCCAGTTCCCTGTTCGCAGTTCCCTGTTCCCACTTCCATGCTGCGTTCCATGCGGGCCACAACTTAATTATTCCTCCAATTAAAGTGTGCAAAAAGCAATTCATCATCATCGCAGTTGCAGCGCCGCATTGCTCCGTTATTGCTGCCCAAGTTCTAACAGCAATTAAATGCCAGTTCCCTCTTCTCCTCCTCCATCTCCTCCTGATCTCCCCTCTGTTCGTTCTCCCGGCTGTCCACGCAGGTGCAGCGTTCTCTCTCGCGTTCGTTTCACATGCGAGCAGCGCGTTAAATGCTCATCGGGCTGCGCAGTGCGCACAGCACATATTGAAATGGCATCTCCATCTCGGACAATTTGACGGAGCAGTTATTAAAGCGACACGCCTCACTCCGCTTCGCCTTGACTCCGCCACGACTCCTCTACACGTCTCGTCTTGCCTCGTCTTCTCTTCTCGCCTTACCTTGCAGTGCGTCGTCTCGCCTCGCCTTGCCTTGCTTTGCCTGGGCCTGCTATGACTCGCCTTGGTTGCCTTGGCTTTTCCTATCTTGCCACGCCTCATCTCTGCTCGCCTCTTCTTGCTTTGCCTCAATTCGCCGCAAGTGACCTTCTG
This sequence comes from Zaprionus africanus, assembly GCA_018151435.1. Classification (NCBI taxonomy): domain Eukaryota; kingdom Metazoa; phylum Arthropoda; class Insecta; order Diptera; family Drosophilidae; genus Zaprionus; species Zaprionus africanus. Next base: position 898,163 of record JAECXB010001995.1, read on the forward strand.
TCGTCTTAGCCGCACTCTTCTCAACTCGTTTCTCCCTCATCTACACAGCCTGAATTCGCTTTAAGTCATCTCCTTGCCTTATTTCGCCTTAACCTCGTCACAAATCGCTTCAAATCACCCAGCCTTGCCTCCTACTTCACTTCATTCGGGTTTGCATTCGTGCATTCATTCATTATATTTACCGATGAACCATATACCATTTATAGAGTACTATACGTATGATATTGTTTCATGTATCGCTTGTCAATCACACGAGTTGATATTCAGCTTGCCCTTCGAACCTTAGTATCGAGTATGAATTGATTCTTTGAGCTCCATTTATAAGTACTCCAAGTGTTTCAATTTATTTCATACTTATAATACAATTAAAGTGTTATTTACACTAATGAATCTATCCCATCGTTTATCAAGTCATTGGAACTTGTTCGTAGAGTTGTTACCTTCTATTTCCTCGATTAAGAACTTCTAAATCTTTTGTTTGCTTTGAATTTCATAAGTGAAAGCAAGTCACTTGAACTTGTAGGTGCTCTACTCGAGAACCAAAAGTCTTGTTCAATACAAGATAATTCATGAGGACTTCTACCTTCATATTAACTTATACTAAACTTATAACTTATACCTTATCTAAGCCAAGTTATTTACTATTTTTAAGCCACATGCATTTATTTTTCAGTCAAGTTATTTGTAATTTAAATTCATTTAAATACATTTATTATTTTTTTTTTTCAATCCAAAAATTTCTAATCAAATTTTTTTTCCTATTTAAGTTTTTATCATTAATTAATTCTTCTTTTTTATAAATGAAATTAATTTTTTTACTCTGAACAGTCGACTGATCACGGTTGACTTTAAATAAAATAAATTGAGTTATGTTTTTAATTCTTTTGTAAATGATTTGAAATATTTCTAAGCTTCTCCGTATTTGCTCTTGTATGTACAAACAAATGAATTACATTCATAATAAATTCAAATGCGGCAAATGTAATACGCACTTACTCATGGGTTATATTCACACACCCTTGCAAGTCATTTAAGTGAGTCATGAGCGCGCAACGAATGCACTCAGAGTCATCTTGTTGTTCTTTACGATCTTCCGTTTTGTCAAAAGAGGGAGTTGGGGCCTCCTCGCTGGCCATTTAACTTGTCGGCAGCCCCCGCCAATTAAGAGCAGCCTGGCGCCCAACGTGGGCAAAAGGAGGGTGGGGCTGGGAGGGTCTTCGTAGCTGATTGCCAAAGCTAACAGCGACTTGGCTGGGACTGGGGCTGTCATTAAAGCGGGCCGCCCGAGCTGCGTTTATGATTGAACAATCAAACACGCCCAGCACGCTGCGCCGCCAACGCCCACGGCCCCCGGCCCAGAGGCCTGACAATGCTGGCCAGGCCGTTAGACGCACTTGGCGTTAATTACAGCTACCACTCGATGTGTGTGTGTGAGTCTAACTTGTTGTATATGCATTAAGTTAATCACGGGTTGCAGTGCGTCAAAGCGCGGCAAGAAGCTGCAGCTGCAGCTGCAACTGAGACGGCGACGTCGACTGCAGTTGAAGGTGAAGCTTCCGCCTGTTGCAATCGCATTTGAAATGCAAGTGGCGCATGCGCTTGCAACTTGCAACTTGCAACAGCTCACGCACTTCATCAGCAAGCGAAACAAATAAACAAATTCGCACACACTCGTCTCTATGTGTGTGTGTGTGTGTGTGTGTGCGTGTGTGTGGGACCTGACTGACTGCCTTGAGATTTCCGCTCGGATTGAGTTATTAATTGTGTGTTTCTTACCCACATTTCCCCGTCTCCCTCCCCCTTCCCCTCCCACGCTTGGCTGCCTGTGCCCTGGTAACCAAAACATTGCGTTGGCCTAAACTAACACGATGCGAAACTTGGCTAAGTGCGAGAAAAACACTCCGAGTTAGTATTGAACGTATTAATATTAGTATTTAATATATTTTTGTAAGTGCTGAGTAAATATTAAATGTGTTGGTATTAACATTGATATAATATCCATTGAGTTGGCAATAAATTTACCAGTTTAAGTATTAAAATTAGTATTAGTGTCCATATGTTAGTAATAAATACATTAATATTAGTATTTTATGTATTAATATTAGTATTATTGACTTGGTTTGAAAGGTATTTGAATTAGAATGACGATTAACCTTATTATTAATATTTATATTAATATTTATATGATTTAGTAAGTACGTATTTAAAGTCTTAGCATTGGTGCCATTCATGTAGTATTAAGCTGGTATTAAAAATAACAATTACAATATTAATATTACTTTAATTGGTATTGAAGGTAATATTAGAATAAGTATTGGTATTATTTTAAGTATAGGTATCAATAACTTCGTACTAAATAAATTTTTGTTGGTATTGAATGTATTGATATTAGTATTATTGAGTAAGTATTAAATGTATTAGAATTATTAGTATTAACAGTATATTTTTTAAATGTGTTTTTAGTGTTATAGTTAGTATTAAATTAAGTATTAGTATTAAATTTATAGTATTAAACTTATATAGTGGCTTTAGTTTAGAATCAGTATTAAATTCACTGTGTTTAGTGTTTAGAATAGTATTAAGTATAAATTTATTGAGTTACTATTTAAGAAATTGTACTTTATATTGCCTTATTTACTATTAAATTTATTAGTGTTTATATTATTATTACTGTGATTGACTTAGTAATAAATGTCAGTATTTATATTAATGCTGTATTATTTTTGTTTTAATACAAATTTAACTATCATTGAAATATAATTAAAGAGTATTTATATATAATAATCTAAGAGTATTAGTGTTAGTATTTGTAAGAGAATTACTCCATGGCAATTAATGTGCTAGCTTTAGTATTTAAATATATACATTATAATATATTTAGTATTTAATCAGTTCCGTTCTTAATCATTTAAACATTTTGCCACTTCCCAATTCGGTTCATGGTCGAGCACCTGGGCGTAAGGCGTGGCTGTTAACAGATCCCCCTACTCTCTCCCTGTCTCCCTCTCTCCTTTCACAGGTTTCCCCATGTCGGTGCGTCATCTAATTTAACTTTTTCTATTACATTGCACATTGGCCCTCGTGCATTTGTCACCATGGCAGCACCAGCAGATAGTGTTGATGAAAGCAGGGGAAGTTGGGGAGGCGGGGGATCTGGAGAGGGGTTGCAGGGAGCAGGTCCAACCCTTCGCATCCTTGAAAGGCACTGACAATTTATTTCATTTATTTTGTTCTTGATTATTTCATATCCTGTACGAGCTGAAAAATAATTCAAACTTTTACCACACTAGATCTTTCATTTTTTCTATTTTCAAAGCCCTCAAACTCAATATTTTCCTCTGAAATTAAATATGCATGTAGCTTGGGTTTCATCTCCACTGTTCTCTAAATTTCACCAAGATCCACAGGGTATTTCACAGTCGGGCACCTCGGCAACTTGCTATTCTTTTTTTTTCTGGTGTGTGCTGCAAACGCTTTTCCAACGCTGCGTCATGTTGTGACATTTTCGCGCGTGGGCGCTAAGCGTGTGCGGGGGCGTGGCTCTGCCAGGGGACACGTCAAGAGGGAAAGGGGGGAGGGGGTGTTCTGAAGGGGCCTCAAGTTTTTGCCCGCGCTTAGCCCGAGCTAACGCGCTGCCCCAAAACGACTTCAGAACCGAATGGAACAGAACTTTTAGCCCATTTTGTGCGAACAAACAAACAAAGAGGGAAACAGAGACAGAGAGGGGGAGGGGGAGTGAGGACAAATGGACGTACAGAGGGTTCTGTAAATTAGGTCAAAATAATGGCATAGGGTCATCAAATTGCATAGGGGAGGGAAGGCAAAACACGCTGCCATAAGTCACAATTGTTTGACTTGAAAGAGTCGCGTGTATTTCGTTGGGATTAACAATAAAAAGAAAAATATATATATAAAATATATATAGAGAAGTTTCCAACTGCAATTTTACAATCTCAGTTAGGTATGTGCAACATTCGCTGAAGATACAAACGAAACTTCACGAGTAAATCGACTGTTGATTAAGTTGCATATAAAAAGGCAATTAGCCTGAACTTGCCAAAGATGCGCATAGATTTCGCATGGAAAGAGGGAGAAGGGGGGAAACTCTTGGCGAAACTTCGCGGCCCACTCGTTGGACAAGCTACAGCTGCAGCTTCTTCTCTAGCTCCTTCTACAGCCTCCTCTTCAGCTCTCACCACAGCTCCTTCTTCAACTCCTTCTCCCTCCTACTGTGACTCAGGTTGAGACTGCCTCGAATTGGTCGCCCGGGGGCGTTAACTTGGTAGCAGAGTCTGCCATGTCATTTGCACACTGACAAGTTATTAATTAAAAGTAAGTTGCGCTGCCCAGGCATGCCTGCTGCTCCCCCAATCCCTCATTCTCCCTCTCTTCACCTCCTTGCCTTCTCTTCATGTCTCGCTTGCCAAGATCAGCCTGAGAATGCGATCCAATTGTTGTTGACCAACCTCAGTAAGACTTTCAGTTATACTTCAATAGCTGCTGCATATATGTCGCACTTGCCAGAACCCCCCTCAACTCCTCTTCCCTTCCACCTTTTGCCACCCGCTTCCATTTGGGTCTGTGTCCGGTGCAGAGTTCAAAACGCAATAGCAACAACCCGCGTGGTCTGAGGGCGCTCGCAAAACAAACGAAACTTAATTAACAAAAGGCAGCAGCAACAGAAGGGGGGAGGAGAGAAAAAGGGGGGGGGTGAAGGGATGGCAAAGGAAGGTGGGCGCGTGCGAGAGCAGCAGCGGCCGAGGCTGTGAAGCTCGTTCCGGCTTCAGTTTTTCGGTTCGTATGTGCCTGCGCTGTCTCACTTGCACGCCGGCTATCTCTATCGCTCCCAAAGGGGTCAGTCGTCGTCGTCGGCAGGTTATCTATGCTATATCAATGCGTATCCATTGGTTATGTACTCGACTCTCCCTCTCTCTCTCTCTCTCTCTCGCTCTCTCACCTAGACGACCCACTCCAGCGGCAGCAAACCAATCGAACCAACTAAACGCCACATGCAAATGTCGTCTGCCCCCTGGGGAGGGGCAGGTGGAGGATGATGGTGAGAAGGGAAGGGGGGGAGTGAAATGGTTTTCCTAGTTTTCGATTCAGTTGAGCTACGCCCCCTTCCGCACCGCCTCTGTCTGCGAGTCCGTTTTGGAGCCCATAATCGATGGCTAAATTTATTGCATTTTGTGTTTATTTAGACGATTGCCATGTCCGGAGACGCGTCACAAATGAAAAGTACAGTTGTGCTCTATTTGCATTAGCTCTTTGTAACTAACAAATGTGTTGTGAAGGGGGCGGAGGGGAAGGGGGGCAGTTGATAAATTGCTGGCCAGAAATTCTTTGCCAAGTGGTTTGGCAGAGCAAACAAAGCGCAAAGGTTTTTGCAACTCAAACGTGGGCAGGGCACGCACCGAAGATACTCTGTAGAGGAGGAACAAGAAACTTATAGCATGTTTCGACATAGATCTGAACTAAACTGTTATTAAAGAAACCTACATCGCAGAGACTTTTTGAGTCAGGGCTACCAAATTGAGTTTCAATTTGTTTTATTATTGCACGCAGTTCAGGTTCGCTTTAGAATTTGAACATTCCCATAAATTGATAAGAAAAAAACTATAACTATAAACGCCCAAACGATTTCTGAAAATTTGGTTGTGATTGAATCATTAACATAGAAGTTATTCAAAAAATAATTGTAAGAGTTGTTGATTTTCTAGCCGTTCACTGCAAAGTATGCAACATAAAATCAACTAAATACAGAAATTATGTATTGAAGAAATTGTTTTGGTCAGTTAGGAAGTGGGTATATTACAGTCGTGCTTGTTTATTTATTTAAATCTGTATTTATTTATTTGTTAATTTCTTTATATTTTTATTTATTTACTTATTTATTTATTTACTTATTTATTTATTTATCTATGTATTTATTAACTTATTTATTTATTTCTTTGTTTATTTATTTGCCTATTTATTTATTTATTTAATTATAAATTATTTTTAATTTTTGTTTAATCATTTATTTATTTCTGTATTTCTTTTTTTAATTATTTACCTATTTATTCATTTACTTATTTATTTATTACCTTATTTATTTAATGTTTTTATTTATTTATTTATCTATTTATTTATTTATTTCATTATAAATTAGTCATTTACTTATTTATTCATTTATTTATTTATTTATTTTTGTATTTCATTATCTTTTTAATTTCTTCGTTTATTTATTCAATGACATCTATGAGCAGCCGCCTTATTTGAAATGTGTTTATAATAAAATTATATATAAGGATGTAAAGGGAATACATTCAATTAGGTTTGAATATATGATATAGATTAAAGTAAATACAAATATATAAATTATATATAAGTATATATAAAGACATGCCTACTAACTTGTGCAAAGTAACAGTAACAAAACAATTGGTAATAACAAAAGAAAGTTGATAAAGCGAAAGAATTCCCTAAAGTTGTGAATGCAATGGGCCTCAATTAAGGATTACCTCTTTATACTTCATATACTATAAATTACAATTTATATTTTCTATCATATAGATATCATATATACATGTATAATATCTCCACAATATCCAAAAGTATCGCAGGCTGAATATTTTACGCATACACCCCGCAAGTTTGTCCATTTTGTTTACGCTGTCAGTCTCAGTTTCCCTTCCTCCTCCCCCCACTCCCTCTCCCACAATGACTGCTCATTACGCATACGCTCCGTGTGCCGCCTGCCAACCCCCAACTCGGACAAATTGTCGAGCATTAACTGAGCTCGGCTCGGCGGCGATTAGTTTTGCCGCAGCCTCGTAACTAATACGGCGAGAAAAGTTTGCAACAACTGCACGGGCAGCGCAGTCGGCGTCGGCGTCGTCGTCGTCGCTGGCAGTGTCGTTAACAAGTTTAAAGCCTCATTTATGCCGTTATGTTCATTTGTGAGCGCAGGTGTGGGGAGTGGGAGTGGAATGAGGGGTATTGAAAGAGGGAGCGAGGGGGTTGATGTTTACAGAGACTGACGAGCAGGCGCAGTGCACACCCCAAGCGCCTGTAATTCCCTACGCACACACACACACACACGTGCATTGGCCACACACATGCACTGCTCTCACACACACACACACACTCGCACACACACACACATGGGGTAGGTTCTTTTTTCCGGGCCGGCGCTCTCGAATGCGCTTCATCAATATCCCTGCAGGACTTTACTATTTTTCATTTGCTTTGCTTCCCCCTCACTCTTCCCCCTCACACACACACACACACACAAACACACACACATGCACTTGCACATGCACACGCACTCTCCCTCTGCCACAGAGCCTAAGCTGCAGCCTCCTCCTCCCTCCCCCATCAATAATCCCCAAAAATTCGTAGCGCAAAACGAGAAAAGAAAAAAAAGAAGCTTTGTCGACGTCGACGTCGGCAGCGGCATCGGCTTTTTACGCGCTGGACACACACGAAAACTGCCCAGCGTCGACGACGGCGACGGCAGCAAACTACAAAAACTGCATGACACAAGCAGCACCCCCCTCCCCCTCCACTTCGCCTACTTCTGCCTGGCTCACTCGATGAGCAGCCGCTGTCCAGTGGCGGCGAACCAATCCTAACTAGCGCCTCTTTGCGTGGGTGTCGCAGCGTAGGCGTGGCCAGGCGCCAGGCTCGGCGACGGTCTGCGTGCGTAGGGTTACAACAAGGCGCCGCAGTCGGAGTTGAAGTCGCCACGTGCGCCACAGCGGTCAACCCCAGCCCACACCCACTTGCAACTCTCTCACACACACACACACACACACACTCACACTCACTATGCCGGTTGCGTTGGTCAGCCTGAGCCGAGGCGACGCCGCAAATTTGCACTCGAAACTGACTCGAACGCAGTGGCGTCGCTGCTGCTGCGCTGCCGCTGCACCAATACAAAGCTCACTACGCTGCGCTCTCACGCTCTCTCGCTCTCTTCGACTGAGTGAAACTTTAGTTTGTTGCGCTCTTCGCTTGCAGCGAGTCGCTCTTAAGCTGCTGTCGCTCACTCGCTGTCGGCGTCGACGTCGGCGTCGCTGCTGCTGCTGCACTCGACTGCATGTTGCGCGCTCTCACAGAGAGAGAGGAAGAGAGAGACAGTGAGAGAGAGTGAGTGAGTGAGCGAAATTTTGCCAAGCCAAAGGCTGCGTGAGAACGACGCTATGTCAGAGAGAGAGGGAGGGAGAGAGGGGGGGGAGGGGAGAGGGAAAGACGCGCTAAAAAGGCTTTGCTTGTCTCATTCATAATGTTTATGCGTCTTGTTGTTGCTGTGGTTCACTTGCTTGCCCCACTGCACCCACTCTGCGCCTTGAGCAGCAGTTGTGGCAGGTGCAGGAGCGGGGGCGGGGTCGGGGGCAGTGGCAGCGTGTGTGTTGCATGCACGTAACTGCACTTGGAATCAATTTGAGCTGCTCATCGATAATGCAAAACTAGCGTCAAACCGAAACAAAATGGCGCACATCAGTCAACTGCAGCAGCGGCAACAACAACAACAACAGCAGCACTTACAACAAAAAGTACTACAACAGCAGCAACAACAACAACAAGTACTACAACAACAACAGCAGCAGCAGCAACAATAACGGTAACAATGAGCAATGGCTGCCATTTAAATGAAGCTTAATTCATTTTTAATAGAGCCAACAAAATGTATTTACCTTCGAGTGGTTGCCGTGCTGCACCCCCACTCAACAAGCTCCTCCCCCTCCCCTCCCCTTTACCTCTCCCTTTGCCTCTTCCTCTCCTATGCACCTGCCCCAGCACCTTTCCCTCTTTCTATCCCTGTTCCTGCTGCCTTCGTAGCACATTTAACATTTACCGTTTGTCGTTTGCTTCTGTTTACCGTTTTCACGTGCAACGTGCAGCGTGCAGCGTGCAACGTGCGGCAGCTCATGTTGCCTGTCGAATTATATTTGATGGCCGCCTCTCCCTCTGCCTCTACCCGCGCAAATGGCAAACAAATAAATGCACAATTAATTTGACTTAATAGACACGAGGCAGCAGCAGCAACAGCAGCAACAACATGCAGCAACTGCAACTGCAACATTTGGCGTGTCATTGCCCGAATATGGCAGCACGCACGAGCGACTCCAATGAAGGAGAAGCAGTGGAAGAAGCACCCATGGAGAGGAGAGGCGAGGGAAGAGGAGTAACGGCAAAAGGGGTAGATCGAGCAGTTTGTGTTGCTTTTGCCTCAGCCTGCATTGCGATAGTATTGAAAACTATCGATTCAGGCAGTACGAGATTAAGGCAGGCTTATCTCTAGAGTTGCCAAGGCACTCACACAAACATTATTGCCAGACTGATGGGTGGATTTCCTGAACAGAATAGAAAAAAAGTTGAAATAAAGTCAAGTTTAACTTTATTCGATAAAAAGAACTTTCATGAATCAATCAATGTTTATTTGTAGGGCTTAAAAATTTAATTATTATATATAGAAGTGCAGAAAAATACACTCAAATAAATCTTTCATATAAGTGCTCTTTATTTATTTAAGTATTTCAAGTATCAATAAGGACAGTCAGACCAAAACAAATCACAGAATTAATAAGGGGAACTTCGCTTATAATTGAGCCTTAAACTCAGAAAAGACAACTTTTTAATCGATTTTCATTTCCCATTATTAAATAAAAAAGATAATAATAATAAATATAAAATAAATAAATAATATATACCTTATAAATTTGATTTTATTTTATTTATTTTAAGTTATTCATTTAATAATAATGTAATTATTTTTTTTTTAATAGGAAGACAAAAAGAGAGACTTATGTACAATTTTTTCTTCGTGTAACGCGAGGCTTCTGAAACTAGTGAATGTGGGGCTGATATTTGTACGGTTAGTGCAGCCTTCGTTGTGGGAAAACTACAATGGAGGGTCTTTTGAAACATTGTTGGTAAATATATATAAATCTTCTTTGCTCCGTTCCAGTTCCCCATTTTGTATATTCACCAGCAGACAAACCCCGAATACGATCAGGAAGTTTATTCTTGACTCTCTCTGTCTATTTAATTGTATGTCTTTATTTCTTTATGTCTGTCTGTCAGCCCCTTTGTCTGCCTGTCTCTACGTCTTTCTGTCTGTCTGTCTGTCTGCCTGTCTGTCTCTCCGTCTTCCTTTCTGCCTGCGTGGCTGTCCAATAATAATAATTGAAATACATTTGCAGCTCCTTGGCAAATGTTTCTCTTTAGTTTCTTTTAGCTTCAAAGTGCCTCAGCGTGTTGTGGTCTATATACAATCCATAAAAATATAATCCCATGAATATGAATTGACGTTTTCGCTTTGTGACAGGCAGCGACGCAGGCAGAGGCAGAGGCAGAGGCAGCATGTAATGTCAACTATAAATGCAACTTTAGCCAGAGAAATTTCCAATGATTTATGCACGCATCTCTTGGCAAAGCATTTCAATTAGTGTGGGGGAGAGTGAGTAGAAGAGAAAGAGAGAGAGTGACAGAGAGAAAGGGAGAGAGAGAGGGAGAGAGAGAGAGAGAGAGAGAGAGAGAGAAGGAGGAAGAGGGAAAGAAAGGGACAGAGAGGTTACACCTGCAGTGGAGCATGCCAGTTGTTGGGTATCTCTCCATCCTTCTCTATTTCCCTCTCCCTCTCTCTCTCTCTGGCTGAACTGACCTATGACTTTGGCTTAATCAGAATTGACACAGAGCGCAATTACAGTTAGAGCGGACTAATTAAATAATGGCCTTTAAAATAACGGCACATCTAGCCGGACATGTCCGTAATGCACTTTCCGTGTCCTCCGCTGGACGCAGCAGCAGCAGCAGCAGTAGCAGCAGCAGTGGCAACTGTGGCAGCAACATTTACATACACAGAAATGCTCTCGACGCACACACACACTCATACACACACACACGCCCGCATAGAGGCAAGTTGGGGCCTTGCAACGGAGGATGCCGCATACCTTTGGCAGGCTCCGAAAAAAAGCCAAGCCGTAACGCAGTAAAATAAAGAAGAAGCAAGGGAAGAGAAGGAGCAGAGAGTAGGGGGAACAGTGAGGAAGAGAAGGGGGGTGGTGACAGGAGGGGAGAAAACTAAGCCAAGTCTGGCTGAGGCGCCCCGAGGGGGGAGGCAACTTAACGCTTCAATAAACTCTGCTGCATTGCCAAAGTCGGCGTCGCCGTCGCCGTCGACGTTGCCGTCGCTGCATCAATAAGGTCCTTGTGCACGCAGTCCACTACTCCCCTTCCCCCCTACAGCCCTACTAGTCCCTCCTGCCCTTGCTCATTCCCTGTTGCCTGCTAACTGCCTCCATGTGCTGCTTGTGCTGCGCTCGTCATCCTCATCCACATTCTGCTGCTGCTTCTTCCCTTCCTTTTGCTGCTCCTCCTTGTCCTCCATCTGAGGCTCCTTCTTGTCCTTCTAGCACTTTCCCCCTTCGTTTGCTTCTCCTCCCCCTTCTGCTCCTGCTCCTCCTTGTGCCTCCTCCTCGTGCCTGTCGGAAATGCGTTAAGTTTGCGCCCAGCAGCACGTGACGTTGCTAAGCCAAAGCTGCCACACAGCGGCACGCAGTGCTGCCAGTCTGTGCCCCCCAACGCACCCTCCCCACCTCCTCCCCCTGGCAGCACCTCCTTCGCCTTTGCCAAAGCAAACCACGACCCAATCGCAAAAGCAGCGATAAGAAGGACAAAAATTAATGGAATTTCTGCCTGCTTTTTGCTGCCTTGGCGCACATGCGCTGCGGGAGTCACCACCTGCCACCTGCCACCTGCCTCGTGCCACCTGCTACCTGCCTCGTGCCACCTAGCGCCGATCCCCGAGAGAGCCAGAGCGTGGCAGCACTTTGAGTACTTGGCCAATATTGTGATAACTGACTCCCTCAACTCGCATCGATCTCGGACCTTGAACACATTTCCCAGCTGAGCATCGATGGGGGCAGAAGAAGGAAACTATGCCAAGGATTCGCCATCTTTCTTCTCTTCTTTATCTTCACTTGGTTTTTATTCAACAGGCTCATTCTTGGTCAATGCTTTCTTCGCTTCTTCTTGCCATTCTTTTTTTAAAAAGAATTACACATATTTATCTGTCTCCATTTGCTGAACATTCTCTTCCTTCTTATATGTGCTGTCTCTCTTGTTTCTTCTATTCTTCTGTCTTTGCTTTGTTCTTATCCTCTTCTTCTTCTCCTAACACCTTCTTTTCGGTTCATATTCTTCTTCTTATTTGTTTGCCTCTCTCAATTCTTCTTCCTTTCTGTGTCTCCGTCCATAAATCTCTCTCCTTTTTCTTCTTTCTATCTTTCTTTTTTAATTTTTCTTATATATTTTGTATTCTGTATTCGTTTTTCTTTCTTAATTCTTAATTCTTAATTCTTCATTCTTTATTCTTAATTCTTAATTCTTAATTCTTAATTCTTAATTCTTAATTCTTAATTCTTAATTCTTAATTCTTAATTCTTAATTCTTAATTCTTAATTCTTAATTCTTAATTCTTAATTCTTAATTCTTAATTCTTAATTCTTAATTCTTAATTCTTAATTCTTAATTCTTAATTCTTAATTCTTAATTCTTAATTCTTAATTCTTAATTCTTAATTCTTAATTCTTAATTCTTAATTCTTAATTCTTAATTCTTAATTCATAATTCTTAATTCTTAATTCTTAATTCTTAATTCTTAATTCTTAATTCTTAATTCTTAATTCTTAATTCTTAATTCTTAATTCTTAATTCTTAATTCTTAATTCTTAATTCTTCATTCTTAATTCTTCATTCTTAATTCTTCATTCTTAATTCTTAATTCTTAATTCTTAATTCTTAATTCTTAATTCTTAATTCTTAATTCTTAATTCTTAATTCTTAATTCTTAATTCTTAATTCTTAATTCTTAATTCTTAATTCTTAATTCTTAATTCTTAATTCTTAATTTTTAATTCTTAATTCTTAATTCTTAATTCTTAATTTTTAATTCTTAATTCTTAATTCTTAATTCTTAATTCTTAATTCTTAATTCTTAATTCTTAATTCTTAATTCTTAATTCTTTCCTAATCTTAACTGTTCTGTTTCTTCCATTCTCTCCATTCCATTCTCTTCTCCTCTGCTTGAGGTCTCTTCTTCGCTCTCTTCTTCCTCCTTTCCCCCCCTCCCCCTTCCTGCATTGACTGCGAGTTCAAACTGCCACAGTGACTTTGCTCATCTCCTGCAGCGCCTTGGCCTGTCTCCATCTTCTTCTCCGTCTCCGTCTTTGTCTCTGCACTCCCTTTTTCCCTCCTCCCTCACTCCTCTTGTTGCTATCAGTTTGTTTTTACGAGCAAGCAGCAACAACAACGAGTGCCAGCCATGACGATGATGGCTCTGACGATGGCGTCCACGTCCACGTTGCGCGTACGTGTCCTGGCAGCCTGCACTTTTCGGGCTGCCTCTGCCGCTGCCGCTGCCACTGCCGGCGTCGTTTACGTCGGCAATTTTGCACTTGATTGCAATTTTTCGGGCTGCGCCATTTTTGCTCTCTTTTATTATGACAGCAGGAGTGCGGGAGGAGGTAGGGGGCGGGGCAAGGGAGGCAACACCTACAAGCAGCAGCAGCAGCCGTTGACATTGCGTATACGTCCAGTGGGAAGCGCCTATGCAGCTGCCTGCTGCTCTTAGCTGAGTATCAAGGGGGGAGGCGGAAGAGTGCAGGGAGGAGCAAGTGAAGTGTTGTGCAGGGAGAGAGAGGGAGGGGGAAAGGGGGCATTATTTTCAATTAGGGCGCCGCGGCAAACATAGTTTATCATCAAGTTGACGCGACGCTGTCACAGCTTATAAATAATCGACTCGAGCGACGGGCGCGAATGGCCGCCATTTTGAAGAGTGCAGGGTGAAGAGCAAGAAGGGAATGGGGGGGGTGTAGTGAGGTTGGCGCACAGCGCCAGTGACAACATAAATTTTGGATGCAATCTAGAAAGCAGCAACAACAGCAACAGCAGCCCAAGAGAAAACAAAGAGCTAAACCGATGCGAGCGACGAGTGAAGGCAGTGGCGGCGCACAAGGGAAGGAGGGGGAAGGGGGAGTGGCAGCGGAGGCTGAAGGCGCATAAAAATAACAGCGAGCAGAGCCGAAAAAAAGCAGCACAGAATGTGAAATAATAAAAAACAATGCAACGTTGCACACACACACAAACACAAACACACACTCACACACATGACATCAGCAGCAGCAGCAGCCAGCGACAGAGCCACGCCCCCTAGCCCAGCCCAGCCCCTGTCTGCCCTGCCCCGTTGCACTCCTACACTTGCTGCGTGTTGTCAGGCAAACTAAAAGTTTTGCCATGTCACGTCATTCGTCGTTGGCATCGCCCTGGCCCTGGGCCTGCTCCAGCTACAGCTCCAGCTCCCTCTGCCTTTCACTCTTCATCTCCTGCTGCTGCTCCTTGGCCAGGACCTGCACAGGGAGCGGTCAGAGGACGGGGCTGGGTTTGGCTTTGGCTTTGCCTGGCGTCCTGCAACGGCCGGACGAGCAGCGTGTTCTTCTTTTTTTCGGCACATTTACGCCCAAACACACACACACTGACACACACACACGCTTGCCACACACACACACACAGCTGCCACTCACACACTCGCACACACACGTAGCTGGGCGCATTGCAGACAGAGACGGAGCGAGACATTTGTCACGTGATGGATTGCAATGGGAGTGACATTTTTATTTCACTGATGGACGACAGCGCACGAAACGAAAGCCAGCACCAACCATCTCTTTCCCCTGCCACCCCTCCGCCCCCTTTTTACCACTTATCCCTGCCAGCACTCTGCCCTCTCTGCTCAGTCAGCTTAGCCAGGCAGGCAGGGCCAGGCAGGCCAAGTCCCGCTTAAGAGCCGCACACAAATTGCGCTGCCGCCTCGAGCAAGCTTCGTCTCGGAAATCTGCATCCGTTCCCGGCTTATGCAAGATATCAGCGCATAATGCCAGAATCTGTACCCACATCGATTATGCTAAGCAAGCGTTACAATGAGAAATAAAAGAAGTTCTTGAGAAAGTTTCTAATGAAATGAAAGCGAGAGTTGGAAGGAAGTTAAGTTGAGCAGCTGAAAGTTGAATTAAGTTTAGATCAAGTTCTTTGTTTTATATGTAACGGGTATATAATATTTATTAAATCATATAAAAACGGATTTGAAATCGGTTAATGGGTATACGTGTATATATGTTATTTAATTAGAATTCCTTTTCATTCATCTATTTCAAACAAGCAAGAAAGCTTTGGTCTTTGGTAGACTTGGCTATTGAAGTCTCTGAGATCTGGATTTTCATATGAACGGACAGAGCGACAGACAGACGGACAGACAGACAGACAGACAGACGGGCAGATGTGGACTATATTGACTCGGATGTTGATGCTGACTAAGAATATATACATTTATTTTGTGGGGACTGGCTACTTTTGTCTTTTGCACACTATTTCGTTTGGCACAACATTGAATTAACCTTCTACCTTAACTTTATGTTATGTATATCGAGCATACTTAAGAGAGTTAACTAATAGTCTTAACTATTGATACTGAACAAGACTATATATAAATATAATACATATTGTATGGTAACAAAGCACTTTTTAGCAATTTTTAGCTGCCTTATAGTCAGTCAAATTGGGCTAAATCGGTTCAATTGCTTTTTTATGAATAAAATGCATGTCAATCATTTAGTCTCTTCCTCCCCGAAGTCCTTTAGAAAGTTTTTAAAAGCATAAGCAAATGAACTGTCCAAGATCATCTCAGCTCTAGATGCTGAAGAGGAACATACTATACTTACTTTATAATACTGAAGTGTGTGTCATGCTTTAAGCGACGCCTAAGAGAACACACTTTAAGTAGGTGAACAATTCACGAATTTCAGCGTCAATTCAAGAGTTCATTCCATCGGCTTTGGATTAAACCAAACTTAAAGCTCATCGCCGAACGCGTCGTCAAGTGCAGTTAACTTCCGGTAAAAAAAACACACACAAAAAAATAAAGAGAGATGGGGGGAATAGTGGAAGGGTTAGCCGAGGAAGACAGGAGAGGACAAAGCTGTGTCGCTTGCACTGCAATTGTCATTTGCCGCACACGAAAACGATGACGAGTCATGTCCATCTCCAACTTTTGGGATTCACTCAATGCAAGCCTAGTCGAATCCTGTCGAGCACGGACTGAGCCAGCGGCTGTTTAGCAAAATGAGCAGTCCCTTCTCGTCGGGGGATGGGCAATGGGCAATGGGAATATATATATATGTGTATATGACTTGCTCAGTCTGCAGATATATTTAAATTGTGTGCCGCAGACAAAAAATATAGCCAACAATCGAGCTGAACCTTTGTTTTTTTTTTCTCTTGCTCTCAATTGGAGTCAGGGCAGGGCAGGACTGGGGGAAGTAGAAGAAGGTAACGGGATTGCAGTTACAATCGAGTTGTTGCTTGAGGGCAGGGAGGGAGGGGGGAGTGGAAACAGTTTCTAATCAGCATGTCTGCCTGACTTTGCCTGATTTCAATTCACAAATTATCGATTTTTACCTGAATCTGCTGGGGAGGGTATCGAATCGCGTACAAAAATTCATATACGACATGGAGGACTGAAGTTAATGGGATAATAGAGATACTTCTTAGTTGCCTGAAGAGCTTAAATGATAAGGCATTTAGTCTTAATTGCTTTTTGCTGAGGTATAAATACTGTATTTGGCGTAATCTAATCTACATAGAGAGGAAGAGGGAGAAAGGCGGCCCTTGCCATGCCCTTGCAGAGGTTATATTCATTTTGGCTATTAGTTTGCAACGCTCCTAAGGAGACATCTGCTTTCCCAGAGGAATTGAATAAGCTCTGTCCTTCTTTATGTCCGTTTGTATGTCCGCTTGTATGTCCGCTTGTCCGTTGTTCGTCCGTTCTTCTGTTGCAACGCAATTTACTTTCTCAGTTTAAAAGCTATCCAGCTGAAACTTGGCACACATGCTTTTTATTGTTGCACGCTATAAATAAGTTGAAACGAGCCGAATCGCACCGATATATCGTATAGCAGCCATACAAACTATCGGCTGATTTTTGTTATTTGTCTAGATATTGCAATCAAATTTGCTACATCTGATCATTTTTATATATTTAATTAGCATATAAAAATTCATTAAAATCGAAGCACTATAACATATAGATGCCATAGGAACAATCGCCCGAAATGAAGGTTTTTTCTATGAAACTTGTTCTGATTTTTAGAATAACTGAACTTATCGAAGCCAATCAAAGTTAGACATTACCATAATATATATATTATTATATTATAAATGTTTAGTAAAGGAACGATCGGAGCAGATTAATAGCTGCAAGGGTGTAGAACAGTCGCCTAGTCTTTCCAGTCTTGCATTCAAGCGATTATTGAAGAATAACTTTTAAAAACTTAATGAATATTATTCAAACACTAAGAATATTGCATTAAAAATGCTCTAAATTATTTAATTTATAACTATTTTCAGTGCAATTTATATTTATTAAATGGTTATTCCCGAAGTTGCGACGAACTTTTTTTTTCTTTTCCCCCCAATGAGTTAACTACTTCGAGTATACAAATGTTTTTGAAGAACACATTGTGACTCTCCCAAATATAAAACATCATATTATTATCATAAATTTCTTTAGAAGATTTCTTAGACAAAGAAATCGTAGAAAAGTCGGAAAAGTTACCTTCGCCGCGAGTGGAAACTAATCGAATTGGCAAAGGAAAATCCAAAGGAAAACAGAAAGAGACAAATGCATTTTCGCTGCTTTGCTAAGTTGCTGTCGGGGTAATTGAAAGCTTGCACTTCAGGCTGCCGAGAGTGAAAGTGTTCAAGAGCAACAACAACAACAGCAGCAACAACAACAGCAACAACAAGAAGAACAACAATGGGCCACAGCGAGAGGATCCGCAGACAAACTGAAATATATTTTATTATGCACACACACCAGCCCAGTGTGCGGGTGTGTGTGTGTGCACTGGTGTGTGTGTGTGTGTGTGTGCTGGTGTGTGTGTGTGTGTGTTATGTGGCACAAGCGACGCTGGCTGCATAAAGCTTCTACCTACATTTTATTTGATTTCATTATGTTAAAAAGTTGTTCAAGAGTGAATCACGGACTAGAACGAGAAGTTGTTGCCACGACCGGGGGCAGGAGCAGGGGCAGGGGCTGTACTGGGTTGTGCTGCAGAAGGTGGCAAGGTTGCTGCCTTTGCTGCCAGCAGACAGCGCACAGACAGCCCGAGCAGCAGCGGCAACGGCAGCGGCAGCCAAGGACGTCACACAATCTCGCCGAGTTGCGGAGCAGCTAAGGATGTTGCTGCTCTCTGGCAAAGCGGGTAGCGGGTATGCACATACACACACATACCCTGCCAGTTGCTGCTACTGCTCTTGCTTCTGCTGGCAGCGCAGTCGAAAGCATTTTATTATCCTTATTTAAGTTTGAAACTTATTGCAAAGTGGGAAACTCCAACTGTCTGGCTGCCAGGCTGCCTGCCTGTCTGTCTGTCTGCCCCTCTGTCCGTCCGTCTGCCTGGCTGGTTGGCTGCACTAAAAATATGGAAAACTTTGCAGACAGTCAGCAGCCAGAAGAACAACAACAACAGCAAGAGCAGCAGCAGCAGCAGCAGCGGCGGCGGCGGCGATTGCAACAGCGCGTCGAGTCGAGTCGAGTTGAGTCGAGAGTGCAAGGCAGACAAGCCAGGCAAGGCTTAAGTGTGCGGGCAGCGGGCTGCGGGTTGGGGCGTGGAGGGGGGCAGGCAGGACGCACAGGACAGCCAAGGACGTTGCTCAAGTTGCGGCAAGCGCGAAAACAGCTGCGACGCCGGCAGCAACTGCAGCAGAGCATTCAAATGGAGAAGCAGCAGCAGCAGCAGCAGAAAAAAGAGTTATATAAATTGAGTTGGCGCACTCAGTGCATAGTTTATGCTTTATATACCACACGGTGCCGGATATATATACTATATACCATACATATATGTATATATATGTATGTGGAAGCACACACACACGCCAGTCGGGGCATTTGTGGGGCAAATAGTTGTGCTCCAGTTTGAACTTTAAGACAAAGTTTCGCAACTTTAACGAAGGTCGCGGTCGCACTGCAAAAACTTGCTGAGAATTCAATTATAATGCCGGCGAGATGTGCCATATAGCAACGACTATATACAAATCCCCCCCCCCCCTCCTTCTCCCTACTCCTGTGTGTGTGTGTGTGTGTGTTTCAAGGTTGTCTCGTCTGGCGCTGCTGCGCATCTTAAAGCTGCTTGCATAACTAGACTTGAGTGTGCCAGAGTCCCGTTAGTTGGGCAATCGAAATGCAGTTGCCACTTGAGTTGCAATCGATGACGATTGTCGATTGTTCTAAGTAACGATAACTGAAGTATTTAAGGTAGTTTCTATCGATTTCTCTACAATATGATAACTGAAGTAACTAAGTCAGTTTGCAAAGACTTTTCTTGTCGTTGGCAATGGGAGAGTGCTGTTTAAGATACAAATGCATCCATAAGATACTTACTAACATGCTCTTTGGGGAATTTACATTTCTTTCAGCAAGATACTTTTGCATCTCGTAGTTACTTTGAGCTTTAATTGGTCGAGAGCACTCTGAATGAATACTTTGCCGATACTTTTGTATCTTTTGCCGTTTCTTTGCATTGCCAGTTAAAGATACTTTTGCAGCAGCCAGATAAATGTGTATTTATGAAATACATGTTGCTCCAAGGGTGATTTGCAACAGCTGTGCAACCTTCAATCTTCACTTATCCTCACTGCAGGCTGCCTCCCTGTTGCTGCCTCCCTGTTTAGTTCTATTCATAGCTAAGCTGCCCGCCAGATACTTTTGTATCTTTCTGCACACTTTAAATGCCTGCTCGTGTATCTTTCGGATGCGCTTTACCAATGTATCTGACTGCATTTAATTGAATAGAGCGATAAGATAAGATACGTATCTGCAGCTCTCAATTATTGCAAATAGAATTGCGAGTTGCCATCGAAACTTGTTTGCCAGAGAGAGAAGGAGAACAGAGAAGGGGAGAAGGAGGAGCGAGTTGAATATTTCGCATATCGCTTTACTGACCCACAGTCAGTTGCAGGTTGCACAAACAGAGAGAGACAGAGAGGGGGAGAGGGACTGTCAGCTGGCTGGTTACTTGCAACGCGGCAACCGACAACGTGCAATGCCAAAATCCTTTGCTCATAACTTTGCAACAATTTAACAAGCCGCAAGCAGCAGAGGCAGCAACAGCAGCAGAGGCAGCAGCAGCAGCAGGGGCAGCAGCAGCCGCAAGAGCCGAAGGCGCGCTTCAGTCAAGTGTCAGTCGGGCGCACTGGCCAATTGTGACATTTGCGGCAGGCCTGGCAACTGTTGCTGCCGTGCAGCACCAGCAGCAGAAACGGCAGCAGCAACAACCGCACAGCAATTGCCGCCAGTGCAACAGCAACAACAGCAACTGAGTGAAATGCCTTGACATTGCGTGCGGATGCTGCCTGGCAATGTTGCTGCTGTTGTAGTTGCTGCTGTTGTTGCTGCTGCTGCTGTTGTTGCTGGGGTAATTGGCGTGCGGTCTGCGAGACGCAACAAACGCGTTAGCAATGCAATTTATGTGCGTTTAGACGCATATTTTGCCAATTAAATATTGCGATAAAGCATGCAGCCTATAACAGCATGCAACAGCAGCAGCAACAACAGCAGCAGCAACAGCAGCAGCAGCAGCAGAGTAGCAGGAGCAGCAGCTACAACTGCCTCAGCTCGGTTGCCCCTGCCCCTGCCCCTGCCCCTGCCACTGTGAGCTGATAAATGCCGCTGATAGCGTCGCTGACGTTGGCAATTTGGTTGAAATTTATTTCGGGGGGCCTCAACTCGAAGACACTTTTTGTGCGAGCTCTCAGCAACAGTTCTTCGCGTTGCTGCTGTAGTTGTACCCTGTAGCGAGCTGCAGAGTGCGGGCATATGCGTGCAGGTGAAGCAGATGAGTTAGGAGTGCAAGAGTGTGAAAGCTGTTGACTGTTCAAGGCAGCTTGAAAATAGTATTAATATAAATAAATATGATAATAATAGATAAATAAAATAGTATAAATATAGATATAAATACATACATGATATACGAGGGTCGTTTGATAAGTCCGTGACTTTTTGTATTTGCCGCGCACCTGCTCTAAATACAACACTGCTCCTGTCAGCAGTTATCGATTAACAGCTGACTGTAAAATTTTGAAAGCTGCGTTTTTGGTTTGCGTTTTATAGGCATTGAAAGCAGACGATCTCGTGAATTTTAACGAAAATGGAGATCGAGATCGTCTGCTTTCAATGCCTATAAAACGCAAACCAAAAAACGCAGCTTTCTCAAAATTTTACAGTCAGCTGTTAATCGATAACTGCTGACAGGAGCAGTGTTGTATTTAGAGCAGGTGCGCGGCAAATACAAAAAGTCACGGACTTATCAAACGACCCTCGTATATTCCTGTTCAGCATTAAGACATGAGACAAACTTGATTCTCTATTTGTGCAACTTTTTAAAGTATATTATAAATATTAACTGCTCAATAACTATAGTTTTGATCACTTTCGTTGCTATGTATATATTCCTGTTCAGCATTACAACTTAAGACAACCTTGTTCCTCTATTTGTGCAACTTTCTCAAGTATTTAATAGATATAACTATAGGTTTGAACTGTCTCGTTGCTTTATAGTACAGACAAGTACATATAGTATATATGTTCCTTTTCAACATCAGCTTTTAAGGCGATCTAGGGAAACAATTTTCAAATGCATTAAGTGAGTATCATATAGTAAGAGACAGCGTAGTATCTTAACATGTATCATATATCCTAATGCATACTCTATATATATATATAAATGTATGTATTCCTGTACAGTATGAACAATTTAAACGATTTAGCTTAATTTGTCTTTGTAAGAAACTTATGTCAGTTGTCTAGGCAGCTAAAAATGCTCAAGTCTGCGTTGTTGCCATATAATACGTTCTTTAATAATATATATTCCTGTTCAGTATCGTTAGTAAAGGCAATTTAGACCTTTTCGAATTCCTGTGCAGCTGTTATCAGCCTCAATTCAATCGATTTAGCTTAATTTGTCTGTCAAAGCAACTTTTCTCAATTAGCTGTAGGTCTAGTCAGCTTAAAATGCTAAAGTCTGCTTTGTTGTCATATAATATGCACTAAATTTATATATTATATATTCCTGTTCAGTACCATTAGTTAAGGCAATTTAGACTTTTTCGTCTTCCTATGCAGCTATTTTACTCAGCCTCAGCTCCATCTCTAATATTTTTACAGAGTCACTTTGATTTATATTGGCTTAAATATATATATATTGTTTTTATTGGATTCCTTGGTCTCTCAAGATCAGTATGTTACTCTTTACTTGAGCTTATCACTCATAAGCAAAACCTTAATAGATTCCATCAAGTTTCCTTACAAATATCTTTCCAGTTGCGCCTTGACTCTGCTTTCATCATATGTTTTCTCTTTCCTATCCTGTTCCTTTGCTCTGTAGGGTATCTGACAGTCTAGTTCTTACTGTAACTGTCGCTGCTGCCTTCCGTCCGCACTCACAGCAATTGTTGTCGCTGTTGCGCAACGCACTTTGTGCGTTGTTGTTGTTGTTTTTGTTGTTGCTGCCGTTGCCACCGCAAACGCAAATTGACATCTTTCAATTAAACGACAAGCGCTGACCAGGCACGCACAGAGAGAGCGAGAGAGAGAGCGAAAGAGAAAGAGAGGAGCAGAGTGAGGGAGATCTGCAAATCGTCCATGGATCGACAGAGTCGACAGTGCGTCCAGCGGATCGTCCGCAGTGCGCATTGTGGTGCACGTTGCACATTGGCGGCGGATTTGTTGAGGTCTCGTCTCGTCTCTCGACTGTCAAGTGGCGCAATCGAAGCCAGGCCAGGCCAGCTCAGGCCAGAAGCGGCACACTTGACAAGCGGCAGGCAACATGTTGCACACAGCGGACAGAATCGACAGACGGCCACGGCCACGTCGTCGTCTTGCCACATGCAGCTTCGATCGCTCAACAACAACAACAGCAACAACAACAAAATATTTCACTCGACACAAATGCGAAATATTCAAATCTTTTGGCAGCTCATTTTGCCAGCTGACACTGAGACCGCCGTCGCGGCAAGGAGACAGTGCAGCGGGGGCTGGAAGAGGGGTGCAGGAGAAGGGGCAGGGGAGAGGGGAAGCGAGGAGGGAGCGAGGGGGGTACGTTGAAATGTTGCGCATTTTGAAATTTGATGTTTGATGTTTGATATGCGAATTTGGGCAAAAAGCGTCAACCAACCGCCAAAAACTGCGCTCGCTCGTAAATGGCAACAACAGCAGCAGCAGCAACAACAAAAACAACTCATTGTTGTTGCCCCCATTGGCATATGCACAGCGACAACAACAACAACAACAACTGAGTAACAACAGCGGCAGCGAAGCGATTTTTCCTCAATAAATTTGGCGCTCATATTTTGATGGCGCTTGCGTAATCGGCCATTTTAGCGGTAATTAGCCAAATCCCGCAGAATCGTGCGATGTGAAATACAATCGCAACAGCATTGCATATATGCTATCTGTGTGTGTGTATGTGTGAGTGCCGCATTGGATTTGTGTAAGCTACTTGAATGACAATTCCAAGGAAATCACGCATAACCAGAGCAAGCTAATTGCCTCGAGTTCTTGCTAAAATCGATTTGGAGTGCAAT
Source organism: Zaprionus africanus (assembly GCA_018151435.1). Taxonomy (NCBI): domain Eukaryota; kingdom Metazoa; phylum Arthropoda; class Insecta; order Diptera; family Drosophilidae; genus Zaprionus; species Zaprionus africanus. The sequence goes on from JAECXB010001995.1 coordinate 921,845, forward strand.
GAAATGGGATACGAAGAGGGAGAGAATGTGAGAGAATGAGTGAGAGAGAGGTTAAGAGGGAAGTGAGTAGGTGGGTTGCATAAAAGAGCGAGAGAGGGCGGCAGATAGTGTGCTGGAGATGGAGAAAAGAAGAATGAACACTATGAGAGTGAGGGGAAAATGAAAGTAAGCAGGAGAAAGCGGCTGTGAGACTGTTATAGAGACAGAGCAACAGTGATTGAAGGATAAATATAGAAAAAGATATGTATAAAAGGAAATATGTATTACATATAGAGAACAGAGGATAGAGAAAAGGGATTGATATAAAGAGATAGCACAGAGAGCACATTATAGAGAGATGGATAGTAAATTGATGGATAGATAGATATGGATAATTAAAAAAGAGATAGATGGATAGATAGATAAATAAAAAGATATATAGAGAGATGTATTAATAAATAGATAGATTGAAGTAAAGATGGAAAGATAGATAGATAGATATATAGATAGATGGATAGTTAGATAGATAGTTAGACAGACAGATTGATAGAAAGATTAATAGATCGTAGAATGAAGGAGAGATAGGTAGATAGATAAATAGATAGATATATAGATAGTTACAGCAAGAAAGTAAGTGCTGCCAAGCGCGAAAGAAAACGAGTGACAGAGGCAAATAG